>JAILYB010000134.1:1200000-1800000 GCA_021437785.1 Rhodomyrtus psidioides | reverse complement strand
TAGACAACATTTTTTCTCATACACTCGGCCGTGTGACTGGCTATGAAAGGTAAATTGATCATGTGTCATCTCCACGTGTGAGAAAAATAAAATAAAAGACTACCGAAAACAAAGTTTTGAAAACATGTATATCGATATTGTGCCGCGTTAACTATAATCAAATGTTCTTCGGAATTTTAATCACATACTCTCGCATGTAATATATTTCTGAATCATTGTTTTTACTTTTTTGTATATATATTTTTATATTACAACTTGGTTGAGATCAGCTAAGAGTGAGTTCGTTTATGTGAAAATGTTCTTCGGGATTTAGTTTTATGAACTTTTGCTCGTTTGATTCGACGAAAATTACTTTATCAACAGAAAAAACTTTATAGTTAAAGGAAAATTCACGCATAAATTTAAAAAAGTGAATTACTAAATTTAAAGAGGTGAAAGCAATTTCGCGAATTATTACTCTCAAAATTTATTAATATTCCATTTCATTGTTTTTCTTTCTTTTTTCTTTTTCATTCTTCCTCCAATGCGATAGAATGGTGGCGGCCACGGGTAAGCTCGAGCTGGCCAGATCCAACGATCCTTACCTGTGGTCGATCGGGGTGGAGGAAAAAGGGAAAGAAAAATCATTTAAGAACTCGAGTTTTTTTTTTTTTTGCCTGAGATAAAATTATGAGATTGAAATTATTTTCTAAATGAGATCAAAACACCATAAAATATTTCTGGTCACATATCCCCGAACATATGAAAACTAATCATTTTCTTGAGAAACGATTTATTGGAAAGTGTTTTCATTTAATATGAAGTTTTTTCCCAAACAAACGTACCCTAAGAGACACATTGCATTCGTTTTATAAACTTTATGGGGTCACGTAAGAAAATTAAGGATGATTGATATCTGTTGACACCAAAAATTGCCTTAGGGGTCACGTAAAGATTGACTACGGAGACGCCACGTGTAAGGGGTAATTTTGGCAGTATTTGTCCCAAAAACTAAGGGAAAAGGCACGCAAAACAAGACAAGATCGAATTTGGCTGTAATCCCGAAAAACGTAGCGAGAAAGGCGCAAAAACCGCTGAAGGCCTTATCCACAAAAATCATCAAGGGAGTGCTTGGAGCCCGAGGTAATGACTGTTCGACGGTTACCGGAGCACGCCTATTCATCAAAGGAGAACGTGCTTAGAGCCCAAGGCAATGACTATTCGACGGTTATCAGAGCACGCCTATAAATACCTAAGGGTACCCATCACGAAACACACACACAACATAACAAAAAGTCTTTATCTTTCAATTAGCTCTTAGCTTACCTGTAGTTTTCAGATTCCTGTTGTAGATTCAATTCCGACGTGTTTCATATACAGAGTTAGGAGTCGTCAATTATATTCGGGCGTTTGCTCGCCCAGTCCAGTGCCGTTGATTAAATTCCGGTGTCGTATTGGTTCATCCACCTGTCCAGTACCGTCGATTAAATTTCGATGCTACGTCCTACATTTTCACCTGTTCGGTGTCGTAGATTAAATTCCGGCATCGTGTCCTATAGCAAGATCCAGCATGGTCGATTAAATTCCGGTGTTGTTTATTAGTTACGATTACATCGAAGCGTTCGACGAGTTTCATCGAAACGTCACCAAGATGTCTGTCGAAAGTTTACATAGAGTTGTCGAGAGACGCGTCTTTATAAATAAATATCCTGCATTTTGACACTCTCTGTCCAAAACTCGCCCGGAATCTTTCTTACTTAACGAACTGCTAACGTTCGATAAAGGATTTCCTGCATTATCAACCCTCTTGGGCTTCAACCTCTTTGGGCCGAACCCCGAGAGATCAATCAGATCCAGCCGAGGGAATTGGACGTGCAACAACATCCAAACGCATATAGGATTTTGCTCGTCTGCTCTAAAGAATAGATTGGATATTATTTAGTAAAAAGAAGAAAGTCAAGGCCACAAAGAGAGAAACACATCATCTTAGGCCAATTCATGAGATGTTTGTATTATTGTTATTATTATGTAGGACTTTGTTATAGTATTAAATACTACCTCAAACCTATTCATAAACATGTCATTCACGTCAACATCAAGAAATTCACAATTTGTTAAACTCCTGATCTCTCTCTCTCTCTCTCTCTCTCTCTCTCTCTCTCTCTCTCTCTCTCTCTCTCTCTCTCTCTCTCTGTAGCGTAGGTAACAATGCCTTCTCTCCTTCAAGAGTAGGGTTTTGACAATTAAAAAATTGCGGCACGACGCTTTGTTTTATCTTCCATCAATTGTGTATATTGAGATCAATAATAATTAAATCACATTAACTTATCCAACGACTAAATTTTACAGAATGAGCATGCGGCCCAGTGATAAGGGAATTTGGTGGGGGTGAGGATGTTTAATTTCTGACGCGAAGTCCGACTCTCGCACTCTGCAAAGAAGCGAAATTCGAAAATGAATATCTATATGGCACGCGTATTGACTCCGGTTAAGGCTCATCGGAATTTTAGTCACATGCTCTCACATATAAAACAATTTTGATTTATTTTTCAAATTTTTATGTGTGTAACCTGATACAACAACTTCACCCGGTCCCTCTCTGCGATTAGTCACGTGCTATAATGTGATTGGAGCTCCAAGCTAAATTCAGTTGGAATCAACTATAGGGGTCTCTTTCGACCAAAAAAAAAAACTATAGGGGTCACATTGCAACCAACATCTAAAATTCACGGGCAAATTGGGAAAAAAAAAAGAAAAAAAGAAATTATAGGGGTAGTTTGCGACAACCCTAAAAGCTCGGGATAAGTACGCAATTTACTTTGTACTCCCTGTACTACAAAAACAAAATCTGAAATTTGCGGGAATTCTTCTTTACCTTTTAAATATTCGAGACAAACAGGACAGCCCCAAGACAACATTCATCCTCTCTGGCGATCCCACCCGTACACGTGTCTCTCTGATAAGAATTATTGGGAAGAACATCCAGCGGGCCCCGCCTATTTGAACACTGACTTTCGCTGATTGTTTTCTCCCTTTTTGACCCCCGATTCAACCGAGAATTTTCCGATAAACAAGCAGGGCAAATATTTCCACAGATCCAACGGTGCAAAATGAATCGAGGCGGGGGAGGGAGTTGGGTACACCGCTGTAGGCCCTACCCTCCTGACAGTTAACAGCGAATCAGGACCCTCCACGTGGCTCGAAGTTAAAGGAGCCCATTCTCGAGTCCGAGGAACCGGACGTGAAAGAGCCCAAAATCTTGAAAAGTAAAGCTCGGCCTGCGCTAGTGTGCGAGGTGAAGCTGAAATTACTTGCGCTGTTTCTGTGTGGTCTGCTCGAGTGTGAGGAGAGCCGTGTTTTTTTTCTCGGGAAGTTCGTGTCTTTACCTTACCATCCGTGGAGTCAAAGAATCTTTCTTCTTCTTCTTCTTCTTCTTGTTTTCGGGAAGGAAGATTGAAGGAGCTCAAGAAGTTAGAACCCAACTCTGGGTTGTGCTTGGGTTTCTCTTCAGCTCATGAGGTACGACTCATTGATTTCGAGTTTTCAACCCTTTGGGTGTGCTTTTGTACTTGCATCTCGTGTTAATGATGTTTGCGAAATTGTGGGTCTTCTTGGTTCACTGTGAGAAATCCTTGCGATGGTCTTCACGGTTAGCCTCTTGGCATGAAGTGAAGCTTGTTCTTTTTATAGGTCTTTTTGCCCCTTGAGAAAAATGGTAAATCTTGTTCCACTTGAAAATGCTGGGTTTTTAGGGGGCTATGTTGGTAGTGTTTGGCTTCTCCTTTGGCGGAGATGTGCAATCTTGAAACTTGTGGTCTTCTTTAGTGCTGGATTTGGACTGCACTCGTTGGGTACATAAACTTAGTCAAGTTAGGAGCTTTGGATGTGTTGGCTCTGAGATGCTATCAAGGTAGGCACCAAGATGGAAGTCGAAACCTCCATCAAAGTCGTGGACTGGTCAGCGCTGTTGAAATATCTCACTAGATTTTTTGTACTGTTATCTCTAGGGACTCCCAGCTTTGTCTGTGCCTTCTGCCCCCTAGGCTTGAGGAAAGAGCAATCCGCACCCATTGCACCAATCTGATAGCATTCTGCTCTTTCCTACCCACCTCAATAAAATAATCAAGGCAAACTCCATTGTATTTACTGTTCTAAAGGCTGGTAAGAAATGCTTGGTGCATCTTAAAAGGAAACTATGGAGTAACCTTGAGTTTTTCGTTGACAGCCAGCGTCAAACTTCTGGTGCATATTTGTAGAGTCCTTTGTAGTACTTCCTTTGCACTTTAGGAGCAACTGTACACAAGGATTCAAGAGGCAGTTGTGTTTTTTCCTATTTCTTTTGATAACTTGTTGTTTCCCTCGCTTTCTCTGCATGATAACGGTCATGCATGTATAGTCGTTATCACTATTTTGAAGAGGTATTATTATTGACTAATCAATGATGCTACTCTCATGTGTACTGAGAATCACGATTCCTGGAACTCAACAGGTTTTCTTTGCAGAGCATAGTTTTCCTCAGCAAACCTCCTCGTTAAGAATGTTTCCCTGGAGTAGTTGTAAAGATTAGCCCCTGATAGCTGGTTCACATTTTTTGGACATGAGTATGCTACTGGGACCATGCTTGAACCAAGGGAAGCTGATATTCCAATCTTGTTTCTTGTCTTGGTCGTGCTTCCTTTGGTTGCTTATATTTTACTTGGGAAGTGGAGTGATTCTGCACAGAAGAAAGAGAGGATAAGTTTGCTTGCTCAGCTCGCTGCCGAGGAAGCTTTCAAAGCTGAAGCTATGGCCGTGGCAGATGTTGTCCCTCTTGTGGCATCCTCAAAAAATGGAACGCATCAATGTGTGCGATGCTCTGGTCGAGCAACAACTCGCTGCTCCAGATGCAAGTCTGTTAGATATTGGTCAGTGACCCTGCTACTCACTCTCTTTGGGAGAAAAAGTGGTAACGCTGGAAAAAGTTAATTAAAATTTGTGAAGCAGGAAATACAATCCCCCAAAGGACTGCCATTCAAGTCTTCAAGGGCTGAAATTTTTTTACACGAATTAACACGATTATAAGGCAAACCTGAAAGTGACACGTGTTGGCACGATTCGACATGCATGAGTTGTATAGCATAATTAGCGATAATATAGTGTTATCCAATTACACGACTTGTCAGGATTATTAAATGTGAACATGAATTGCCACTGTCAAATGAGTTGATGAATGGCTGTCAATACTACCCTGATTGCATTTAAGTTTCGATTGTATAGTTTGATCCACTAAATGTCTGCTTCTTTGGATGATAATCACTTACTGTAGACATATCTTTGGAGTACCAATGGATTCGTTACTTCTATGTTGCTAATTAATTGATGGAGCATCTTGAAGATAGAAAAGCATCGAGCATTGCCATTCATAATTGTGGAAATCTCTTAATTAAGATATTTTCTTTTGATTGAAACTGTGGTAATTTAGTTGGACAGGAAAAACTTATATTATGAACAGAAAGGTAAATTCCAGAAACTGTGCATCTGCAATATCTAATGGTGGGAGTATTTGCAGAACTAAGTTATACCTTAAAATTCTTTCACGCAGTTCCGGTAAGTGCCAGATAATTCACTGGAGGCAAGTACATAGACAAGAATGTCATCCGCTGGGCATCACCTGGAACAATTCATCTCCTCAGTCAGGCTTAATGGAAGATAATCTAGATGATCTAATGTACAATTCCATGAGCACCGGTTCCTCAGCTTCTGTTTCTTGTTCGTCGATTGATGCATCTCAAGTCTCAGCACCAGAGAGGAAGAGTAAAGAGAAGCGAGTTTCACGTAAATTAAGCAGGGGAATATCAAGAAAAGATGAAGGATTCAAATATGATTTCCTTGATGAAGTTAGTGGGAACATGACTGATTGTTCATCCTCTTTTAATTCTTGCCCCTGAAAGGAGGCTTTTATAAGGCATAAAGTGTCATCTTTTGCGACAACTCTTTTCCTATTTTTGTGGTATTCTCATGATGGCTGGAATTCTTTACTATATGTCGTGCTTCATCATGTGCAGGCAAATACCAATGGATTGTTAGGGTCTGAAGGAGAAACTACTGGAAGGAGCAGCTTCAATTGCACGAATGGGTATATCAATGGATATTCTGGTCCGACTCATAAAATTGAGGAGAATAGCAAGTCTGCAAGCCCACAAGAGAACTTATCCAACACAAGGGAGAATCATGGCGACTTCTTTTCTTCATCAGAACATGGGGTCAGTTCAAGTGAGAGATCCCCATTTACTGTTCCAGGTGGTGGCAATGTCTTTGAAACTTCTATTGCTCAAACCATGGAATCGGATTGTCAGTCTAAAGTGACTAGACGGGGCAGTGTTAAAGCAGAAAGGGCTTTGCTTTCTTTTGAGAGCGATGTACCTAAACCACTGAATTCAACGGAAGCATCTACCATGCAATGCTTTGGAAGTGAGAGGAGGGAACAAGTTACAGGTGATTCGAGTTCGTTTACATGATTGCTATTTGCAATCTTAAGCTCTTTATTGTTCATCCCAATTTCTTGAAGTAACTTCACTAGTGCTAGGGGCAATTGCTGCAGAAGGGACCAGGACTTTTGCTAATGCTGGAATCACAAAGATGATGGGTGTAAGGAAGTCAACGAAACTTACCAGGTGGGATGCTTCAGAAGATAATGGCGAGAAGCAAAAAAAATCTAAAGTCAGTAACCATTGAATGCATTTTCTTTGCAATTTAAACATATTTCCTTGATGAGGAGAATAGTGTCTCTTAAAGTCTTTTTTATTTTCTACTACAGATGCTATTTCCTTATGAAGAATTTGTAAGGTTCTTTCAGTATGAAGTTTTCAACTTATCACCTAGGGGACTTATCAATTGCGGCAACAGGTGATTCTTTTGTACTTCCGCTTTTGCTTTTGGTTTCAGCTTAAATCATTATCTGGTTAGAGTCTGAGACTACGAAACCTGCAATTTCTTGTGAAGTGTGATTCTTTATACAGATTGATCTGATGTGATGAATTAAAGTTGAAAATACTAATCGAAAACTACTTATGAGATGATGGTCATGCAATTATTGTTCTATTTGTCACCGTGGCAGTTCTAGCCTTAAAGCTAATCAAGGTTTTTTCTTTTTGGTTATTGGCATCAGCATGAGTGTCTTATGTTCTTGTTTTCATATTTGCTTTGCAGTTGCTATGCGAATGCTGTGTTGCAGTGTTTGACATGTACAAAGCCTCTCACTATCTATTTGCTCCACAAAGATCATTCAAGAGCCTGTAATTCCATCCATCCATACTCTTTGTAGTTAGCTGATCATTGCTTTCTACCAATTTGCATAATTTCCTCTAGGTCGTCATTATCAATCCTAGCATCTTTTTTATGGTTCCAGGTTTTGGAAAAGATTGGTGTCTTTTGTGTGAGCTTGAGCAACATGTGACAATGCTGAGAGAAAGCGGTGCACCACTGTCTCCTAGCAGAATATTAGTGCACATGCGAAGTCTTAATCGCCATATTGGTGAAGGAAGTCAGGAAGATGCTCATGAATTTTTGAGGTATTTAAAGGGAACCTTTTGAGTGTGTAAATGAACATTTGTAAAGATTTTGTGCTTGTTTTCTTGTAGCCGTGAATCTTTAGAAAGAATTCTTGGAATTTTAATTTTCAAATAAATGAAAGAGAGGATATTGAATGGGGCCTACTCCACACTATCCTTTTGTGTCATTCTCTAGGCTTCTTGTCGCATCCATGCAGTCCATTTGCTTGGAGGGGGTGGGTGGGGAGAAGAAGGTTGATCCAAGGTTGCAAGAAACAACATTCATTCAATATACATTTGGTGGGCGCCTCAGATCGAAGGTGAATTTCCATTTTTTTCCTTGCAAACGCTGCAGCAGTTCATTTTCCTGCTTTTGCATCTTATTCCCTGAAATCACTTAAAGTGAATCTCCTCTTTTCCAGGTAAAGTGTTTGAGATGCCATCACGAGTCAGAGCGATATGAAAACATAATGGATCTCACGTTGGAGATATACGGTCCAGTTGAATCATTGGAAGATGCACTGACACAATTTACGACTCCAGAAGATCTGGATGGAGAAAACATGTACAGATGTGGAAGGTTAGATCCCATTCTTTCATTGACTTGTAACGTGCCTATATTTTGTTTGTGCATATATTTTGTTTGCCCATACTTACCATTATCTAAACATTTTGTGACAAGATGTGCTGCATATGTGCGAGCCAGAAAGCAGTTGAGTATACATGAGGCGCCCAATATCCTGACTATCGTATTGAAGAGGTTCCAGGTAGCATTTTGAATTGTGAATTGGGTGCTTTGACAAGTTATTTAACTCATCAATGTGCTCAAGATTACAGCTTAGACAGTTATGTTGCTTACATAGTGAATCGAGCTGTTCACAAGGGCCAACTTGAAGTTCCTACAAAAATGTGAAATGCCCTAGCTTGAGTGAGCAAGGAATATGTCTTTCTGCTAAACAAAATGTAGTGGACTTGTAATTCTTTAGATACTTCTCATAGATGGGAAATCAAGAACGTAGAGAAGGTAGGATGGGCAGTTGCGGTTGACTGGACATCTAGGGGTAATGCACTGTTTCGGTGCATGCGCGAGAGCAGTACCAAATCAAGAATCTAGTTGATGTAAATATCCTTGATTTTACTTCAAGCAGTGGAAATGAACGCAGATAGGTTTCACGTGATATATGCTAATCATATAAAACCAGTTGCCTGGATCTTCCTAGAAGTTAAGTAATATTAGTTGTCTTCTCTGTTTGAGGCAAGTGAACTGATCCAATGTATTATGCCTCTCTTGTCCAGGAAGGAAGATATGGGAAAATAACTAAGTGCATTACTTTTCCTGAAATGCTGGATATGATCCCATACATGACAGGAAAAGGCGACATGCCTCCACTTTACATGCTTTATGCTATGGTCGTCCATCTGGATACACAGAATGCATCTTTTTCCGGGCATTATGTGTCTTATGTGAGAAACTTGCGAGGCTATTGGTTCAGGATAGACGACACTGAGGTATATCTCTAAACATCTGTAACTTGGAGGCTTTTGAGATGGAATTTCATTTGATAAAGATGCTACTTTTAAACTTTTTCTTCTCAACTAAACCCCAAAATGTAGGGCCAAAAAAAAAAATTTAAATAAAAGAGGAAAACTCAACACCAACACCTGCAGTCCCTTTCACCCTGGAAACCAACTTTCAGGAAAAGAGAGGAATCCTTTATATTAAAAAACCCCGTGAAGCAAAGGCAGGGCTAGTGAAATCAAAACAAATGATTCCTGACTTTCAATGAGGACACGGCCCGTTGCGATCGTGGAAATGCTTACATAAGCTAAATTCTATAATTGTTTGTGACTGACATTCCTTGAAGATATAATTCTAATTATGTTCATATATTTTCTTTGCTTTTCAATGGTGCATGGTAAAAGCTGGTCTTGACACCATTGATGCTGGCTCATACAAGGAGCCACAAGGGAGTTGCCTAAATATCTGATCTAAGTGGGCATAAAGATCCCTGACTTAAGCATCGTCGTAACTCTTTATTGCATCCACCCCAAGTCCACTCTAATTTGGGTTGCAATCACAAATACTCGTTGTCTGAAAGTATCTTGTAATTACTGGGCATGTAAATAACTTTATTTTTTGCATGATTTGATTCACCTATCATTTATCGCTGCTTTTTCTACCATTTCGTAGCGCATTATTGTACAGTTAGTCAAAGGAAGAAAGATTAAGATGAGATTGATGTGTTAATCCAATCTTAGCTTAAACCTAAATATCAGTTGCAACTTGTAAGGTCTCGTTTTTACTTTCTAAATTTAATTTTGAGGTGTTATCTCTGTCCCAAAAACAGGTTCAACCTGTACCAATGAGCCATGTAATGTCAGAAGGAGCATATATCCTATTTTACATGAGGTAATTAACTCTTTCATTGGTGAGATCATTTGTGGACTCGGTCTATCTTCCTGTTAATTTGACGTGCCAGGAGTTTGCCTGTCGCATACATATATCTGAGCATGAGAAACATCGAACCTCGTTCCTGGCTCTGCAAAGATTCTGAAGAGATTTAAGAGTATCCAATGAAGCATCTCTAAGACTTTCTGTAATTCAAATTGTTCGCTCCCTTTCAGGTCCTGTCCACGCCCGCTCAGAAGTTTAACTGGAAAAGCTGTCAGGGAACCAGGTTTTGCGTTTGAAAGAAATTGCGCATTAAGAAGTCAAAAGTCTTCAAGACAAGCAGAGACCAAACAAGGCAGCCAATTTGATGGCCATGAAACTTCACTGGATCCAAGACCCCCATATATTGCTGCAGATACAGCAAAGTGTTCATCTCTTGGCATTACTCGGTTCAGCGAAAATGGGCGACCGTTGATTGAGAATTATAATGAGATATTTGGCACTGAATTTTCTGATGCTACATCAAGCGATTGGTCTCTCTTTACGAGTTCAGACGAGGCAGCTTCTTTCACTACAGAGAGTACGAGAGACTCGTTCAGCACTGGAGACTATGCTGATATGTGCAATGTAGATCCGATTCCCTCAATCTTCAGCAACTTGTATGGTTCAGAGTACCCCCCGCCAAATGCCGTCTCCTGTAGATTATTCTTGAACAGTGGAGCGCAGACGAGGTTTGTCTCGGAGGAAAAGGGCTATGTACTGGATTCCTACTTATCAACCCAAGAACCCAGTAGAGTACAGAAAGGAGAGCGGTCGAAACAGAGAGTGAATCAACCGAGCGGATCACCCAGTGATAGGAACTGTAATGTGCATGTAAACAACGGTCGTTACCCTAAGCAGGTTGCTGCACGGACTTCCAGTCATTGTATATCTAGTTCTTAGGAATTTTTCAGATGGTCAGATAGCTCAGCTAGATAGATGCAATGCCCCATTCTTTTTGATTAAATGTTTTGCTAATGGGGTGTCAGATATCGTACTTAAGCACTTGGAGGACGCGATATTCTTGTTTATTTGCATAACTGATTGAAATGGGAATGTCTTTACCTGTCCTCCTTGGGTAATTTTTATTTGTTCAAAGTTCAGACTGATGATCAGGTTAGCAGCACAATGGAGCTGTTTTCTTTACCTCATTACCACTTGTGCTTCTTCGGTTCTTTCGAAGTGAAGGTATAGGGGGTTGTCGCGACCCGAAATTAGTTTACGGGCTAATGGATTGTCGAATCGGGCCCCCACTCTGCAATGTGGATCGCGGGCTTTCTCGACGCGGGCCCTCCCAGGCCCATACCAAATCGCGGCGGGAGTAAATTTTTACGCGGGTTTTCGACGATAAGAGTCGATCGCATTCGACCTTGGTATGGTCGTGATGGCATGTGCTATGTGTGCATGCATTTGGAGTCGCCACCGGTCCTTCTTGGAAGATGGACCGGAAACCTCACTAATCGATTGGGAGAGATCGATCAGTTCTTCGGAACCAGAGATTTTGGGTTCGGGGACTTGGTTACGTTGGTGTCATTACCAACGCCCTTTCGGTACCTAACACGAGTGATTTTCTTAACTAAGATTTCATGCTGGCGCAATTTTTGGGTGAGGTAAGTCTGATTCAAGGGGTTTCATGCAGATTGGAAGACTAGTCCTATCAAATCACAATCAATATAAGGAAAGCGCAATCAAGTGCATAAATGAACCACGTCAATGCACATCAATTCAAATCAATGGCTTTCTAGTATAGCCTTAAGGGCTTAGGGAAGGTGTGATTTAGGACCAGGGGTAGACTGGGAAGATTTGGGGACGATTTGCTCGAAGGGCGAAATCGTCAATTTTTGGGAGGTTTGAGAGTTGAAACAAACAAAATAGGTCATGGCCAGTTGATCTTGGCAATTTCCTATTTTGGAGATTTTTCTTGAATTTTTCGGGATTTCTCGAGAAACGATTTCCCTAAAGGGCAAAATCGTCATTTTTTGAAAAGATCGGGATTCGAAAGACCAAAGATAGGTCTTGACCAGTCGGTTGTAGTCATTTCCCATTTCCTGGATTTTTTTGGAATTTTCAGGGTTTCTTTGGGAGACGATTTGCCAAAAGGGCAAAATCGTCATTTTTGAAAGATTAGGGTTTGGAAGACCTGAAATAGGTCATGGCCAGTTGATTATGGCCATTTTCTATTTTCTGGAGTTTTTGGAATTTTCTTGGAATTTTTGGGAGACGATTTGTCAAAAGGGCAAAATCGTCATTTTGGAAGGGGTCGGGTTTCAAAAGACCCAAAATAGGTCATGGCCAGTTGATTGTGACCATTTCCTATTTTCTGTAATTTTTCGGGAATTTTCTGAATTTCTTTGATTTTTGAGAGACGATTTGCCTAAAGGGCAAAACCGTTATTTTTTGAAGGAGTCGGGTTTGGAAAACCCAAAATAGGTCATGGCCAGTTGATTGTGACATTTTCCTATTTTTTGGAATTTTTTTAGAATTTTTTAGAATTTTTTTTTATTATTTTTTTATTTTTTAATGATTTTCTATTTTTTTTATTGAATTTTTGATTTTTTTTAATTATTTTATTTTTTTATTAAAAATATTTTCCGGACCGGGTCAAACCCGGCCTGCGCCTCTCGGGCGCCCGGCCCGACCCTACGGGTCGGAGCCGGTCTAAACGACGCCGTTTTTGAATTTTTCCAATTTTTTCTATTTATTTATTTTTTTATTGTTTTAAAACCATTTTCTAATTTATCCGATTTTTTTTTTAAAATTAAAACCAATCGGACGGTCCCCACCTTGCCACGTGGCATTACCCTAGCCGCCGGATTAATTTAATTTTGAAAATGTCGGATCGCGACACGTGGCACAATCCCACCCGTCCGATCTATTTGACCTTGGGAGCGTCAGACCGCGACACGTGGCACGTCCACATCCGTCCGATCTAGTTTTTTTTTTAATTTTCGAAAATATTATTTATTATTATAAAATCATTTATTTATTTTCGAAAATTCCTAGATCGCGACACGTGGCACCTCGCTCACCGTCCGATCTAGGGTTTTTTTGTTTTTTGTTTGTTTGTTTTTTTTTTTCGCCGCGGACCCACCGCGGCTGACGTGGCCGCCTACGTGGCGCCACGTCACCTTTGACCAGTCAACTATCGTTGACTGGTCAATGGTCCGCCGGAGAGGATCCCCGGCGACTCGCCGGAACAGTGATTTTTCCGGCAAGTTCGCCGGAATCCTCCCCGGAAAATCGGGACTGAGCCCGAACCTGCATATTTTTCGCTCATTTTCGCGGCATTCAACCCCTTAAGCAGACCACACCAACATACATCAAGATTCATAGCCACTAAGCCGCCGGAAATCGGCAAAACGAGCCCCCACCGATTCGGTTCCGGCGAGGCGTTTTTCGGAATTTTTTTTTTGTTTCAAACTCGCTTTCAGCCGTTCACATAGTACCATACCAAGGCTAAGAGGCTTACCTGAGGTCGCCTAGGGGTCGGCGACCTCCACCTACGCCGGACCGAGCTCTCGGCTCGGGTTTGGGCCCGGGGAGCTCCAACCGCCGTTCTCGGCGCCAAACAATGCAAAACAGAGAGCATACAAGGCTTAGAGTCGATCATGGGTCGGTTCCTAAACGAAAATATCACGGATAGAGCTAGGGGACGACTCGGCCGAAGGCTAATGTATATAAACCACAGGAACACATTTCGTCGAACAGGTTGTGCGCGTGTTAACACAGACATTCAAGCGGACGCCGAGGGTCACACGAGCTAAACCGAATGCAAATAACGTTCAGGCATCATTAGGAAAACTCGACATGGCATCGATATAGGTTCGGTTTGGCTCGGTTTGACCAAAAGGTCAAACCGAGCCAAACTCACAGTAGCGAAAAGAAAAACATGGGATGAACAGGGGAATGGGGGTACCGACCTGCTCAAGGGTCGCCGACAACCACGGGGCTTCGGCGACGATACTTCGAGCCTTCTGAGGCTTGAGGGATGTCCGAGCACTCGTTTCTCTCCCTCAGCTTTCCCTATTTTCGCTCAGATATCTCTCACTCTCTCGGTTTTTCTTGTGTCCGAAAAAAAAACTCCCTGGCTCTTCTCTCTCTCCGGCTTTATAGCCGACCCGTGGCGATCCGAGAGGACGATCACGTCCTCAACGTCGTCTGGAAAAGGCATCCGTGCTCTGGGCTTTTCGGTCGCGCGACGCTCCTCCATCTCTGCCGATTTTGTCTCCTGCTCAATGTGTACGTGAGGAAAGCAAATTGCAGACCTGGTTCGGTCGCCATTTTTCGCCTAATTGAGCCCGCAATTGACCATTTTTCATGAAATTGACCCCAAAATTGGACTCCTCGGCACGTTTTCCATTTAAGATGAGTATTATCACGAGAAATTGAGTGGGAATTTGATGAAAACCCCAAATGGTGCCTAGGATCCGAAATCGATTTTCGCCAAATCGGAGGCTTAAACGATCAAATCAATTCAAATTGAGGCCACCAATGAATTCGGCATGACGAAAACTATAGGGTAGGGGTATTTTATTTTCATGGGTGTCCCTAGAGAGAATTTAATTTTAAGATTCGCGAAACCGGGGACTAAATCGCAAAGAAATTTGTGCAATTAGGTCATTTTCGTCAAAATTGATCAAATTGAAGGCCTAATTGACCCAATAGAACTTCAAGGCTCTAGATTATAATGTCATGGCTTATTAAAAATGGAAATTAAAAATTAGGGGACTCAAAAGGTAATTTTTAGGCTTGATTCGGGTTTATGTCTGTGAAGCAACATAGCTACCCGAGTCGAATTTTCGAGATTTAATAAGACCAACTTGAAAAGGGAATTAAAATAAAATTATTGACTATTTTTGTGCATTTTTCTGACCACGAATGGTATTTGTTTTTTGATTTTTTGGGTATTTTTATAATTAAATAAATTGGAAAAAATATTAAAAATTTCGAAAAATATTTTTTGTTCAAAATTGGTTCCTAAGCCTGGGCCAAGGCTTCCAAAGTTGATTTTGTAATTTTATGACTTTTTTTGTTATTTTTAATTAATTTTAAGAAGTAAAAATCAAATTAAAATGTGATTAAAAATCAGGTGTCAACATGGGTAGAAGGCAATTCATTTTTGCCAGCCAAGAGCAAATTTCAAGGTAGGTTTTCTCCAAATGTGCTTTATCTGGAAGATCATAGGGGTTGCCAGGTTGGGTAATAACTGTACTAGTGGATTCGAAGTTAAAAGTACAGCCAGATCAATTTTCCGAGTTGTGCTGTAAGACATATCATTTTACGTTACATGTGCAATGATAGCCCGAGCTTCATGAAAACCGGAATCACTGAATTCGTTCAAGCGCTAGTTGCTTAAAGGAGAAAGCAAAGTAAAAGAAGTAGTGCTGACTAGTGATCTCATTATTTGATTCCAACAGTCGTGTCTTGGACTCTTCAGACATCCTGGGTTGTTACAAGAGAATGTGAAAATGAAGTCTTAGAACTCTGACAAAAAGGAAAAGAGCATGCTTTCTTCTGTCCCAGATTTAAGAAATTACCTTTAATTATGCGTATGATTAATGGGTCTCTTCAAACATCCTCGATAGTCAAAAACCTCTCACTTTCCATTAATGCGAGTTTCAGAGATTACCCATGATGCATCAAAAGTTGAAATTACCCGTTGTTACGAAATTGCCCTTGCCTAAACCCTGGTAGCGCATGGAAAGGAAACTTGTGGGTACGTGTGGCGGCCCTTTCCTCTTGCTATTGCTACTACGTTGCTCTCCCATTGGACAAATCTCGGATCTTGACACTGCCATTACAAGCCCAGCTGCTCAAAGCCGCCATAAGCAGATGAATAGTCGCAAAGATGACATTTTTAAGCAGTCACTCCTCAGTGACGTTTCGCGTGACAACGCCTCTCTCGGTGCTTCGAAAGTCACTCAGAAGTTTCACTACAATACCGGAAAGTGGGAAGCTCAACATTCAGGAATGCGTCTCCCTCTTACAACATCTTGGCGACACCAGAGCGCTGAACCCCGGCAGGTCACTTCACTCAGTCATCATAAAATCTGGGTTGGATCAGGAAGTGTTCGTACAAAACAATATTATGAGGTTTTATTCTCTCTGTGGCGATCTTGCGAATGCCCGCTTCCTGTTTGACGGAATGCGTGAACGCAATTTGGTGTCTTGGACCGGCATGATTTCTTCATACGTGAGTAACGGCCAGTATGAGCTTGCTTTGCGGATGTATGCTCTTATGTGTCGGACCGGTGTGAAGCCGAATGAATTTGGTTTCCCTGTGGCGCTTAAGGCATGCAGACTTGCTCATGATTTCACGATGGGAATGCTCATCCATGCACAGTTAGTTAAATGCGGATTTGAGTCTAATGGGTTCTGCAGTACTTCTGTTCTTGGCCTTTATATTGAAAGGGGAGATTTGCGAACAGGTTGTATGATGTTTGACAGCATACCTTTAGGCGAAAAATCTGAAGCCTTATGGAATACTTTACTTGATTCTTATGTACAGAACAACTATATGGAGGAAGCTATCCAATTATTTTATCAGATGATGCAATGTGATGTACAGCCAAGTCGTTTGACTTATGCGATCCTTGCAAAGTTAGCGGCTGACACATTGGATGTTGGCTTGGCAGGATTGTTTCATGGCCAAATTGTTAAAGTTGGTTTAGAAACTGATGTTATCGTGGGTGGAGCTCTGGTAGATTCTTACTCAAAACTCGGATTCCTGGATGATGCTGTTGGAATATTTCAAAATCTAGAAGAGAAAGATAATGTGGTTTGCTGTACTCTATTGACTGGGTTTCATCAGAGTGGAGATGCTGAAACAGGCCTTAACTGCTACATCTCGTTTCTTGCTGAAGGTAATAAGCCTGACATATATACACTAGCCAGTGTTTTTAGTTTGTGCTCAAATGTGGATAGTGCAGCTCTTGGTAACCAGGTACATTGCTCTCTCGTTAAATATGGCTTCAAATTAGATTCGTTTCTGGGTACTGCTATAATAGACTTGTATGGAGGCATGGGAATGGTTTCCGAAGCTTACAAATGCTTCCTTGATGTCAACAGTAAAAATGAGATATGCTTTAGTGTGATGATTAGCAATTTAGTTCTCAATCATTACTATGAGATGGCTTTGGATTTGTTCTATGAGATTAAGAGTAGAGGTTTCGCACAAAGTCACTCTACGATTAGTGCAATACTCCGTTTTTGTGGAAATCGTCAGTTGTTGAAAGAAGGGAGATCTATACATTGTCATGTTGTCAAAAGTGCTGGTGATGATGACTATAGATTGTACTTACAAAATTCCCTCATTGACATGTATGCTAAATGTGGAGCAGTTGATGATGGAAAATTGGTGTTTGAGGAAATGCAAATGCACAATGAGTTTTCATGGACGGTCTTAATGTCAGGTTGCAATGAATTAGGCTGGTATCAAGAAACTTTGAGAATGTTTAGTGACTTGGTTTGTACTTCAACTTCTGTAAGACCTAGCCAATTTACTCTTGTGAATGTCCTTCAGGCTTGCACACAGACAGAAGTGCTGGTTACAGGAAAACAAATCCATGGTTACATTCTAAAAGTTGGATTTGAGTCTCATCTGTTTATTAGAAGCGCATTGATCAATATGTATTCGGTATTTAAACCCGGAATTCAGGATGCTTTTCTTGTGTTCTCATCCATGATGAAGCGAGATTTGGTCTCCTGGAGTACCATGATTACTGCGTGCACTCAAAATGGGCACTATGATCAAGCTCTAAAACTTTTCTCTGAATTTCTTATTTCACCCGAGTACTTGGTGGATGATTCTGTATTATCCAGTTGTGTCTCTGCTTGTGCTGGCTTGTCTGCACTAGAGTTGGGTATGCTGTTTCATGCCTGCATTATCAGAACTGGTTTTATGTCTCATGTGCATGTTGCATCTTCGACCATTGATATGTATAGCAAGTGTGGAAGTCTGGAAAATGCGTGTAAGGTTTTCGACGATATCGAATGCCATAATTTGGTTTCTTACACAACTATGGTGTCTGGATATGCACGACATGGCCAGGGTAGAGAGGCATTTGTGCTGTTTAATAAGATGAATGAAGCAGGGTTACAACCAGATGCAATCACCTTTGTTGGAGTCTTGAATGCATGTAGTCATGCTGGGCTTGTGAAAGAAGGTTGGCTTGTGTTTGAGTCTCTCAGAAACGAATATACGTCAGAGATAACGATAAGTCACTATGCCTGCATGGTTGATCTCCTGGGTCGAGCTGAACTTTTGGATGAGGCTGAGAATCTTATAAATGAAGTTCCATCAAATTTGAGATATCTTCTGTGGAAGACATTATTGAACACCTGCAGTAAACATGGAAATGTCGAAACAGCAAAGAAAATTGCCCTGAGGCTAAGCAAGCTAGAGCCTAACAAACCTTTAAACTATCTTCTGTTGTCTAACATCTGTGCGTCAGCTTCACTGTGGGAGGATGTTGAAGAATTTAGGGGAAGATTGAAAGAAGTTAATCCTCGTAGGCAACCTGGAAGTAGTTGGGTCCAAGTGGGACACTGATCGCTGTCAAACTGTTGACCCTCTGATTCTCTCTGAGAAATACTCTGGGATGTTATTCAGATGATTGCACTTGAGAGGTGCATTTGCTAATTCAATGTAATGGGAATTATGGTGATGGAAGATGCTTTTGAGGGATGATGCACTTCTGACTGCACTTGAGAGCCACAGTACAAGCGGCAGCTTTTTCATGCCACGCACTGGTTTTACATTCTGCAAGTTGCAAAATATTTACCATGAGACGTTCTGGTAAGGAGTTCCTTAGATATGATTATTTTGTCCCTGATATTTGCTTGTATTTCTGGGCAGCAGTTAAGAGCTTGCACCTTGTGTGCATTTCCTTTTTTGTCTGGCAGTTCCCGTTCACTTGTTTTCCAAAAAGCTGTGTCATCACTGATGGTGTTGTCTTATAACTGCAGCCTTTCAGTCTATCCCAGGGGTGATAGCCAAAGGTAGCCACTTGAAGGTGATTGCAACAAAATGGTACTGACAGTGGGGTCTTGAGAAGGATGATATGAGAGCTGCCGGAAATTTAGTATCATGAAGAAAGAAGGTAAGCCATAAATTTTTTTTACTAACGCCTCATTAAAAAGACAGAAATTCCATCTTGCTTATTTATTTGCATCAGCCGTTTCATCAATGGAGGGCCATGATGATGATGCGTGGCTGATCTTGTGCCTAAGACTGCCCAGCTTGTGCTGCAGGTGGTCAAAATGGCTATTTTGATGTTAGCCTTACTCATCTGAGACTCTTTATTCTGTAATAGTTAGGTTGCCTGCTTTATGATTTAAACTGGGAAGTTTTGTATGAGAAATAGGAACAATTACTTGGGAATAGCAGAGTGGAAGATGATGATGATTGCAGGTACTTATGATGGCTTACTGTCTCTGGATGTCTCCTGGTGCAGCAAACTATAGCTGTGCTGAGATTCCAGGACGTGTATGCATGATTTTTCATCAACTGGACATCTGATTCTGTTCTGCTAACAATTTCAAAATGGATCGCACTATTGATGTCATAGGAAACTAAAGCCTTGGAACAGAAGAAAAGCATGTGCAAATTGTTTTTCTTCTTTTCACGGTATTGCGTTTCTTAAACACCAAAAGGCATAATCATATATGTATGCATTTGCATTAAATGCAGTGGCCCATGGGGTTGCAATGGAGCCTGATTTGAGGTTATATCTTACAGAGGTTCTCCTATAATTTTATGTCCTGTTGAGATCTTTCACTGGAATGAAGATTTTTGGACTCTGCTGATTTTTCCCCTCCTTCCCCAATCCATACTCCTTTCATGCTGATGCATTTTTTCAGCATTGACTTTACAGAACTAACCTTTCTCATAATATGCTTTTGCTGGGGATAATTCTACTCTCTTTTTTTCTAGAGTTGTCCTTCAGGACAGTGTAGGACGTAGTGTGATTTTTGTTAGGCTAACTTTCATATAGCAAAAACGGGGAAAAAGCTGTTTTTGTGGTTCACATCTTTGATGTGGGTTTTCCCTTATGCTGTCTAGGGTATAGAAACTTTGTAAATGAATTAGACCTGGCTTTCATTTTTTTGCTATACCGTCTTGAATTTTGCGTGTTTAATATAAGAAACCATAATTGTGCACAAAGTTTGCCTTTCAGTTTGCATCGGACGTGGCAAATTTTTGGCCTGTAGGACAGTGTGAACAATTACCAATGTTCCGCCTTAGATGGTTTGCCCTCTCTTTTATCTCTTATCACTACTCTGTTGGAATTTATGAGACTCAGCCTCATGAAACTGTTTCTGGATTTCTTTATCAATTTCTAGGTGCAGGTAAACTATTAAGAAATTGAGTCTCCACGGTCCCTGGCTTTGTTTGTTACAATATGGCAATTTGTATCTTACAATCTGTGTATATTATGGTGGCTGACCATTCATAGATTGGACCAAACTGCTATCTTGACTTAACTTCGAATCTCCCTCTCTCCCTCTGTGCGTACTTATCATCTGGGCAGATGGTAGTTATGATTGTGAATGCATTCATTCCCAGGCAAAACCTGTTTGGAAGCAGAACTTATTGCTAGGATAAATTATAAGTCTCTGTAAACACCTCGGAGGTGGTGAGAATACCAGCGAAGAGAAAAGAGACTACTTTAAAACCTCGGCCGATGTACTTTGATGCCAGCAGTGATGCAAGAGATGGTGGAATGGTGATATTGGCTGGAGCGGCCGCAACTTTTGTGACTACAGCCTCTGTAAACACCATTGTAGGTCAAGGATCTGGTGCGAACGAGGGTATTGAAGTGGGCGAGGAAGGTGGCACCGACGTAGGAGGTGGTGGTGCTGATTGTGACGGCGGAGCCTGTGGGTGTGGTGCTGGTCTAGGATACTATAATAACATGTAAATTAGGATGATCTTTGTGTGGGGTTTTGTGTTGGGGAAAGATAGTTCATCTCGTATTGCGTCATTTACAGAATGCTTGGTAAATGAATCTCCTTCTTCTACAAAGAATTTCATCCCAATTAAAAGGTATTATATTAGAGAAGTCATATTTCCACAACTAAAAAGTATCATTCCACATTCTTTTTCAAAGGGTGGATACCATTGAAATTCTCAAACTGGGTATTCATACCACATTTATCTAAAATTAATTTTCGTCTTACAAAGAATCTCGAAGTGGTGTCCTTATATACATTTATGCCAAACTGGTTTAACCCACACCAGACCAGCCAGACTACTTCTGCATGGCGGTCATGATTCTGTCTGAATCCTTCTCTCGAGTTTTATGAAATTTGTATTTACTCTACGGAAAGACAAACAATTTCCATTTATGGAGCTTTTTTCTTGTTCCCATTTTTTTTTTTTTGGTTCGGTTGACGAAATCTCAGTATTTCGAGAGGTTAAAGTTTTTATCCCGCATTTACACTAACTCACCATATGTTAGTGTGTATTGCGGCTGAGAAAGTATATAGAGGGAAAAGATTTTCAAAAACTCATATATAGAGGGAAAAGATCTTCAAAAACTCATTCTCATTATTATCGCCGATGAAAAGTTTGCAAACGTGTATATGGCCTCCTCTGTGACCTAACCCAGGAATGTGATTGCGTTGCGTGACTTTGTTTGTTCCGACTTCTAACAAGTCATAACAAGAGAATATTTCGCTTTTTCTGCCGAAACATTTTTTCCAATTTTAAAAACAACTTATGAAAATATCAGATTTGATAAAACTGGAAAAATAAAAAATAAAAAAAAGGAGAAGCAAAAGTGAAAAATAGGAAACAAATGACAAGGAGGACAACAAGAGAAGAGATGGATTTAAATAAGCAATGGGACTATAGCCTATAGATAACTTCAAGACCTTTTGTCCAGCAAGGGTTGTATAGTAGGTCGGTCCACTGAGAACACACGGTCACATGGGGTGTCGGCTCATTCGGCATCTAATCTTTTCCACAAAACACCAGCGATCGAAATCTCTTACGACATTTTTGAAGTGTAGTCGACATTATTTATTTAAAAAAAAGAAAAGAAAAAAAGAACCGACATGGTCCTATGCAGACCCCTTACACCAGTGGATCGGACAGGAAAGGAAGCAATCAATTGAATTGATTGATTCCTTTGTCATTATAAAAAGAAAAGGTCGGTAATGAGATCAGCGGTGGCACCATGTGCAGCGACCAATACCCGGTCCGGTGGTTCCGATGGTCAAAGAATTTGGGAATCTGAAGCCCAAACAATCTTTCTTTCAATCAACAAGTAAGAACCCCTCACAGTCCTCAATTCCTTAATTGGGTGGGGGGGGGGGGGGGGGTTGGGGGGAAGGGAAGGCATCTTTTGTTTAGCAGTGCAACCTCACGCGAAGGAGGGGAGCTGTCCATCCATTCCATTCTTCCTCCCCCAGCATATATTCCCTGTGAATTGACAGCCACA
The DNA here is from genome assembly GCA_021437785.1 of Rhodomyrtus psidioides. Lineage (NCBI taxonomy): Eukaryota > Viridiplantae > Streptophyta > Magnoliopsida > Myrtales > Myrtaceae > Rhodomyrtus > Rhodomyrtus psidioides. Next base: position 1,777,615 of record JAILYB010000134.1, on the reverse strand, counting down.
CGCATCGAAATCTGCCACCACACTTGCGTAAAATACGGCCGTGCGTCGCACATTTGACTCAGTTAACAAACACCCGTTATCTCTACTTGGGAATCAGAAGTAACGAACCTATCGGATATCGTGCCCGGGGTGGTTCAGCCGACTAACGTCGCTCGTCCCTTTTGAATAGGGGGACGGTATCGGATTCGTGGCGATCGATCGGCAAACTCGTGTACTCGACAAGAAGAAGAAGAAGAAGTCTTCTGCAAGAAAAGTCCAATCGCCTCCATGACTTAATTGCTCAAAGGAGTGAGTACTCCCGGATTTGAAAATGGCATCTTTTTTCTTTTTCTTTTTTTCTTTTTGGGGGGTCTTATAAAAAGGAGTTTGCCGTACCGAAACCGCTAGCCTACAGTCTGACAGTATTTTCATTATTTTTAACCACATGATGTTCCAATTAATAAGTGTTTTTATGCAAAATACGCGGTGATGGTGTGTGGATCTTATATGATCACAGTCAGACTGTCAAAGTTTCGAAGAAGCATTCTCCTTGTCGTACGAGATTGTCGAGCTCTTCAACATCGCTGTACGCCGTGTCGAGAAATCTATTCATAACAAGAACAAAAGAATTATTGAGAGGCATTCATTCCTTCTTCATTCCTTCCATATTACCCTTAGCCGAATCAATCTCTCCCTTAACACCGCATGCGTTGATGAAATTTGCAGTATGCATGCAGAATAATTTTCTGTATCCATGTCGAGACTACAGCGTTGATGGGTGTATCCCTGCTGTGTCTCCAATCATTCTCTATTTGTCTCTTGATCATTCTATTACACGCAACCCATCTGCTTTTTCTCTTTTCTTTTGTCCATCTTTCTTGTCGGGCCCTCCATCCATGAGTCGGATCTGCATCGATGGTGGATTTTGCCTTACCTGGAAGCCTCATCCTCGCTAGATAATTGAAGGTTAAGTCACCCACTTTCATTGTATCACATAAATCCTAAATTTATAACCTATGAACTTGCCTCATAATTACGTTTATTAGGTATGGCCATTTCATATTCCTAGTTGCACATGCATGTGCACATGATTTGGGTTGGGTCTTGTCTTGCAAAAAAGTGGAGATGTCTTCTTTCCCATTTACCTTAGGGCTTCCCTATATAAGCCTCCTGCTAAACCTCAAAAGGGTCATTGCAAGAACTCCTCAAATCTTTCCATTCGTGGTTCTTCTTTGGGTCTCAGTTTGATTCTTGTTTTTTCTTTTCTTTTCTCTCTTCGTTGTCATAACATCCTTCGATCGCCAATGGCTTTTTCTTCAGTCGCACGTGAAAGCTGGGCATCCGCTTCCGAGATAGATGATGAACTTGAAGGGTTCGTCAGCAATGACATACTCCTTTCCTTGCTCGAGGAATCGCCGCAGGGCGAAGAGCGTGACGACCAGCAGTTGAACGACGTCATCCGCTCATTAGAGGCCGAGATTAACCCGGAAACGGTCGAGGGACGTGATTTCGTCGGAGAACTCGAATTTACAGGCGATTCTTCCGAAGGGCCACCCACCATGGGTAATCCTATGGAATCTTTGGATTTTGATTGGATTGAGATGGAGATGGCGCCTTCTTCGCCAAGTGACGACATGAATTGGTACATCGACCGGTACGGAGATGATGATATGATGAATAACGTGGTTGAACTTGGATTTGTAAATGACTATTCTCAGATTTCCTACGGAGTTGTTCCTCTTGAAGAGCAAGGTTATGGTTCTTTGTGGCAAGATACTTATGATGAGATGATTCTGTAATTAAGGCCTCTTTCACCCTTTTTTCTTTCTTGGTTTCTTCTTGGTCCACAGGACCAGTTAATTGTAGATTGTACTCTGGTGTAAATTTCAATTAAATGCAAAAGATGATTCTGCCTCAAGCCTTTTTCATTTGCTTTTAACATGTTTTGCAGGCTTCAAGTACTGGACTAGGGACTTAAGCAATTATACTCTACGAGTAGTGACCCTTTGTCAACCTTCTGCTTTGGACGAACTGATTAATCTATTAAGCCTTTCACTATTATGACATAAGATTTTCCAAATGACTTGTAACAAACTTTCTTAATTCTGTTAATAAAGTTCATTATTTTCGATGTCGTTTGCTTAAATTTAATGAATATTGACAAGACGATGAAGATCTTTATAAATACATTGTATGATTGTAATAGAGTCTTCTCTGCATATGTGTTTGTTTCGTAAAAAAAAAAGACTACATTTTAAAAATATTTTCATAAAAATTAATCGCTTATATGATGTTTGTCAACTTTCATTGAATTTGACAATTCAATTTCATGTGTATTTAATAATAGAGCAAAATAGTTTTGTATTTTAGGTCGCGCATAAAACGCTTTTACAGTAGAATTTTTACTCTAGAAGTAGTAGAATTTCTGCTCCAGTTTGGTAACGTAATTTTTAGAGTAAAAATTTATTTGGTTATGCAATTTTATTTTTTATTTTTTATTTTTGAAGAATTAATTTTAGAGTCACTTGAATAAATAAAAAAAATTACTTTTTCAGAAAAATCAACTTTTGCTACCCAGGATAAGTAGAAAAATCTAAGTTTCGATTGAATATAGGCATGCGCGCTCTTAGGTTTTGCATTGTAAGTCGGCGCGTGGTATTTCTTCCCTTTTAAGAGTTGACGCTCAGGCTCCCTTTTTTCAAAAGCCCGAGCGGAGACGAGCTTGATGGAACCAATTCTTGTTCGTTATTCTGTGTCGCTGATCATCAATTTCACCTTCGACGATGAATTCACGCTCTCTCGTTGCTTCCAGCAGAAAATTTCGCCGACCACTTTCTGCAATTCCTTCTTCCATTGATCTTGATCAACTCAAAAGGCTTAACCACAAAGACTGGTTGGCGCCAAATGAAATTATAAAAATCATCAAGGTCCTTAGAGATCCCAATTCGATAATCAGGGTCCTCAACCAGTACGAGAAGCGAAAGGACTACAAACCCAATGAAGCTCTCTTCACTTTAGCCATAAACAGGCTCGCTCAGGCCGAAATGTTCGACCCCATTGAAGACATCGTGCAAAGAATCGTAAAGGAGAGGCCTTGCAGGTTGTCCGACGAGTTCTTCTACCATGTCATTAAGATCTATGGCAACATGGCCGGTCGTATCAACAAAGCAATAGAGACCCTTTACGACATGCCTAAGTATAATGTTTGGCCTTCGGTCAAGTGTTTTAATTATGTGTTGAATTTGCTCGTGTCGTGGAAGCTATTTGATGTGGTGCATGAGGTGTATATGCGTGGGCCACAGTTGGGCATTGAGATTGATGCTTGTTGCTTGAATATTCTCATCAAGGGGTTGTGCAAGAATGGGAGTTTGGAAGCTGCATTCCAACTGCTCGACGAATTTCCTAAGCAACGCTGCCGGCCGAATGTGAAGACGTTTTCAACACTGATGCACGGATTGTGCGAGCAAGGAAAGGTCGATGATGCAAAGGATTTGCTTCATAGGATGGAAAATGAAGGCATTTTCCCAGATACAATCACCTTCAACATCTTGATCTCGGGGCTTCGGAAGCAAGACAAAGTTGAAGAGGCAATGGAGCTTCTAGAGAGGATGAAACTCAAAGGGTGTCAACCGAATGCAGGGTCTTATCAGGAGGTCTTGTATGGTTTGCTTGATGAGGGGAGGTTCGTGGAGGCGAAGAAATTTATGGCTGAAATGATATCCGCAGGCATCAATCCCAGTTTTGTCTCTTATAAATTGGTGATAAGCGGTCTTTGCAAGGAAAAGTTATTATATGATATAGATTGGGTTCTGAAACAGATGGTCAAGCAAGGTTTTGTACCAAAGATGGGGATGTGGAGACAGATCCTTCAGAGCACGTTCTCCCACCATGCACTTGATGCCATTTTTCCTGAAAATCTTCTAGAGAGCAGTTCACTTGGAGAGGAAAAACATGGAACCAACGAACATCTTCCTTAGAAAGTATGGTTTTTTGATGGATGGAAAGTTTAGCCCTGAGATCAATCAGTGTGCTTATGGCTACATAAAATTTGTGGGAGGCAGCGGCGAGAGGAGAGAGATAACTGGCATAAGGAAGATTATAATGGCCAATGTATTATGGACATGGTTATCTTGAAAACCTTCAATTTACAGACCTCTTTTTCTGGATGATGAGATGTCAACTTTTGCTTGCAAATGCAAGTCAGTATATGCACATGCATCTTGGAAGCTCCAATGAGCCAGGTGTGATGGCCTAATACTTCATCCACTATGTAACTGCAAGAAGCAAGAAGGCTAAAAGCAGTCTTTACTCGGGTAAAAGCTGCATGTCTTGTTTGTAGAGGAGTTAAAAAATTGTTGAATCTCCGGGACTTCCTCCAATAAATCATCTAATGCCCACGCCATGACAAGCTTCGTTGCGGTATGTTGAAATTGAAGGAAAGCCGTGTGGATGTGTTTTGTTTGCAGAATGAGAATTTGCAACGGTGTATGGTGACAGACTGGTGAGGTTAGCAGTTGGAAGGATCTAGGAGTACTTGGGTGGATCTTCAAGGAAATCGGAAAACCGAAACTTTTGCTAACGTCCGAAATGATCCAAAAGACCAAGGCTCTTCTCCCTCTTCTTCAGGAGGGGTACAATGATACACAAATTCATTGTCAGTTCCAAAAGAAGTTCCAACTTCGGTGGCTGATCTCCTAGAGCCATTTTTTAAGAAGAAACCAGTCTTCTTCACAAGAACAACTGGTTGAAGTTATACACTCCAAAACGATTGTACGCATTTATCTAGTTATTGCCATTAATCGGCCGCTGTACTTTCGGTTTTTAATTGCCAGATCCCAATCTCTTGTTTTATTATCCGTTCGCTAAGTCGTCGAGGTCTAGTTATTCATCCAGTGAAATGAAAAATGGAGCTCTTCACGGTGAAGGATCAGACAGAACTGAGCCAGCCAAAACATATATCTTTTTCACTCGACACGCTGAAAAATTCTTTACAAATTGACACTCTGTATAGATGACCAATAAACCCCGTCACAGAGGAAAGGACATTGACCTCGAACAGTGCGCCTGATTCTTGCCATCCACAACCTAGTCACTACTTTTTTGCAAGGTGCATATACAGAACAATAAGACGAGAAAGAAGCAAAAACAGAGTTCTAAACTGGAGCAGGACAAGTTCCAACAGCTTATCCCTTTTGCTCATCGAAGCTCAAAACTTTGTCTTCCGGAATTGCAACTGGAATCACTGCTTTGGGCTCAACCTCAACTAGTTTACCCTCAGTAGACCTGTTTGCGCTCGTGGTCTCATCATCCTCTGTTCTCCCCGAACCTTGGGCATTTGCATCCTTTGAAAGATTCCCCATGTCCATTGTTTGATCAGTTGTATCTGCCGAAATTATGTTCTCTTCCGAGATATCATCAAGATATATTGGTTGGGACTCGATTCGAATTGTTCCATCCATCGAAGGGTTATGCGATGACAAGAGTGACTCGTCGTTGGAGGAATCCGATTGTGAAGATCCATTTCCTGCCACTGCAGATGACGAATCACATGTAAATTTACTCGAACCCTTCCTCGAAAGTACATGCTTCATGGTGCGAGCCGATTTCTCTGCTTGCTTGAAAAAGTTCTTGGCTTTGTTTCTCTTACGATGTTTTCCGCTTGGACTTTCACAGCCGCTCCCATCAGAATTTGTGATCTTTTCCCGTGGAGCCCTAGCAGAAGCAGGCCTAGCGATGGTCTCTGTTTCAACAATAAGATTTACACCTATCTCCTTCGATTTGATCGACCTAAGATTAGCATGTGGAGATGGAAGATCTCGAGTCATGCTGTTCTGATGTTCCACTTTGGGATTTCTTTGAAACAGCAAACCTATCTTGTTTATACCCCGCCGGACTGGGTTTGTGGATTGCTTATCATCCACATCTTCATTGACGATCCCATCACCCTTTGAAACCGGGTTTGTTGATTGCTTATCATCTGCATTTTCATTGACGATCCCACCACCCTTTGAAACTGATATATCCATATTTGAACCGATGCCGCCGGGGGCATCATTTAGCTCCCTCTGAATCTCAGTGTCAAGACGCCTACTTTTCCCTTTTCTGGGTTCCCACGTTTGTGTAACTCCACTTCCCGGTTGTTGAATCCATACTGCTGTCTCTTTCTGCCCATCAACATCTATAGGTTCAAATTTGTCGGCCACTTTAGCAGATTTCTCCGACGACACAGATGAGAAGGAATCTTTGTTTATTGTGTCAGTTGCAAAGGACTCTCTTTTACACTCCTCAGTTAATTGTTCACCGTCGGGTTGATGCCCATCCTCCTGTCTCAGACAACATCATCGTTCAGATGAAGAGGCCCAAAAAAGGAAAAGGCTGTCCAGAAGAAACACATTCATTGCCATTTATCTTCCATTCATTTTTTCGGGGAGGACAGAGGAAAATGGGAGGCAGCTGTATGGGCTACAGCTGCAACTCCTGGTGGAAACATTGCGCTTTTCGCACCCACATGCATCCGGAGGGAAACCCACTGTACCAGTGTGAGGGCTGAAGCTTAGGTTACCTCCGTGGATGGGGTTACTTGGACTTAGATATGCTACCATCACCAAAATACTATGGTCATGACTTGGACCCAAGCATTCAGCAATGAGATTAAGCACGTTGACTGCCGAACCAACCCCTTGCGAGTTTACTACTAATTCTCTTCTTTTTCAGCAACAAATAATTAAAGAACCTTACCTTTCCATTGCCTTCAACAATAGTTATGGCGAAATGCAGCCTTCCTGTTTTAACATTCTCTAGAGGCACCCGTGTATCGTGTCTCTGTCCATCTCTGAAATCATTGATATTCATAGAATAGGTTCTGCAGATAAAATAATGTAAGTTAATAAATAGTAGACATGCAAATTCTCACTCTGCCATATTTCCAGGTGGTTCATGATTATGTGAATCATATTTGCAGAAAGAGGTTGAAACGCTAAAATTCCTTTGTTAAAATTGTTAAACTTCATAACGACGAGGAAAAAACAATCAACAAAAGAAACAGGTGGAGACAAACACCAAAAACATTTTTCCAATAGATAGAATAAAATATTCAGGGATAAAAGAAAGCTAGCGAAGCTTCTAGTCTGAAAACAAACCCGAGGGCGTCATCAAAAATATGGTCTTTGTCACGAACTTCAAAATTCAAAATATTAGCCGACTCCCACGTTATGATAGGAATCCTGAACTCCTCTAGCCATTTCGGAGCCAATGTCTTCTTCTGTATCTTAGTCTTGAATCTGTAAGGTCCCATTTGCCCTTTCACATATGGATCAGCCAAACCTGCAGAATTGATCGGCCAGATGATTCAAAGCATTGCAAATGACAAGATATGAAATATGAGCAAGGAGAAGTTGAGCAGAGTGCGGAGGCTCAAAAGTGTGTTGAAGACAAACCATTCAGATCCGATGGTTTCATTTCAGATGCTTCAATGACTTCTACTTTGGCATAAGCAACAGCCTCCTTCACGTCTATGAAGAACCAATTCTCTGTCATTCATTTACATGATTTTTAGTTTCACAGATGTGCAATGTGTGCATGCTGAGAAGTCACAGCAGGATGCAAGCCTGTCACTAAATAAGTTGCACACACGCACACTCGTATATGCAGGGTTCAGAAGAAAAGGGAGAGGAAGAGGAGGAGGAGAGGGGGCGGGGATGGGGCAGCATTAATCGCAATGTATACCTTGTGGAGGAGGACCAGCAAATTTCTCTATATCAGCAACTAGCATATTGGGCTGCAAAAGATAAAAATGTTAGAAGATTTTAGCGCTAATAACTGAATTGTTCTATAGTGAGACTAACAGAAAATAGGTGTTGTGATGGTTTGCACATTAAATCCTGTTGGTCTCAAGAAGAAGAAGAAGAAGAAGATGAGGATACATGGAGCACAATATAAAACTTTACCTCAACAAGTGTCTCCTCAAATGCAACAGATAAAAGATTATCCTACCATAAGAAATGAAAATCGCAGTATCAGATTCAGCGACACAAGCATACAGGAGAGGGAGGGAGAAGAGAATAAGATAAGACGTGACTAACTTACTAGCCATCCAGCTATACCAGGAAGTTCTGTCACATCAATACCATGGGTAAATATAGGCTTCACAGTCATTTGGAAATACGGTGGCTCAGCGAAGCACACCCTTAAACGACCAAGAAAAGGCCATCTAGGTATAAATTTTATTCCAATCAACACCTGTGAGAGAGAAACAGCACAATTAAAATAAAAGTCTTGTTAGCGAGTGCCCCGAAGCACTAGTTAACCGTACTTAATAGAGAAATAAGACGATTTCCGATGCATTGATTACACATAACACAATGGAGTCTATGCATTGCAAATAATAATTTGTCCTTATTTGGGTATTCAACAAGTGTCCCCGGAGCACTTGCTAACAAAATCCTCCAAAAAGCTGCTGTTATTGGAGCTCACAAGAACAATATAAAGAGTTGCAAGCTGCTTTTTCAATCTAGGTTTCGTAAAGCACAAATCTCATGATTCAAAAGAGAGAGAAGCCAATCCACCACCCTTATCTCGTCATCTGACTTGTGCCTCTACAATAGGAATTCACACTCATGCAAGCATTATGTACCTTTCCTTCCACATGCATGCTGGTCAGATGCAACTTTGCCCACATTCCAAAGCCCAACCTTTTCCGCATTTGAACAGCAAGTATAGCACTCATATCATCTGCAGTGAGAAAATTCATTCCCAATTCTAGAACCTGAGAAAATTTCAGACTCAATTCAGACAATACTCCAAAATATTTTCAAGAAACGCCACAATAAAATATTCACCAAGTGATCATCTTCCGAGCTTTGACGAAGAACCCGCATGTCTGTAAATATAGGTGGGTTCCTTCCCAAGTACAAATGCTGGACTAAGGCTTTCTTCTGCATGAACAACCAGCAGTTGCCATCACAAAGAAGAAGATACACACGCAGACATAGAGAAGAGATATTTTGGAATAGTGAACTCCAGCACATAGAGCAACCAACAAATATAATCCATCACCAACAAGTTAAATTAAGTTATTTCTCCACACACTCTACTTGCAATACTATCATAGTGACATACTCCATGAACATGATGATACAAGGAAAATCTGTCCTGAATATGGGTCCCTCTTCAAACCTTCAAAAAGTAAAAGATGCAGAGTATAAAGTTACCCAGCACAAGAGAATATATAACAAACGCAGCAATTCATATCCCCTGCTATCGTTAATTGAACATTGTCAAATAGCCCAAAGAATAGCGAACAGCCCTCTAGCCTATAGATTTCTGTCAGGCATACTCACAACCATTATGATGTCAGATTATACAAACAAAAGTAACAGCGGCATCACTTTGACAAGGAACAAATATGAAGAATGAGATTGTTCATACAGCAGTCCATGGTTTGTACTTCTCCAAGAACCAAGGTATGATTGGACGGAGAATCATCTGCGATGTAATTTGCTCCATGCAGACAGGCCATATCTTCTCCACTGCGTGGTTCAACCATCTAACTGTCTCAGAATCAGTAAGAACCTGGACAAAAGAACAGTTAGCAAAGCCAGACAATCCAAGACGCAGCCGTGCACCAAACAAAGAAAAACGAAATATTCAACTTGCAAGCATACCCTTCTCTGGCTTGATTGTCTCTTTTCCTCAAATTGCATTTTCTTTTGCAACCTTGTGATGAAACGCTCGTGCACCTTACAGAGAAGAAATTTGCAGGTGTAAGCCCGTGGACATGCATAGACGATAATACTTCAATTCCATAACTAGCCAACTTCTTTTCGTTCAGATATTTCAAGCACCAGAAATCAGAAAGATTCACAATTAGCCCTTTGGTAGGGCTAACACAAATTCAAACCAAAACAAAGGAAGGAATTGAAAACTTTACCAGGTAGAGATAGATCAAGGAGACGAAGTAGGTGAGTGGAGTGCACCGATCGAATTTGGAAAGCAACCAAAGAGCAAACAGCACAATGCACACATGGTGCATCATTGAAGCCTGGGTTACATCCATTCTTCTTCTTCTTCTTCTTCTTCAATCCCACCACACCACACTAAATCCGAATCCTCAATACCAAACAGCACTTGATTCTGTCCACGCAGATAGACCCTTATTGAATTTCTTTCACGAATATACCCTCGAACAACAACTACGCACGCGCTTTCTCTACTTCCATTGAGAAAGGGAACAAAGGGATCGAAACTAAAGCCACAAAATTTAAGATTTATGATCCGCAAAACGGAACAACAACAACAACAAAAACCAAAAGGGTCAACGAATAAGTGATAAAACCAAAATATATACGGGGAGAACCTTTCCTAAAGAAAGGTTGAGGCTAGATAGACTGATTTCCAGTAGAAAGAATTCAAACTAACTCCTTGCTGCCAAATGGATTCTGCAAGTGCGAATCCGGCCAATGCTTTTATTTTAACATTTTCACCAATTCTATTTACTTTCGCTAGTTTTATTGATTTCCACAACAACAACAGAGGATCAACGCAAGAGTAACAAAACCAAAACCACAGATATACCAGCCCGCATCATCATCATCATCAAGTCAAACAACGGGTGCGAAACGAAATCACTGACTCGTTCTTATTTGCCCATTGAACCGGAAGATGAATTCTAGACGCGCATTAATCTAATACCAACTGAAATTATTGAAATAGTTCGGCAGATCCGTAAATATAAGTTAACAATCGCAATATACCCAAATAACTAAAGGGGAAAAAGAAAATATCTTTTCAACTTACAGACGAAGTAACCGGGGGCAAAGTGACGACACAAACCCGGACCGAGAAGCGACAATGTCAAGAGGAAGGCGACAGCCAACGAAGCAACTCGAGGGGCGAAACAGAAGGGGGAGAGAGAGAGAGAGAGAGTCTGCATTCTGGGACTCTGGTGAGTTTGACGAAAAACTGGCAGCTGCGCTCCACGTGTGGACAACGTGTCAGACACGTGTCCGCCGCTGATTACATGGATAAACATAAAACTTATACCTTGGACTTGGAGTGGGAAAATTGATTTGATCGAGCCATCGTAGGCCGTCAGATCTGTTTTACGAGGTGCTCGAATCGGGATCGTTGAATCCCCCGGCGTCCCTTCCCGTCTGATGCCCCCACAAACAAATGCGACTGGATAGAAAGAAGTGTGAGGTCAAGTGGATAACCGGACCCCACCCCCCCCCCCCCCCCCAAAAAAATTTCAAGTGGATAAAAGAAAACAAAAAGGGGGAGGAAAATCAAGAAAGGAAAAAGAAAAGAAGAAGAACGCGGAGTTTATTCTTTCCTGTCCCTCCGTTGATCCCGATACAGAACGGACTTTTGGAAAAAGGCCGATGGAAGTTGACATTGGCAATAGTTGGTTGAAATAGTATGGATTTCTAACACAATAACCAAAAATTATTTGGCCAGACTCGACTACTTCATTAGCAGATCTGTCAAAAATGAGTCATAAATCCATTTTTTTTAGCCCATATATAATTAGCTGAGTTGTTGTATTAGATTATTAGTTAGTTGTATCCAATAAACATGTCATAAATAAGTTTAAACGTAATATGTGCGTTCAATGAGCCATAAATTAATCGTAAATGGACCTAACCCATCTCATGATTATCTGTTCGTCCACTCTCGCTGTACCTCGATCTCGCCCCTCGCTCACCCTCCACCGTTATCTCGGTTTGGATACGAGTCTTCCCAAGTTGGATTAAATATGAACGTGATTTGGGAATTTGGATCGTGGTCGGTATGTGCTGCGTAAGAGTCGGGTCGAGTATAGATCATAAAAGGGTCGACCGATGCGATCAACATGAGATCTGCGAGGCGTTCTACGGATCTCTAGGCAGCCGGGTCCAATGCTCATGTCCCCGAATTACCATTGAAAAAGCTCTGTCTCGAAAGGGAGGGTGCTTCGGCTCTGACCTACATCTATCTGGGTTGCTTTGCCCAAGAGGGATGCAACACTACTCCTCTCACCCTTGCTAGTTGCTAGTACCAACCCCACTTTTTTACTAACTCCTCCGATTTTTTTGGTTACTTTTAAAAGATGTGTATTTTAAAGTGCATGGCAGGAGAACACGTTTGATCTCGACATAAAAAAAAAGCGGGGGGCATATTTGGAGTCCCATCACAAAACACTCGATGTAACATTTATCTCATGCACATGCTTTATCTATTTCGATCCCGAAATTAATGAAGTATGTTTCGAATTATATGTATTGATATCAAAGTCTTGATTGATGATTGTATGTTAATATTGTGTCTTCCCGGTCATTTATGTATTTCCAAGCTCATCGGGTGAGAGGGCAGTGATTTTTTTTAAAAAAAATATGAAATTTAGGTTATAAGCTATCTAGATTCTTTAAACAAATTGTATAATTAGTCATTTGAATTTCTGACCAGGACAGTACTAGATAAGATAATATATGAAATCTCTGGATTCTGCCATATCCTATCATTTGTTTGGCGAATTGTGATAACAAGATGGATCTTTTCACATGATCGATATTCTGTCCATTGTTTGGTATAAGTGGTAGTAATCAGTGTAAATGTACCTAAAAATTGAACAAACGAAAATGGTGAGAATATCTCATTAAACTCTTTCCTACTTCCTTTTTATTGCTGATCTTTTATTTATTTTTTTTCCTTTTTGTTAATTTCTTTTTCCCCCTTCCATCATTCTATAATAAAATGTTATTAAACAATAAACTATACTAATGTTCTTAAAATAATACTTAAAATATCTAATAAATATGGATAGATACTATGTACATATTGAATTTACATTATACGATAGAAAAAAAATTCCAACATAAAAATAAAAATAGAAATAAATATTAATGAAATAGTTATTATTCATGAAAAAAAAAATAACATGTACATTATGAATATCAGAAATCATATCCACCTTTATCCCACATCTCTCATGGGATAATTTTGTAAGAGCTATATCCCTCCTATAGTTCACTTTATTTTGTCAGGGCTAGGCACAAACACAACATATAATAACTTCTATCCTATCCTATCATGAATTTTATCTCAACTATTATTTTCTGACAAAATCGACAAAAGTATAAATTCGTTACATATCTGTTGTTTTCTCATTCATTGGACATGTAAGTAAAAATCCGTTCATGATACGAAAATTCGACTGAGATAATTATACGCGCTATTGTACTCAAAATTTTATTACCAGTGAGTAATAACAGTTCTCGGTCAAGAAAGGTTAGTAATTCAACAGAGCTAGTGTGACTCCCTCACGACCCCGTGGCTTTCAAGTCGGTCATAACACTCAAGATGACTAACGCGCAAATGACGTGTCGTGAATGAAGTTGTCGCTTTCACATATGTATTGAAAATTAAGCACAAAAAATTGTCGACTTTATTTATTTATTTTTAAAAAATGAAAAAATGAAAAAAAAAATAGAAAGAAAAAATTTTCGCTTTTCTTTTTAAATTACAATATTTATCTACTTCGATGTTGGCCGTGTCACGTGGATGGCCAATGTTCATGTCCTAAATGCAACAAATCGGATTAAACCTCCCAATATAAAATTTGTTCGTGTGGCCAAATGCAACAATGACACATTAAGATCCGCACCCTTTCGCCCAATAAGCGTGCGAAATCTGGTCTAGAAAAGATCTGATTGTTGATAAGATGGAAGGGGGTCCCGCAAAGATTACATTCTTCAAAGACGACTCTTGAGAAAAAAATGCAATTTTTCGAGTACTATAATGGGTGGGGGGGGGGGGGGGGGGGGGCCTTCCCTTGCCGACACTTCTTAGCCGACTCTATCTGAAACGGCAATAAACATGAGGAAAATGAGGCCAATACTCCTTTGATCCATGTACCATATAATAATTAACGAACTTTTGATGCGTGTCCAATTTCATTCATGAACTAGGTAAAAACATTTAATGTTATCTCTAAACTTGAATCGATGAAAGGGTAGCTTTGAGTATTTTCATACAACATGAGGATCAGATCGAACACGTACAAAAAGTTCAAGGACTTGCATTAAATAAGTTAAAAGTTGATGGACGACATTGCACATTTGGGTTAAAATTCATGGACAAACACTGATCAAATTAATAATTTCAAGGACGACATTGCACATCGCGCCAAAATTTAAGGACTATTTGTTTTACTACCCCATAAATTCATGCACGAATGAGCCATCTTTTGTTCATATTTATTTTCACGAACGTGATATAAACGATGTTCAAGACCAATTATATTTTTTGCTTTCAGCGCTCAAGATATGGGTTTTTTTTTTATTTTCTTGAAATTTTGAGCACCACAAGTATTTTATCTAGTTTTAGAGCGTCTTAACCTAAGAGGAGACATGGGGTTGTCGAGAAATGAAGCAATAGGGGAAGATGTAATCATCATCGACCGATTAGGTTAGACTTGTATGATCAGTCACTGTCGGAACGAGACTGGCCCATATAAATGTAACGTAATGCCCCCCCCCCCCCCCGGTCTAAAGGGAAGGTGGGATTGATGGCGATCGATGTGTTCAATTTCAAATTCGAATCGGGTCTTGACTTTTTTTTTTTGGTTGGAAAAAGTAGACTTTTATTAATCATAATCAAAAGATCGTACAAATAAGGCCGTCGAAAGAGCATCAGCACTCAGTAAGTTCCACACTGGGATCGGTGGGTTGGAGGCCCAATGGGCCAGAAGCTACAGAGAGCGATGTAATTTTGCCACACAATCTGCCACTTGGTTTGCGCTTCTCGTACAATAGGAGACAGAGACTTTTGGGAGACAGGCAAGACTTCGACGGGCTTGGATAAGTAAGGGGTATGCTTCTCAGCTGGCATCAACATCTCCGTTGACCGCACGAACTAAAAGCTGGGAGTCTGATTCCACACGAACAGGGATTAGTTCTTCTTTTAACTCTCTTCTCATCTCTAGAAGCTTTTCCGACCAAAAAAAAAAAAAACTCTAGAAGCTTCAAACTAGCGACTAGGGCTTGAGCTTCGGCTAACAGAGGGGCGCACGAGAAGATGCTCTCCATGAAACCATCTACCAGGGCGCCACTTGAGTCGCGAAGAACACCCGCGATCGCATCTTCTTGATCTCCCCCACCTCCGACAGAGGCGTCGACATTTAGCTTCAGATCTGGGGGTCTCGGAGGTATCCACACCGTGAGTGAGTTTGCGTTTGTCTTCATTGGGTTCTTTGCTTTCTCGTTCCAACTTCTGTAGGCCGTGAGAGTCGATTCCGCTTCGTCAATTAGAGATTTCTCATTCGGTTTCGACCTCCTAAAAACCTAATTGTTCCTTGCTTTCCAGATTCCCTAGAGTGTGACTGCAATCAGTTCGAAGATGGAAGCACAGCTTGGGTCGCAGATAATTGCTTGCATCCAGACATCCATGCGATTAGTTTACAGATTTCGATGGCTCATGTGTAGCTTTCCCCAGATCGGTTCTGTCCATGGACAGAAGAGAAATAGGTGTTCAGTTGTTTCTGCTTGTTGGTTGTAAATAGGGCATAGCGGGTCTTGGGTTATTTTTCGTTAGAACAAATTATCCTCTGTAGATAAAGCATTCTGTGCCGTGTTCCATAGGAAAAATCTGACTTTAGGAGGGATCTTGGCATTCCATATTCCATTCCAGAGTTTTCGTGACGGTTGGACTGAAGAAGAAGGGTTCTGTTTTGAACCTTTCTCCCGTATAGAGGTGTAGGCACTCTTCACTGTGTAGTCCCCTTTCGCAGTTTCAATCCATTTCAGCTTGTCTTCATATGGTATTGGGCTTAAAGGGATGGCTAGGATTTCCAAAGCCGTTTCTTCATCAAAAAGGAACTTTACTTTGTCGACATCCCAGAGAGCTTCCTCCTGCATTATCAACTCTGAGACATACAAGGGGTCCGATATGTTTGCCGGTCCCCCAATAATACCCCTCCTAAGCCAGCGATCTTCCCAGATAAGTACTTGCTCCCCTGTCCCAATAGACCAGCGCACCGAATCTGCAATAATTTCCCTACCCCAGAGGATGCTAGTCCAACCCTAAGATGGTCTCACGCCTGTTTTAGCTTGTAGAAAGTTACATCTTGGGAAATACATACCTTTCATTACTCTACCCCCATAGGGAGTTTTGGTTATGGGCTAATCTCCAAGCTTGCCTTCCCAACAAGGCATGGTTGAAGCTTGCCATCTCTTTGAAGCCTAAACCTCTATTATCCTTCCTTGATTTCAGGAGCTCTCATTTGCGCCAATGAATACTAGCTTTCTGTTCACTGTTTTTCCACCAAAAGTGGGCTATTTTTCTTTCAGTCGAAGTGCAAATCGACTTAGGAATTTTAAATATAGACATAGCATACTGGGGGAGCGCCTGGACAACAGCTTTGACGAGGGTCTCTTTTCCAGCCTTTGAGAATAAGTTTTCCTTCCAGCCTTCTAGTTTCATATCTACTCGGGCATTGATCCATGAGAACATCTGCTTTTTGGTTTCTCCCCAGTCAGAGGGGAGGCCCAAATACTTTCCAGTTTTCCTCATAATTGGAACTCTCAGAGCATGAGCTAGGCTTTCCTGGAGTTGCATTGGGCACTTTGGACCCATGAAGAGTCCGGATTTGTTTAGGTTAATCTCTTGACCGGAGGCATAACAATACTGATTTAGAATCATCGCCAAGTTCTGACATTCTACCAACTTTCCCTCCAAAAAGAAAATTGAGTCGTCTGCATACAGAAGGTGTGATAAAGGAGGACAAGAAGCTTTCAGTTGGATTCCCTTTATGGTCCCCTCACTGACTGCCTTTTTCATCAACATAAACAAAGTATTAGCCATTAGTATGAATAAATATGGGGAGATGGGGTCACCATGTCTTAGTCCTCTTGACGGTTGGAAAAAAGGCAGAGGTTCCCCATTAAATTTCACACTTAAAGTGGCCGAAGTGACGCATTTCATAACTCTATCCACCCATACACCACAAAATCCCATTCTAACCAAGCAAGCCTCAAAGCAGTCCCATTCAACTCGATCATAAGCTTTCTTCATGTCAAGTTTCAAGATCGCACTAAACCTCTTCTTTCTCTTTCTAATTCTCACTTGATGTAGTACCTCATGCACTACCAAGATATTATCTTGGATTTGTCTTCCTCCGACGAAAGCACTTTGTTCTTCCGCAATTAAGCAGGGCAGCCAGCTCTTCAACCTATTTGCAAGGATTTTTGAGATGATTTTGTACCCAAAGTTGCACAGACTGATTGGTCGAAATTGGTCTAACCTCTCAGGATTTTTCACTTTCGGTATGAGAGTAAGCAAGGTTTTGTTCAGCTCTGGATTCATGCTCCATGTGTCAAAAAAACTCTTGACTTCCTTAAAAATCCCCTCCTTAATGTGCTCCCAATTCTACTGGTAGAATAAACCATTAAGACCATCAAGCCTTGGAGCTTTTTCTGCGCCCATCTTAAAGACAGCTTCCTGGACTTCTTCGAGGGTGACTTCAGTGGATAAAGCTACATTCATTTCATCACTTATGAGTCTGGGACATTGTGCCAAAACTTGTTCAAAACTTCTAGGCCCTGCTGAGTTGTACAGGTCAGTGAAGAAGTTCGTGGTCATCTCCTTCAGAAAATCTGGGTTTCTGACCCATGTCTCCTCCCCTATGACCTTTAACATCGAGATTCTGTTTTGTTGCCTCCTCTGAATAGTGGTTGCATGGAAGAACTTGATATATTATCCCCCCATCTCAGCCAGTTTACTCTTGATCTGAGACCCCAAAAAATTTCCTCCTTCTGCCAATATTTTTCAATTTGATCTGTTAACTCCCTCTGGATAATTCTTGCTTCAGGAAAATTTCGGCTATTAGTAATACTCTGGATCTGCATCTGCAGTTTTCGAATTTGGTTGCTGCAATTGGGAAACTCCTGCCTACTCCATTTCTCTAGTGCCACCGAGACGGATTTTAGCTTCTCCACCATATCTGCTCCTTCTCTTTCACCTCTCCCATGTTTCTCTAACAATGCGGCTACAGTCTTGGTTTTCCATCCAGAAT
This sequence comes from Rhodomyrtus psidioides, assembly GCA_021437785.1. Lineage (NCBI taxonomy): Eukaryota > Viridiplantae > Streptophyta > Magnoliopsida > Myrtales > Myrtaceae > Rhodomyrtus > Rhodomyrtus psidioides. The sequence continues at coordinate 1,759,590 of JAILYB010000134.1, read as the reverse complement.
GATTCAAATTTAAAGGATCTCTTTCTTTTCACTTTGGCATAGGTCAACGAGAGTAAGATGGGGCTATGATCCGACCCCTATTGCAGGTAAAGCGAAGGCCTCAGCTGATGAAAAATCCACCCTCCAAGCAATGTTACATGTGGCTCTGTCCAGTCTCTTTTTCACCAACTCATCCCCTTCTCTGTTGTTGGACCAGGTAAAGGCGCATCCCTTACTCTCAATGTCCACCATCGAGCATTCTTCAAGTAATTCCCGAAATGAAGTCATTCTATAATTCTCAGTCTCTCTTCTGCCTACTTTCTCCCAATTCTACAGGGTTTCATTGAAGTCGCCAATTCAGACCCAAGGCCAGTCAAGGTCAGACTTCATTTGCTTAAGTTTATCCCATACACTAAGCCTCTCCTGGTATGTAGCTGGCGCATAGCAGCAAGTAAGTCTAAATGGCCTGCCCTGTTCTGGATCTGAGTATTTCAGATCAAAGAAAACATTTGTTGCTGAAAAGATTTCTACATTAACACCATCATTCCAGAATAAAGCCAGACCCCCACCCAAACCTCTCGGGTTTACAATGCACTGATGCTGAAACTTCAACCTCTTTCTAACACGAAAAACAAACCTTTCTTGGTTCTTTGTCTCACAAAGGAATACCAGCTTGGGCCTTTCTTGGGCCACTATGGCTCGAAGAGCTTGAGCTGTCAGAGGTGTGCCCAACCCCTAACAGTTCCAAGCGAGTATAATCATTTGTCACTCGGTGGCTTATTAGGGCAAGCCACCAGTGCCCATGAGTAAAGTTCATCTACAGACCCAATAGGTGTATCCATCAAATCTGGCTCAACGAGAAGCATATTTTGCCTTTCCTTCTCTTCAGTACTATGCCGCGTTCTTCCTTTTTTTGCTATTCTGCTAGCTGATCTTCCCTGCACTTTGTTTTGATTTGTGCAGCCATGGAATGAAGGGAGTTCTAACAACAGGTGTCTCGCATCATCACTGACAATAGGATGGGTCGCTTGGCCCCTCATATAGGTACGGCACTCTAATTCACTTGCCTTCCTTTTCTCTCTTTCCTCACTAGATGAACCCCTCTTTTTAGAATCCCCGAAAGATCTACCAGCAGCATTAGGCGACTGTTGGGTCTCTGGAATCGACTCATCCTCCAAATCTTCGACAATTTTAGTCTCATAGAAAGATTTCCAGTAAGGGCTGGGAGAGTTCATTTCTGTTTTCAGCCATGTCCCATAAAAGATATTTTCATTGCTTGCAAAGTATTCTTCTACATAGGGGATATCTGCACAATGTTGGGCGTAGTGGCCAATCTTCCCACACGAAAAGCAAAACATAGGAAGGCGCTCGTAGCGAAAGTCAATCCAAAGCTCTTTCCCTTTATAGCTATATATCAACCCAGGTTCTAAAGGGTTTAGTAGATTCATAATAACCTTTGCCTTACACACAGAAATACCAGCGTAGCCTCTAGTCAATTTTGACCTCCATAACTCTCCCGACCTGCTCTGTGATGCTTCTAATGACCTCATCTTTCCTTCCCTCGACAGGTAGTCCCACAACATGAAGCCAAAAAGCACAGGAGTCAAAACTACAACACTGAGGTACGAAGCTAGGTTCCCAGGGTTTAAGAATCAGGAGATGACGTGAGAAGGACCAGGGGCCAGAATCCAGGATTCTAAGTTTCTCCTCAACAGTTTCAAAAACAAAGGAAAAGAGACTCATTTCGAGGTGAATACAGACTACCTTTTCAATCTTCCAGGCTCTTTTCATGGTCGTTTGGAAGGCTTGAAAATTAATTTCTGAGTTGCCATAGAGCCTTCCAAACACTGTTCTTTCTCCTTCCCTGATGCTTATCTCGGTGACCACCTCATCCACCACTGCTTTTTTCGTTCTTGTCCACAGGTAGTTCATTCTTTGTTCTTGATCCATTAGGTCTTGAATCTTCAGTCAAAGAGAGCTGTGCATACGAAGACATCTTCGTTGGTCTCCATTACTGCTAGATAGGGTGTGCAGGTTTGGGGGGAAAGTGTGATTTGGGGAAAAACTAGTGTAGGGTTTAGTGGGTATTACGAGATTTTGGGGGAGATTTGGTTTGTATATGCAAAAGAGGGGAACTGTAAAGGGGAGGCTATCCATAGCTTAGGTTTTTGATGGTGAAAATGGGGTTGAGCTAGCTACCCGAAGGCAGGGGGAGCTCTCATAGCGAGAGGGAACCGGAGCATTTTCATGTCCGTCCAAATTGAGCCCGTCGTGGGGGGCTTGTTGGACCCCTCGATGGCTCGGGGATGAGAAAGGCTTCTCCTCCCAAGTGTCGAGACTTCAGTAAGCTCCGTTTGATTGGCAAAAAAATGAATAATTTAAAAGATATTTTCTGAAAGATGACTGCCTCAATCGTTTGCATGAAGAAATTAATGAGAAATATTTTCGTTACCAACGACAATTCGAGTCTAAACATTTTCGTGAACGGTGAAAATATTTTTCATTCGTTTATTTGTGCAAGCAACACAAGCGATCATTTTTAAGAAAATATTTGTCAAGTCATTTATTTTTCGCTAAACGAATGGAGCCTTAATGTCATGTTTGTTTTGATTAAGAGTTATTTAATGTGATAAGCAAGCGATAAGATGCATCTTAATCACCAACTGAATGTTTGAATAGCTAATTACTCAAAGAAAAGCATTGGAAACTTTATATAAAATTACAGACTTGTATCCTATCTTAATTGCACTGCATTAATCATCAATTGTTACTTATTCATGATATTGAGCTAATCAATTTAATTTGATGAAAACATAAGTTCTTAATAAGAAAACTTGCAATGTCCAAGACGTGATAGTCGAAAGGTCATCATCATTGCAAAACACATGCATAATACAAAGAAAATAACAGGTACCGTAATAAATTCGAAAAAATAAATGACCATTAAGCACGTCACGTGATGAGTTTGCACAATAGTAGGGGTGCGCATGTGTGTTTCTGTATATGTCTCCGTGCGATCCTGCGATTTTCCATGGTGTCCAATGATGAGTGCGTAATTTGAAACCACTAGTCTGAACTTTCATTTTCGATGATATTTATAAGTAAGAATTTTATTCGGACGAGTAAGTTTTAAGTTTGGGCGATATTTATGAGTAAGAGTTTGTGATAATCACATGCGCAACTCGTCCGGGAACATGTGATGGTGTACTGACTTTTAAGCATAATTACCAAACCTGCTGTGAGTTCAAGCAGCGATACTTGAATCTTTCTATGAATACGAGGCAAGATCCTTCGGACCAAAGATCTGGGCAAACTGTCTCTAATGTCACGTGAAGATTTGGGTAAACGTCGCGAACTAAAGATGGGGCGAGATTGGTAACCGAAACTGATTTAGCCTCGATCTTGGGTCGGCGAACTAGTTCGCTGTCCTGCGTAAATCCATAAGCGACTAGTCAGTCCTTCTGAGGAGAAATTCAGTCTCATGCAATAGTGCATGGACTGAAAATAGGGTTGGTATTATTCTCTCTTTCTTGATTTCATTATAGCTTTGCGCACTTTTGTGTCTTCCCACTTCATATGTTGCTCTCTCTCTCTCTCTCTCTCTCTCTCTCTCTCTCTCTCTCTCTCTCTCTCTCTCTCACACACACACACACACACACACACACACACACACACATGTGAAGGTCCGAGAAGAATGTTCCGAAGTTTAGCTGGTCCTGATATGTGTGCAGAATTGGATGACTAATATGGAAAGGTACAGATTCAAAGAGAGATCGATCTTGCTCGAGACCGCGCACTTTGCTCATGGCACAACCCATGAGGGTTTCGGGTCTGTCCTATCGAGTTTCGACGCGTGCTAATACTTTCATCAGGGACGCAACTACATACGTACACTGGGAGGAGCTGGAAGAAGAGCTATGTGACGACAGTCCTTTGACCTTGATGGCGTTGCTGATCATGCATATAGGTTGCGTTGGACTTGCGCAAGATTTCTCTCTCTCTCTCTCTCTCTCTCTCTCTCTCTCTCTCTCTCTCTCTCTCTCTCTCTCTCTCTCTTGCTCCATCCCCGATTTTCATGCGCTGCGATTCTCTGATTTAATTAGGATCAAGATCAAGACGTGGCGCTTGAGAATCTCTATGTAACTCAGACAAGGGACATGTTAGGATTTCTCAGACAGAAACCTGTTCTTGTTAAATGTTGATATAATGTAACCAGACTCTATTCTTTGGATTTTTTACCTTGTCCAGCATAAAAACCTTTCCTTAGGTTGTTTTGGTGTGCTTAGCTAACTTGCCCCAATTTACCTGGTACCCTAAGCTTTCATGAAGATTGACGTGACATGGTATCAAGTCAGAAGCTTCTATGCTGCGTCTTCGCAGGCCCCCCTCACAATGTGTAAGCCTTTACTAAGAGGCCAGGTCCGAGAGATTTGAAGGTTAGCAAGCTCGAGCTTCCCATTCGAAAGCACATGGTTGGATGCCTACAGCTACAATGGGGAGGCCACCCTATCTGAAGGTACGTTCTTTCTCTTACTCGTGGCGTGCGAATTGGACTCAATTCGACTCGGGCGTCGGTGAATTTATCAATGGCTCTCCCCATGCCTCTCCTCACTGCTAGTGTTAGAAGAGGGATAAGTACACTACAAGTGCCATAACTTTCGTACGGCGTTCACTTAAGTGTCATAACTTTCAAAACGTTCACTTGAGTGCCACATCGGAGTAAAAACGTTTAGATAAGTGCCAATTTCGGCCAAAAGCGTTCACTTGAGTGTTATTTTCGCCGAAAAACGTGACATGGAATTTTCACTATTATTTATTGAATTTTTGAGTGCCATGTAGAAATTCCACGCCATTTTTTTTTTTTATTTATTTGGATGTTTTTATTTTTATTTATTTTTATTTTTATGTTTAAACAACATGAAAAGCTGGTGATTCTTATAAGCTCGAAACAACCGATGCCATTGGATCATTGTTCTACGCAGGAAATTACAAAAGAACAAGCTATACAACCAAATTGCTAGTTCAGTTTGACCAGGGATGCCGGACGTTGCTTTGGTTTTTAGCTAATTCTGTACCCTAACTAAATGGAGAGAGAGGTGGACGTCTCAGCGAGGATATAGCGTGGTACGACCACCCAAGAGCAACGCTCGAAAAGATAGAGTCATCACGTGACATCTTCTCACCTCCAAGGTCGGGGAAGCTGGAAGAAGCTGGATGGTTCAGGAGGCTATAGTGGCATTGATTCTGAGCGGGACTCGCGCCTTGTTCGCGCTTCCCTAGCAGGTCGCAAGGGGGGAGACAGCAATCCAATGGCATCGGTTATTCCGAGCTTGCATGTGTCAAGAACCAGAAGCGACGAGCGCCAGAACAAGGAAAAACAGAGCAAGAAATGACATTGTGGAGAGACGCGGTGGGGTTCTTCTCCTCGGCATTGTCGTTGATGGGAGGAAAGGGGACTGAGAGAGCTTCTATTTCTTCTATGGTGTATCGAGATAGAAGAAGGGGAAATAGGGGCGTTGGGACTCGATTTTGGGGCTGAGCCTCGGCTCATTGACTCCCACGAGCGACAAATGTTCGAGGATGGTTGCTGAGGATGACGACTGTTGACACCTGATTTTTGACCATTTATTATTGTGATTTTTACTCTTTAAAATTAATTAAAAATATCAAAAAAGGTCATAAAATCACAAAATCAACTTTGGAAGCCTTGGCTTAGCCTTAGGAACCAATTTTGAGCAAAAAATATTTTTTGGTATTTTTTAAATATTTTTCGAATTTATTTAATTATTAAAAATACCCAAAAAATCAGAAAAATACCATTCGTGGTCAGAAAAATACACAAAAATTTTCAATAATTTTGTTTTAATTTCCTCTTCAAGTGTGTCACCTTAAATCTTGAAAATTCGGCTCGGGTCACTATGTTCCTTAACAAACATAAACCCGAACCGAGCCCAAAAATTCCTTTTTGAGTCTTTTAATTTTCGATTTCCACTTTTTATAAGCTATGACATTGGATTCTAAAGTCTTGAAGTGCAATTAGGTCGATTGGCCCTCCAATTTGATCAATTTTAGCCAAAAGGGCTTAATTGCACAATTTTCTTTCAATTTAGTCCCAGGTTTCACAATTTTTGAAATTAAATTTCATACGGACATACCCATTGAAATTAAGCACCTCTACCCTATGTTTTTCATCATGATGAATCCATTGGTGGCCTCAATTTTGACCAATTTGATCGTTTAGGGCCTCGATTAAGCAAAAGTCAATTTCGGGTCCTAAGGACAATTTGGGGTTTTCACTAAATTTTAATCAATCGATTCGCGAAAATACCCATATTTGATAGAAAACATGTCAATGAGTCCGATTTTGCCATCAATTTCATGAAAATGGGTCCATTTGGGACCCAATTTGGCTAAATTGGTCGAACCGGGCCGGTCGGGTCTAACCCGACCCGGCCCGGTCCGACCGGGTCTGCAACATGGTTGCAGACCCACCGTGGCCGGCGCAAAACATAAAAAAAAGGGGGGGCCAACGGAGCTCGTTCGTGGTATTTCTTTAAAGAAAAAGAGCGACAAGGACGAGAGACAGAGGCAAGTGGTGAAGTGGGCTGAAGAAAAGGCGGTCGGCCACGGTGGAAAAGGAGGGGAGCTCGATTTAAGGTGGAGCTCGGGCATGGAGGCCGGAAGGGTTTTTGGCGAGAGGCGAGCGAGAAGGAGAGGAGAGCAAGGAGAACGAGCGCCCAGGAGTTCGCCCACAGTCCCTCAGCCTTCACCAGAGCCTCAGCCACATTCGAGAAACCCGAACCAGGTCGGTGCATTCCCCGGACCTTCATTTTTCGTATGCATATCATATGTTCGAAGAAATGCACGAATGAACCCTTAAATTTTTGGCATTCGGCCGTGCCTTCCCCGACCCTATTTTGTGTAAGTCATGCCTTAAACGGTATCTAGAATCAACTCTCACCCCGGCTTGATGTTATTTTGCATTAAAATTTGACAAAAACCGAGGGCCGGAGCTTCGCCGGCCGCGATCCGGATCGAGAGTTCGACGGGGGACTTCGAGCGGCCGCCGAGCCTCAAACGATCCCAGGTAAGTCCCTAGACTCTCTTTAGATACTCCCTGAACGATCAAAACCGAGTTTGAAGGCAAAAAAATTTTTGGCAAATGCTTCGCCGGAGCCGGTTCGGTCGCCGGGCTTTTGAGGCGATTCCCGACGTCACTTCGGCCATGTTTTCCTTTGATATTGATGTCGGGTTCGAGGGGGATTCACAGGTGTTAAAATCGGGAGTTGGAACGGCGGTTTTCACGTCGATTTTGGGCCCTCCGGCGGGTTTCCGGCGACTTTCGCCGGAAAAGACACTGTTCATCGTTTTCTCCGGCGAGGTCGCCGATGGTCAACGGGTCAACGCTGACGTGGCATGCCACATCAGCAGCCATGTCAGCGTAGGGGGGTCCACGGCCTATTAAAATAAAATCAAATCGAACGGTGGAGAGTGTGCCACGTGTCGCGATCTTGGGCGTCCATTCCAAGTTGGTGAAACGGCGCCGTTTTGGTCCTGGGGAAGTCGGGCCGGGCCTGGGGGCGCAGGTTTGGGTTGTGGGCCGGGTCTGACCCGGCCCGGATAATAGTTTTAAATAAAAAATTCGGATAATAATTTTAATAATAATAAAAAAATTCAAAAAATCAATAAAAAAATAGAAAATCATAAAAAAATTCAAAAAAATTCGAAAAATTCAGAAAAATTCTAAAAAATTCCAGAAAATAGGAAATGGCCACATTCAACTGGCCACGACCTGTTTCGGGTCTTTTTGACCCCCGATCTTTCCAGAAATGACGGTTTTTTCCTTCCGGCAAACCGTCTTCCAAAAAAATTCTAAAAAAATCTAAGAAAATCCCCAAAAATAGGAAATGGCCACAGTCAATTGGCCAAGGCTCATCCCGGGTGTTTTGAACCCGATCATTCTTAAAAATGACGATTTCGCCCTTTGGGCGAATCGTCTTCCAAAAATTGACGATTTTGCCCTCCGGGCTAAATCGCCTCCAAATCTTCCCATTTTACCCTGGTCCTAAATCACGCCTCCCCAAAGCCCTTATGGCTACGTTAGGAAGCCGTTGATTTGAATTGATGTGCATTGATGTGATTTATTTATGCACTTGATTGCGCTTTCATTTAAATTGATTGTGATTGATAGGAATAGTCTTCCAATCTGCATGAAACCCTGAATTAAGCCTACCTCACCTAAAATTGCGCCTGCATGAACTCTTAGCTAGGAAAATCACTCGCGTTAGGTACCGAAAGGGCGTTGGTAATGACACCAGCGTAACCAAGTCCCCGAACCCAAAATCTCTGGTTCCGCAGAACTGATCGATCTCTCCCAATCGGTCCGTAAGGTTTCCGGTCTACCCTCCAAGAAAGACCGGTGGTGACTCCAAATGCATGCACAAATTGCACATGCCACCACGACCACACTGAAGGTCGAAAGCGATCGACTCTTATCGTCGAATCCTTCTGAAAAATACTCCCGCCGCGATTTGGTATGGGCCTGGGAGGGCCCGCGTCGATCCAAGGCCCGCGATCGGTAATCCATTAGCCGCGTCCGCTTCCGGACGGGTCGCGACAGCTGGCGACTCTGCTGGGGATGTTTGTTCTAGAACCTATGGTTCTAGACCTCAATTGGACTTAGGCCGTAATTAAAACGCTGAGTGATTTTTCTAACCCTGCAGGCGCTCTTGAAGGTGAGGTAAGTCCGCTTATGGTATGTGTTATATGTTTTTGCAGATTGGAGAAATAAGGGGTGTAGTCTGTGATTAACATTGTCTTATGCAGGTTGGGCGTATGAATGTATGTTGTGTGGATGATTTGAAGTGCTGATTGATAAACTGTTGTGCGTGACTTGCATTGTGATGATGACGACACGTGGACACACACAACCGCGCCTAAAACCCCGGGCGCCGCCTTTAGGAACACAACAGAAGGAATTGAAAATGGAATCTCCGTGAGGAAAAACACGGGGTAATCCACTTTTCAATTCCGCTCACTTCGAACTATGGATCGAGTCCCAATGCAACGATAGCTGTGCAATGGAATCGGCTCTTTCTAGAACTCGAAGTGGGAACCTTAACCTTAGGTGCCAAACCCTCTGATTTTTAGAAGTTCACCATCACTTGTCTCATGCGCATGTCTTTGGGCGGTTGGTACACCTAAAACCGCACATAAGTCGACGAGTTTGGTTGGTAAGACTCTCTATCCCTCAAATCTATTACAGTTCATATAAATATAGGCATTTCATTCATTGCATTCTGGTGATTAGATTAAATGCCATTTCAAGGATAGATGTGTGTATTTTTCCCAAACGTCCTTGATAGAAGACGAAGATGATGATATCCCATGACAAGCACCGAGTGAGCAACAAAGGAGCCTACTATGGACATTATTGAGATATCGTCCAATGAAAATGACGAGTTGGGGCAAGTGATCCGGAAGTCACAGATCGAACTTGGGGCATCCTTAAACGTTAGGATCACATTCCTTTATTTCATTTTCCATTACTAGTCCTCTTGTATAGGGTTTATTTTTATCGAGGCTTTCTCTATCTCACCCCTTAGAGTGATTGTATTAGGGATCTATTGGTGTATACATTTAGATGGAACTTGGTTGTATTTCTTTTGACAGGTCATGGGAATGTGATAATGGCATTTTCTCTAATCATCCGAATACTCCCAAGTCAAGTTTATAATTCCTTTAGAGGAAATTAAAATTGGAAATCTTGCATGACCTTTTTGGTCGTATAGGGTAATCCAACCCCAATTTCGCTAGAAGGAATTATACACTTGAATTGGTTCATGCATGATTGTGCGCCGCTGGTAATCCACGATAATTGACCGAGAATATCGGCGTTGTTTTGAATTTAATGACGAGATAGATGTCCAAATTACTCTCGTTCTTAACAAAACGGCCTTGATTTGGATGTCGTATCTTCAATTAAATTTAAAACACGTTATTATGCCTCGTACTTTTGAGTAATTCGTTCCTCTCGAAATTGATCAAAAGCAATTATTGTGAATTACATTCCTTTCAATAGTATGCTTTCTTTCGAAGAATATTGATAAAAAAATTTTCGCGCAAGATTAAAACCCTTGTAAAAGTTCTTGTCCTTATTAATCATGGGTAAGCATAAGATTGAAAGGGATTTTTGCTTTCTTTTTCAAATTATTCCTTCTGATTCTGTCTTTTCATTTGCAGGTAAAAAATAGGTAACAGAGAGAAATCTTTTCCTGGATAAGTCTGAGGCTATTCTTTCATCTGATCATGAGCGAGTTATAAAATCCATATTTGCTCGACTTATTGATATTATGGTTCGGCTCACCTAAGTTGAAGATGTTCGAACGCTCGAAGAAAGGAACCATGCAGAAGTTAAAACACACACGAGAACTTTCATTTATTTTGCTCAGCGGAGGGTTTTCAGAAGCAGGTCATACAATTCGGGGTGGAAAAGTAAAGCCAAAGTGAGCCCTAATTAACGACACAAAGGAGCCCAACTGACCCTCCATGTTGTTAATGCTCTGCCCGTACTCACGACTTCGCATGTCCTGGTCCGCGAGCTTGAGGAAAAGGTTTCTGCATTCTCCCTTAACCTCAGTGACCTTGACCTCGTGTTCTTCGGTGATTATTTCCAAGTCCCGAACTAATCCATTCCCGTGAGCTATGTCTGCGGTTATTTTGTCGAGCCGTTCTTCCTGCCAGTCGCTTTGCAGCCTCAATAGGACATTGTGGTGGTCGTGCTCGCCAGCGGTCAGGGATAGGGCCAATTGATCCACCAGTTTTCTCCTCTCGTGAAGCAACGTCGCGACCCTCTCATTGGCAAACTCGACGGCCTTTTTGTGACTATCGGCCAGATAGTTGGTCAGCACCAAATGATCAGACCGATCCTTGTAACGAGCCCGTAAGACGCGAGCCACGAGAACCTCCCGATCAGCAACACGATAGGCCTCTAAGGAGTGTGCAAAGAGGATCGGGAAAGTTCTATATTCCCTCCCCAGCGTAGTACCTTCGAGGGAAGTGGTATCTAAGTCCTCGAGCAGGACACAGATTTCATCCGCGGTTGCAGAATGATCGGTTATGTGCGCGTAACCACGACCCAATAGGTTATAAAGCTTTTCCCACTGGGCCAAGACATCAGTCGAAAAAGTGCGCACGGGAGAGGAGGCCATTTGTGTTGGGTTGGCTTGAGAATAAGACGAGGCTAATAGAGAGATTAGAAGGAAGAAGCTGATTATGCGAGAACGCTAACCTGCCATACGTTAATCCCTCATTTTATAGCAACTCAAGGATGATGAAGGGTCTCAGTAATAATGCTGGTGGAGCCCAGTTAGGGGGTAAAGCGGGAGGTCCCCTCACGAGAACCATTGGATTCGTTTAGGTCCGCGATTTCCGGCTTATCAATTAAAAGATGTAAAAGATTTGTCGGGATCACCATTATTAGAGTTAGGTGGGAGGTAAGCGCAACTATCGAAGAAAGCCCTAACAGGATTTAGCAGTCCCATCACGTTGAAAAGCTAAGCGCGAAATTCAAGGTCTTGAGGGAGAACGTTTGCCTAATGATGCTTGAAGAGCGTCCCCTGAACATACAAAGTCACTCGAAGAAAAATTTATAGGGAGTGAGCATACAGGAGAGAGTAGAGAACTCTGGTGGGCAAGAACCAATCAAACATTTCTCAATCCAACATATTTAAGAGGTTACTGTAAGCTGCCAGAGGCGACTGACTCAAAAATCTCAGAAATTGAACTACTGAGGGATCTCGAAGATTCCAAGACCAAGTCTAACACCAAAACCATGGAGCCCAACACTTTTGGTAACGGAAATCAAAATCACGGCGACGACGACAACGACATCCACGATGCTCAACTCGGGAAAAGAAGACGTCCTTACCAATACTCTCAGGAGGAAACCCAAATGCTGGAAACCCTCTTCAGTAAAAGCCCTCACATGAAAAAGAAGTGGAGAATTGAATTGAGCCGGGAGTTGGGGATTAATCAGTCGAGGATCCAGTTTTGGTTTCAAAATAGGAGATCTAAATCGAAGGCTCAACGCAAACGTCAGGTGGTCGAGATTTTAAAGGAAGAAAACCAAAAGCTGCGAACAGAAAACATGAGGTATGAAAAAGCTCTCAATATTACTGTTTGCCCTCATTGCGATAACCTCATCGCCCGCGGTGAGATATTCCCCGATAAGCCTCACGCAATGATTGAAGACGTTCATTTACCACCCTACTCCCTCGGGGCATCCCCTGCTCAACCAGATTTTGCCGGAGTCACGCATGAGCAGGATGATCCTACGAAGACGATACAAATGCCTCCTGGGGGATGGGATTTGCGTCGCTTTGATTGGAGTTACAGTTTCAAGGAGCTGGATGTTACCGCCGACCAGCTCAAAGCATATCAGCCTCATGCACAACAATTTTCGATAGGGTCGGGTCCTGCTGGAGATGAGTTAATCAGTCGTCAAGCCATCGATGCAATTTTGGGCCACGATAAGAGGAGGTTCGCTTGGCCCCCTGAACTGCATTCCAGATTCCTAGACGTGGTTCACCAAATGGGGATCGATTCAGCGACTCCGACGCGCATATTTAAGGCCATGAATGTACCGGGGCTTAGTAAGGAACTGGTCAGGAATCACCTTGCTGCCTACAGAAAGCTATTAAAACAGCGTCGAGCGGAGCTAAACCAGGAGGAATCTGTCTCGAGCTCAAAAGCTAGGGGCGACCGCCATTGTAATGCTCAGGTATCAAGAGATACCCGGCCAAATCTAAGCATCAATCAGGCTAGCAACCCGACCACCGGCGAACTGAAAAATGATCAGAATGTCCTTCTGGGCCATTTCAACACTTTTCAAGAGCACGTGTCACAAGTACAGCAAGTGCGTACTCCTCCATTCGAGCAGCAGTCGGCTGGTGCTCTGCCTGCCGCTAGTCAACCCACAACAGACGATTTCTTCGATGAGGGGCTCGATGCCTTGTTCAATCAATGGGAAGCTGGCATGCTTGGACAGCCATGATCTAGCACCTGACTCGGGGCACGATGGGTTGGTCGCTACGATCACCCATAGAAAGAAGAACATGTTCACGAGTGGATCACTCTTTTTATCCATTGTAAAGTTCCTATGGGAACATTTTTCTTTAATGGCTATAGTTAATTATGTATGAAAACCAACGCTATCGATGAACATCGTCATGCTCAGTTGCGATGATCCCTTGTTAGATTAAGTCTGAAAGCAGGGACGGTCTTTAAATTTTGAGTGGCCACGAACTCATTCCTCACCAAGAGCCCAGGATGTTGAAATGAAGAGTAACAGCATGCACAGGGAAAATGTCACTTTCGTTTGAACGATGAAAAGGGGTTGAGAGAAGGTCATAGCGTTAATTCCCATGGAGCTAAATGAATTAAACGGAGTCATTAATTGCGGGTCCGCCGCTGCTCCCCACATTCTCGGGCCTAGCAAATCATAAAAGGCACCGAAAGATTGTAGACCCACCACTTTGAAGACTGAACTAGGGGACGAGCGCAATACTCGATGAAACCGAATCAATGCAAGAGAGTTTGTGATCCTGTCACGAGGAAAAAGAAAGGGGAAGACAGATGAGGAGTAATTGCAGGGTCTCGGGAGGAGCGCTTGCTTGCTGGTCTTCATATGCAGCCTGAAGGATGGTTCTAGGACACGCACAATCACTCGAGAAAATTTCTAGAGTGAGCAAACACATAAGAGCGAATAGAGAAAGATGAGTGAACTAGATCAGCCCGAGATACTCCGATCCATCATGTTTAAAAGCTATTCCCATCTGCTAGAAACGCTCGACCTGGACATTTCTGAGCACGAACTGCTGGGAGACTTTGAAGATCCTGGAGCTGAATCCCGCCCGAAGGCCATGGAGATTGACTCCTCCAGTGATGAAATTCTAGGCTTCAGCTACGAAGAAGGAGTATACAATGATGACCGGAGTCGGAAAAGGAAGCAACTGCAACGCCACACTCCAGGCCAAATCCGAGAACTCGAAGCTTTCTTCAATGAATGCTCCACCCCAAGCAGACAACAGAAAATTGAGTTGAGCCGAAAGTTGGGATTAGAGCTTTCGAAGGTCAAGTTTTGGTTCGCCAACAAACGAACCCGGGTGAAACAGCAACACGCAGACCATGAGTTACTGGCCCTGAAGGAGGAGAATGAGAAGCTTCGAACTGAAAGCGCGAGATATAAGGAAGCTCTGACCAAGGCCGCCTGCCTTAATTGTGGTAATCCTGTTGTCCTCGGCGAGGTGTTCCTCGATGAACCATCCCTGTTGACGAATAACGCTCAGCTGTTACCGCACTCTCCACAGCATTTTTCGACACAGCCAGATACCGTCGGAGATCTGCATGAGCAAGTCAACACCATAGAGTCAACACCAACATCCTCTGAGAAATGGGACATGAATCATCACAGGTGGAGTTCTCCCAATGACGAACTCGCTGTCGCAGCCAGCCAATCCAAAGTCGGTGAGTCCCTCCCTGGACAACTTTTGAAACGACTAGATCCCGTAGAGAATAGCTACCGAAGTATTGACGATATTTTGGGTGATAAGAGGACAAGGTTTTACTGAACCTATGAACTTCACACCAAATTTGTTGATGCAATTTGAGAGCTGGGAGTTGATTCGGCTAGCCCACTACGCGTACTCGAGATTATGAACGTGCCAGGGCTCTCTAGAATTAACGTTGAGTCTCACCTTAAGTACTATAGGAGATTGTTAAGGGATGGAAGGATAGCGTTAAACCATCATAAAGCCGATTGGAGCTCAAGTGCTGGGCAGAGTTACAACCACGATGATTGGAGAGCCGAGAGCACCCAACCGTGTTTCAGCAATGACGGGACCAGCAGTCGTGTCAGCGACTCCTCTAACCCAAATCAGAATGCTCCGCCGAGTTATCTCAATACTCCTCAAGAGTATATACCACAGTTCCAGCACATAGGGATTCCTCAGTTTGAGCGCGAATCGGTCATTAATGCTGTCCCTGAAGCGGATCTGGTATTGGTAGAGAGTGCACATATAAACCTGCCGGTCATTGGAGGAAGTTCCAATTCGAGGGGTCAAATTGCTCATGACGAGAGCAAAGAGAGGAATCCCTCGCCTGCAGTCGACGACACCCAATCGGGGCACCAAGGGCTAGAAGGAACAGATGATTTCCTTGATGAGGAGCTGGACACTTGGATCAATACTCTTCAGGAATGTATGTCTCAACCCCAACAGGGCAGTGATGAAGGTTCCAGCTCAAAGACTCCAGTCCCTCACAACGAAGGCAATGAAAGAAATCTGCCCCCAACAATCGTTGATACCCAACTTGAACATCAATGGCTCGAAGACCCGAGCAATTTCCTTGGCGATGAGTTCAATCTTTGGCTCGATCAATTTGGAGCCGGAGGACCATCGCAGTGGTGACGCAAGGCCGATGATCAAACGTCTGATGCAAGGCATGGCTACTCGATGAAAAATGCTTAGAGGAAAGGGGTTGAATACTCCTATTGAATATGTTGTTGATCGCACTGTAAGGTTCCCACGGGAACATCTTTCATTAATATCTAGAACTAATTGCGCGTGAGTGTCAACATCACCCTTTGAGCATCTTCAAGCCGAGGGCCGTGGATTAATCACTTAATCCGTGGAGCAAGTTCCATGAACAATGACTATCACCCGCGGAGCATAATGGGATCCACCACTTCAATACGAAATACGTTTGGCCGCGAAGCCACCCATTTGGTAAAACGATGTATCGTTCCTAAACGATCTTCAATCGCATATCGAAATAATGTCTCCTTTCTTTCCCTTCTCAGGTGATAAACGTGGATAAATCACTCAAGGAGCCATCTGTTCAAATAACAGAACAGACGTTGCCCAACCGGGGGCAGCTGAACCATTGATGTTGCAAATATTCCAAGCATGGATAGGCGGATTTGATAGACGTTGTTCATATCGATACACAACGTCAGAACGGGTTGAGAACCAAGAGTAAAGTTGTATCGTCCCAACTTGTCTCGAATTTGGGAAAATGAATTGACACTTATTGTTTATCCTTGACAGGGGAGTCGCCTTGCAGAGGAACAAGTTTGTACATCCCATGTACTACTCGTCAGAGTACATGACCAAGGGTAGGATGTATCGTTTCGACTTTTGAAAAATTCGTGAACCTACAATGATATGCTTTCTTTACATTTGCAGGGGTCTGCAGCCGCGACAGGTAGGTAAGTATCCCTTTCCCAGTTAGCTGGAGATGAAGAATGTTAAAATCCTTTCAGCCGTCATGAAAATTATCCAATGCATCGATGTTCATGATTTAAATCGGGAGGTCGCCCAAAGCATGAATAAAACATGCACGATACATCACAAAATCCCATCGATGGATAAATTTTGGGAAAGAAAGAAATGAATTTTTCCAAATATGATTATTTGTCAAATCATTCAAAAGGAAATTTACTCAAAAGAGAGGCGAGCCCAGTCCGAACACATCCTACATACACTTGAGAGACGAGGGAAGTGAATCGGATAGCAAAATCTGTACCTACTGAGGTAGGGACCAGTCGCAGCGATTACATGGGTTGGGACGACGGAGGCATTCGTTTCATATCCCCCAAACACTACAGGTGACCATTGATAACCCCTTTGAACGGCGGTTTTCATTCTTAACCCTGTCAAGAACAACCCCACATCGGGGCAAAATGGAGGTGAGTCCAACAGCATCAGGAGAAAATGGTTAGAAATTTTCTTGCTCGGACTAACATTAATCTTTGTGTGTTGTTTATATGGTAATCCAAGTGCCATAGGATGACGAGAAGCATTCATTTCTCTATCCCACACACTGAATCCTTTGCACAGCCAACTTGAGCCTGCAAATTCATTTCATGAACCCATTGGTGATCATTCCAAGACGAATGCAGCACCACTTCAAAAATAGAAGAGTTCAAGACTCAAGGATTACGAAGAAGATTCCCGGGCTGATATTTAAAGATGTTTAGACTTTCAGACATATGTCTAACACGACCCCATGAAGATGAGAAAAGTGGGATTTCAAAAATAAATGAAAAAAAAAATCCACGGCATCGAGAAAAAGCAAAGTGCCTGGTAAAAGCAAGGCCGATGCTCGTGTAAGTTGTTTGATTGATCCGCAATGAAGCCGGATGGGAAAAGAGGAAATCCCTAATGGAGTCAGATCAAAAAGACTACTCCTCCAAATGATGTCAGGCGTGGAAAACGCAGACAGAGTTGTCAAAAGCGGTTGCATGCCTCAAAAATTGAAGATGCAAAATGAAAAGACATGTGACAAGTTTGCAATGATCACCAATGTCAATCCCCTCATAAATTCTGGGCCAAAAACAAGCCTTTTTCGGTCCCCAATCCTACCAACATCATAACCCTGAAACAGTCTTCTCTGACTAAGACACTTGGGTTAACATATAGTTTAGCTCGAAGAAGTACGAGCAAGACTATTTCTTTCTCATTTTGCAGGGTTCTTGACTTGTAAACCCGAAGCAGATGATGAAAATTTTTATTCAATGGCCTCGACTCCAAGGCGGGTCCCCCTTGAAGATCAATAACCAAGCCCAACATTACGGTCCCGTGGAAGACCTCCCGACCGATCAAAATGTATGCGCTGCGAATGAGCCTAAAGCCTAGGCACAGGTTAGTAGGGAATTGAGTGCATCCCGTATAAAAATCACTATCTCAAAACAGGTGAGAAGACCTCCTTGTCGAGAAATATTCCAATTGATGTTTTGAACAAACTCCTTTTAGAATTTTCAAACTGTTGATCCAAATTTTCCATGCAAGGAATTTGTGATCACATTTGCATGTTGTAAGAATGCTTTGGATAACCTCCAGCATCAAAATGCACATTTCATGACTAAAACTTAAGTCATAAAATTTTGTCAATTGGACAATTATTGTCTTCCCAAAGATTATTAACATTTTCTTGGTGAAGAAAAATCTTTCAGGTTTGAACTTTCTGCAGGATACCTGGAGAACCCAGCTCCCAGAATGTCGCCTCAACAGACCCAAGTCCTAGCATGACGTGGAGAACCCTCGTCCTAGGACCCATTTTCAAAGATATCAAACAGTCCTAGCATGACGTGGAGAACCCTCGTCTCAGGACCCTTTTTTAAAAAAAAATCAAGCAATCCCAATAGACGTGGAGAACCCTCGTCTCGGGACCCTTTTTCAAAATCAAGCGGCCCTATCAGACGTGGAGAACCCTCGTCTCGGGACCCCTTTTCAAAAAAATTAGGCAGTCTCATCGGACGTGAAGAACCCTCGTCATGAGACCCATTTTCAAAAATCAAACAGTCTCATCGGACGTGGAGAACCCTCGTCATGAGACCCCTTTTCAAAATTTAAGCAGTCTCATCGGACGTGGAGAACCCTCGTCATGAGACCCCTTTTCAAAAATTTAGGCAGTCTCATCGGACGTGGAGAACCCTCGTCATGAGACCCCTTTTCAAAATTTAGGTAGTCTCATCGGACGTAGAGAACCCTCGTCATGAGACCCCTTTTCAAAGCAAAACAATGGTAGAAACCGCCTGAAGGGTCAACTCAATGGTAGAAACCGCCTGAAGGGTCAAATCAAGGTAGAAACCGCCTGAAGGGTCAACTCAAATGTAGATACCGCCTGAAGGGTCAACACATGGTAGAAACCGTCTAAAGGGTCAAAACAAAGGTAGAAACCGCCTAAAAGGTCAAACAAAGGTAGAAACCGCCTGAAGGGTCAACACATGGTAGAAACCGCCTAAAGGGTCAACCAAAGGTAGAAACCGCCTAAAGGGTCAAAATAAGGTAGAAACCGCCATAAGGGTCAACACGAGGTAGATACCGCCTTTAGGATCAACACAAAGGTTCGATCCACCATACAGATCAAAATCCTTGGCGAATCCCAAAGTGTGGGATGGGCCTTCCTTAGGTTCCTACCAGTTAGGAATCTCATAATGGTATGACCTACCATACAGGTCTGAGCTAAATTTCCCTAGGATATCCTAAATGATGAGTCCTAGGCATCTTCTTGAAAGTCGTCGCAATCGGCAGCATCCGACAGGTGAGCTTCAGGTAAGCCTCTCTCACTCCGGCCCATGTCCAAATTGTTAGAGTAAACTAGGGATTAATTTGAGCTTTTATCAAGAGCCTTAAGGATCTGATGTCATAGCATTTCTTCTCTCATTTTCCCAGTCGAGTCGGCCAGGAATCAGGTGCCATCTTATCTTTGAGAGAAACCTCTGACGAGATTCCTCTCAAAGAGGGGCAGCTGTTGACACCTGATTTTTGACCATTTATTATTGTGATTTTTACTCTTTAAAATTAATTAAAAATATCAAAAAAGGTCATAAAATCACAAAATCAACTTTGGAAGCCTTGGCTTAGCCTTAGGAACCAATTTTGAGCAAAAAATATTTTTTGGTATTTTTTTAATATTTTTCGAATTTATTTAATTATTAAAAATACCCAAAAAATCAGAAAAATACCATTCGTGGTCAGAAAAATACACAAAAATTTTCAATAATTTTGTTTTAATTTCCTCTTCAAGTGTGTCACCTTAAATCTTGAAAATTCGGCTCGGGTCACTATGTTCCTTAACAAACATAAACCCGAACCGAGCCCAAAAATTCCTTTTTGAGTCTTTTAATTTTCGATTTCCACTTTTTATAAGCTATGACATTGGATTCTAAAGTCTTGAAGTGCAATTAGGTCGATTGGCCCTCCAATTTGATCAATTTTAGCCAAAAGGGCTTAATTGCACAATTTTCTTTCAATTTAGTCCCCGGTTTCACAATTTTTGAAATTAAATTTCATACGGACATACCCATTGAAATTAAGCACCTCTACCCTATGTTTTTCATCATGATGAATCCATTGGTGGCCTCAATTTTGACCAATTTGATCGTTTAGGGCCTCGATTAAGCAAAAGTCAATTTCGGGTCCTAAGGACAATTTGGGGTTTTCACTAAATTTCAATCAATCGATTCGCGAAAATACCCATATTTGATAGAAAACATGTCAATGAGTCCGATTTTGCCATCAATTTCATGAAAATGGGTCCATTTGGGACCCAATTTGGCTAAATTGGTCGAACCGGGCCGGTCGGGTCTAACCCGACCCGGCCCGGTCCGACCGGGTCTGCAACATGGTTGCAGACCCACCGTGGCCGGCGCAAAACATAAAAAAAAAGGGGTGGCCAACGGAGCTCGTTCGTGGTATTTCTTTAAAGAAAAAGAGCGACAAGGACGAGAGATAGAGGCAAGTGGTGAAGTGGGCTGAAGAAAAGGCGGTCGGCCACGGTGGAAAAGGAGGGGAGCTCGTTTAAGGTGGAGCTCGGGCATGGAGGCCGGAAGGGTTTTTGGCGAGAGGCGAGCGAGAAGGAGAGGAAAGCAAGGAGAACGAGCGCCCAGGAGTTCGCCCACAGTCCCTCAGCCTTCACCAGAGCCTCAGCCACATTCGAGAAACCCGAACCAGGTCGGTGCATTCCCCGGACCTTCATTTTTCGTATGCATATCATATGTTCGAAGAAATGCACGAATGAACCCTTAAATTTTTGGCATTCGGCCGTGCCTTCCCCGACCCTATTTTGTGTAAGTCATGCCTTAAACGGTATCTAGAATCGACTCTCACCCCGGCTTGATGTTATTTTGCATTAAAATTTGACAAAAACCGAGGGCCGGAGCTTCGCCGGCCGCGATCCGGATCGAGAGTTCGACGGGGGACTTCGAGCGGCCGCCGAGCCTCAAACGATCCCAGGTAAGTCCCTAGACTCTCTTTAGATACTCCCTGAACGATCAAAACCGAGTTTGAAGGCAAAAATGTTTTTGGCAAATGCTTCGCCGGAGCCGGTTCGGTCGCCGGGCTTTTGAGGCGATTCCCGACGTCACTTCGGCCATGTTTTCCTTTGATATTGATGTCAGGTTCGAGGGGGATTCACAGGTGTTAAAATCGGGAGTTGGAACGGCGGTTTTCACGTCGATTTTGGGCCCTCCGGCAGGTTTCCGGCGACTTTCGCCGGAAAAGACACTGTTCATCGTCTTCTCCGGCGAGGTCGCCGATGGTCAACGGGTCAACGCTGACGTGGCATGCCACGTCAGCAGCCACGTCAGCGTAGGGGGGTCCACGGCCTATTAAAATAAAATCAAATCGAACGGTGGAGAGTGTGCCACGTGTCGCGATCTTGGGCGTCCATTCCAAGTTGGTGAAACGGCGCCGTTTTGGTCCTGGGGAAGGCGGGCCGGGCCTGGGGGCGCGGTTTGGGTTGTGGGCCGGGTCTGACCCGGCCCGGATAATAGTTTTAAATAAAAAATTCGGATAATAATTTTAATAATAATAAAAAAATTTAAAAAATCAATAAAAAAATAAAAATCATAAAAAAATTCAAAAAAATTCGAAAAATTCAGAAAAATTCTAAAAAATTCCAGAAAATAGGAAAT
The DNA here is from genome assembly GCA_021437785.1 of Rhodomyrtus psidioides. Taxonomy (NCBI): domain Eukaryota; kingdom Viridiplantae; phylum Streptophyta; class Magnoliopsida; order Myrtales; family Myrtaceae; genus Rhodomyrtus; species Rhodomyrtus psidioides. The sequence goes on along the minus strand of JAILYB010000134.1, from coordinate 1,738,133 downwards.
GGCCACATTCAACTGGCCACGACCTGTTTCGGGTCTTTTTGACCCCCGATCTTTCCAGAAATGACGGTTTTGTCCTTCCGGCAAACCGTCTTCCAAAAAAATTCTAAAAAAATCTAAGAAAATCCCCAAAAATAGGAAATGGCCACAGTCAATCGGCCAAGGCTCATCCCGGGTGTTTTGAACCCGATCATTCTTAAAAATGACGATTTCGCCCTTTGGGCGAATCGTCTTCCAAAAATTGACGATTTTGCCCTCCGGGCTAAATCGCCTCCAAATCTTCCCATTTTACCCTGGTCCTAAATCACGCCTCCCCAAAGCCCTTATGGCTACGTTAGGAAGCCGTTGATTTGAATTGATGTGCATTGATGTGATTTATTTATGCACTTGATTGCGCTTTCATTTAAATTGATTGTGATTGATAGGAATAGTCTTCCAATCTGCATGAAACCCTGAATTAAGCCTATCTCACCTAAAATTGCGCCTGCATGAACTCTTAGCTAGGAAAATCACTCGCGTTAGGTACCGAAAGGGCTTTGGTAATGACACCAGCGTAACCAAGTCCCCGAACCCAAAATCTCTGGTTCCGCAGAACTGATCGATCTCTCCCAATCGGTCCGTAAGGTTTCCGGTCTACCCTCCAAGAAAGACCGGTGGCGACTCCAAATGCATGCACAAATTGCACATGCCACCACGACCACACTGAAGGTCGAAAGCGATCGACTCTTATCGTCGAATCCTTCTGAAAAATACTCCCGCCGCGATTTGGTATGGGCCTGGGAGGGCCCGCGTCGATCCAAGGCCCGCGATCGGTAATCCATTAGCCGCGGCCGCTTCCGGACGGGTCGCGACAACGACGAAGCTCGTGCGACGATCAGAGGGCTTCGCAGCCACTAGAATAGAAGCAGCGATGGTAAACAAGGGTAACGTCGCAGAAACATGGGACATAACAAAGTTCGGCTTGTTGGGCTGTCTCTCTCGGCTCTGGAGCTGTCAACCGGGCGGATGAGGGTGGATATGGTGTGTGGTGGTCGAAGGAGGCGGCGGCGGCGGCGGCTGCTGAGGACTCACGGAGGAGGAGGAACAGCAACGGCAGACCAATGAAAGAAAAAACAGAGCAGAGAATGGGACTATTCGCGGCCGTCCTTGCTCCCCGGCGGCCAGTCAAAGACAACATGCAGGATGATGTTGGTCAGAGATGGTGAAGGTGTGGTGCAACGGTGTTGTTGATGGAGCATGAAGACAAGCTGAGGAGGAGGAGAAGCGACGGTGTTTCTCGAGGAAAACTAAGAGAGGGGCGAGGGAGTTGGTTTCGGGGCTGTTCCGGGTTTCCTACGGTGGCGGCGAGCTGGAGTGGTGGAGAGGTGGCGGAGGTGATGGTAGTGGCGTCGGACTAGACGATGAAGGAAGAGTGTGGCGTCGAGAAAGCTAGAGGTCCTCTCTTCTGTAAACGAAGACATGAAGAAGAAGAAGAAGAAGAAGAAGAAGAAAGAATGAAAAACTATATAAAAAAAAGCCACATGTGCATTAAAAAAGTCAAGAAAATTGCTTTGCCGGCGCCATGTCAGATTTTCGGCTGCCAAATCAGTTACTAGCACTTAATTGAACGATTTTTGTAAGTTATGGCACTCAAGTGAACATTTTGAAAGTTATGGCACTCAAGTGAACGCCGTACGAAAGTTATGGCACTTGTACTGTACTTATCCCGTTAGAAGAAGCGCTCCAAGACCCGGATTCTGAGTGAAGATGAAGTTGCCCGTCAAGAAAGAATACTATTCATACTTCAGTTAGATCGACCGCCATGTTAACACAGAGAGATTTCGAGGAAGAAATCGTATTCCTCTATTTTCTGTATTTCTCATTCATATCTTTTACAATGACCTAGAGGTATATATATACAGATAAAGAAAAGACTCCTAAAAGATATATCCTCTAATCTAGATCCACTAATCTAGCTAATTACAATCCATGCATATCTTCTACGATTACAATCTCTTTTACAGCTCTTTCTAATACTCCTCTCCTCAAGTTGGTGCATAAATGTTATGAATGACCAACTTGCCAAATGAGTTATAGAAGATCTTGCTTGATACCGCCTTCGTTAAAATATCTGCCAATTGATCCTCAGATCGAACGAATAGAAATTGAATCACATTATTATCCAAGTTTTGCTTGATAAAATGATGGTCCACTTCAACATGTTTAGTACGATCATGCTGAACTGGATTATGTGAGATGTCAATCGCTGCTTTGTTGTCACAAAATAATTTCATCTCGGCTCTCGGAGCAAACCCAATTTCTGACATTAATTTCTTTAGCCATAAGAGTTCACACAACCCTTTGGCCATTCCTCTAAATTCAGCTTCTGCACTTGATAATGCCACCACCTTCTGTTTCTTGCTTCTCCAAGTAACTAAATTTCCTCCCACAAAAGTGAGGTATCCTGATGTTGATCTTCAATCATAGGCACTCCTGGCCCAGTCTGTATCAGTAAACCCTTCGATCTCAGGGTGATCCCTTTTTAATAATCTCAGACCTCGCCTTGGAGAAGACTTCAAGTAGCGAAGTATACGCAATATTGCATTCATATGATCTTCACTCGAGGCATGCATGAATTGATTAACAATACTCACCGCATATGCAATGTTAGCACGCGTATGCGATAGATAAATTAGTTTGCCAACTCACCTTTGATATCTTTCTTTATTCGTGGGCACTTGATCTGGATACTCCCCAATTTTATGGTTCTGAGTAATTGGTGTGTCTGCAGGTTTGCAGTCCAGCAGTCCCACCTCTGCCAAAAAATCTAGCACATACTTTCTTTGTGAGAGAAATATTTCCCATGTCGATCTTGCTACTTCAATGCCTAGGAAGTATTTCAACCCCTCCAAATTCTTCATCTCAAACTCCTCAGAAAGTTTCTTTTGGTGCTTAGATATTTCGGTCAGATCATATCCAGTAATAATCATATCATCAACATAAATAATAAGCAATGTTACCTTCCCTTGATGTCATTTCAGAAATAATGTGTGATATGAGTCACTTTGGGAATATCCATATCTCCTCATTGCCAAAGTGAACCGGCCAAACCATGCTCGTGGAGATTGCTTCAGTCCATATAGGGATCTTTTCAACTTACACAACCATGAATTATAGCCCGGTGGAACATTCATATAAATCTCTTCTTCTAGGTCACCATAAAGAAATGCATTTTTGACATCATACTGGTGTAATGACCAGTCTAAATTAGCTGCCAGAGACAACAAAATCCTAACAGTATCAAGTTTAGCAACATGAGAAAAAGTCTCATGATAAACAATCCTATAGGTTTGCGTATAACCCTTCGCTACCAGTCTGGCTTTGTATCTCTCAATGGATCCATCTGCTTTGTACTTGACAGAAAAGACCCATTTATATCTTACGGTCTTCTTTCCCTGAGGCAAATTCACCAGCTTCCAAGTCTCATTTTTCTCTAAAGCAGTCATCTCCTCCTCCATTGCTTGAACCCACTTAGGGTCTTTTAGAGCATCATGCACCCCTTCCGGAATACGAACATCAGAAACATTTGATACAAACGCCTTCAATGGGTCTGATAGCTTTTTGGTTGACACATAATGTGCAATGGGATAGGCAGATCTCTTCTCTTCAGCGTCCGGCGAATATCTATTCAGAGGTTTGCCTCGATTGTGCCTAGCATGTAGTTTATATCTCACAGAAGTACTAGGTTCATCAAAGACACAAGAAGGAGTAGAAGAGATTACCTCATGAATATTCTCAGGAGTTGAGCTGGGAACTGGAGAAGGGGAAAGCTATTCTTCGTGGTTCTACTGAAGTTGTGATGCCTCAGATGATGGTTCAGGTGATGCTTCAGACGATGGCTCAGGTGATGCCTCAGAAGATGCATTGTCTAAACTCTCAGATGATGAGTTAGATGATCCCATCTTCTGAGAATCGAAGGACGTTTCAGACGATACATTCCCAGCTCCCTCAGATGATATCCCCACGACTCCCTTAAGACCTCCGTCTCCTCCGGAAAATATATTACCAGAAAACTCCCACCAATTCGCCTTTTCTATTTGTGTCTCCCCCTGAAAGGAAGAATTGGAGTCCGGATAAAAGGATTCAGCTTCAACAAAGGTGACATCCATAGTCACATATGTTCTTTGGGTGGTAGGATCGTAGCAGCGATGCCCTTTCTGGTGTATACCATATCCCAAGAACAGGCATCGCCGTGCACAGAGATTAAACTTTGTCCGTTGATTTTTCGGGATGTGAACAAATACAACACACCCAAACACCCGAGGGGGAATGGTCAAAACTGACGGTAGAGCAACATATGTGGACAAAGTCTGTAATGATGTCCGGAAGTTCAACACTTTAGACGGCATCCGATTGAAGAGATGGACATCTATAGTTACAGTATTGTCCCAAAACCTTTGAGGCACATGCCTTTCAATCAATAGAGCTCGAGCTATCTCGAGGATATGTCTATTCTTTCTCTCCGCCATACCATTATGCTGAGGTGTTTGAGGACAAGATGACTCATGAATCATGTCGTGTTGTTGAAAGTGCTCCATAAGGTATTCATTCATATATTCTCCACCATTATCACTTATTAACACTTGGATCTGATCACTAAATTGGGTCTGTAATATAGTCTGAAAATGTCTAAATATCTTAGCTACCTCATTCTTGCTTTTTATCAAGTAAAGCCATGTCATCCTAGTACAGTCATCAACGAATATGACAAATCATCTACAACCCTACGCAACAATAATGGCGATAGACCCTAAACATCTGAATGTACCAAAGAGAAATGAACTTCACTTTTATTCAAACTTATAGGAAACGGAACTCTATGACTCTTAGCCAATATGCAAGTCTGACATTGTAAATCTGAATCCTTCAAATTTGAAAAGAGATCAGGAAGTAACAACTTCATATAACCAAATGACGGATGTCCCAACCGTCGATGCCAAAGCCATATCTGTTTCTCCCTACTGATGGATGTACTCCAAACATTATTTGCACTCCCGGAACTGAAGTCATCCATGTAATACATCTCCCCTCTCTTAGTACCACGTCCAATTATCTCCTTCGTGAGAATATCCTGAAATAAACAAAAATGAGGATAAATTATAACAGCACAATTCAAATCCTCAGTAACTTGTCCAATCGAAATTAATTTAGTCAATAAGGAGGGGACAAGCAAAGTATTAGGAAAAGAGAATGCAGGGGAGATCGCAACAACTCCAGCCCCAGTCACCGGATAGGTGATTCCATTAGCATTTGAGATACTATTACGTCGTGGTTCTAAGGTACGAACAAAGTCATCATGGGCAAAAGTCATATGATCCGTGGTTCCCGAATCAATGATCCAATCATTACAATTGGCCTGACTGCGACTAGCCAAAACAATTCCATGGTTATCTTCTGACGTCACATTCTGTGAACCAGTGTCGTGGTTCTGAGGCTCAGCAACCATTCGAGAAGCTTTCCCTTTTCCATCTGTTTGCTTTCGAGTCTGAAGCTCATTCCACCAATCTGGATACCCATGAAGTTTAAAGCACGTCTTCCTAGTATGCTTAGAATTCCCACAATTCGAGCAACCTCTCCCAGGAGAAGTTTTCTGGCGTAGTGCTAAGCTAGACCTTCCTCATTCCTGTACAATTTTAGGCTTAGCTATTTGCAGCAAGTATTCTTGATTTTCTTTGACGTTCGCCCTATTTCCCCGAGATATCAGGGCTGCCGAATCATGGACAATGTCACTGTTCGTCAGCATCACGCTTTGTCTCATATCTTCCCGTCGGGCACGCGCATAGGCTTGTTCAACCGTAAAAAATGGTTGCATCTGCAAGACATCCACTCTGACCTTGTCAAGATGGTCATCCAGTCTATTAAGGAATATGTAAACCCGATATTCCTGTATAGCCATATTATGTCTTGCAATGTCTTCGGAACATCGCATTGGGTTCGGACGACGAAAGTCGATTTCTCTCCACAACCCTTGAAGGTTGTTGTAATACGCCTCAATCAACCCTCATCCTTGTCACATTCGAGTCACACGCTTCTTTGGGAAGCGAATGAAATTGCCAATCAACATCGAATCCATGGAATTGATAAGCCAACCTTTTGTAGTCGAATCTTTGGTTTTCCACCTCCGAAAGCCAGGATCTGTAGGCAGTGGCTGAGGAGATCTCCGTTGATGTATCCCAATTTGTCTTTTCCGGTGATGTACATCTCGACAACCTGAGACCGTAATCCATAGTTGGCTCCATCCAATTTAATTGTAATTTGTGATGAAGCCGAATCATTCTGTGGCGTTGATGCTGGTGGAGCGACGTGGTTCTGAGTAAGAATCTGATTTAATCGGGTAGTCAAATTCTCCAAAAAGGTTTCTGTAGTCGAATTCCCCCCTTGATTCTAGGTGGGAACCAATGGTTCGATAGGGTTCGGATCTACCATGGATTCAAGACAGACCACGAGAAAGATGAAGATAAAGACGAAGTCGGCATACAATACTCCCAAGGATCAACCCTAAAGCTCTGATTCCATGTGTCTGATACCATGTTAACACAGAGAGATTTCGAGAAAGAAATCGTATTCCTCTATTTTCTGTATTTCTCCTTCCTATCTTTTACAATGACCTAGAAGTATATATATACAGATAAAGGAAAGACTGCTAAAAGATATATTCTCTAATCTAAATCCACTAATCTAGCTAATTACAATCCATACATATCTTCTACGATTACAATCTCTTTTACAGCTCTTTCTAACACGCCCGACAGACCCAAATGTTAGTTTCGCAAGACACAGATTGTCGAAATGAATACATTCTTAACATTGATGGGTTTTTCCACGATGTTGCGACTTTACATGCGTAGAAGTTGTCCGAGACTTCATGAGTTGTCGGGCGGCTCTTTTTTATAAGGGCAAAAGTCGTTACCTTCTATGTTTATGTTGTGTTAAAGCCGCAATGAGACTTGATGATGACTAGACAATATATATATATATATATATATATATATATATATATATATATATATATATATATATATATATATATATAGACAAAATAGGTTTCTGGAGAAGCTTTGGACTTCTCTTTGTCCCTTTTTGGTGGCATGGATGAGGATGAGTTTTTCCTTGTAAAAATTCTCTTGTGAGAAAATCTGGGAGAGAATTAACTTCTCCATGTATGAATTCAATTTCAAAATCAAAAACAGAAAGGATAGCCTGTCATCGTGCAAAAATTTATTTTGAAGCAATATTTTGTACATCATTTTGAAGAATGTCTTTGGCAAACTTGCAATCAATTCTTAACAGAAATTTTTTATTAAGAAGGTCACCTTGGAATTTTGAAATAGCAAGAACAATGGCCAATATTTATTTCTTAACAGTGGAATAGTTTTTCTGGGTATCATTCTAATGCTTAGAAATAAATTGTACGATTTGTTCTTTTCCATCCAACTTTTGTTTTAAAATACCTCCATAACCGATGTCTGAAGCATTAGTTTCAATAATCTTAAAAGACAATGTGTTAGCAATATGTAAACATGGAATTTCTTTAACAAGCAATTTGACTTTTCTTACTGCATCAGTATGTAAATCAGTCCAAGGCTTTGGGTTTTTTCTAAGCCTTTGATGTAAAGGTTTACATATGACATTAATGTCAGGGATGAAGTCAATTACATAATTTAAATTGCCAAGAAATCTTTGCAATTGAGTTTTGTCCTTCAATTCATCTGGAAATTTGTCTGCAAATTGAATAGACCTTTCAATAGGGACAATGGTTCCTTGATAGATATAATGACCGAGAAATCTAATCTTTGTTTGAAACAAGAAAACTTTCTTCTCAGAAAGAAGTAAACCATTGCGCTTGGCAATATTATAGAAATGATTAACATGCTTAAAATGTGAATCAATGTTAGGAGAAAAAAATCAAAACATCATCAATATAAACAATTATGAAACTTGAATAAGGATTAAAAATATCATTCATAATCCTCTGAAATTTCGAAGGGGCATTTTTTAAACCAAAAGGCATTACGTTCCATTCGTATTGGCCAAAAGGAATAGTAAAAGCAGTCTTATATCTGTCTTGCTTAGCAATTTGGATTTGCCAGAAGCCAGATTTCATATCAAACTTAGAAAAAACTTTAGAAGAATGGAGCCGATTCAAAAGATCATTTTTTGTTTGGGATTGGATGTCTTATCCATTTCAAAAATTTATTTAAAGGATTATAATTGACCACAAGACGAGGGACACCTCGTTGGAATATTTCTCTCATTAAAATCATGTTCATAAGGAAGTGTCACAATATGATTGTGATTATTCCTTTCCCAAAAAGCATTGTTAGGGATGAAACAAAGGTCATCTTTGATCTTTTGTTCCAAAACAAAAACTTTCTTTTGAACTTCAGAATTTTTGAACTGTTGTTCAACCTTCTGAAAATTCAATTCTTCTTTCAAAAATAAAAGATGAGATTCTTTATCTCGGATGAGAAAGTTTATCTCTTTAATGGCATGTTCTTGTAAAACATTTAAATTCCTTGTTTGAGGTTTAGAAACAAAATTAAACATGAGTTTTTTTACCAAAAATATAAGTTTCAATACCATCATTAGAGACGGTAAAAGGTTGGATTAGATTTATGAAAGGAGTCCCTAAAATCATGTCGCGACCCGTCCAGAAGCGGACGCGGCTAATGGATTACCGATCGCGGGCCTTGGATCGGCGCGGGCCCTCCCAGGCCCATACCAAATCGCGGCGGGAGTATTTTTTTTCTAAGGATTCGACGATAAGAGTCGATCGCTTTCGACCTTCAGTGTGGTCGTGTGTCATGTGCAACTTGTGCATGCATTTGGAGTCGCCACCGGTCTTTCTTGGAGGGTAGACCGGAAACCTTACTGATCGATTGGGAGAGATCGATCAGTTCTGCTGAACCAGAGATTTTGGGTTCGGGGACTTGGTTACGCTGGTGTCATTACCAACGCCCTTTCGGTACCTAACGCGAGTGATTTTCCTGACTAAGAGTTCATGCAGGCGCAAGTTTGGGTGAGGTAGGTTTGGTTCAGGGTTTCATGCAGATTGGAAGACTATTCCTATCAATCACAATCCATTTTAATGAAAGCGCAATCAAGTGCATAAATAAATCACATCGATGCACATCAATTCGAGTCAATGGTTTCCTAATATAGCCATAAGGGTTTAGGGAAGATGTGATTTCGGACCAGGGGCAAAATGGGAAGATTTGGGGACGATTGGCCCGAAGGGAAAAATCGTCATTTTTGGAAGGTTTGGATACCGAATTACCCAAAATATTCCTTGGCCAGTTGATTGTGACTATTTCCCATTTTCGAGAATCTTTTGGAATTTCTTGATTTTTCTTCAATTTTTGGGAGACGATTCGCCCAAAGGGCGAAATCGTCCTTTTTAAGAAGGGTCGGGGTTCAAAACACCCAGGATGAGCCTTGGCCAGTTGATTGTGGTCATTTCCTATTTTTTTGGGATTTTCCTGGATTTTTTAGAAATTCTTTTTTTTATGATTTTCTATTTTTTTTATTATTTTGTTATTTGACTATTACTTAATTAAAGTGGTCGGGTCCGGACGCCTAAACCCAACCTTCCTTCTACCAACAACAAACACAGACCCAATTAATTAAGCCCAACGAGACTAAACACTACGTATCCAACCCAACGAAAATAAAACTCACCATACTGTTCATCGTCTTCATGTCCACTCCATATTCCCTGCATGAAAACAAGACCGAGCACACCACCGCCGAGGACTTGAGTTCCGCGACTCAGACCTGCTTCGGAACCACTGCGACAAGGCTCAGCCGTTGCGTCCCATTGCCGGCAACCAGATCGCTCGACGCCGCCGCCGCCTCGGGGACCTGGCATCCTTCGACGAATTGCACAGGCTTGGGAACAGAGGAGATTCAACACTAGCACCACGTCTTCTACTTGCTAGTGACAAACAGCAACGGTGTGGTTTCCGGATGGCACAACTATGGTCTCTCACTCGGCAGATGGATGGCTGCTCATGGTGCCCTCAAAGGATAGATCGTCATCGCAAGGTTGGTCGGGTGGGGGGCTGGCTTCGACGAACTAGTTGCTATCAGTGACGGTGAAGGCTAGTCGGTGCTAGACTTGGTGATCAACGTCTCAGTGGACTCCTCAGCAAGGCGGTTCAGCGTTGGGTCGTCTTGCTCTCTACCGTGATGGGAGAGGATAATTCAACAAGACTTATGGCGGATTGATTGGGCAGCTTGCTTGAAGTCCACTGAAGCCCCCCTAGACGATGGAGGCTGTCTGGACAGAAAGAAGGCCCGCAAGGGAGAGCTTTGTCTGGCACAAGGCCGACGAAGCGATATCACCGCAATCGTTCGAGTTCGGTTGTCGAATCGCTGCAGATGCAGGGAGTTGGAGTGGCAACGCCAAGAGGGCTGCAGGGACTCCGAGAGGTCGGACTTCCTCTCCTTCAACGTCCCCTTGTTTTATGACTCAGCAACTTCCTGGAACCCTTACATGAAGGTTTTGCAATTCTCAACTGATTCGAATCTGAGTGTTCCTGAACGGTAATGGTTTGAATAACTAGATGATTGGCGCAGATCCTCAAGGTTTTGGATTGTCGCATGACGAGCCGGACCTTGCCAGTCTCCTTGTACTTCAAGAGCTTCACAATCCCAGCGTCTCTCTCCTTCCGTTGGCTTCCATTTTTTATCGAACCGATATAGCTTCGCTTTTAAATCGAGGACGGCGGCTGCGTCTTCTTCACCGGTGGTGACAGCGACCTCCTCGAGCTCGACGATGGGGGGGGGGGACCTGAGCTCCGGTGTCCTTGTCTTCGCCGGCCTGTGCTTCCTCTTCCTCTCTATACTGGTGTTCGGGTTCGGCGCTCGGCATCGCTTGAGGGTCAGTTTTCAGTGAAGGTCTCCCACGGCGACGATGCGGGTGTCGCCGCCGACGCCGAAGGACTTGCGTGCGGGCGAGGGACGATGGCCATAGCTGGTCATGAACCTCGGCTTCGGGGTCAAAGGGGATGTTTCAGCCGCCGTCCATGATCCTGGTGATTCTCCTCTCTCCTCTCTCAAACTAGCGTCCTCTCTCTCCTCTCCCCCCCCCAAAACTCATTTTCAATTCCTCGTGCAGATCAAGATTCGGATTCCCCCAGCCACTCTAGCTTTCTTTCCCTTTTAATAATAATTCCACTCTTCTTTGTCCCTTTTTAATGTCTTCTCTTTTCAAAACAATGGCGCCGCTCCCTTTCTTTTGGCGATATTCTGTCCATTTGGCCTTTAGGGATCCGACCCCCCTTGGATTCAATCTCGGTCCTTCGTTTCTTTCTAATTAGGTCAAGCATTAGTAACAACTAAAAGGGATGTTAGAATTGTACGTCAATACTAAAAAAAAATGAAAAATTATCAAATTAAAAGACCCGAATGATTTTTTTTATGCCCGATTCGGGTTTATGTTTGTGAAGGAACATAGTGACCCAAGCCGAATTTTCCAGATTTAAAGTGACGTACTTGAAGAGGAAATTAAAACAAAATTATTGAATATTTTTGTGTATTTTTCTGACCACGAATGGTATTTTTTTTATTTTTTTTGGGTATTTTTATAATTAAATAAATTCGAAAAATATTATAAAATACCAAAAAATATTTTTTGTTCAAAATTGGTCCCCGAGGCTAGACCAAGGCTTCCAAAGTTGACTTTGTGATTTTATGACCTTTTTTTGATATTTTTAATTAATTTTAAAGAATAAAAATCACAATAATAAATGGTCAAAAATCAGGTGTCAACAGCTGGCCCTCTTTGAGAGGAATCTCGTTAGAGGTTTTCTCTCAAAGATAAGGTGCCACCTGATTCCTAACCGACTCAATTGGGAAAATGAAAGAAGAAACGCTATGACATCGGATCCTTAAGGCTCTTGATAAAAGCTCAAATTAATCCTCGACTTTAACAATTTGAACATGGGCCGTAGTGAGAGAGGCTTACCTGAAGCTCACATGTCGGATGTTGCCGGTTGCGACGACTTTCAAGAAGATGCCTAGGACTCGTCATTCAGAATATCCTAGGGAGCTTAAGCTCTGACCTGTATGGTAGGTCATACCACTATGGGATTCCTAACTAGTAGGAACCTAAGGGAGGCGCATCCCACGCCCTGAGATTTGCCAAGGATTTTGATCCGTATGGTGGATCAGACCATAAGCGGTTCACCTATAGTAAGGCCTATCTAGGAAAATAACTTCTCCGACATTTAATCAAAGTTTTGATCTGTATGGTGGATCGGACCATGGGATTGACCCTTCAGGCGGTTTCTACCTTAATTTGACCCTTCAGGCGGTTTCTACCTTTGGTTGACCCTTCAGGCGGTGTCTACCTTAATTTGACCCTTCAGGCGGTTTCTACCTTTGTGTTGACCCTTCAAGCGGTTTCTACCATTGGTTGACCCTTCAGGCGGTTTCTACCATTGATTGACCCTTCAGGCGGTTTCTACCATGCATTGACCCTTCAGGCGGTATCTACCTTTGAGTTGACCCTTCAGGCGGTATCTACCTTTGTTTTGTTTTGAAAAGGGGTCTTATGACGGGGGTTCTCCACGTCCGACGAGACTGCTTGATTTTGAAAAAGGGTTCTATCCTCATCCCTTCTTTTGAAAGATCCCGAAATTTGTAGGGAATTCAGTTTTGAAGCAATGAAAGATTTCATCTTGACAAAGCTTCACTTGAGTCTGTTGAGGCGACATTCTGGGAGATTGGTGTTTCCAACGGATCCTGCAGAAGTTCGAGCCTGAAAATTTTTCTTCATCAAGAAAACATTAGCAATCTTAGGGAAGACGACGGTTGTCCATCTGACAAAACCGTATGATTTAAGTCTTAATCATGAAATGTGCGTTTTGATGCTGGAGGTTATCCAAAGCATTCTTGCAACATGCAAATGTGATCACAAATCCCTTGCACGGAAAATCTGGATCAAACAATTTGAAATTTCCAAAAAGAGTTTGTTCAAAACATCAATTGGAATACTTCTCGACAATGAGGTCTTCTCACTTGTTTTGCGATCGTGGTTTTTTATAGGGGATGCACTCGATTCCCTACTAACCTGTGCCTAGGTTTTAGGCTCACTCGCAGCGCGTACATTTTGATCGGTCGGGAGGTCTTCCACGGGACCGTAATGTTGGGCTTGGATATTGGTTTTCAAGGGGGACCCGCTTTGGAGTCGAGGCTATTGAATGAAAATCTTCGCCATCTGCTCCGGGTTTACAAGTCAAGAACCCTGCAAAATGAGAAAGAAATAGTCTTGCTCGTACTTCTTCGAGCTAAGCTATATGTTAACCCAAGTGTCTTAGTCAGAGAAGACTGTTTCGGGGTTGTAACATTGGTAGGATTGGGGACCGAAAAAAGCTTGTTTTTGGCCCAGAATTCATGAGGGGTTTGACATTGGTGATCATTGCAAAATTGTCACATGTCTTTTCCATTTTGCATCTTCAATTTTTGAGGCATGCAACCGCTTTTGACAACTCTGTCTGCGTCTTCCACGCTTGACATCATTTGGAGGAGTAGTCTTTTTGATCTGACTCCATTAGGGATTTCCTCTTTTCCCATCCAGCTTCATTGTGGATTAATCAAACAACTTACACGAGCATCGGCCTTGCTTTTACCAGGCACTTTGCTTTTTCTCGATGCCGTGGATTTTCTTATTTTTGAAATCCCACTTTTCTCATCTTCATGGGATCGTGTTAGACATATGTCTGAAAGTCAAAACATCTTTAAATAACAGCCCGGGAATCTTCTTCGTAATCCCTGAGTCTTGAACTCTTCCATTTTTGAAGTGGTGGTGCATCCGTCTTGGAATGATCACCAATGGGTTCATGAAATGAATTTGCAGGCTCAAGTTGGCTGTGCAAAGGATTCAGTGTGTGGGATAGAGAAATGAATGCTTCTCGTCATCCTATGGCACTTGGATTACCATATAAACAACACACAAAGATTAATGTTAGTCCGAGCAAGAAAATTTCTAACCATTTTCTCCTGATGCTGCTGGACTCACCTCCATTTTGCCCCGATGTGGGGTGGTTCTTGACAGGGTTAAGAATGAAAACCGCCGTTCAAAGGGGTTATCAATGGTCACCTGTAGTGTTTGGGGGATATGAAACGAATGCCTCCGTCGTCCCAACCCATGTAATCGCTGCGAATGGTCCCTACCTCCGTAGGTCCAGATTTTACTATTTGATTCGCTCCACTATCTCTCAAGTGTATGTAGGATGTGTTTGGATTTGAGCTTGCCTCTCTTTTGAGGAAACATCCTTTTGAAAGTTTTGAACAACTTTTGATTGGAAAAATCTCTTTCGTTTTCCCAAAAATTTTACCCGTCAATGGGATTTTATGGTGCACAATGCATGTTCATACAACCTCATGTTTCAAAACATGAAGGCCAATGAAGTTAGAATTCCATGTCTTTTCTAGACATCAGATTTTGAAAGCTTTTTTTTTTCTGTGTTTTTGGTTTAACATCTTCAATGGATTGGGGGAAAGGGATACCTACCTGTCCACCGTGGCTGGAGATCCCTGAAAATGTAAAAGAAGCATATCATTGTATGTTCACGAATTTTTTGAAAATTGAAACGATACATCCTACCCTCATGTACCCTAACAGGTAGTATGTGGGATGTAAAAACTCATTCGTCTCCAAGGCGATTCCCCTCTATCAAATCCGCCTATCCATGCTTGGAGTGTTTGTAACATCAATGGTTCATCTGCCCCCAGCTGGGCAGCGTCTGTTCTGCTATTTGAACGCATGACTCATTGAGTGATTTATCCATGTTTATCATCTGAGAAGGAAAAGAAAGAATACATTACTTCGGTATTCGATTGAAGATCGTTTAGGAACGATACATCGTTTTACCAAATAGGTGGCTTCGCGGCCAGACGTATTTCGTGTTGAAGGGGTAGATCCCATTATGCTCAGCGGGTGATAATTATGGTTCATGGAACTTGCTCCACGGATTAAGTGATTAATCCACGGCCTTCGGCTTGAAGATGCTCAAAGGGTGATGTTGACACTCACGCGCAATTAGTTCTAGATATTAATGAAAGATGTTCCCGTGGGAACCTTACAGTGCGATCAACAACATAGGCAATAGGGGTATTCAACCCCTTTTCTCGAAGCATTTTTCATCGAGTAGCCATGCCTTGCATCAGACGTTTGATCACCAGCCCCGCGTCACCACTGCGGTGGTCCTCCGGTTCCAAATTGATCGAGCCAAAGATTGAACTCATCGCCAAGGAAATTGCTCGGGTCTTCGAGCCATTGATGTTCAAGTTGGGTATCAACGATTGTTGGGGGCAGATTTCTTTCATTGCCTTCGTTGTGAGGGATTGGAGTCTTTGAGCTGGAACCTTCATCATTGCCATGTTGGGGTTGAGACATACATTCCCGAAGAGTATTGATCCAAGTGTCCAGCTCCTCATCAAGGAAATCACCTGTTCTTTCTAGCCCTTGGTGCCCAGATTGGGTGTCGTCGACTGTAGGCGAGGGATTCCTCTCTTTGCTCTCGCCGTGGGCAATTTGACCCCTCGAATTGGAACTTCCTCCGATGACCGGCAGGTTCATATGTGCACTCTCTACCAATGCCAGATCCGCTTCAGGGACAGCATTAATGACTGATTCGCGCTCAAACTGAGGAATTTCTATGTGCTGGAACTGTGGCATATACTCCTGAGGAGTATTGAGATAGCTCGGCGGAGCATTCTGATTTGGATTAGAGGAGTCGCTGACACGACTGCTAGTCCCGTCATTGCTGAAACACGGTTGGGTGCTCTTGGCTCTCCAATCATCATGGTTGTAACTCCGCCCAGCACTTGAGCTCCAACTGGCTTTATGATGGTTTAACGCTATCCTTCCATCCCTTAGCAATCTCCTATAGTACTTGAGGTGAGACTCAACGTTAATTCTAGAGAGCCCCGGCACATTCATAATCTCGAGTATGCGCAGTGGGCTAGCCGAATCAACTCCCAGTTCTCGAATTGCATCAACAAATTTGGTGTGAAGCTCATAGGTCCAGTAAAACCTTGTTCTCTTATCACCCAAAATATCGTCAATACTTCGGTAGCTATTCTCTACGGGATCTAGTCGTTTCAAAAGTTGTCCAGGGAGGGACTCACAGACTTTGGATTGGCTGGCTGCGACAACGAGTTCTTCATTGAGAGAATTCCCCCTGTGATGATTCATATCCCATTTCTCAGAGGATGTTGGTGTTAATCCTATGGTGTTGACTTGCTCATGCAGATCTCCGGCAGTATCTGGCTGTGTCGGAAAATGCTGTGGAGAATACGGTAACAGCTGAGCGTTATTCGTCAACAGGGATGGTTCATCGAGGAACACCTCGCCGAGGACAACCGGATTACCACAATTAAGGCAGGTGGCCTTGGTCAGAGCTTCCTTATATCTCGCGCTTTCAGCTTGAAGCTTCTCATTCTCCTCCTTCAGGACCAGTAACTCATGGTCTGCGTATTGCTGTTTCACCCGGGTTCGTTTGTTTGCGAACCAAAACTTGACCTTCGAAAGCTCCAATCCTATCTTTCGGCTCAACTCCATTTTCTGTTGTCTGCTTGGAGTGGGGAATTCATTGAAGAAAGCTTCGAGCTCTCGGATTTGGCCTGGAGTGTGGCGTTGTAGTTGCTTCCTTTTCCGGCTCCGGTCATCATTGTATACTCCTTCTTCGTAGCTGAAACCTAGAATTTCATCGCTGGAGGAGTCAGTCTCTATGGCCTTCGGGCAGGATTCAGCTCCAGGATCTTCAAAGTCTCCCAGCAGTTCGTGCTCAGAAATGTCCAGGTCGGGCGTTTCTAGCAGATGGGAATAACTTTTAAACATGATGGATCGGGGTATCTCGGGCTGATCTAGTTCACTCAGCTTTCTCAATTCGCTCTTACGTGTTTGCTCGCTCTAGAAATTTTCTCAAGTGATTGTGCGTGTCCTGGAACCATCCTTCAGGCTGCATATGAAGACCAGCAAGCAAGCGCTCCTCCCGAGATTCTGCAATTACTCATCGTCTGTATTCCCCTTTCTTTTTCCTCGTGATAGGATCACAAACTCTCTTGCATTGATTCGGTTTCATCGAGTATTGCGCTCGTCCCCTAGTTCAGCCTTCAAAGTGGTGGGTCTACAATCTTTCGGCGCCTTTTATGATTTGCTAGGCCCGAGAACGTGGGGAGCAGCGGTGGACCCGCAATTAATGACTCCGTTTAATTCATTTAGCTCCATGGGAATTAACGCTATGATCTTCTCTCAACCCCTTTTCATCGTTCAAACGAAAGTGACATTTTCCCTGTGCATGCTGTTACTCTTCATTTCAGCATCCCGGGCGCTTGGTGAGGAATGAGTTCGTGGCCACTCAAAATTTTAAAGACCGTCTCTGGTTTCAGACTTAATCTAACAAGGGATCATCACAACTAAGCATGACGATGTTCGTCGATAGCGTTGGTTTTAATATAGAATTAACTATAGTCATTAAAGAAAAATGTTCCCGTAGGAACTTTACAACGGATAAAATGAGTGATCTACTCGTGAACATGTTCTTCTTCCTATGGGTGTTCGTAGTGACCGACCCATCGTGCCCCGAGCCAGGTGCTAGATCATGGCTGTCCAAGCATGCCAGCTTCCCACTGATTGAACAAGGCATCGAGCCCCTCATCGAAGAAATCGTCTGTCGTGGGTTGACCAGCGGCAGGCAGAGCACCAGCCGACTGTTGCTCGAATGGAGGAATGCGCACTCGCTGTACTTGTGACACGCGCTCTTGAGAAGTGTTGAAATGGCCTGGGAGGACATTCTGATCAACTTTCAGTTTGCCGGTGGTCGGGTTGCTAGCTTGATTGATGCTTAGATTTGGCCGGGTACCTCTTGATGCCTGAGCATTACAATGGCGGTCCCCCCTAGCTTTTGAGCTCGAGACGGATTCCTCCCGGTTTAGCTTCGCTCGACGTTGTTTTAATAGCTTTCTGTAGGCAGCAAGGTGATTCCTGACCAGCTCCTTACTAAGCCCCGGTACATTCATGGCCTTAAATATGCGCGTCGGAGTTGCCGAGTCGATCCCCATTTGGTGAACCACGTCTAGGAATCTGGAATGCAGTTCAGGGGGCCAAGCGAACCTCCTCTTATCGTGGCCCAAAAGTGCATCGATGGCTTGACGACTGATTAACTCATCTCCAGCAGGACCCGACCCTATCGAAAATTGTTGTGCATGAGGCTGATATGCTTTGAGCTGGTCGGCGGTAACGTCCAGCTCCTTGAAACTATAACTCCAATCAAAGCGATGCAAATCCCATCCCCCAGGAGGCATTTGTATCATCTTTGTAGGATCATCTTGCTCATGCGTGACTCCGGCAAAATCTGGTTGAGCAGGAGATGCCCCGAGGGAGTAGGGTGGTAAATGAACGTCTTCAATCATCGCGTGAGGCTTATCGGGGAATATCTTACCGAGGGCGACGAGGTTATTGCAATGAGGGCAAACGGTAATATTGAGAGCTTTTTCATACCTCATGTTTTCTGTTCGCAGCTTTTGGTTTTCTTCCTTTAAAATCTCGACCACCTGACGTTTGCGTTGAGCCCTCGATTTGGATCTCCTATTTTGAAACCAAAACTGGATCCTCGACTGATTAATCCCCAACTCCCGACTCAATTCAATTCTCCACTTCTTTTTCATGTAATGGCTTTTACTGAAAAGGGTTTCCAGCATTTGGGTTTCCTCCTGAGAGTATTGGTGAGGACGTCTTCTTTTCCCGAGTTGAGCATTGTGGATGTCGTTGTCGTCGTCGCTGTGATCTTGATTTCCGTTGCCAGAAGTGTTGGGCTCCATGGTTTTGGCGTTAGACTTGATCTTGGAATCTTCGAGATCCCTCTGTGGTTCAATTTCTGAGATTTTTGAGTCAGTCGCCTCTAGCAGCTGACAGTAACCTCTTAAATATGTTAGATTGAGAAATGTTTGATTGGTTCTTGCCCACTCAGATCTCTACTCTTTCCTGTATGTTCACTCCCTATAAAGTTTTCTTCGAGTGACTTTGCATGTTCAGGAGACGCTCCTCAAGCATCATTAGGCAAACGTTCCCCCTCAAGACCTTGAATTTCTCGCTTAGCTTTTCAACGTGATGGGACTGCCAAACCCTGTTAGGGCTCTCTTCGATAGTTGCGCTTTCCTCCCACCTAACTCTAATAATGGTGATCCCGACAAATCTTTTACATCTTTTAATTGATGAGCCGGAAATCGCGGACCGAAACGAATCCAATGGTTCTCGTGAGGGGACCTCCTGCTTTACCCCCTAACTGGGCTCCACCAGCATTATTACTGAGACCCTTCATCATCCTCGAGTTGCTATAAAATGAGGAATTAGTGTATGGAAGGTTAACGTTCTCGCATAATCAGCTTCTTCCTTCTAATCTCTCTGTTAAACTCGTCTTATTCTCAAACCAACCCAACGCAAATGGCCTCCTCTCCCGTACGCACTTTTTCAACTGATGTCTTGGCCTAGTGGGAAAAGCTTTATAACCTATTGGGTCGTGGTTACGCGCACATAACCGATCATTCTGCAACCGCGGACGAAATCCGTGTCCTGCTCGAGGACTTAGATACCACTTCCCTCGAAGGTACTACGCTGGGGAGGGAATATAGAACTTTCCCGACCCTCTTTGCACACTCCTTAGAGGCCTACCGTGTTGCTGATCGGGAGGTTCTCGTGGCTCGCGTCTTGCGGGCTCGTTACAAGGATCGGTCTGATCATTTGGCGCTGACCAACTATCTGGCCGATAGTCACAAAAAGGCCGTCGAGTTTGCCAATGAGAGGGTCGCGACGTTGCTTCGCGAGAGGAGAAAACTGGTGGATCAATTGGCCCTATCCCTGACCGCTGGCGAGCACGACCGCTACAATGTCCTATTGAGGCTGCAAAGCGATTGGCAGGAAGAACGGCTCGACAAAATAACCGCAGACATAGCTCACGGGAATGGATTAGTTCGGGACTTGGAAATAATCACCGAAGAACACGAGGTCAAGGTCACTGAGGTTAAGGGAGAATGCAGAAACCTTTTCCTCAAGCTCGCGGACCAGGACATGCGAAGTCGTGAGTACGGGCAGAGCATTAACAACATGGAGGGTCAGTTGGGCTCCTTTGTGTCGTTAATTAGGGCTCACTTTGGCTTTACTTTTCCACCCCGAATTGTATGACCTGCTTCTGAAAACCCTCCGCTGAGCAAAATAAATGAAAGTTCTCGTGTGTGTTTTAACTTCTGCATGGTTCCTTTCTTCGAGCGTTCGAACATCTTCAACTTAGGTGAGCCGAACCATAATATCAATAAGTTGAGCAAATATGGATTTTATAACTCGCTCATGATCAGATGAAAGAATAGCCCCAGACTTATCCAGGAAAAGATTTCTCTCTGTTACCTATTTTTTACCTGCAAATGAAAAGACAGAATCAGAAGGAATAATTTGAAAGAGAAAGCAAAAACCCCTTTCAATCTTATGCTTACCCATGATTAATAAGGACAAGAACTTTTACAAGGGTTTTAATCTTGCGCGAAAAGTTTTTTATCAATATTCTTCGAAAGAAAGCATACTATTGAAAGGAATGTAATTCACAATAATTGCTTTTGATCAATTTCGAGAGGAACGAATTACTCAAAAGTACGAGGCATAATAACGTGTTTTAAATTTAATTGAAGATACGACATCCAAATCAATGCCGTTTTGTTAAGAACGAGAGTAATTTGGACATCTATCTCGTCATTAAATTCAAAACAACGTCGATATTCTCGATCAATTATCGTGGATTACCAGCGACGTAAAACATGCACGAAACAATTCAAGTGTATAATTCCTTCTAGAGAAATTGAGATTGGACTACTCTATACGACCAAAAGGTCGTGTAAGACTTCCAATTTTAATTTCCTCTAAAGGAATTATAAACTTGACTTGGGAGTATTCGGATGATTAGAGAAAATGCCACTATCACATTCCCATGACCCGTCAAAAGAAATACAACCAAGTTCCATCTGAATGTATACACCAATAGATCCCTAATACAATCACTCTAAGGGGTGGGATAGAAAAAGCCTCGATAAAAATAAACCCTATACAAGAGGACTAGTAATGGAAAATGAAACAAAGGAATGTGATCCTGACGTTTAAGGATGCCCCAAGTTCGATCTGTGGCTTCCGGATCACTTGCCCCAACTCGTCATCTTCATTGGACGATATCTCAATAAGGTCCATAGTAGGCTCTTTTGTTGCTCACTCGGTGTTCGCCATGGGATATCATCCTCCTCGTCTTCTATCAAGGACGTTTGGGAAAAACACACACATCTATCCTTGAAATGGCATTTAATCTAATCACCAGCATGCAATGAATGAAATGCCTATATTTATATGAACTGTAATAGATTTGAGGGATAGAGAGTCTTACCAACCAAACTCGTCGACTTATGTGCGGTTTTAGGTGTACCAACCGCCCAAAGACATGCGCATGAAACAAGTGATGGTAAACTTCTAAAAATCAGAGGATTTGGCACCTAAGGTTAAGGTTCCCACCTCGAGTTCTGGAAAGAGCATATTCCATTGCACAACTATCGTTGCATTGGGGCTCGATCCATAGTTCGAAATGAGCGGAATTGAAAAGTGGATTACCCCGTGTTTTTCCTCACGGAGATTCCATTTTCAATTCCTTCTATTGTGTTCCTAAAGGCGGCGCCCGGGGTTTTAGGCGCGGTTGTGTGTGTCCATGTGTCGTGATCATCACGATGCAAGTCATGCACAACAGTTTATCAATCCGCGCTTCAAATCATCCACACAACATACATTCCTACGCCAACCTGCATAAGACAATGTTAATCACGGACTACACCCCTTATTTCTCCAATCTGCAAAACATATAAAACCTATCGTAAGCGGACTTACCTCACCTTCAAGAGCGCCTGCAGGGTTAGAAAAATCACTCAGCGTTTTAATTACGGCCTAAGTCCACTTGAGGTCTAGAACCATTGGTTCTAGAACAAATGTCCCTAGTGGAGTCGCCAGCTGTCGCGACCCGTCCAGAAGCGAACGCGACTAATGGATTACCGATTGCGGGCCTTGGATCGGCGCGGGCCCTCCCAGGCCCATACCAAATCGCGGCGGGAGTATTTTTTTTCTAAGGATTCGACGATAAGAGTCGATCGCTTTCGACCTTCAGTGTGGTCGTGTGTCATGTGCAACTTGTGCATGCATTTGGAGTCGCCACCGGTCTTTCTTGGAGGGTAGACCAGAAACCTTACTGATCGATTGGGAGAGATCGATCAGTTCTGCTGAACCAGAGATTTTGGGTTCGGGGACTT
The DNA here is from genome assembly GCA_021437785.1 of Rhodomyrtus psidioides. NCBI lineage: Eukaryota > Viridiplantae > Streptophyta > Magnoliopsida > Myrtales > Myrtaceae > Rhodomyrtus > Rhodomyrtus psidioides. The sequence continues at coordinate 1,715,762 of JAILYB010000134.1, read as the reverse complement.
GGTTACGCTGGTGTCATTACCAACGCCCTTTCGGTACCTAACGCGAGTGATTTTCCTGACTAAGAGTTCATGCAGGCGCAAGTTTGGGTGAGGTAGGTTTGGTTCAGGGTTTCATGCAGATTGGAAGACTATTCCTATCAATCACAATCCATTTTAATGAAAGCGCAATCAAGTGCATAAATAAATCACATCGATGCACATCAATTCGAGTCAATGGTTTCCTAATATAGCCATAAGGGTTTAGGGAAGATGTGATTTCGGACCAGGGGCAAAATGGGAAGATTTGGGGACGATTGGCCCGAAGGGCAAAATCGTCATTTTTGGAAGGTTTGGATACCGAATTACCGAAAATATTCCCTGGCCAGTTGATTGTGACTATTTCCCATTTTCGAGAATCTTTTGGAATTTCTTGATTTTTCTTCAATTTTTGGGAGACGATTCGCCCAAAGGGCGAAATCGTCCTTTTTAAGAAGGGTCGGGGTTCAAAACACCCAGGATGAGCCTTGGCCAGTTGATTGTGGTCATTTCCTATTTTTTTGGGATTTTCCTGGATTTTTTAGAAATTCTTTTTTTTATGATTTTCTATTTTTTTTATTATTTTGTTATTTGACTATTACTTAATTAAAGTGGTCGGGTCCGGACGCCTAAACCCAACCTTCCTTCTACCAACAACAAACACAGACCCAATTAATTAAGCCCAACGAGACTAAACACTACGTATCCAACCCAACGAAAATAAAACTCACCATACTGTTCATCGTCTTCATGTCCACTCCATATTCCCTGCATGAAAACAAGACCGAGCACACCACCGCCGAGGACTTGAGTTCCGCGACTCAGACCTGCTTCGGAACCACTGCGACAAGGCTCAGCCGTTGCGTCCCATTTCCGGCAACCAGATCGCTCGACGCCGCCGCCGCCTCGGGGACCTGGCATCCTTCGACGAATTGCACAGGCTTGGGAACAGAGGAGATTCAACACTAGCACCACGTCTTCTACTTGCTAGTGACAAACAGCAACGGTGTGGTTTCCGGATGGCACAACTATGGTCTCTCACTCGGCAGATGGATGGCTGCTCATGGTGCCCTCAAAGGATAGATCGTCATCGCAAGGTTGGTCGGGTGGGGGGCTGGCTTCGACGAACTAGTTGCTATCAGTGACGGTGAAGGCTAGTCGGTGCTAGACTTGGTGATCAACGTCTCAGTGGACTCCTCAGCAAGGCGGTTCAGCGTTGGGTCGTCTCGCTCTCTACCGTGATGGGAGAGGATAATTCAACAAGACTTATGGCGGATTGATTGGGCAGCTTGCTTGAAGTCCACTGAAGCCCCCCTAGACGATGGAGGCTGTCTGGACAGAAAGAAGGCCCGCAAGGGAGAGCTTTGTCTGGCACAAGGCCGACGAAGCGATATCACCGCAATCGTTCGAGTTCGGTTGTCGAATCGCTGCGGATGCAGGGAGTTGGAGTGGCAACGCCAAGAGGGCTGCAGGGACTCCGAGAGGTCGGACTTCCTCTCCTTCAACGTCCCCTTGTTTTATGACTCAGCAACTTCCTGGAACCCTTACATGAAGGTTTTGCAATTCTCAACTGATTCGAATCTGAGTGTTCCTGAACGGTAATGGTTTGAATAACTAGATGATTGGCGCAGATCCTCAAGGTTTTGGATTGTCGCATGACGAGCCGGACCTTGCCAGTCTCCTTGTACTTCAAGAGCTTCACAATCCCAGCGTCTCTCTCCTTCCGTTGGCTTCCATTTTTTATCGAACCGATATAGCTTCGCTTTTAAATCGAGGACGGCGGCTGCGTCTTCTTCACCGGTGGTGACAGCGACCTCCTCGAGCTCGACGATGGGGGGGGACCTGAGCTCCGGTGTCCTTGTCTTCGCCGGCCTGTGCTTCCTCTTCCTCTCTATACTGGTGTTCGGGTTCGGCGCTCGGCATCGCTTGAGGGTCAGTTTTCAGTGAAGGTCTCCCACGGCGACGATGCGGGTGTCGCCGCCGACGCCGAAGGACTTGCGTGCGGGCGAGGGACGATGGCCATAGCTGGTCATGAACCTCGGCTTCGGGGTCAAAGGGGATGTTTCAGCCGCCGTCCATGATCCTGGTGATTCTCCTCTCTCCTCTCTCAAACTAGCGTCCTCTCTCTCCTCTCCCCCCCCCCCCCCCCAAACTCATTTTCAATTCCTCGTGCAGATCAAGATTCGGATTCCCCCAGCCACTCTAGCTTTCTTTCCCTTTTAATAATAATTCCACTCTTCTTTGTCCCTTTTTAATGTCTTCTCTTTTCAAAACAATGGCGCCGCTCCCTTTCTTTTGGCGATATTCTGTCCATTTGGCCTTTAGGGATCCGACCCCCCTTGGATTCAATCTCGGTCCTTCGTTTCTTTCTAATTAGGTCAAGCATTAGTAACAACTAAAAGGGATGTTAGAATTGTACGTCAATACTAAAAAAAAATGAAAAATTATCAAATTAAAAGACCCGAATGATTTTTTTTTATGCCCGATTCGGGTTTATGTTTGTGAAGGAACATAGTGACCCAAGCCGAATTTTCCAGATTTAAAGTGACGTACTTGAAGAGGAAATTAAAAAAAAATTATTGAATATTTTTGTGTATTTTTCTGACCACGAATGGTATTTTTTTTATTTTTTGGGTATTTTTATAATTAAATAAATTCGAAAAATATTATAAAATACCAAAAAATATTTTTTGTTCAAAATTGGTCCCCGAGGCTAGACCAAGGCTTCCAAAGTTGACTTTGTGATTTTATGACCTTTTTTTGATATTTTTAATTAATTTTAAAGAATAAAAATCACAATAATAAATGGTCAAAAATCAGGTGTCAACAAATCACATTCCTTTTTAAATCTTTAACCAAAAGAAAAGAGGTTTTTAAAGAAATATTATTTTTGACCACAAAGGCTTCAGGGAGTTTGTATTTTATTTTCAAGCTATCACCAGAAGCAGACTTTAAATATTCTGTTGTTTTGTCAAAATATTTCGTGGGAATGAGTCCTTCACGAATGCAATTCAAATCAGCACCTGTATCAAAAAGGGCTGTGGTTTCTAAAACAAATTCATCATTGATTTTGATTGAAACATCAATAATCCATTTCCTACTTGTTACCTCAGTGAGGAGTTGTAGGAAATTCGAAGAATCAAAATCAATTAAATTTGGTGAACTGGAATCACAAATAATAGGAGATTCAAAAATATTAAGATTTCTTTTCCCTTCTAAAACTTGTTTCTTAAAATCCAAAAATTCATTTTGTTGATCAATCTGATTGATCAACAATCAAAAGTCGGTTCCACTTCCAGTAGTTCTATATCTGAGTTGTCTCAGATTTCAGACTCTCTAAATAGAGAGGAAATTACCATTGAAGATTTTAACAAATCTTTGAGAAATTGGAAAATTCCAAAAGTTAAATATGATCAGATTTATGCAGAATCCAAATTTAAGAAACTTTTTAAGTCTAACGATTATGTTATCACGACTGAGGAACGTTATATACCACTTTCTTCCTCATATTCTTCAATTCCTCTTTTGAACAAAGATTCCTTGAAGAAACATGCTTTGAAGTATAATTACCTTCATTTTGGTATGGTTCAAGTTGGTGTTAAACCACTTTTGAAAGAAGGTTTGAACACTTCAATTCTTTTGGTTTTAAGAGATGGAAAACTTTTAAGATACAAAGACTCTATTCTAGCAACAATAGAAACGAGCCTTTGTAATGGCCCAAATCATTTTGATTGTTACCCAAATTTCTCGATTTCATTGAAAGATCCCAACATTATGAAATCTCTTGTTTTGCATATTAAGACTCATAATTATCTTTTAGAAGAGGGATCAATTCCACTCTCCCTCATCTACAAGATCCATTACAAAGCTATGAGTTCTGCTTTTGATGTTCATTCTTTGAATGATGCCCCTAAAGGCAAAATTATTCTTTTGCAACATGATATTACTCGTTCTAATAATGTTATTCCAAAATCTATTAGTTGGAATGATGTTGTTCTTCCTGAGCAGTGGGAGATTGATAATCCCATTCCTCAAGTTTCAATCAAAAATGACTGTCCTAGTAATATAATCCAACATCTTGAGGGAAAATTTACAATACAATTCCCCAGGAATTCTTTTGATACTAACTCCTTCATTTCTGCAAGACCATCATTTCATGGGTCTTCTTCTCGAAGGTCAGTAGATCTTCGTCCAAATCTACCCCCTGTGATCACAATCCCTGTGAGCAGTTCAGGTAATACCAATGTTCCCGACGCCATTCCAGCACAAGGACAGACAACTCTGAGTGCTCCTCCATTAAATCTTTCTGGTTTAGATACTAGCTCAGGAATTTCAAGGCCGGTTTATCATCAACAAGGTCCTGAATCTCCTGAACCGACCTAATCTCAAATGGAAGACGATAATCCTGAATGTAATGTTTTGGAAAAGGATTTCACTCCCAACCGAGATTTTTTTAATAAAGAATTTAATTCTGAAAAAAAATTCTGAGAATTTTAGTTCATGTGCTAAACAAATCAAAGACCAGTTTTATAAATTTTTGGATGAAATTGGGTGTCACATGCTTTTCTTTGAATGGTTTGAAGATCATTATCTTCGAAAAAGAGAAATTTATAATCTTGAAAAGACTTTTAGATGGAAACTCGATGATGACCATGTTATTGAATCAAGCCATCATCCTTTAAGAAAAATTAAAATTTCTTTCAGAGAAAAGAAAATTCCGGCCGCTCCTTTTAAGACTCCTTTTGAAACAGAAAATAATGAGTTTAAGAAAATCATTTAACAGAATAATTTCTCGAACCAACATCTCCATTCCATAGGTGTCTAATTGGATATGATAGAATCTTCAATTGGAAAAACCTCATTCCATTATGTTCCTTCATCTTCTACTCATTCTTTTCAGCTAATTTCTACTCCTTCAAAGTCATTAAAACAGCCATTGTTTAAGAATTTTGAAATGCCTAAAACTTTTAGCAAGGAATTTCATGAAGCCCTTCAATTGAAAAACCAAAGACTTTTGAAAGAAAAAATCATCAAGCAACCTATTTTGAACACTCCAAACGTTCAACAACCTTTGAGGATCAATTCTCCTAAGGATGATAATCAAATATCAGTCCTTGAGAAAATTGATATTCCTGAGGTAAACCGTCTTTCATGGAAGGAACCTAAAAAATTGTATTATTCTCGTGCCACTCCACCAGATCTTGTTTCTGAAGAATCTTCTAATAAATTTCAAAATAAGTATTCTGCTGAATCCATTTATGAGTGGAAACATTGATGTCATTTCTGAATAAAATCTTTTACAAGTTTTAAGTCAAATTGTCATGTGTGCTACAACGTATAAGACACTTCACGACACAACTGATCTGCAAGTGGCTTACTTAATCGTTGCTGGCTTTTCTGGCACTTTGAAAGGTTGGTGGGATAACTATCTCACTCAAGACCAAAGAGACCAAATTTTGAATGCTGTCAAGGTCGATGACAATGGCCAAACCGTCTTTGATGATTATGGACAAGTTGTCCAAGATGCTGTTTCTACTATTTTATATTCCATTTCTCAACATTTTATTGGTGATCCTTCTGTCATCAGAGATCACAACCAAGATCTTCTTTCTAATTTAAAATGTCAAATCATAGTCCGAGTCTTCAGCTAGGTTGATTCCGTAATAGTCATCCTTGTTTGTATTCCCACTGTGATGAGAACCACTTTGTGAGGATGTTGCCTGGGATTTTTCATATTCAGAAATGGCTTTCTTCATTAAATCATAGAAATTTTTTTGGTTGGACATGCTGGCCAACTTTGAGACCGTCATGGCTTTATCATGCATAAATGTTGTTTTTGCTGGAACTAGAATATTCAAAATGGTGGCTTTACGCTGTTGAAGCCAATTGTGGATGGCATCCGGGGAGATTTTATCCTAGTAGGAAAACCCGTCCCACCACTTGGTCTTGTAGCATCTTGCTAGAATCAAAATATTGGGATCGGAAGTGCTCTTGACGTACTCTAGTTCCTATGCAGAAACCCATGCTAACCAGAAAGTTGCAGCAAACATTAGAAGCGTAGGGAATTGCTTCTCATGTGGATTGGGCATAAAAGATTTTTCGAAGAGTTGGTAGGATTCCAAGACATTAGAAGGAAGAATGTGAATGTTCTGTTTAGACAGAATCCCAACCATTCTTATACCTGACTTTTCTTTTTCGATAGTCCTTTTGATAAATATATATCCTTTTCTTTTGGTCTTCTTCTATGCTGGCCTAACGTATTTTCTGGGCGTGGATTTGTAGCTCACCTGAAAGCATTTGTACACGACTTTCTCTGTCATCGGTCTTTGTCGCTTATTTTCTCGCCATCTTTAGTCTAACCATCTTACATATCTCTTTCCAGTTTCCATGTGGAATTAATCCCATTCGAGAGCTGAATCATCTTGAAGGACCGGGTTACTTAGCTTTTTCAACAGGACAAAAAGAGGCCCTTTGACACACCTAAGGGGTAAAATGGTGATATTATTGCTTATTAGGATGACATGTATCCTGAAAGAGACATATATCTGCATCTTCTTCTATCTACCACCGTTTTTGTCTCCGAGTCATTAAATTAGGTCAGAGGGGTGCGGGTCCATAAATCGTGGGTAGCTGATCAAACGTCATTAAAAAAGTTAAAATTGACGACGTTTGGATATAGTTTCCATCTTATCAAACTAACCTTTCGAACAAAAAAAAAAAAAAAACTAACCTTTTTATTTTCACTTGCAACGCTTCACTTAACATTTGGTACTTCAAAGTTGAAAGTATAAATTATGTCGTTTGATTAAATGTCAAATAGGAAAAAGGCGAAAGGCAGTAATTTAAATATATTGAATGTGGGATATGAAATATAACCCACTTAATTTAATAAAAAAATCATCTGGTTTAAAATATTTCATTATTTTGGTATAGGTTATTTTTATCACACGAACAAATTTCATTGAATTTTAATATATTAAAATCGAATTATTTATTGAAAAAGTTAAAATAGAGAAGAAATAAAGCATTAAAATTTCATAACTCATCCATGGGTAGCTCAGTTGGTTAGGGAGCACTTGAGATTGTGTGGTTAGGCGCACTGGTCCCAGGTTCTATTCCCCAGCTGAGCACCTATGATTTAAATGGGGGTTATGGCGCGCACCTCGATTATAAAAAAAAAAGCATTATTTCACTCTAGATATATCTGTTATTTTAGCATAACTGATTTCATTCTCGATGTAGTGTGGTAGAAAAGTTACAATGAAATAAAAAAAAAAACTGACAAATTACAGCTCGGTTATAATATGATTCAATAATATTTCCCTCTAATTATGAGGATATTAAACAGAATAAATAAGTTCCTTTACTTCAATATTAAAAAACATATTGACATTAATCTCAAACTTACTATAAAATATATAAGAAAAAGATTAGTTTGCAATTCAGTTAAAACACAGGCTAGGAAATAATTTTTATTTATATTGTATTGGGCCATTGGCTTAGGAGACTCATTACGGCATTTTTTTTTTCTACCTCATATAGATCTAAGGACTTCAATAAATGTAATATGTTTCAACGAATTTTTCCATTATTATTTTTATATAAATATAATATCCCGTGTCATATTTAAGAGAAATGGGTGAACTCTCTCAATAGCTCATTAGGTTTTTAGATCGGAATCAATCTACACACCAGATCGACATCGCTAACCGTTTCGCTACGAGGTCACGCGATCGTAGGCACCGATTTACTAGGATGAGCAAGGACGAAGAGCGGAGCAGAGGCATTTCCGCCAGCGGCGGCTCCGGCGATCCCCAGCCTCAGTACGGCACGTTCCAAGGCGTGGCCAACTACCCTCCTCCTCATCCTCCGCCGCATCAGCCGGCGATCGGCTTCCCTCAGCCGGTCCCTCCGCCCGGCGCCTCCCATGATCCCTCCGCTCCTCCTCCGTACCAGGCCCAGGGTTATCAGGCCGTTCCAGGTAGTTTAGCTCATCGAATCATCCGCGCGCTGGTTTCGGATTATTTGGAGATTTCCATTTTTGATTTTCTTTTCATTTTATCCATGGCTCGAGCTCCGAAACTCAACCCTCCGAGTGTTTACAGTTTCGTCCGATCCTACATTGATTGAGCTAGACAAAAGCTTGCTCGATTCGCTGGTTAGATCATAGAGTGCCGAGTTGTTTGCGATTAATTTTGTTTTCTTCTCTCGGGATCATACGTTGCAGGTTATCCAGTTGCTGAAGGAAGGCCTGTGAGAGAACGGCGTCTGCCTTGTTGTGGCCTCGGTTTTGGCTGGTGCTTGTACGTTTTTCTTTTCTCCGCTATTTTCTCTTGTTTTATCCCCCAAGGAGATTCTTTCTCATCACCGCGATCACAATCTCACCTTAGATGATATCGATCAAGGGGTTCGCAGCGATATAGGTTGAATTTGATTTCATGCGTTGTTTCACAAAGCCTAGCATAATGACAGGGGCCGATTGCTCGTGGTCCCCTGTTCTTTCTTTTCCTGAAAAGGTTGATTCATGTAGTGTCAATGGATGGTAAAAAGGATTCATTCTTGCTCCATGCGTTATGTGTCCGCACTTCCACCCCTATCTCATTTCTGCAATTCTTTGCTGAGAAAGTTTGTGTTCAATGTGGTGTTGAAGGTTCATCATCGGTTTCTTTCTGGCCGCCATCCCCTGGTACGTCGGGTTGTGTTTTCTAGTCTGCTGCAGACATAGAATGGACTACCGGGAGAAGCCTGGCTACATCGCCTGTACAATTGCCGTGAGTATATTTATCTCCTCCCTTACTAGTAGTTCCCATGGTCTTTTGAAATTGGCAATAAGAACATAGATGTGCCTTCCCTCGCTTCGGCACCCTTCCAAATGGAACTCGCCATTGTCCGGCTCTTATTTAAGTATTGGTCGTCTTGCCATGGCTTGTTGGTTAGGTTTGTGTTTGTTGTCAGATAGGAGTTAAAATCTTCTATTCAAGTGCCCCTCTGATTCAGATAAAAGTAGAAGTTACTTGCTCTTCGTGCAGGCCGTTCTTGCAACGATCGCTGTAATTTTCGGGGTAACAAAAGGAGTCACTGATTGATAACCAAGTTTGAGGCTGTACCAGCTGCCCATGTGCCCTAGCTTGTGCATCTCTCTGTCTGATTTCTACGACTGGGATTGGATGTTCTTGGTGAAAGCACATTTGTTGTATCCTGTTGAGTAGCGATATGTGCACCAGGTGAAGGGTGGATATGTTTTTTTTATTATAGCATGAGGGGTTGAATTTGCGCATCATCTACATTGGTGTTTGTTTGAGACAATACTCAGATATCTTTTTGAGGGTTTGCAGACTCCTCACCTGTAATAACGAAGGGAAGCAAAACCTAGCTCCATCTGAGATTGCGTTCTCAATTATAATGGCAATTTGTTGGAAACCATTGACGGATGTTTATCGAACTTATAGTCGTAATATTTGTCACTTCCATGTGAACATGGTAGATCAGACCCATTCCTTCTACACGGACTTAATGTGCATCATACCAAATCTTCACTAGCGAAGGCATAACTCAAATTCACCAGAGAGTTTTCTCAGATTCACCAAAGAGTGTGTATCGCATCTGTTTCAAACTTCAGTTTATACACTTTTTTCCTCCGCAGTCCCTCACCTTCAGCCAGTTGCTCCCACAATGAAGATGGGTTTTCCACGATGCACTAGGCTCAGTGTTTCAGCAATCCAAATCCATCAAGCGGCCATACCTGTAGAGGAGAGCACGATGTTCGTTTTATGCATACGATGGAAGTTACAAGGCACATAAGGAATGGCACTAAAAGCAATGAATTCAAAAAGAATCCATGCAAAATATGTCAGAATTAGAACATAAAACTTGCAAAATGTCACTGCAAAACTAATCATGGAAGAGCTCTGCTCACCCTGCATAATATTTTGCCCTCTACGAGACCATAAGGAACAGCGCCAAATTGCCGCGAATCGCTCGATGCGTAGATATTGTCGCCCTGGATCCATACCTGTCCCCTCGGGACCTATTCATACAAGATTGACAACAAAGTAGAGGTTCCTTCCATCAGTAATTACAAATATCTCAAAGCCGAAAGTACAGAGACGAATTGATTTTTCGATCTCAGTCCCAGAGAGCATCCAAATTCAAGCTTTGATTTTGATCATTTTCTCAAATGCGCTTCAACCATCCTCCAAGCAATTCAGACGCTGCCAATCTATGAAACTCCAATATCATACACTCTAGCTTCCCTTAAAATGCATCACGTATGTCAAATGACAATTTCAAGTTGAACAACCAAAAGATTGATGCGAAGAAAAATAGTCGCGTAACGCACCGTAATCGTGCGAACTCGGTCGCTGTTGCGAGGATCAACGACGAAAGTGACCTTATCGCCTCCCATGGCGACAACGCGCTTGGTGAGAGTCTTTCTGGGATTCACCGGCGATCTCACCAGCACCACGTCGCCGGGCCCCACCTTCCCCAGCCGGTGCGACACGCGCTCCGCCAATAACACGTCGCCGGTCAGATTCAGAGTCGGGAGCATGCTCGGGCCGTAGACCTGCGAGCACCGGAACACTTTCAGCTTCTACCGCTCGGTAAGCTTGAAGAAGAAGAAGAAGAGAGGTTAGGATTTGACGGACGAGAGTAGGAGAGCAGATGTAGGTGTTGGTGACGTGGAGCAAGCACAGGAACCTCGTTACGATCGCGGTGCGCTCGAGCGCTTCTTTCGCGATGCTTCTCCATTGAACTGCATTACCGAACAGATTCATGCCTACGATCTGTGCGTGACAAGTTTCAGCTTCGTTCGCAAGCTGTTCGACGTAATGCCCAAGCAGAGAATTGGCCGGAGGAGGAAGAGGAAAGAGTGTCAGCGGAGAAGTCGAATGAGGAGCTATCCTGGGCTTGGCCTTTAGGCTTTAAACACCCAACTCATCTCCCGGAGCCCAATCAAGTCAACAAGCCATCCTGAAAATTTGATCGACCGTGTCGGTTATAATTTAAGGGCAGATATATAACGTCTTTTGCAGCAGATTACAAACATGTTAATTCCTTTTCCTTCAAAAGCATCAATCCAAGCCACTCCAAGACGCTGGCCATATCAATCAACACGTCACTCGGCTCTAGACACAACACAAAAATCACATGGATCGCGGTACCACGATCTGATTATTCCCGATACGAAGGTCGCCTATCATCCCGAGCCGGCAGAAGAAGGGAAAAAGGAAAAAAGATTCGCGACAATGTTTAGACCTCTTCAAGTTGTCTCTCTAATCTCTATTACCCCCAAAAAGAGAAAAAGGTAAATAGCTTGCTTCGCATGATTGGTTCATGAAAAAGAATTATACAGCATTACATTATTGATCCTGTCGGAAACTCTATCATACAACGGTATTCGGATGTTTAATCCTCCTTTTGAGGAGAAAATTGTAATCGAATGAACAATATTAAGAGCTAAAAGTCATAGCTCAATGCCTATCATGCGTGTACATATACAACCATCCACCAGCATCTTTCCCACATTTCGTGCTCCTGCTAATTGATGCACCGGAAATGCCGGTTTCACTGGCAGGCTTCGACCTTCGACCTTCATATGTAAGCTAAAGAATTGCTCGCTCTTGCCCTATAAGCGTAGGCACCTATTCTATCCTTTCGAGATTATACATTACCATGTCCTCAAGGGCCAACCTGAAGGCGCTTTGAGGAAGACACCTTAGATTCTGGACTGCGAGATCAGCCTTTTCTTTTGCTAATTGTTGAGCTCTTTCTATGCCGCCGCAGCTTTTGACCAACTGAATCGCTTCGTCGAGAGAACCTGTTTCGCAGAACTCTGATTCGATGATTTCTCTAAGTTTTGGCTCCGTCTCTAAAGCAAAAATAACTGGCGCGGTCAAGTTTCCTTTCGCGAGATCGCTTCCAGCCGGTTTGCCCAATTGCTCGGCTGACTGTGTAAAATCCAATATGTCATCGACCACTTGGAACGAAAGACCCAGGTTCCTCCCGTATTCGTACATTTGCCCCGTAATGTTGCTATCCACCCCACTGAAAATGGCGGCTCCCTTGGTGCTGGCAGCAATTAAGGAAGCTGTCTTATAGTAGCTTTTGATAAGATACTCTTCGAGTTGCGTGTCGCAGTCGAACAAGCTCGATGCCTGCTTTATTTCACCACTTGCAAAATCCTTAATGACCTGCCAAAACATGTACAACGTACTGGATATAATTGCTTATGTGACTATGTCTATACAACAGGTTTGAGTTTTGCCAACTCAGAAGGCAACCAGCAGTCAAAGTTACTAGTGTGTTAAAATGAAACAAAGGACTTACCTGGCTAATGAGTTTGATGACTTCGAGATTTGCAAGATTTGCAAGATACCATGATGACTGTGCAAACATGAAGTCCCCGGCAAGTACCGCCACCCTTGTTCCGTAAAGCTGGTGAACCGTTTCTTTTCCTGAAAAATATGGAGTTCATTTAAAGTTAGGCTTTTCAAGAAGGGAGCAAAATGGAGAAGAAGGTGGAGATATAAAGTTATGTTATCTCCCAGGCAACACTATCCTGGCAGCACTATCCTGACAACCGGAAACAAAGGAACATTCTCTCACTGCAGATGTTGACGATACATTTGTGAATTTGACAGCTGAAATAAAAGATTGCAGCATCCCATTAGGGAAACAATTCTACACCTTCCTGTTACTAACTTATAACCTTCACAAAGTTGGTTGACCCACTCTTCATACCACAATCCAAAGGGAGGTTTATATATTCTGGTTACTGAACCAACAAGCTGCAGCTGCAGCTGCTCTACGACAGTCACAGTGCTGCATCTGTTGCACCGACACCCAAAGCATGAGATACTTTACAAAGAAAAAAGAAATACTTACCTCTTCGCATGTCACTGTCATCTAACACATCATCATGTATCAAGCTTGCAGTGTGGATCATCTCTATTATCTCTGCTAAACGCCTGTGCTCTCTTGTAAGTTCTCTGAGAAGGTTTGGAGGGTACAATTACACCAAAACCTTAATAGAAAACATATTATAAAGAAAAATCAGAAATGCTTACTTCAGACCCATTATTTCTGCTGTGGCTCTAGAGACAAGGAAGACTAAAGCAGGTCTCATCCTCTTCCCACCAGCCCCAAATATTTGATCAGCAGCAGACATTAAAACTGGATTATCTGCGCCTACAATCTACCAGAAAAATATAATCAGAGTAGCTTTAACTAAGTGCCAAGTCTTTCCAATAAGACACCCTGCCTACAATGGAGTCAATTAACTGAAAAATTATGGGCAGAGGATTCGTAGGATGGAGATCGTATTCCCACTTTACCCCACAGAAGAAACCTCAAGTGTTTTTATTTGAACTGGAAAACTACTGTCAGAAACTTAAAGTGTATACATGGCTACACAGGGCTGTGACACATACATTTTAGCCTTTCAAATGCAGGTGCAAGATTCAATGCGGTGGCAATAGATGACATTACTTCAGGATCCCAAGGCAAGACATAACAAAAGCCATAGAACACAAAAGAGTAGACACTGTTTCCCTAACGCGCTTTAATTTTCCGATCAATGTGTACAGGAAGCTTCAGCAAAATTCGAGTCCAATACGAGAAGTCTCAACTTCTGAACCCTCAACTCTTTTTTGTCTTCTGATGTATAGACCGAATGGTGTAGATTCCAGATTATTCATCTGAAGATGTAAAGACCACATACAACAGATATTCTGTTACATGGGTGATTTCAAGACACGCCCTTTCCCAAAATGCCTTCAGTCAGACAATAGCTACGGACAGAAAACAGGCGAAATCATCTCAATCAAATGAATCTTACTGTTCGAAGATTTTGATTCAGTGTCTGCAAGTCATCAGCAACAACTTCAAACGAATTTGAGAGTGATATGGGACCTCTTGGCTCTTCCTTCAAATCCAACACTTGCGAAGGACTTTGAGCAATACCTGACTCTATTACAACCAGTGAAACTAATATAAGATGCTGTGGAGTTCAATTGAACACAGCTGGTGAACAAGAAGCAAACTTTGGGTTGCAAGACATAAAAATTACTGTCACCCATGAAATTAGTATGACTAATCCCAAAAACATCAAAAAGAGCCCCGGCGAGAACAATTGCTGACAAAGAAACCGTTACCATCAAGAAGAGTATTGGGGGTCTTGGTTGAAGAAACCCGACACGAGGCAATATCTCGACGGAAGCAAAAAAACCTTCGAGCGGCGAAGTCTCTGCAATTCCTGCTCCTCGTATTGGCGTTCGCATACTTTCTCACTGAAGACCTGTCGAAGGAAGCATTTGAAGAACACCCACAAGCAACCAAGTCCAAGAGGTTGTGGCACGTCATTGACATCATCCTCAACGAACCGAGATAAATCAAATGTTCGCAATTTATCACCAACGCTTATAGTCACAAGAAAATGAATGGGGCAAAAAAAGAAGAAGTGGTGGAATTTCTCAATCTCTCGGGGAATAGAGGGTCCGGAAGCAGACAATCATGGCAAGAATGATTGAACTCGCTAAAAGAGTTCAATGAATACGAAAACGAAAAAATTTCAAACTTTTGTTGCCTCGTGGTGCTCTGTTTTTTACTTTTTTTGCCGCTCTAACAAAGAACACACAAAAGGGAAAGAAAGAGTGAATATTGGGTGGATACTGAAAGCCCACATGGGACGTAGGTTTCTTATCTAGCTCTCAACAGTGAAGTGAGGCCAGCAGCGTTCGTCTTCTTCTGCCCAAGTTTCGTAGGACAATAAGCAGAGCGAGGACATAGACATGACATCACACGTGATGAATAGAAAAACAACCGACGGGTCATATATTTTTTCCTAAAACGGCAGTTGGTGGTCCAATTGCAGCCATGTAATCCCCTTTCTTAACCACGGATTGTCCCTAGGTATATCGGGAATGGTCGCCACGTGTGTGATCATAGTTGGTGGGACTCGTGGGTGGGGGCAGAAAATGGCAGGTTTTGATTCATTAAGATAGATTGAGACTCCCCAATCTTTGAAAAAATGACAGACCTGCCAAACGCTGTTTGCGACATCCATCTACGAAGACCTCAGAGGAAGAAGGTTAGGCCCGACCAAACAAAACACCAAGAAGGGCAAAAAAAGGTCATTGATTTTAGTTTGTAGGGCTATGAGTTGTCACAAAAAATGTCTTTCTGATGTCCGAAATTTAGAAAAGGTGACCTTTTTTCTTGTTCTGCACAAACCTCTGACAAGTCTTGTGATTAATGCTCCATGAAAGTAAATCTACCGATCATATTTAAGCTTTGCTGTCTATTGAAATGCGATTGACTTGGTTTAATTGCCACATAGGTATGGCACGCACGAAAGAAGAACAATCAGGATTAGGAGCTGATATGATCATTGAACTGGCTTAACAGAAATAACCAAAACCGAAATCCTTTTTTTTTTTTCCACATTCTTGTAAAACTTGGGCAAAACTAATGTAAGATGCGAAGAAGACTAGATAGATTTGTCCTCCGACACACGAGAGCATTGCAGCTTATTATGGCGATGAGCTAAGTGCAGCTTCTCCTTCAGTACCGGCTGTTATTCATACTTGCAGTCGCCATAGCCTGCCAGTCAACATGACATCATGTTAAAAAAATTGCGTGTGTTCGCCAAACATACATGTTTGTTTTGTTTTTTGCCATGACCTAAGAAACGAAAACTACCTCGTTATAATTAAGATATATCCCTATTGGGATGACCAATGCACTTATTAGTAGCCGAATGGGTTTACTTACTTGGATCGGTCATGACGATGAGGCCTGACTTCCTGAAATCGCAGTTCCACCAATTCCGCCCGTTGGCGGAATAGTAGAGATTCATGGCTATCGAGGCGTGGTTGATCAGATTATCCGGATAGGAGCAAGGGCAACCTTTTTGAAGAATCCGGCAATCCACCTGAGAGCATGCGTAGTTGATGTTCGCCATCAGAGCCGCCTGCTCTGAAGAAGGCTTGGCTACGCACCAAGTTTTCTGCAACACAATTGGAACAACTCCAACAATCAGCATTTATTTTCCTCTTTATCACATTTCATTTATCAGTAGTTTTCTTGGAGAGTGTCAAGGACAGAAATACCTGGGCATTTAGTATTTTGACAAGCTCCCCTGAAGACACCTCAAATCAAAGTTTGTAAAATGTTAGAAAACGTCGCAGAAATCTAATTTTGTCTGGACTAACGGGTTCACATTTGGGCAGAAAATTGCTTCTGCTAAAATCTACTATGTTATAGAACTACCATTCTTGCAACCATTTCAATATTGATAACAATCATCTATGCAGATGCAGAAAAAGAGAATGCCATGAGATAAGACTATGGTATGAAGCGTCAGAAAACTAGTTATGCTAGATCTAGTGTGACATGTTCTGGGCACAACGTGGTTTTCTTACTCCCATGTGGGTTATGAAAACTGACTCGTGCAGATACGACCAACCAAGATTCAAAAGAAACTGCAGAACTCGAAAATCTTGAAATCATGAAGGAACACACACGCCACAAAGAACAACTGTGAAACGGGTTTCTTCCCACCTTCCTGAACAGCTACGGCTCTTTCTAGGCCACTAACGTGAAGGTGAAGACTTTCCCATTACCTGATCCGAAGCAAAGGAAGACGAGGAGATAAAGAGAGATCAATGCTTTCGCCATGGACGATGAACGTTTGCCGCGAACCCAGTCCTCCGCCTGCTACAGGAACGATGAAGCAGTCAGCAGGACGCTGTGGGTCGTGACGGAGATTAAAAAAGGCCTGAGCGAAGGGTGACCGTTTTGGAGAAGATCAAACGGCTCCATTACATTAATTTCCGTGTAGAGAGAGAGAGAGAGAATCGTCACCCACGGAATGTGGTCTGAAGGAAAACGAGAGGGCAGATTCGCACATGAATGTCACTACAACTTTGCATTTTTTCCGCGCGCGCTCTCCCTCTCTCTTTCTCGGTCACACTCCCCTAAAAAAACAGAAGTCCTTTTCTGTTTCCATCTTCTGTCTGACGATTGAGTTTCCAATGGAATGGGGCGGGTTCAGGCGCACGGGAGCCCCTCCTCTTTCTTATGTATTTGACGAAATCCAACGTCTGATTGATTGAGTCTCTATTAATTTAGCCTTTCACTCCCTGTAAAATGTTACTCATAATTTTCCACCGAGTAAAGTAGGAAAAATTCGAAATAAAGGCCTCAAGGGCTCTCATTTTCTTACATAAAGGTCCGAAGTAGACAAATAAGGATTTAGAGTGGACCTTATTTCAAATAAGAACCTAAAATGACCTCACTGGTTCAAAGAAAGATCTGACCAAAGACATTTTTGTTATTTACTTTTTCTTATTATTATTTTCCTTTCCCGTTTTGCCCTTCCTTCTGGCTGGTGGTTAGTCTCAGGCGATGGTCAACCACTAGCCAGAGCCGGCCTCGCCCCTCACCGCCCTCGACCAGCCCTCGCCGATGGTTGGTCATCGCTTGAGAACAAAGAAAAAAGAATAAAATATATACAAAAAAAACATATGGCAAAAATGCTATTGATCAAACCCTTCTTTGAAATAATAATGACACTTCGAACTCTTATTTTTTAAACGATGAGAGCATTTTAAGCTCTTATTTAAAACAAAACTCAATTCATACCTTTATTTAAGAAAATGAGAGCACTCCAGGCTCTCCTTTGAAATTTTTCCAGTAAACTTTTAAGGGAGAATATCAAGTTTCCCCACACGAAGGATGGTGTGGCACTTTTAAAGATCTGGATCTGGGGCGATCTTTTTATGTGCAGGTTCCATAGTTTGCACTCTAAGCCTTCTCCTAGATATGCAGGGTAGAAAAATCAAAAAAAGATATCTTTTCAACTCGAGCCAATCAACTGCGCGAGCAAAATCAAATTTGACTCAACTGTACTGTACATTTAGTTTTCGAAATGCAGCTGAGGATGTAACAAAGAAAAAGAGGACGATAGGGCAATACAATGGTAACCCTGAAGCGCCGGATTCTGGAATTGTTTCCCTCATATACTCTTTGCCGAAGAAACTCAATGACGTTAGTTTCCGAGAATGACGCTATCTGCTGCAAATGATTACCTAACCAGCATGAAAGAACAGGAGATTTAGTAACACAGCAATTTGACCCAAGCAGATAAATGCAGCAAAAGTCATGATTACATTTTTGCTGTATGTATCGTCATAACCTAGAGAGCACAAGCCCCCTGGCAGAAATCTTCAAGAAGATAACTAACTTCGGACCGCCCTGCATTAATTGGACGGAAATATTTGTTTGTTATTAGCAGCGGCACTTATAATACTACTTCCATCGTATAGAAAGGATCGAGTAACATGGAGTAAATCTTGCCTTCCCAATCGAGATAGTCCGGGCTCCATCAGCAGAAGCTCCCCTAATGGCCTACTGCTTCTTTGGCCATCGTCAAAGGAAAACAATAACAGAGACAGGAAACTCTCAAGTTCAGTAACAAGTTGTGTGCTGGGCATTATTTTAGAAATATAGGCGAATGTGTCAGAAAACGAAACAAGAAATAGATGAAGGGAAAGACCTGCAGGTATAATCGACGGAAAGGAGCCTGTGGCGAAGATTGTAATCGTTGCCGATGTAAGACACAACCAAGCAACCTGCATCAGGGTGGGGCCAACTCCTTGATGTGGGAAACCGAAGAACAAACGTTCCAGGTTCTTGATGGCCCCTTGGACTTCGAAGTGAAGTTTCTGCTTCCTCCTTAGTTATGAAACCTTCTATCCATCTAGGGGATACAGAATTCCACAATGCCTTCACTGAATCTCTCAATAGCGCGAGAGCTACAGGGTATAACCAACACCACATCCTCTCAAAATTCTCTTGCATCAAATAATCTTGGCAACCAGAGATTCTCCTCAGGAGCTCGAAGTCCTGTGGCATGAGAGAGAGAAAGATATCATCAAATTCATGACCGACTCTCTACTGAAGAATTTCCCTAACCATTCAAATAGAATAGGCACCTCTCCGTTCCAAAGGGAAAGGAAAGTTGAACCAGTAAATGAATGCTTATGTGCCCTATTGTCCAACTCTTCCACATCTGAATTTGGGACAGTGGACTCACAAGGTACTTCCCAATTGGGCACACGTACTTGGCCCCATGAATGTACAAAAGCTAAATTCTACCTTCGAAGTCAGATAGCAATATGTGTGAAATGGCATAGCATGGCTTTCCAGATTGTTTTATGTTCTCATACCGATATGGCTTTCTACATAATTCTGTTTCCTTCACGAATTCTACATGTTTCGTTTCTACTGTCTCACAATGTAATAGTAACTCAATTGCTATATGTTGATGTGGCATTTCTGCCATTAAGATGGAGGAGAAAAATCAGTTCTCTTAAAAGACAAAGCATCTCAAAAAACCTCCGAGGATCTACTCCAGTTTTTTGTTGAATTCAAAGACTCTACTCCTTAATCAGTAAAAATGTAGCCACTTTCCTCTTTTCAATTCAGTTTTTTGCAAGTACCCTTCATCTTGGACTAAAGAAAGAAAGCTATAGCCTCAATAGTCTACAACAGACATTGAATTTGGACCGCGTGCATCTAAAGCGATCTTTCAGAAATAAATAGATGTACTTAGTTACAGTCTATAGCCAATGCATGATGAAGTAAAAAGTTCCCAGGACACAAGGAGCGCATACTTTAAATAGTGGCTGAAAGGAAATGGTTCCAACCATCTTCCTCTTCCATTAAACAGACAATCATAATATTTGTATGCGTGCGCAAGGTCTTTGCGTGAGAGAGAGAGAGGGAGGGAAAACCTGTTGGGAAAGAGTTCTGGTATTGCAGGAAGCAATCTTCATAAAGTGCTCTTCAATCTCATAGATAGCACTCTCCCAGTGAACACGGTTGTCGTTTTGTGAAATCAAGCTCCATAGTTTTGTTCCTTCCTCTATCATTTTCTTTGCAACTGCAATTTGGTTCCTGAATTTTTTTAAAAAAAAAGGTATTATGGATGCACAAGGTTCACGTACACTTTTATAGACAGCGTGGTAGTGACACAAGGGGAGACCAGTAAACTATGGCAGGTAGGAAAACTACTTAGCAGCAATGAGCAATATCATTACTATTAAGTACTCAGAGAACACTGCTGTATCATGCATTAATGAGAATATCGATTTCAGGTTCGGACATAGTTTGTCAATTGGCAACAAGAAAGTAAAACATGTGCGAATACGAGTACTTCAGCCAGCTTGTGGTTCGCTACGAGTGTCCTCCCACCACTACTAACACAATCATTTCAGACAAATATTAGCCTATCTCCACATAAGGAAAATGGTAAGTACAGTCTGTATCAGCATCCCAATAGAACGACCAAAGAGATAGGAACTTACCAATGATGGGAGCATCCCGTGTACAAGGAGACCTGATTCGCAAGTTCCAAAACTTCTTCATCTGAAGCAGATACTGCAAACTCCTTCAGCAGAAGAGCCCTCTCATGTGAGCCTGCTAAGCAGTACCTAAACGTGATAGAATCTGAAACTGCTTTTCCAACACTGGGCATACTCTTGGAATTTGAATTTCGCATTTTAGTACATTCAGAATCTGAAGAAAGCTTCTCTGCAGCTTCAAAATTCTTCAATATCATGCGTGCGCTTGTCCCGAAATTATCCTTAGCCTGATCGACATTTAGATTGTGTTCACATCAAGAGAGAACTTCACAAGACAAAACTCAAGAATTCAAGAACAAGAAGCTGAAAATCATTCAGTGTTGACAACATCTAGAGATGGTAGCACGTTTCCAGTCCTGTGTCGCAAAACAAATTTGGCATTCACCAAATTAAAGTACTCTCCTCAAGTAAAATTTGTTTTGAGTGACTTTTACTTTTTACTTTTGGCTTTTTTCGAATCTCGCAGCGCATCATTTTTTATGTTCTCGGATCTAAAACTCATAAAATATTTAACAATATCTACATGTTGACACACATATTCATATAAAACTTCTTCATAATATTTTCAAATTTAACTAAGAATTTGACGCTAGGTAAAAGAGTTATTTTTTACTTTCTATAAGTTCCAACAACCAAAAAAAAAAAAACCCTTGAATATTCCGCTTTCTTCCAATATGGCATGTAAAGATTATTTTTAATCCAGACGAGCACGAGCAGGGACAATCTAGATGTAGCATAAGGCAGTAACCGGGGTCATTGATAGCAAACATTTATGATTCGTGACTGTTTTGCGGGTCCACCAATAAGTCCCTCTCTTTATCATTAGTGTTAGTAATTACATTTGTTGTTTTTTTTTTTTTTGTGGTCATGTGTTAGTAATTCATGACTGTTTTGTGATCTCTTTTCCCTTGATCGGTTTTGCTTTTATTTTATGTATCTTTGGGATTCATCGACCGCCGACCCCAACTAGCTTGGGATAAAGGTGTTGTTGATGTTGATGTGTTAATAATTACATTAAGAAAGACGAAATCTGCTAGGACTTATCGGTAAAAACTTGCGTAACCTATGGAAATTATACGGTAGTTTCCATTCTTCAAGTGGAAATGAGGAATTGTTAGCTGGAGACATTTCTTAGGCTTACCTATTATAAAGTATGCTTTTACACGAACAATTCACATGAATGCAAATTTTCATGTGACTGGGAATGTACATGAGAGGAACTATTTCTGGAAAGGGCTTGTAGCTCACCAGCACATCCAAACATGCTTCCCCATGCATATTAGCAACACCCTGCTCACAATCTCACAATGGATATGCAGTGTAAAATGATGATCTGTCGTACCTTAAAGTCACTACGGATGTTAGAGTTGCATTCGTCATCCAGCTGCTGAAACGAATAATCGGCCTTTCCCAATCTAACCCTTTTTGATGATGGACTAGGTTTTGCTTCACGTACAGTATTATGCTCAAGTTCTGGCATTTCATAATTGGAAGATAAAGTACACTTAACTGGTAAAATGCCAGATGCTGGCCTTTTCCAAATTATCAGAGAGGATGTTCTGGCATTGCGGTTGCGAGAAATACAACGGATGGGATTCGACAAAACCTCTAAGAAAGGATAATTTCCAGCCAGTGGTATGTTGAACCTCACGCGGAACAACCTGTTATCACACTTGGATGAAAGCTGAAAAAGGACAAAAAGAGCATAAGTTTCAGAGACGAGAAAGTATTATCCATGCAAGCTGTATGAATTGTCTTCAGTCAAATACATCATATATACTCTTCTTTACGAGAACTACGTAGTTGAATTCAGAAAATGTTTTGGAATTGATTGAAGTTGATCACCTGGGCTCCGGGAGGGGGAGATGTAAATAAATTACCAACTTGATCCTTAGTCCAAGTGTTATATTTGGTAATTTACTAAAATCTATATAAAGTATGAACACTTAAAGTATGTCCAAAAGTATTTATATGGAACAGCAAAAACTGGTCCAATTTCTTCCAGTTCTCCTTTAAGCTTCCCTTCAAGAGGCGATCTAATCATTATAGCTAACGATGTCTAAGAAAATATTCAACCAAAATAGAAAAAAAAAAGATGCATCTAATCCGCATTAATTTACAACCTATGCACATGATTACTCTGTCCAGCCAGTGATAAATGATATATTCATTTTGATTAGTCGATCTCGAAAGGATACTGGTACTGCTGCTTAACATACTAATGCGATGTATCAATTGCCACATGCCATTTAGTTTTTTGTAAGATTTGGTGGGAGTACTGCCGACTATTCTAAAAATTTAAAACCGTTACATGAAAACATGGTTTAATATTTAATCAGTCTAACACTTCCCCTCACGCTTAATCTAGTCTTTTTGCCCAGTACTAAGAGGGGAAATATTCCACTTAGGACCTCTTCCTTTGATACCATATAAGATTTGGTCAGACTACTGCCAATTGTTCTAAAAGCTTAAGCTATTAGATGAATGCGTGGTTTAATATTTAATTACTCTAACACCTTCATGTATACAATCCTCTCAAATATTTTGAAACAAACTGCAAGCCATTGACGCAATCTTTAATTCAGATGACAAGCTATCAATAGCACAATACAAATCACACAACCAACATCTACCTGAGATATCTTGAGCTTAAAAGAAGCACGCCCATGCAATAATTTGCTGGGTTTCTCATAAGAATCAAACTCAATTCCATCGTAGCTTGTCAACAGCGGGGCTTCATCATCGCTGGTTTTCTCCACCAGTGATCCACTATTAGCATACAAAAGTGAAGCAATAACCTACCAAATAAAAAAACGAAAGAGGTCAATTATTAAATGCAACTTATCAATGATTTTTTTCCTTTTTCCTTTTTTTCTCTTATGATAGTTGTTTGTATGTGGAGAGAGAGAGAGAGGCACAGTGAGAAGCAAGAAGAAGCAAACCTCCATTTCCTTATTGACAACCTGGCCAAAGGCATCTAGCAAGACAACATCCAACGCAAAGTTCCTCCGACACGATGCCTGCAATTCAGTAAAACCAATTGTCAATGCATTTTGGAAGAAGGCCGTAGCTAGATCATGGCACCTGACTTTTAAGGGACACATAGAACATTACAAATAAGGAAGTTTCAAAAAAGCAAGAACAGACTCATACAACCACACTGAATGTAAAACACCATAGAGTAAGCTTTCTCTGCCCATCTCGTTTTCCACACGCACTTGCAAGGAAAGCTATGACCCAGCCCCAGCCAGTACCTTCATATATATAAATTTGTTTTGGATAGAAAATTACAAGGAATCTCCAATTCGCAATCTCACTTTGGAAGCACAACCAGAAACCAGCCGAAAAGCTGAAATTGCAAATACTGAGAATATCCAAAATTGACACATTTTCCAAAGAGGAAAGCTTTAGAGCCAAATGTCTTGCTATTAAAAGGGGAAAAAAAGTCTCATTAACATAGAAATATTACTCCAGGCGTCACAGAAAAAATATTCAAACTTGGTCAAGGCAGTTCAACACCAAATGCTTAATACTGGATGCAAAATTCAATCAGGTTTTTTTAAAAAGAAAAACTGTAGTAGTGACAGGATTATGAGGAAGATACAATGAGTTACCTTTCCACCTATGATACTCCAGATACCATCACTACCTTCTTCTATGTCAGAAGCAGATGACTTGTCAATAGCTAAGTGTATAGGTGCGTCCTGGCATTACAGGAAAATATTCATAAAAGATATCACATCCACATGAATAAGATCGAACAAACTTGACGAAAGGTACCTTATAATGATCCTCAATGGATGAAGAATGGTGCAAGACCTTTGGGCTGTACAAATAACCTTCTATACCATCATCAGTTCCATTGGTACTAACCAAACTTATTTTCCTTAAAGGGCTTAGATCAGCTTCTCTGTCTTTTGAGGCACTTAGGGGCGTCTCGTCAACCACTTCCCCGTCAATGTGAAGCCGTAAAAGGTCATTTGAGACCTGCCATGAAGACAGAACTTTGAGCAATTTACAGGGAAAAAGACCCCAAGGACAAGAAACCTAGAAAAGACAAAGATATCATGAGCTTGACAAGAGATTTTCAGTTGGAGCACCATTTATGCAATCTAGACTTCTACTTTATCTCTTTCATCAGACCAACAATGAGACATAGACTTACATGTAACTGATAACAATTCTCATCCAAGATCCACCAGATAATGCACGTGATTACATAATCACAGCCCCTCCAATGAATATGAATAGAATCATACTCCATGTATGTACTCTATAAAAGCTTATTCTTCTCACTCACAATGGAAGTGCGCCAGTCTACATTCTATTTGAATATCCATTGAACACAGCTTACTTTTATATACTTGAAGATCATGCACCATTCAAACAAGTCCAATTACATCTGAAAATGATAGGTTAAAGCTAAAACAGACAGATAACATGTTCAACAGTTCGGACCAATAAGTGTTAAGCATGATGGACATTAATGTTCTCAGCAATAGCCATAAAAATTTCAGCAGTTATCAACTCAAAAGGAACAAGCAGTTAAAAACCCGTGTAAAAAACCTTCTCATGCAAAGAAGCAGTGTAATCCAGACACTTCATATACATACCTGACAGCCAACATGGACCCATTTTCCAAATGGAAACTCGCTATCTGAAGAAGTGTGCGATTTTTCACTTGAAAAAGCAGAAACCTCAGAATCAGGGGATTTTTTTTGTGGAGAAAGCAGTGGCAGAAGCATGAGTCTCTTTTTTCCATTCAAAACAAGAATTGGAAAACCATCCTTGACATCTGAGTTCACCTGCGTAAAACAATAGTTTTAACCTGATTAAGCATAGAACATTGACCTAAAACGAGGAGTGACAGGCAACATTGCTTGTGATTATTGTATACAAAAAGAAAGGGCTGGCAATCATCCCTTAAGTCACCATTTCCGACTAGTCCCTTAGTGTCACAAACCAAGGAAGGAAGTGAAGGGACGAAAAAAAGAAAGACACGACCCATAACAAAGGATTCATCCCACACAAAACCACAAAATCAAATCAGCTTTGGTTTCACCAACACGCATTGACACTTATTCAGCCATCTAACAGAAACAACACAGCAATAGACTTCAGTGGTCGTTAAAAGACACTCAACCCGAGAGCCGAATAAGTGTCTTTTAACGATCATAATCAGACCAACACACACAACCCGAGAGCCGAGCAACGGTGACCGATCCAAACGAACGCAAGAGTATCCCCCAAAACCACAAAATCCAACAACTGGTGAGTGATCAATCGCTCAAACAACCACCAAACAAAAAACACATAACAAAACTAACCTCCCAAAAATAAAATAAAAAAAAAATTCACAAAATTGAGAAATGAGTACAGTCCCTCGCATCAAAAACCAACGAACGACAAAGGAGGGAAGAAAAAAACGGCGACTTTTCTCTACCTGACGAAAAATGGTACAAGGGAAAGTGGTGGAGTTCAAGAGATAAACCCAGAAGCAGAAAAGCAAAGACCCTTCTCCTCCTTCTCCTCCTCCTTCTCGTTCTTGGTTTTCATCTTTCTCTGCTTCGACGTCGAGTCTGAAATCACTAAGCGAAGAGTAACGACTCAGGTCGATTGTGTTTTCGTCGGCCTCCATCTCCGATCAACCACGCTCAAAGATGACTCCTTTCACTCTCACCAACTGAAAAATCCTTCAGAAACCCAAGAGACCTCTTTTCTCTCCCCCTCTCTCTCTACGTATATATACCAACCAACAAATGAATCGAACACAAACTAATTTTCGGGTCAGTTGGAGTCTTCACAAAGCCAAAGCAGTCTTTATTTTTATTTTTCTTTTTCTTTTTTGACGACTATCAACTAACGGCTGGTCTTGTTGTCTCTGAGGTTAAACTCCGGGACTTCGCGCGCATGGGCAAGAGCCGAGATGGAGCGTCAGATGAGCGACAGAGAGCTCAAACCCTTCGCCACTTTGCCACGTGGCGTGTGCAGAATGGGTTCTGTTGCGTCTAAGAATAGTCTTGCCCGTAGCTTGTGCTGAAACTTTTTAGGGCGGGCATGCAAATTGCACAAGCTATTATCTCGGGCTCGCCAGTGGATCTAGGACAACCCAATTTAGGCCCATTTGTTTCGGAACATCGAATGTAGTACTCACAGTATGTAATTTTCGTTGGAATTCCGATATTATTCTCTTTCGTTTTGTGCTTTTCTGATTTTTTTTTTGGTCGATTATAACTCCAGTTGAGATAACTCATCGAATGCTATATAACATCAATCGACGTGAGGTGGCCAAAGAAAGGAAATACAAGTTGACGAAATTGATTTCGTTCGTATCTTTTCGGACGTCGTCACCTACCCATGCAGAGTACGTGGTGTCGATAGGTAACCGTTATTAAAATTATTCTTTTCATTAATCATCGCACGAGGTCTCCTTCCGTACCCAATGAGGAATATCATTTACCCAAGGTGATTGGAACAAGTTGTTTCTTTTCTATGGGACAACACAACATCTCTCTACCTAATCAGTCAACACGATCGAGAAGTTATTCATGACTTGTTACGCCGTTTTATCGTCAAGTTCCTTTATAGGATCATTGCCTAAATTTTCAGCTTTCATTTTGCAATTCGGTTGCCTGAATTGTAGACATAAACCGAGCTCAATGGTTAAGAAAGTTCAACGTTCATTTGATGAAAGATGATTAATTAACCAATCATATCTTGTATCGTTTGCTGTCTTCAATTCAAAGTGAAAAGTTGGGTTGACGATCTCTCCATGCTTGGCCCATACTAGTCCTTGGGATGTGTCTTTTCACAGTCATTGATCGTTGAAAGCATTTCCTTTTGACATTTCTGAGTCCTTGGTGTTCAAAACAGGCAGAGGCCCTATCCGTTGTTGAAGCAAAGCTTACTAGCAATAGAATTTCAAGAGGCATCACACAGAAAGTGTCGGATATAGTTATTCCAGGTTATGCATTGTGGAGAGTCAGAAAAATTGTAAGGATCGAACTCGAATGGTTTCATCCAACATTGTCGCCGGATTGTTACTAGCCCTTTGCTGTCCTGTTCAGTGATAAGGCTGGGCACAACTATTAGCAAGGTCTGTAAAAAACAACAATCTGGGCTTTGTTTTAATACTCATTTGATGTTGCTTAAAGTACAATCTTATGCTCCCAGAAAGAAATGAGACAGAGACCGAAGAAATGAGACAGATACATCTTTTCTGTACTCTTTTACTAAGACCTATATGTCAAATGGTTCCATTCTGACAATTATTCTCCGTTCCACCTCACAGACACGGTACATACCACAAGGGTTGATGTTGTGATGATGGAAAGGTAGTATGCGATGGACGGACGACATCATCGGAGAAACTGAGTCATGGGTTGAGACTGAGCTTGTTTGCTCGCTCATTCAAGTGCTCTCTCTCAGGTCTTGCAACAAAAAAGCCAGTCAGGAGTTCCATTTAGACCTTGCCTTCTCAGACATCTCTCTAGCTCAATCGGCTTCAACCACACCAGACACGCCACTCTCCACGCAAAAGTAAGGAAGATGATGACAGCGATGCAGAGAGCGATATCAGCATAAATTGGACACATTATTGTCTCTCAGTACTTGCTCCTCATTGCTGTGAGGTAACAAATACAAAGCCTGTTATTAGCCCCTTATGCAGCAGAAAGATTAGTGATTAAAAATCATTTCGCCAAGGCAACAGCATCTTAATTAATAATTGCCGAGACTAGCCCAATATTTGTCGACCCTTCATCCATTATGCTTTCTCAGTTAATGATGTTGAGAAAGCAGTTAAAGACAGTGCCTCTAGAATATGACCTTAGATTTCAGTTTCCTTAGGCAGCAGGAAGATGATCACGGATTTTCGTCTCGATCTAACCTAAGAGACATACTGTACGGAGCAATGTTAAGTGTTCTACAATTTACGCATCAGAGAAATCGAACACCGTCATTTTGCCGAGCAAGAGAGTTCTAAAGAGTCACAACCTCTCCTTACTAGATTGATCGAAACCGCGGATGGGATAAACATTCATAATTCAGTCAAAAACTCAGAACCAAACCATCTCAGAGAACTTGTGGGTAAGTACGAATCTGTTGTGTCATTCATTCATATTGATCAATTTATACTTCATTCAGCGAACTCAGTCAGACGAATTCTCAATGACTTCAGTCTTACTATTTATGTTGCCCAAAGCTGACATTCTCAATGTTCACACATGAAAATTCTGCTGCAACTTTTGGAAGTGTATGCGGGGAACTTGTAGAGGTTTTCTGAGCAGGAAGAATCTCCTCTCTCAAAGCGATATGCATTGGTTAGGTGTCTCTTCTATGTACCACACACCCATTTGATTCGTAGGAGGCCATCAAAAAGAGATTTTTATCAGACGCTTTGGAAACTCTCCACATCAATATAAAAGGTGACTTATTATTCTTTTCTTCGCCTCTACGGACCAAACAGAACAATTTGGATTGATCACAGACGTCTGTTCCTTCATTTACATTCATCTTCCCGTCAAATTTCAATTTGGTTTCCGGGCTTTTGTCCATTTTACATTCAAATACCTAAGCTATTTCTTGTCTAATCAAGTACCTCAACTTTTGAAATTTGCCTCAAATTGAGATCATCCTTAAATAAATTCCCATGTAATGTGATTTAGCTGATCTGGCTCGCTCACTTAGCAAAAGTCAAGTCCAATTGTTGACATACGAAGTATATAACTTATGTCATCTCTATTTAGGTGTTGGGTGAAGAGGGGAGAGAGGGTGGAGGAGTTTTGATTTTGGACGATCTTGGTCACTTAATATGTCACTATTAACGTGACGTCATTCAAGTGATCATATTGGACACTAACGTAGACAGTTAAGGCTATTTATCAGCGTTAGTGTCCAATTTGGCATTCGCTGTCTACAATTTTAACGGAAGTCTCAAATTGAGCCACATTTGAAAAGTTGAGATGTTTGACTGAACCAACTCTTTGATATCTCAAATCTTGGAACACAGCCCCTCTTCACACATCCATATGTCTCATACCTGGGAAAATTCTAGAGAGAGCCCACATAAAAATCCAGATCAATCTTATTCTTCACTGTCACATTCTTTCTTTAGTCGACAGAACCCAGGAACTGCTTGCTTTTGCATGATTCCTCACTCAACCTCTTGGACTTTACCAATGATTTGCGTGAACAGGAGCAACATGTCTTTCCATTCGGGGATCATTCCAAAAGCAAAAGATCTCACATGGATCAGATCAGATCAGATCAGATGCTTCGTTAGTGGCCTTTCTCTTTTGGCCATCTCAAGGACAAATGGAACCTTCTTTCTTACTCCCATCCATCTCGGGATTTCTCAATATATAGATTTTCCATCCATGGATTCTCCATCTTCATCAACACAAGGGAACGCAAAACAAAGATTGAATGAAAGACCAATGAAGATTGACAGAGAGATATCTCACCCTGCCCACTCCCTACCCCACCACAAGCTCAAGCTCGAATACTCGGAAGTCCCATTCGACTGCCACGGCTGCAAAGAAGCCGGGATCGGGCTCCGGTACAAGTGCCCCTTGTGCAAGTATGAGCTCCACAAGGCGTGCGGCGCCGCGCTGCCGACTGTGACGCACCCCTTCTACAAGAAATGCACGTTCAGTTTCTGCTACCAGCCCCCCGACCACAACTTGAGGGTGTGCGACGCGTGCGGGACAGACATCCTAGGATTTGTGTACCACTGCCAGTGCCGTGATTTAGATCTCCACCCTTGTTGCGTGAATCTCCCTCAAGTCCTGGACGACGGGAACAACGTCCTCTACCTGTCTAGGAGCATCTCCGGCCCGTGCCTTCATTGCGGAGGCAAGGGCTCTTGGCCAGGCTGGGCTTACAAGTCACAGTCAAAGACGTATAATCTGCACGTATCGTGTGTCAAGAAGTTGCTCATCGAGAGCTGGTTGGCTTCCTACTTCAACGTGGACAAGAACAAGGTTCGAGAGCTGCACACCAAGATCCCGAGACTCAGTGGCGCGTCGTCAAGGAGTAATTTGAGGGCGAAAAGTGATAATATGAAGAAGTTTCTTCAAGTGGCTGGCGGAGCCGTCCAGCTTGTTATCTCGGCCATCCTGGGAGATCCAACCGCCATAATAGCCGGTGTCCTGAGAGGATTCATATCGAGTTAGCAAAGTAGGAGAATGTGAATAATATGAGTAATAAGCCACGTGGAAAAAGCAAACAGATAGAATGTGATGACCGCATCAGATGGCCATTTCCTCCTGGTTTTTTTTTTTTTTTGGGTCCTAATTGTCCAATAAGATGACTTTGTATGAACTGTTAGTGCTCGGCACCTACCGTTCTCGCCCCTTATTTTGTGTAAGGATGTTTTCAGCTGTAAGTTCCTAGTTGGATGTCATGTCCGGAGGTCAAATTTGAAAGGAGAAAAAAAAAAAAAAAACTTCATTTCTGCAATCTCAGGAGACTGATATGTGCACTTAATACAGCCAACACCGTAGCAGAAGGGGAAGACTTCGCGATCGGCATCGACAGATGGAAATCACGAACGTGAAAAAATCTCTGATGCCGAAAAGGTTGAAGGAGAACCTGTTTAGTTACGCGAGAGATTTTAACTCTGTAGGATTGATATAGAAGAGCTAAACTAGTGAAGTGTTAGTGTACTATATCAATTGCCAATAGCAGATGGAAACAGGTGAGAACTATTAAAATCATGTCCGTCCTATCTAGAATTACCATGCATGCTCGCAGTATTTTCCATAACAGATAATAATCGCATGCCATAATAGATTGGACAAGAAGAGCTAAAGCTCAAAAAGGACAACTTAAAAGCTAGAATGGCTAGCTATCGCCTTTGTCAGCACGACACCAGCGTTAGCGAATGCAAATAGTAATGTTCTTGGAAGACGGCCGTGGACGAAGGGTGCGTTTGGGAGTGGCTTTTCCAAGGGGCTTTGGACACTCATAGCCCCTTGGGCTAAAACTGAGGTGTTTGGCAAATTTTTTACAAGGCTCTTTGGCTTAAAGTGAGCCTTCACAAGGCTGAAAGCCCAAGACAGCTTGAAGGCTGCCTAAAGAGATATGAATCAAAATTTCCAACGATAATCATTGGAAATAGAAAAATATAATTAACAGGAATAATCTGAGTCTGATTCATATTAGACATCAAAAGATTACAACGTCAGAAGATATACTATGCATAAAATAAGACGTGAAACATTGAAAATTTCCTTCCAAAATTGTTGAAGAACTGAATAAGCAAAAGTTCTCGGGCCATTGTTGGGCCAGAGGTAGTTTCTTCCATGGAAAGGCCGGGTTCCTCTTGGGCCTGAGAAGAAGAAGGTCCACATGATCAGCCGCAGCTCACCGAGACTGATCCGTGACGGTCATCACCAGCTCTTCCCTGTGAAGTCACTCGCTCTATCACAGATTCACAGCGAACTCATTCTCGTTCTTGACTTCTTGTCCAAATTACAGAAATTCCAAACCTGAATCTCATCAGAAACTCTCTACATCGACAAAGTTTTTCCAGGTTCAACAGAGATGAGAACGGCGGCATTTTCACCGTCAAACCATTGGAACCCCACCTTCCGGAACTCCCATTTCATCACACAACGTTCTAAAACCAACACCGAGCCATTTCTTTTCAACACCAAGAACCCTTTGAATCACCGTCAAGCTCATTCACCATTTCCTTCCTTCTCCATAAACCCCTCGAAAAACCCACCAACGCCCATTTCTCAAGATCCCAACTTTGACCCGCCGCCGTTAGTGGTCGTCGGATCCGCGAACGCCGACATATATGTTGAGATCGAGCGGCTGCCGAAAGAGGGAGAGACGATCTCTGCCACCTCCGGTCAGACCCTAGCCGGCGGCAAGGGCGCGAACCAAGCCGCTTGCGGCGGGAAATTGCGTTATCCCACTTATTTCTTGGGCCAGGTTGGTGAAGACGCTCACGGGAAGTTGGTTTCTCAGGCACTCGAGGATAGTGGGGTCAATCTTGATCATCTTAACATTGTGAGTGGGACCCCCACTGGGCATGCGGTGGTGATGCTGCAATCTGATGGGCAGAACTCGATCATCATCGTCGGTGGGACCAACATGTGCTCTTGGCCTGAGGTTTTGCCTGATGAGGACTTGGAGCTCGTGAAGAATGCTGGGATTGTTTTGCTCCAGAGGGAAATTCCTGACTTTGTCAACAATCAAGTTGCCAAGGTTAGTTGTTTTTCGTTTTGGAAATGCTTCTTTTGGGTTTTTTTTTTCCTGAATTTCAAATGCTTGTGGCATGTTGGTGCTCTCTGTTTTGTGGATGTAGGGTGAAGTAATGGTATCTATGTTTTCCTGATTTGAGAGTGGGATTAGTATGATTCTGTGAGTTGTGCTAAAGAGGGAGAGTAACGAAGAAGCTTTATTGGGGGTCGTTGCAGTTTTTGAAAGAAAAGGAACTGCATCAGCCAGTAGTGTCTAGTGGGAAATTGAAGCTTGCTTGGATTGTGAGCTCTCTGCATTTTTGTCAATGACAAGGCGTGTGCAGATGAGATCCCTAATGATATACCATCAGTCGGTTGCTTTCAGGGATACATTTGTGATGTGCATCTGCTATTGAGCTTGGTTACGATGTTGGGAATATCAAGTTGTTGGCAGCATTACAGTTTTCATATCAAATGCTATACTTTTAGCTGTGGCACAAGCTGAGGCTATGATATCCATGTCGATAGAAGATTCGGTATCTTTCACATATACTAATGACATTAGTAAATAAAGGTGCTCTGTATTGTAGTTTAGCCAGTGGCTAAGTGTTATGCCGCCTCCTCAGCAGAGAAAGTAATATCTAAATTAGTTACTCTACTGCACCCTTTTACAATTTATCATAATTTACTTCTAGATAGTGTGGAAAACAAATTTTCATCTCAGTGGTATTATTACTATTGCCTTCAAGTGCATTCATGAGCATGATACCATGTGGGCGTTGTAGGCCTTTACTTGAGGAGATTATCTTTGTTCCCTTTCCCTGGCATTTGGCATTTTTGCAAGTTGCTGGTGTGTATCTATGCTGTTAATTTTCCCGTAAAAGAGGAAAAGATTATGTGATTCCTTTTTTTTCCCAATCTGTTTGCTTGTGCCCATCTTGACCTGGTTTGCTAATATTTTTTTGTTCACAACCTTATAATGAATGTCACGTATCTTAAGGCTGCAAGGAGTGCAGGTGTTCCAGTCATTTTGGATGCTGGGGGAATGGATACACCAATTCCACATGAACTTTTGAGCTCCGTTGACATATTTAGCCCAAATGAAACCGAGCTCGCTCGCCTAACTGCAATGCCCACTGAAAGTTTCGAACAAATCTGCCAAGCCGTAGCGAAGTTTCATGAAATGGTGAGATTCTAGCACATTCAAAATAATATTTATGATTTAGGCCTTGGTGCTGTCATTGCTTGTACTTTTAATTCATTGAAGGAAATGCAGAGTTTCATTGCCGAAGGTGATCATGCAGAATCTTAATTTAGGGTTCTAATCAAAATACTACTCCCTTCGTTCTTCCTGTGTGGCTAGATGATGTACTGAGTTTATACTTGATTGCTACTGCATCTGCACCCTATGTTGGCACATGTGATTATATGTCTTGCCATAATCAGATTATAAGCACGTTTTGGCGAAGGCCTCACACGTGACAAATTGTCCTCATCTACTTTCAGGGAATTAAGCAAGTGTTACTAAAACTTGGGGACAAAGGCTCTGCTTTGTTCATAGAAGGAGAAGATCCAATCAAGCAACCCATCGTAAAAGCAAAGAAGGTCCTCGACACGACTGGAGCTGGTGACACGTTTACTGCTGCTTTTGCTGTGGCTCATGTCGAGGGCAAATCGAAAGCAGAGTGCCTCAGATTTGCCGGTATGCAGCGTGATCCTTTTGTTTGAGTTGAGATCCTTCTCATAGAAACATTTAACTGGACATGATAAGTTCCTGCAATTGTTGCAGCGGCAGCAGCTGCCCTCTGTGTCCAAACGAAGGGCGCCATTCCTAGCATGCCGGTTAGAGAATCGGTTTCAGATCTTCTGCAGTCTCTCTGAAGATTTCAACTTTAGACAGTCTTCACAATATAATGCATAGAACAATATCAGAGTGTTTCTAAAGAGCTGATGAGGAGCAAGCGGACAATAATTTTTCAAGAAATAATGGCACAGTTTTTTTCTTCCAGATTTTCTAGAGATAAAAGAAAGATCGCATGCCCACTTTTGACTGTGCTGGAAGTACAGGGGCTTCTAAAGGCTGTTACTGTACACTAAATAAATAATTAACTGCTTGCCAAAATGCACACTTTGCATCTAAAAAGCTACATGTTGCTGAATTCTAATGTTTCAGTGTCTATATTCTGAGCTTTATTCAAGTGACGAGTGTCACCGACATTTATAGGGGCAAGACAGGCTATGTGCCATATAAACCGTCTGAATCGGAAATTCTGTCATATCTCTCTCTCTCTCTCTCGATCTCGATCTCGACTTACCAAGCGACACGGCAGGGGTGAAGGGTCCGTGGATGAGGACTTGTAATTTGAAAAGTCTCAGTAGCTAGCCCTACTTGTCCAACTCTCCCACCACAAGAAGACACTCTCCTTTTGTTGCCATCTCCGGCAAACAACAATATCACCCCCGGTCATTTGGATCTACTCCCCCAGTAATCACTCTGCTTTTCCACAAAACTCACTCCTCCTCCACATAATCTCTATCAGAACTTGCATCGTCTCTTCCTCATGAAACTCGAGTCATGAAACTTTCCTCTCTTCTAATCATCTTTTGTGTCTCCTGTTTCTTCCTTCACTCCAGCCTTGCCGATGCAACATCACGAGGTTCTCTCTCTCTCTCTCTCTCTCTCTCTCTCTCTCTCTCTCTCTCTCTCTCTCTCTCTCTCTCTCCATGTATTCATGTGCAGTCATGTGTGGGTGCATGCCCATTGTAGACAGTACTTATCAGCAAGATGAACATTTCTACTGATCAGATGCAGAGACTGCTGAGGACTTGCTGATGGAGTTTCGGGTTGAAGCAAGTAGAGTTCTTTCAAATCAATTCCAAGAAGGTTTCTTTCATCGCAAGCTGATTCCTCAATCAAAGCAGACATCTGTAGGAGATGACACCAACAACAGCAATGATGGTGGTGATGATCAAGTTCGGAGGAAAGTGTTGCATGAAGTGCATTCAGGGCCTAATCCTATCGGCAATTCCTTTCCGAAACAGAAGATGAAAAGGCCTCGGCTACGATGAAGTGTGTGAACTTTCTTGCTCTCCTCATTCAATTTCAATGACAACGCAAATAAAACAATGGTCATAGTTTGCGCGAGAAATTTCTGCTAACAAATTCAGCAAAATCTGAATTGGTTGGCAGAGCAAATCTCTTTTCTGGCTCTATGTTCCTTTCTTATCCTTCATAATCTAAGACCGGTTGTTTTACTATTTGCGATGTCGAATTCTGCCCAAGTCATTACTGCAGAAATGAACTGACACTGTGGCCTAAGCTTTACGTTCCAAGGGTTTCTCATGTACCTCTTTGTGACTGAAACAGGTAGAGATTGAATCATACTGCATTATTTTCATTGACCAAATAAGCATAATGACTGTTAAGTGATGGACAGGACAAAAAGTGAAAGCACGACTTTTACTTTTTTTTCCGTACTGAGCATCTTCTTCCACATTCACATTTTACGAGAAGATCTGACAATATCTGCATAAGGGGAAAGTGTCCACAAACGTGGTAGAGGATTCTCTTGGTCGTCGGATGATCTGTCAAAAGGAGCAAAGCAAGAGAAAAGGAGAACCTACGGATAGCATCATTGCGCAATCCATGCGAAAAAGGAATGCAAATCATTCACAAGCGTCCCTGTTTTGCCCTTTGGGAGAAAGGTTTTAAGTGACCGAGGGAGATTGACATCGACATGAGGCCCAATGACTTATCTTAGAAAACCACTAGTTTTAGTTGGCTTCTGGCTGCTCCATATTGTCATATACCGTCTTGGCTTTTTTCCCCCCCTTTCTTACGATTGGATCGACTTGATGACGCGGTCTACCATCTACAGCCAAGAACAAAATGCCAATACAAAAAATTTTCGGGTGATACTGTTAAATAGGGATCCTTTTGTCCTGATCTCTTCTTCATGGTCAGCATCTGCGCCAAAGCCCCAAAGCACAAACAGGTTACCTCTTATCGAATGAGATGCCATGCGGAACACTCAACTTGATCATAAAAGGAAATCGCGTTGCAAGCAGCTCATAAATGGTTTGTCTGAAAAGGAAGCCTCACTGAAGGGAGACCAAATTTGTCACCAGAGGCGCGTATTCCCTGCTTCTAATCAAGAACCGGTGGCATCTTATATCCTGCTTATTCTAGTAGAATAACTTGATTCAAGATTGCTTTTAGATGATAGCGCTTATCCAAGATTACTCATTGTCAACGTATATAATTACTTCACCACAGTCAAAATCATGGGTTGCTGAGAGATGAAAAAAAGCAGATCCAGAGATTGAATCATACTGTCCTAGGATATATGGTCGACAGCTGAAAATGACTTCACTACACCACCAGCCAAATGCATCTAAAATGGAAGCTGATTTGCTGAAGAAATTTCATTCACATTAGCTTGACAACAAGAAACAGTGAGCAAAGGATTACGAATCATATACCAGTTATTCGAGCATTAGACTACTGGGATTAATGAGTCAAACACATAACAGAACCTACAAAGCTACAAACTAACTTTTCCAGTACTGAAAATCCCATTTCGCCAAATTTGCAAAGCATGACAATCCAAGTTGCCTCAACATTTGAGTTCATCGCTCCAGGTCCCTCTAGCGCTGCTCTTCCCTTGCTACAATCTTGAACTTTCCTGTCCGTTCTTGCTGCAGAAAACCATAAAGCAACAGGACTGGTAAACTCATCCACAAGAAATTAAACACCTAATACAATCGAGGAATTAGTATCTAATTGACTTAATGAATCTTCTCGCCTGCTCCTGCCCTTACTAATGCGAAATCGGTTACTTGCCTGGTTCCTTGAATTTGGACATCCTCCTCGCATGTAGATAAATCAGACGACTGTAGGGGAAATAAAAGAGAAATTGTACCTTTTTCCACAATTCGGTGTGGTTCTTGCAAAAACCAGCAACTATGGAAGCATTCCTCTTTCCTTCTCGATACTCAATGCAAAGATCCTGACTCAACCCACAAGTGACATGAAAAGCCAAAGGGCATTTAGGCTCGGAGCAATCAATTGCACACCCGTTTGTGTCTTGGCAAACATAGCACTTCTTCTCCCACCTCTTTTTTGGCACCTTAGAACAATTGATCGAATCTCTCCCTTCGGGGTCCTCGAAGAAGACCTCAGGGACAAGCAGTGCGCAAACAACGTGAGCCCACGAGCCCTCGATGGTGGACTTCAAAGCACCTCCACTGTTTGGACATAAACAACAAGAAAAGGACTCCACTTTGTTTTCAGAAGTATTAGAAACCAAGCATTGATTGCAGAACCAGTCGCCTTCCGGAACACCCTTAGCAAGAGGATTCCCATAGCAAGTGGTGTGCACCATCAGATCGCAACCGTCACAGAACACGATCGGATCTTCCGGGTCTCCGTCAGTACTTTGACAAATAGCACAGACGATCCCGTCCTCCTCGTCGCTGCCATTACCATTTCTCTCTTCTTCTTCTTCTTCTTCCACGTTCGTCTCCACTTCATCTTCTTGATTGCCGATTGTCACTGCTTCTTGAGTGCTAGGATCCAAAACCAAAGGCTGCTCCTTTCCCCCATCTTCTTCATTAATTTTCTTGGTTGTGGAAGCTCTCTCCTTCACTGCTTCGGATCCAACTTCCGGAAAACAAGGCTTGTACTCGGCATTGAGGTCGAGAGGCAAAAGGGGCTCCAGATCTGGGTCCAGAGCCCACACTCTCTTCTTCGTGGGCAAACAATAGGTAGTGGTGCGGGCCGCGAGATCAGAGGAAAGCGGAGTCAAGTGGCGAGACTCCTTGCGCTTCTTCGCGGGAAGTGGGAGAGAGTTCGAGGCAGGATCCGCGTTCTCTTGATTCCGTCTCTGTTGCAAGAGAGTGAATCGCTTCAGAGGAGGCAAGCCCTGGTAGTTCATTGCTCTCGCTCGTAAACGGAAGCAGCAACTTTAGCTGTTCGTTCTTCTTCTTCTTGAGAGAGAGAGAGAGAGATTGAAGTTGGAAGGTGCTTGAGTTTTGAAGGGGGAGCGAAAATGGAGGAGGCGGGAACACAGAGAGAGATATATGCGAGAGAGAGAGAACTAAAGGTCCCTCCTTTTTTTCGTTCTTTTGTTTTGTATTTCGGTTTTGAATTTGGCGGGAGAAGCTGAAAATGTGTGAAAATTTCGCCTGCAGCCAGCCAAATCGCGGTGAAATTTCGAAAGCTAATTTCTAATCCCAAATTAGCCCGAACACCTTTTGTACATTGCGCGGGTCATTAATTACCTTTCTAATCACTTAACGGTAAATATATTATTGGTTTACTGACTTGGGTCGGTCAATAAAGTATTTCTGAAAATCAAGTTCCCTTAAATCGTTAATCATGCTGTGTGAGCACCTATGGTTTTTTTTTTGGGGGGTCAAAGAGCACCCTATGATTAATAATAATAGGTCAATTTTTGCTGCAATTTTTTTTATGGCGTAGGCTAATAGGGAATAGTTATCTCCACAAATTTAAGTATAATTATCTTAGAAAAACATAAAAAAATTGTTGAGTGATCAAGCATAGCTCCTAGTAATGTTGCTTATTTAAAAGGATTAATACCGCGAAAAACCTCAAACTGGTACACTTGTGACAATTTTACCCCAAACTGTTTTTTTTTTCCACAAAAAATCTCAAACTGGTACACTTGTGACAAATATACCTCAAACTATTTTTTTAACCACAAAAAACCCTAAACTGATATAACTGTGACAAATTTACCTCAAACTACTTTTTTTTACTATAAAAAATCCCAAACTGGTATACATATGACAAATTTACCATTTGTTAATTTTCGTTAAATTGAGTTAATACCACAAAAAATTTCAAATTGATACACCTATAGCAAATATAGGGTAACGTGCACACTTGACAATAGCCACGTGTCATCCAACTTTGCAATTTGACGGTAAAATTTAACAAAAATTAATGGAGGGTAAATTTGTCACGATTGTATCAGTTTGGGGTAAATTTGTCACGATTGTATCAGTTTGAGGTTTTTTAAAATCAAAAAAATAATTTGGAGTAAAATTGTCACAGGTGTATCAGTTTAAAATTTTTGGTGGTATTAACCCTATTTAAAAACATTAAAAACAGAAGGTCCATCCCCTCGGCTTCACGAATCTCTAAGCTCTAGTTGATGATGATTTAGGAGTAAAATAGGGAGAAAACTCTTACAATCTTCAAATTTCTTCACAAACATTCTGAAAATTTTTAATAAATTTTCTCTCCAATTTATTCAGTTCTGTTATTAATTGCTTAACTTATCATTTGTTCCTTAGTAAGAGGGAGGCACGGCTTCATCTTTTCGTCGCTATTATATCTAAAGCTTGAAAGACACAGTTGAAGCTAAGCGGGCATTAGGAGAAAGTAACAACAGCAGGGCCGAGCATCATCTGATCATGTGCAGAAAGCGACCTGGAATTCGAATCGAGCATCTTCCCGACACGGGTGACGGGTAGTGTGTAACCTGCGACTACGGGCTCCTCTCAGTGTAGGAAGCGCCAAGATCAGTCTAGTCAGAAAAGACTATTTGTCTCGCTTAAGCGTCTTCAATTTTGCTCCCTGTATCTACTTCACGCTAGATATTGTTATCTCCTTCTATCACTTAATCATCACAAAACGTAGTTGGCGATTTGCCATGTGTTTGAAATGGCGCAAGGTAAATCTTCCGAAAGGGTGACTCGGGATACTTGCACTTCCCATACATTTGTTTCTGCGTTCTAGTTGACTAATGAGCATGCTTCTATGCAATATTCTTCCCCATTATGAGACGAGGTAAATCTGATCTCATCCCAATTCCCAAATATGTGATCTCAATGCCCAGCACTGAAGAAGAGAAGCCAGAAGTCTAGGATAAAGGTCTTCGGAAGCTAAAGAAATACACTTCTACTCAAGCTTTTGAGAGGGCAAAGAGCGTCTCCAGATTCCTGCCAAGACAC
This sequence comes from Rhodomyrtus psidioides, assembly GCA_021437785.1. Classification (NCBI taxonomy): domain Eukaryota; kingdom Viridiplantae; phylum Streptophyta; class Magnoliopsida; order Myrtales; family Myrtaceae; genus Rhodomyrtus; species Rhodomyrtus psidioides. The sequence goes on along the minus strand of JAILYB010000134.1, from coordinate 1,675,147 downwards.
TACCGAAAATCGAATGACATACACTTGAGACTGCACATGGCACTGCCGTCAGCGGGTTCCCAAAATGTTGTGTGGCCAGAACTACTCCCAGCACTGAGTTCTGAAAACAGAAAAGGAAGAAACAAAACAAAACTGTTCGATAAATACTTCTTGTCATATTCAAGCACGAACTCTAGGAGGAATTGCTCCTTGAGAATCGGAAAGCCAAATGCATATAAAAGAATAAAAACTGGAAGGTCTAAGATACAGGCACAACCAGGCATACTCGAATGGAAGTTATTGTAAGTGGAGTGCTCTGGCTTTAATATCGAGCTTCAAGAATGAGATGGTATACCTGCATGCCCACCTCGATCGAGATAGTTTTTGCTGATGCGACATCCAGCCCAAGTATTCTAGAGAGTATATAGCCAAAGAAAAATCCAGATGCATGAAGAAGAGACGCTGCAAGCAGAACTTGTCGGCCTGACATGAGTATCGCTGAAGAGCTCTGAGCAATTGCATTTCCACATAATACAGCCACAGTTGCCACAGCAATAGGTGGCATCAAGGGGGAAACTAACTTAACCAAACTCTGGAAATACTTGTTAAGAAATGCACCGGCCAGGACAGGAAGAAGGACTACCTGTATTTCCTACTTTTATGTGAGTGCTGGAGAGAGGTATAGACAACTATGGAAACACAAACTTTGAGGCGAGAGAAGTAACCTGAAGTGTCGAAAGCAGCAATCCAGCTGCATCAACAGCAACATACTGTCCAGCAAGTTTGGAGGTCAGAAATGGAGTCATTATCTGCAACATCAGAGGAAAAGGAAAATGGTGGGTAATTACACTCTACATGAAGCGTATGGAACCAGAGTGCCTGTTGTGGAGATAACAGGACATGCACTTCATTCCCATCTATGATATTTTATGTTATACTAAATGCATATTATAACTAAGAAGTTTGAATGATTCTACGGTCAAGGAGGAAGACATGAGAAATTGATCTCTGTTTACCAACCACAGCTGATATAGTGCTTGCTGCTGTCATCAACACTGAAAGAGCAACGTTTCCCCTAGATCACAAAACACCCATCAGACTTTGATATGAGCAATAAATAGCAGCTCAAATACTTTTCAAGATAGTATCTTTCAGGAACTCACTCACCGTGCAATATAAGTGACTATATTACTTGCCGTCCCTGCAAGTAATAGATTCAGAATGTGCTAAGATAGAGAGAGACAAGGATTGTGCTGTAAAGCGCTGTGAGGATGAGAAAAAATGCACATACCACCAGGACAACAGCCTACCAATATTAATCCAGCCGCATAATGTGATGGCAGATTCAAAAGCTTGCTAATAAGAAATCCAGAGATTGGCATCACCTGCCACAAGTAACACATTAATCTGGACCGAAGATGTCTCGGTAAACGGGTAGAAAATGAGCGCACGCTCACAATGAGGCGTCTCTAATCAGCTGTTCATAAAAAAATGAAGCGTAAACGTGTCTTCTTATCCAACTACTGTAAGCACAGATACAACGTTGCATCGCGATCAAACCATGTGCCTATCCACTTCAGAGAAGACACGGAAGTGACTGGTTGGTCTTCAAAGTCAAGAGCTAGAACAATAACACAAATCCACCATTTTACAGTTGTCTTTACTGTACTTCAAATTATTATGTACATACGTTCCAATCCTCAGTGAAACACCACAACTTCATCCTTAGCAGGCGATAAACCAATCAAATCAAATGTCTGAGTAACTAGAAATAAGAGCAGAACAAACCGAGTACTGGAGCACAAAGCCGGAGATCAACTCCTTGGGCATGGCCAAAGCGCCACGAAGATCATCGAAACTGAGGGTCATACCCATGCCAAGCATGGTCACCGCGATCCCAAGAACGGTCCACTTGGGCTTGACCCAGTCGTAGCAACTCGGCTTGACCATCCCCAGCAAGCACCCCAGCGCCACCCATATGGGGAATGCCGTCGATATCACCTCACCCACCAGCTCAATCCAGTCTCGGAAGCTTCTACCCTCGCTCGAGTCGAAGGTGTTCGTCGAAACTCCACAGTGAAGCGGCCAGACGTCAGTCCCAGCTTTCGAAGTGGAATTGACAAAAGGAGTGCATTCCGGTGCTTTTGACGGCAATAGGCATCGAGATATCGCGATCGAATGACGAGAAGTCGACGTCGACGGGGGCGATTTTGAAGATGGGAAGGTGCTAAATTTGAAGCGGGGTTCGAGTATCAGATTAGCTCTTGAAGGATCGCGTATTGCGGGAGCTAACTGGGGTTGGTGATTGAAGACGATGCTTCTTCCATTACAGGAGAAGCGCAAGGCTGTGGACTGCATCTTTGGGTTCACCCGTTGAACTGCTGATGGTGATGTTGCTGCGATTCGGTGCGAGTCGTCCAAGCAAATCAGATGAATGCATCAAGCGCGTCGTGCAAGCGTAGTAGTACGGTAGTACTGCCATTAACTTATTTTTTGGGTTCTTTTTCGTTTGCATTTGTATTATGTGCCTTTCATTTAATGTGAATTACTTGATATTTTTCAAATGTAAATGTTAATAATTTCTCTTTCGTGTAATTTTTTAATTGAATTTTACAGAGTTGAGAAGGAAAACGTAAACTTGGCCAAGGAAGAGTTCATAATTCTACAACGTGCGACATCGTAAGTCGATTTTCATAGATGTGAATAATGGAGGAGAGAAGACAGACAAAAGGACATTTGAGAGGGCATCTTCCTGGAAAAATGGCTTTTAACTAGCGTCAGCTCCACAGAGATCACTCAGTCCAGGTTAAATAACTTACTCAGTTCACAAAACCTTGACAGCCTGTCACCGTCTCACTGATAATTTCCCAGTATTTATAATATGATAATCTGGTGCATGAGGCTGGAAATTTCCCGTGTGAACAACTCTACGGAGCCAAGTCCCAAGTAACCCACACGAAAACAAATCCAGGCTGCAACCAAGTTAATAATGCTCGATTTTCAAATTTTGCTCTTTGACACTCCATATTTGTCTGTAATAGGCTACTCGGAGAGCATTACTATTTCCGATCATAATTGGCAAAGTGGATCCTCGGCGACCTTGCCGTGTCTTGCCAAAGTTACCCAAGAAGAGGGGAAAGACGTCAAATTCTGTTCGAAACTTTAACGAACCAAGTCAAGAGAGGTCATTGGTTTCACCGCTCAGCAGCAACAATTTTTCACAACAAGAGGGTGGTCCCCAAGATTCTTCAACCTGTCTTTGTATCAGCTGCAAAAGGTGCACCTAGCATGCTCTTCTGTCGCGGTCCTTTCAATCATACTCAGAATCCCGGGCAACACCACTGCTCCCGATACTAAAAAATTATGCAGCACTCCCCCACCGTACGGCATCGACATGTCCACTGTTGTTCTGTTAAACAAACATATCCAACAGAAGGTAAGTAGATAGAAGAAAACATGCCGACAACCAAATAGAGGATCAACTGTGAATCAACCTCTGGGCCTCATATCTCTGTTCACAGTTCACATATCATAACCCCTGCACATGCATCAATTGACCATTGCAACTATCTCCTGTGACCTGAGAGGATCCATTCTATTGGCAATACAGAGATTTACAGCTCACATGTTCAATTAAAAACTTTTGACAGAGATTCGCTCGACTGACTGGTAGGGATAACAAGCACATAGAAAGAAAAAAGGGTCTAGCCAGTTTATTTCCCAAGAGCGACAAGAGCAGTATCATTGAATAAATAACTTGGGTAAAAGAGTGCTGCTAACAAAGTGAACACACCTCATTCGATAATGACCAGTAACAGGAATATTGCCCATATAAAGGGCGCTGGAGCACAGAAGCAGTAACCTGGATTCAGAACATTTGAGTATATAATTCAGAGCGGTGGAGGACAGAAAATAAACAACCAGTGAAGAACTCTGAAAAATATGGAAAAGGAGAGAATTTTACACAAGAATATATTATCCTCAACGAAATAACAACAAATAAGCTACAACATAGGCGTTTGCAAGTCACAGGATAACAAAAGGAGAAAACATGAATCACCAATTCAGCCATAAGACGCAAGCAAAGTCTTAATAATCTAAACAGACGTAAGACAAAGGGAGCGTGCAACGATCTACTGACAGCCATCGACATTCCTTCCATGAATAGTTAGTGTTGTTGGCTGTCGACATTCCTTCCATGAATAGTTAGTGTTGTATCAACAACACCAATTCCACGTGGTTATCCAATTAAAAATGTTAATGGAGTGCATATACAGTATTTTTAGCAACAAAATGAAAATTAAGAGCAACAGCCTCTCGAACAATACAAGTACCTATTCAAGTTTGATAATCTCTCAAACTATTTCCAATTGTAATTTATTTCATTTAAGAATGACATAACTAACACCATGAGGATGAGGGAGGTTTCCACCACCACTAACATGTCCTCTTCCTCTGAAAAAACATTTGTGCCGTACAAAATCTTCTATCAGAGTCCACACACTTCCACTTTCAAACTAAAATACTAGAAGAATCTTCCTCAAGACACAGTCACCTCATTTTTCCTCAGTTTGCATAGGACTTCTTGACAAATGTAAGTCGTGCTCCTGTTTATCTCTTCTCATCAAAACATCAACATCAACAACACATTTATCCCACACTAGTTGAGGTTGACGGTCAATGAACCCCATAGATTCATAAAATAAAAACAGAACCGATCGAGGGAAAATAAATAAATATGTAAAAATAAATAAACAGATATAAATATATATATAGGGAAATGACTAAAAAGGACAGTTAGGAACATGGAAATTCTGCCTCTCCACAATACTAATAGCCTTCTTCCACTCCAACCCAAGACAAACCGTGCGCCAATCTATTTCTCACTCCATTAAATCTTGTTTTACTTTTCCCCCAGTAAGTTTCGGCCGACCTCTTCCTTTCTTCGTGTTATGCTCTCGATAGCAAACTTCCGTTCTCACCAAAGCATCCAGGGGCCTTCGAAGAATATGCCCAAACCATCTCAATTTATGTTCTCTCATCTTTTCTGCCACCGATTCTACTCCAACTTTTCGTTGAATATCTTCATTCCTTATCTCATCCTTGTATGACCACAGATTCACCTTAATATCCTCATTTTCGCTACTCCCATTTTATGCTCATGTTGCTTCTGTGCTGGCCAACATTCAGCTCCGTATAGCATGGCAGGTCTTACGACTGTTCTATAAAATTTTCCTTTTAACCTAAGAGGAATTTTGCAATCACACAAAAATCCTGATGCACTGTGCCATTTAATTCAACCTGCTCTGATTCCATGGCTTACATCCTCATCAATCTTTCCCCCATTTTGTAATATTGATCCCAGATATCTAAAAGTATCTTTCTTAGGTACCTCTTGTCCGAGCATATTGACGGCTTCTTGATCTCCTCTTCCTACCGTGTCGAACTCACACTTCAAGTATTCGGTCTTACTTCGACTTAACGTAAATCTTTTAGCCTCCAGCGTGCTTCTCCGTACTTCTAATTTAGCGCTAACCCCAGCTCTGGTCTCATCAATAAGCACGATATCGTCTGCAAATAGCATACACCACGGCACCTCATCTTGGATATCTTTTGTAAGCTCATCCATAACCAGAGCAAAAAAATAAGGACTCAGAGCAGAACCTTGGTGTAAGCCTACTGTGATTGGAAAATAACTTGATGTGCCATTACAAGCCTTCACACAAGTAGTAACACCGTCATACATATCCTTGATTGCCTCTACATACTTTGAAGGTATTTTTTTCTTCTCAAGGACCCACCACAGAACCTTTCTTGGGATCCTATCATACGCCTTCTCAAGATCAATAAACACCATATGGAGGTCCTACTTCTTTTCTCTATATCTCTCCATCAATTGTCGTATCAAAAAAATAACTTCCATGGTAGATCTTCCTGGCATAAATCCAAATTGATTGACAGAAACCCTGATCTCTATTCTTAAACGATGCTCAATAACTCTCTTCCACAACTTCATTGTATGGCTCATAAACTTAATGCCTCTCTAGTTGAAGCAATTCTGGATATCCCCCTTATTCTTGTAAATAGGCACAAGTATAATCTCCCTCCATTCATCAGGCATCTTATTCGTTTGAAGAATCTTGTTAAAAAGGTTAGTCAACCAACTTATTGCTACATCCCCTAAGCATCGCCACACTTCAATAGGGACACCATCGGGTCCTAAGGCTTTACTAATCTTCATCTTCTTTAATGCCTCCTTAACTTCCCTCACTTTAACTCTACGCACAAACCTTCTGTTTAAATCATCAGAAGCATCTTCCAAATCCACCTCACTTCTATCGCGCTCTCCATTGAAAAGTTTGTTAAAATAGCTCATCCACCTTCCCTTAACTTCTTCATCTCTTACCAAAAGTGTTTGATTTTCATCCTTGATACATCTAACCTGTGTCAGGTCTTTACTTTTCTTGTCCCTTGACTTTGCAAGTCTATAAATACCTTTTTCTCCTTCTTTGCTCCCAAGTTTGTTGTACATATCGGTGAAAACCTTGCCTCTGGCCTCTCGCACAGCTTTCTTGGCACTTTTTCTCGCCAGTCTAAACTTTTGCAGATTCTCTTCATTATGACATTTATGTAAACATCTGAAACACTCCTTCTGTTTAATTGCTTCATGCACCTCTTCATTCCACCACCACGTTTCCTTTGTTTGATGCCTACTCCCTCTACTTTCCCCCAACACCCCTCTTGCCACTTTCTGGATGCAGTTAGACATCTCTTTTCACATCATATTTACTTCGCCCTCCAGTCGCCACGGTCCTTCCTATAGCATTCTTGCCTTGAATTCTATTTGTTTCTCCTCATGTAATTTCCATCATTTTACTCTGGGGTGCTGAGTACTTCTCTGCATTTTCTGTACTTTGTTATACCAAACCTCTAAGACCACCAACTTATGTTGCATAGCTACACATTCTCCATGGTATATTTTACAATCTACATACGATGCTCTATCCTCTCTTCTGGCAAGGAAGAAATCAATCTAGCTACAATTTTGACCGCTGCGAAAAGTGATTAGATGTGACTCTCTTTTCCTAAAGAAGGTATTCGTCAACATCAAATCATAAGCTGATGCCACACTCGATATCTTTGCCAGCCTCATTTCTAGTCTCATATCCAAAACCTCCATGAACTCTGTCAAAACCTCCGTTACTCTAACCAACATGTCCATTTAGATCTCCTCCTATGAATACCTTCTCCTCATGTGGTATCCCCCCTTAAAATCTCTTCCAAATCTTCCCAAAATTTGCTCTTATCGAATGCTGGCAGTCCAACTTGAGAGGCATACACACTAAGGATATTCAGAATCAAATCACCCACAACTAGCTTAACTAAAATAATCCTATCTCATGTTCTTTTAACATCAACAACTCTATCCTTGAAACTTTTATCGATCAAAATCCCAACTCCATTTATACTCTTTTTTCTGCCTGTGTACCATAGCTTAAATTCGGTGCCTTCCACTTCTTAGCCTTCTCTCATACCCATCAAAACAACCAAAGCAATAGACTTAAAGTGCCGTTGTTCCTCTCTGATCAAACATCAAATTTATCGTCCCAGAGTTGTCATCAATAATATCAACCAGACATTTAGTCCCTCAAAATTGCATTCTAATAAAAAGATCAAGAAGAAAAATGGCTTCCGTTATAGTATTAAAAAAAAAAAGGGAAATCCTGCGGACCAACATATTGGCAACCTTTTACCCCAAAAAAAAAACATATTGGCAACTTGATGGGGAAAGCAAAAGTCAGTTTGCTAGCAGCTAGCTCTCTCTTTCAAACTAGAACCAAGAACCAAGTAATCTGGAAATGAAACAATGCTACAACTTTTCGCCTCAAAACAACAACAAACTCTACCAGTTTCTCTTGTTTGGGTTAACATCAGCTTTAATTATATCTTCCAAGTATCCCTTTGTTAGAGTAACCTCAACCAAGGAAAACAAATGCAGAAAGAACACAGTAGAGGACAATATCTTAGATACACAGCACTTACTTGACCATGAAATGATCCTGTAGCATCATACTAGAATATCTTAGTTAGAAGGCGCAAGCAATGAATACCTGGCTGCCGCTTTTCGGCAACAGAATGAGACAGATAAAGCTCTTCAATTAAAAATTTTCTTTGAAAGGAGAAATCGAGGGCACAAATTTCACCGGCAAAAACTGTTCAATCAATCTATTCCCCTGCCCAAATTGATGGGGACAGTCATACTCCTAAATTGCAACAACTTCATACTAGAAGCATGAGAAAATTTGCTTAGCTTTTGTGAGAGGCAGAGAGAGGTAGCTGCTTTCTCTGGATGTCACAAGTCTGGTATCATACTAAAGGAGGTTGTCAACATAACACAGAATATTTCACACATAAAACTTCTGCCATAAGTCAGCCTCGGGACATGCCAAGACCAACAACCCAAATTGGAGAAAGTGATCCCCCTGGGCTGAAAGCCAGAATTCATACTGGCTAGCTTCTCAAGCCTCGGAACAGATGAATATTCTACAGCCCAAAATAGGCCACAAACAAAAGCAAGCTACATGAAATAGAATCATAAAAGACCTCACCAGAGACAAGAAAGAAACATAAAGAGATCAGACTACTCCAAGCGCGGATGAGATCTGATTATGATGAAAAGATCCCACAAAAGTTACGGGAATGAGTATGGGAAATCAACCGAGACTCTGAGCACAAAGAAGAGTTGTTCTGATAAAAAAGGTCCGACAGAAGTCATGGGAATGGGTCACAAAATGCATGGTCACCTACATGAGCTAAACCGCTTTACTCCGTTTACATGTCATGTAAAAGCTGAAGATGGAATCCAACATCCAGCAACTTCTTAGGTGATGGGAAGGCTTCGCATGTCATTCTCAATCTATATTCTATCACCCATCTTACATAGCCAAATTAGTCAAATATGAGGTTGACACCATGTTGAAATTAGTGGAGGCTGTGAGAGTCTAATTTGCTGAGCCAAAGGCTGCACTCAAAATGATGTATGATTCTCAATAAGTACTCACTTCATAGTCCTCCTGATCTTAGAACTATTGAAGTCGGACATATCCGTGACATATTCCTCTAAAAACCAACCAGCAGGGTGCCGATGTACCAATCTAAGGAACTTGACCAAAAGCTAGCATGTCATATTAAATAATGGAAGCTCCAGTAACATAGTTATCAGTTAAGCAATTGTCGGAGATGAACTATCAAACAAGACCATTAAAGAATTTAAGAGAAGAGCCAGACTTCCGCATCAAAAGCAACAAAATTATAGAAGACCACCATTAAACAACAAAACGTCTGTTACAACTTCAGGCAGCATATAATGGAGGCAAACCCCCCGAAAGTACAATGACAACTGGAAAACCAGACCTAATAATGTATCTAGTGAGTTGCACCCTAAGGTAACAGTTATAACTCAGCTTACATCGATATGCAAATCTAGTCTATCTGTGACCAGGAGGAGCATATGCACCCCAAGCAGCAGGCACGTGTCCATATTGGGGGTAGCCTTCCAGACCAGCAGGAACCTGGATTTGAAGAGAAAGCACGTTACACGTGAAAATACATAACCCGCATATAAACATACATTATCGGATGCAGACATGTCCAAAACAAACGTTAACCATAAGACAACAGGAATATTTCCAAGAAACACACATACAGGATGCATGCCATAGCCAGCTGGATAAGGAATTCCAGCATAACTAACTTCAGGATTGGCGTAAGCTGTATTGTAGCCTGCACATACAGAGACAAAGAATTAAAAGGTTGAACAACAAAGAAATGGGGACCATTTCAGGTGGAGCAATAAAATATAAAAGGCGGTAATAGCTTCATTTACACATGTTGAAGATGCCATGTAATAACACTCAACATTAACTTAGTAGACAATAAATATTCATAGTTCCTTCATCTACTTTACGTCAGTATCCATTGAGCTGGCCAAAAGCAAACCAAGATTCAATACAGCACTAGTAGAACTATAATGAGGATTTATTGTTCATATCTAGCATTAGCTGGCCAAGAACAACCCATATGAAGTCTAAAAGCAAAATCCTGATTTGTATTCTATCAAGAGAAAGATCATCCTTGCACCACAAGAGAAGAGACAAGGGCCTTAATAGATGGTTTACCGAAAAAGCATTTACATAAAGTCTTCCTTTTTCTGCAAATAGACTACTTATTAAATGGAGCATATTCATTCCCACTTTAGCATCAAGTGCATGCATATACAGAGAAGATTTATCAATATGTATACAGGAAAGAAGCTTCTTTATGAAAAATGAGCATGAATAGTCATTAAAGGGGAGTGGACTTCAGGTTTCTTTGCAAAGGCAAACAATTAAGAATATACACTCCGCAATTTATAAATTTCTTTTGAGGGCTTCTGCAGTACTTGATATGTAGGGATGGCAATGGCCAGGTAAAGTAGAGTACCTGGCCCTCCCAAACCCCAATAGTTAAACAAGTTGCGGTTTAGAGTTGTGGGACGAGATTGGGTTAACACTTGCATAACCCTATAGGGTTTGGGACAGGTTAGTGATTTGCGTTGCAGTTACTTCCAAATCCAAACCCAAGAGCCATTTCACTAAAATATTTTAAGGTCACCTATGTTATTTGATATACCCAAAAATAGGATTAATTCATATGCATCTACATTTTTCTACGACATCCACAGTTTTTCTTTCACTTTCATAATTGTTGGAAATTTACAGAACTTCAATAGGTTGGTTCGCAACCTTCTATAGTGCGTGTAAGTTATGTACGCGGTTGTATAATCTCGGTTTTTTCATGATTCTGGAAGTTTAATCAAGATGGTGTACTATTTGCTAGTGTTAGATAATTTTTACCACCAAAACACGAAGGGATATCAAGATCCCATTTGGAATCTGATTCATACCAGATGCTCTAAGTGGGACGGGTTCGAGACTTTTTTCCAAAGTCCTATAAGGCTTGCAACAGGTCTGGAACATTCGGAGATATTTCTTGGGACAGGTTTAGGACAAGATTAGCCGCCCCAAACCCATCCCACTGCCATCCATTCGATATGTATCCATAACTACTAAACCAATAAAGTCTTGATAAGCACTAATTCTTCTATGTTTCAAGAAATCTCTTTGTTGGACCTGGGAAATGCCTCGCATTTATGCTCTTCAATCAATAAGTGGTATAAATATCTTGACAAGAAGCCTTGTTGAAACATCTCTGCATGTTACCATTTTGCTTTCTTTTATATAGAAATCCAGCAGTCAACAATGCTTCATACGCATCACCAGAAACTGTAGATATTGATCATTAACTGAAACCGAATTCAAAGAGTCATTGAGCCACTTCTCGGTACTGGCAGTTTCCTCCGTTGTATAATAAATGAATTTATCTTCTTTTTCCTTTTAATTTTTAGGTTATCAGATTAAAACTTGAAGTGAAAGTGGGGTCATAGGGACTCTTCTTAACAGAACAGTTCCTCTGGTTCTTCTAAGTAAAGTGAAACGAAGTTCACAATTTTTTTCCCTTTTCCCTCCGTATAGATCATGTGGCACCATTACATTACAAAAATCTCCTTTCGTAGACTAAAAGGTTAAAGTAGGCTGGAAGATACATTTGTAAGAGGCGTATCTATATCAAAGTTTTGTGTGGGAACAACATACTCCATATTTCACCAAAGTTGCACTCATTTGATTGTAACTCTCATGCACATAATTAGGCAACATGGACATCTCTTCCTCTAGCATCTTTATTTACTATGGAGCTATTCAGCTACACCCTTATAGACTTCCTCGGCTCTTTCATGTAGTTATGGCTGATTGATCAATGACATTGCTTTAAGGTTCAAAGTTAAGAATTTCTAAGCAGGGCAACATTTAGGAATTAATTTGGAAGTCAAAATTGATAAAGAATTACTCATACTTAAGTAATTTGTATATAGATGTGCAAGATAGCATAAAGCTAAAAATAGAACAATTGCAACAAAATTTTCTTTCAAGTAACGGTTGGACTTTGTCATGTGCAATTTGTCTATGAGAGTTGCACAAGGATTTAGCTCGTGCAAATTTAACCAGTCACTTGGCATTCCGTGATTGCAGTATAAAACATTCTTAAAATATCTAATAAGCAAAGTTATATGCTGTTTTTATATTAATTCATTCTGAGACACATGATCTACTTGGAGTTCTTGATAGGTAACTTTTTTTTTTGCCTCTTTAGGGATGAAAGGTGGGGCAAGGATCAAACCCAAGACCTCTTGGATCTTGGTAAGAACCAGAACGACAGATTTCAGCCAAAGCACTTATTCATCCCTTCCAAAAAATTTCCCGTACTAATAGATGAACTTGAAACCATGCTCCTTTGGAATACATCTCCTCCAAAAATTAATGGAAAACTGATCCATTCAACTCAGGGGAAGCACACTAGGCAAGCCATTCAATAGGAATGTCTTTGTCTTCATTATATGTCCATCACCAACTTCAGTAAAAAAATCAATTAGTTATTCTTCTGGGAAAGGAAAATGAACAAAAGATGCTATAAACCCAGTTACTTCTCCAGCATCCATGAATTGGCATATTATAGCACAAAAAAACCTCTTTGTTCACTGGTTCAGCCATTCAATAGAAAATCTTGGCAATAACATAATCAGTTGAAGAGGATAAAAGCTTATTCCTTCACATCCATGATTCCAACACCAGAATGCCTACTTGAAGCCAGTTGACCAAGATCAATTCGACATGACATGCTAATTATTGAAATCTGAAACTGACTAGAAACCAAAAAACGTATATGGAAAAAAATCACAAAGAAAGTACCTGGATTGCCAACAGCAGCAGCAGCACGAGCTCTCTTCTCAGCGTTAGCAATCTCCGCTCGAAGCTTCTCCAACTCCCGGGCCATGGAAACCAAGTTCTGCTCCATCACCTGACCATGCTCATAATTATCGGCGCTTCCTTTCTTTTCATACTCAATAGCAGCTCTGGACACCAAAAAAACATGTGCAATATCAAATTTCCACGCTGAAAAGCAGCCCTTCAAGAGGACAGTAGACACATGACCATAAATCAATACCTAGCGCGCTGTACTTCCTGCTTCATGGTCTCAATCTCTGCCCGCAATGCTGGCATCTGCTGTAGGTCGGCCGTCATCCTAGCCAAATCTTGAGTCATTGCTTGCACCTGCCCAGTAAGCTCTTGTCTTACACCCGTAAGCTCCTTAATATCTGCATTGACCTGAACAAGCTCACCCCTCATAGCATCCACTGCACGCAGATCCACTTCCAGCCTCACTGATTTATCATACAATTCCCTCATCCGAACGTCCTTTTCTGCTCGTAAGGAATCCGAGATCTGCACCATCTTTTGCAACTCATACTGAGCAGCTTCCAGTTCCTGCTTAAGAGCAACGTGCGTCGCGGCTAACCTCTGATTATCCACCAAGAGCCCTTGAATATCTTCATGTTGAGCAGCGAGACGCTCCTCGATGATGGCAGGGTGTGGAGGGCGCCTTCCCGGGCCCATGCCAAGTTGGGATTCATGCAACTCCCCCAGTAAAGCCGGATGAGTCATTGCACCTAGGTCTCTACCAAATGGAAGCTCGCGGATGGAAGGAGGACGCCCTGCATGAGGCGCACCTTTCAGCGGAAGAGGGGGACCGCGATTTCTTCCCGACATTCTCTGTCTCTATCTCTCTCTCTCAACGTTTTCTGGCAGCCACAACAAAAGCAATATCAAGAAGAGAAGAACACGGCCTTCTAATCGGATCAACTGATATTCGCCAACATCTTCAATCGCAGAACAGAGAATGCGAGAGCTAACAACAATATCAACATCGAGCGTGCAGAAACCATTGCCGCCTAGTCATCCTGAACACCAGATCATGTGAATTCGATCAACGAAACTGACTAAAGCGGCAAAAATCTACTCCAACGAGCCAAAAAAAAAATCGCGACAAAAGGCAGGCACTAATAAGGACGGTTAGATTGGGAATTAAAAGCAGGTGCAATTCGATTGTGAACAATCAGTCGCATAATCTACTGTTTTCGCCGACCTGACTGAAACGCAACCCAAAGTTCGATTCGACGAAAGCTCGACCACAAGCGAAAATCATACCTAAAAAGACTGTAGAATCACAAACGAGCGGAGATGAAGGATCTTCGAAGAGTTGTGGAAGCAACTGGAAGACTCAGGAGGAGAGATTCCCCGTCTGCTTGAATTGGCTGTACGAGACAGAGAGAGAGAGGTACCGCAGCTTCGCTTGCAAAAGGAGTGTTTTTCTTTAGTGAATTCTTCACCTTTTTCTCCAAACTGAGTAAAATTCCGAAAACTATATCGTTTTTTCTGCAAGTAAAATAAATTTTAGAGAAAATTTCAAATAAGACCCCAAGTGCTCTGTGCTCTCATTCTTCCAAATAAGGATCTTTGTTTCAAATAAAGGCTAAAGTATTTTAATTGTCTCAAAAAAGGGCCTAAGTGGCCATAACCATTTCAAACAAGGGCCTCATCTCTCCGGCCGATCAGCCGGCTAAATATTTCGGTCGATCAGGGGTGTTTTTGTCAAAATACACTTTTGACCTAATTTTTAGTTAAATTAAATTAAAAATTAAAAAAGCAAAAGCAAAAAAAAAAAAAAAACAACAACAACAACAAGAATACATAGGCATCCCTCCCGCTTGCATCGCCCTCCTCAACGCCAATGGGGCGGCAGCGCAGTCCGGCGGGGTGGCCGACGCCTCGCCCAGGCATCGGTGCCGGCGACGTCGCCACCCTGGGGTGACCTCGGCCGGCGACCCTCGCCCAGATTTGGGAGGGGGTCGGGGACCCCGTTCGGGTTTGGCAAGCTATGTAGCACAGATACGACACGGGACACGACACGACACGACACGCCGATACGTGATTTTTCAAAATATAGAGAATTCCGGCATGCCGGGATACGTCATATATTAAATGAAGGTATATGTATATTATCATTTTTATAAACTCCAAACATCATTATATGTCTAAATGTCATAGCTATTTCATATTTGACATTCAGATATGATTGCTTTGCAGTAATGGTGATCCCAAATAGTAGTTTCAAACTTATAAGATTACAGCATATTCCAAAAAATATCGATGAAAATGTTAGTAAAAAACTAAAAAAAAAAAAATAAGAAACACTGCAATGCATTGGTATTCAGTGTGGAGTCTGGAGATAATTACGATTGAGCTAATACATGCTGCAACATACATTTAACACTATCTAGGTGCAACAAAGTTATTGTGAAGGTACAAATAGCAACTACTATATTGCCAATGAGAACCGAGGAGAGGCGCACGAGACAGAAGCCCGTGAGAACTCAGAACAATTAGGTCAAATTTGGGTTTTCTTTGACCTCGCTCACATTTTTCCTATTTTACCCTCGGACACGCGTGTCCTTTTTTGTTGACCAGCCGGACACGCGGTCCCGCATGTCCGACACGCAAAAATTCTCTCTGTCAACATGTCCATGCTACATAGCTGGCGAGGGCCAACATGCCCTTGCGCCTGGGCGGTGGCGTCGTCGGCTCCTGGGCGAGGCGTTCGCGACCCCGTCGGACCAAGTCGCCGCCCCCATCGGCGTTGGGGCAGCGGCCACAGGCGAAAGGGCAGCCTCCTCCTTCTTCTTTTTTTAACTTTTTTTAAAAATTTTTGAAAATTGAAAAAAGAAAATAATAGATAATACAAAAATACAAAATGACCAATATACCCATAGTAACAGGTGAGTGAGGCCCTTTTTTGAAACTAATAAATCATTTCAGATCATTATTTAAAATAATATTAATTTCAGACCCTTATTTGAGATAACGAGAGCACTTCAAGCCCTTAGTTGAAACAATATCAATTTCATGCCCTTAATTGAAAAAATGAAGGTATTTTAGGCCCTTTTTTTGAAAATATCCCTAAATTTTATATAGAGAAAACATTTCGTTTTTTTAAATGTATTTCTTTCTTTGGCTTATAACCTATTAATATTTGGTCATGTGTGCGAAAGCCCTATTAAAAAAAAAGTTTGGATTAGATTACCGACACTATAGAAAAACCTCCGTGCACCACCATTAAAATCTCCCTAATACGCGAAAATTGATCCGAGGGACATATCTAATGTAAATAATAGCTGCTTATTGCGAAGGATTTATTTTGGACAAATTCATGACGTGGGTGAAAATTTGTCAAATTAAATGACCCAATATAATTTCGTTTTCTTAACAAGGCCTATCCTTTCGGGTCGGGCCACAAAGAATCGAACCATCCGAAGGCTGGACGGGGCCCATCGTTTGATAAAGTCGTCGTTCCCTCTCTTTAGCGCCACGTCGGACACAAACACATAGCTGGGGAAGCGAAAAAGGTGAGAGGACCGAAGCCAATTATGGTTCGGTTACCATCGCTTCAACTTTCAAGGCTTTCATTTTCAGCAATCCCGGAAAGGAGTTCCTTCTTCATTTCCACATTGCCTGTTGGTCGCGTTCCCTTTCCGAATCCAAAGAAGCAAATCGTGTCGCCGAGTCCGTGTGCAAGAGACGACTGCAAGGAAAGTACAGTCCAGTAGTGTCCATCCAATTCTGATAATTTTTCACTTGCCTTGCTGTTGACGCTCCTAGGAGTTCAAGAGTTGCCGGAACAAACGGTGACGAAGGAATGTAATTCCTGAGCACCGACAGGGAATGTAAATTCCTCGGAAAATGGCAGACTCTAATCTTAGCTTTAGACCAACCTTTTGAACTTGTCAATGAAGAAGCATCCTTGCAAACAGGTTAGAAAATGGTGCTGTGAAGTCTGGATGATCTCCAACCAACAAGCATATTATACCCTGCCAGTAAACGAATTCCATCTCCCTTTTACTTCACATGTTTCTCGACATTCATGGTTTCGTTGGACGACAAAGACGACGAGAACCCTTATCCCACTAAGTGGTCGGGCAAAAATTAGATGAAACAAGTGAAGCATCACGACTAAGACACAACTCCCAAACTAGGGTCGTACAGACTTGCTCCATGTCCTGCGATCAGATTATCTCAGCAACATGCTAGTGATGGTTCTGTAACTACATATACAGCAGACAAGATTTGAAAGAATCAGGTGGAAGTTGCAGCAAACGAGAGTGGTTGGCACTTGGTCAGCACTTTAAGAATTTCTAAATGACTTCCTTTCACAGAGTTCCCACTTTCAACTGAAGAGTTCTACCGGGCTCAAGGCATCACGCCCGCTTATGCAAAAACAAACTCATAAAAGTTTACTTTTGGGGGGATTCAGGCTCTTACTCTAAAAAAACTGCAAATGCCATTTATTCCTTCTAACTGTTGTGATTTACAGAAGAATATGATGAACACGGAGACTGGCTACTCAGTAGACAATGTTGAATCGATCACAAAACAGTTCTACTTGCTAAAGGTCATCGATATAAATGAACTTTAGAAAGAAATTGCAATTTATTATTCACCTTCACTAGCCATTATACTGTCTCTGCATATGATTCTATCAATGGTTCTCTTGAGCTTTCACTGCCGGTGCGCTTATAGTAACAATACAACACTAATTGGGTGATCCCCAAAATCGTTCCAATACCATTTGGGACCTAAAATGAGGGAGAAAAAGATTAGATGCCAGATGCATTAAAGACGTGCAGAATGAATTGCAGTTTGGTTTCTAGAGTTCAAGAAAAAACTCACATAAATGAAGATGTCATTGTTGAAAATCCCATATAGGAAAAACGACGCGCTCATGAGGAACATGGAAAGAGAGAGATAAAACGGCATGAATTCAACGCTCTTCGTCCGGATCACCAAATTCTGAATATAGAAAATTTAGATACCCATCATCTCAACACTTAATGCCTGAGGCAGTTGACGATAAGGAAGGGTGGTGAACTTGTCACCGTTTCTTACAATTATAAGCAATGGGGAAGCGAGCATAGAAATAAGGGAGACACCACTTATAATCCCAACAACGTCCCTTCGCAGGTCATCGTCCAGTATTTGTAAGCTGCCAACTACTATAATGGCAAAAATACCAAGAACCGCCGAGAGCAATCCCAACATCATCATCTGCTTAAAAGCATTCAAATGCAACACAAATGACAGCTTAAATCAAAAGTTATGACTGCTTAAATCTGCCGCCAAAAGTATCTGAATCACAAGAAATTCAGATGTGAAGGGACCAGCAACCTTTTTCTGTTTATCTGCATATGTCATATAGAGAACTATGTATGCCAACTGAAAAAGTGCGCCCGTGGAGTTCACCGTCATGACCAGCATGTTGTTGCTCGATATTAGAGGCGTGCCATACCATGTGCAAAGCAAGCAATTCAAGAGAGCATATATATAAGGCAACCCAGAGAACTGCTCCGTTGACTGGTTTCTGATGATTCTTCTAAATGTCGGTCTGGTAAATTCATGAAACTCAGTAAGAAATATCTTGACATAATGTAAATCGAAATGAAGCACGCGGCATTGCAACTCACATTGGTGATATAAATAGGCCAATAGCGAAGATGTTACCTGCAACAGACAATAACAGGGCCAAACATCAAAACCTTTAGTCCCCGACACAGTTAATTTTCAGAAAAGAGAACTCAGTGACGAAAGACAAGACCTTTGCAAATTCGCCTATACTAACAGCAACGGCACACCTGATTCTGCACTTCCCTATATCTCACGAGGTCTAGATTGCAAATAGACCATCAACCAGGTTTTGGTACATTTCCACAGAGCTACTACAATCATTCCCAAAACGCTGCTGGCAACCATAGTACTAAAACTTCACTAACTTATGATGAATTATGCCTTAAATTTAAGTCCTCTTTATCTCTCAGTCTCAGGGAATCGCAAGGCACCGAGCCTTAACATAGCACATGACATCCTCTACTGTGAAACTAATGTTTGCTTATGGATTCGAACGAAGCAACTTCTGGGCTCGGTTGAGATTCTCGTTCTTTCAAATATAACTGTGATTTTCTCTTTACTTCTTTGTGTAAGCTAAAGCTTCGGTGAATCATCACCGCATTTAGTTCCAGCCCAACTCACAAAGCACTTTCCAGATTCCACATAACTCGGGGATCCTTTCCCATTCTTTTACATGGAAAGCAATGAGTATCTTCTTCTGATTGATTGTGCAACTATGCATGAATGGCATTAGATAGTTTTCAAATGAAATGCGCTCAAACTGAAAGTATAATTCCGCAGCGTTACTGTAATAGAATTCCCAGACCCTCAGTTCAATCTCGTGCTTGATCAAAAGACTGATTTCCATGGCCGAAAACGCGTATTGCAAGACCCCACTTCTGTGAATTCGAAACGTACCAAGAAGATACAATCGTTCTAAGAAAATCATGGGGTAGGAAAAAAAAATGGACTTGTGCAATGGAAATCTTTCAATTGACCTTATGAGGACATTGCCCAGAAATAGAAAGCAAGAACCCAAGGTAACGAAAAGAGAGAGAGAGAACCTGCTGCTCCAGCTGCATCTTTGCAAATGGTGGCGACCGAAACTGAAAGGGAATACAAATCAATCATCAAGCCCTCAATTCAACTCAACTCTCGCTCTCAATCACCACCAAGTCAGCTCACCGCTGCTCCAAAAGGCCACAGTTATTTGTCTCCTTCAGTTTTCTTCTTCTGCTCATAAACACCCTCTCTCTCTCTCTCTCTCTCTCTCTCTCTCTCTCTCTCGCGCATTGAAATCCTCCCGTAGCTGTCGGGGATCGTTTTTCACGTTTAGGAAGTGTGAGGAAGCAGCAAGAGAACTTGCTGTTGTCTGACCAAAAAAAAAAAAACTTGCTATAGAAAAAGGGACATCCATTGGCCACTTGCCATTTCAAGGTCGTCCAAAATCCCCAAGAAATAACTTATTAACTACTCCATAGTTTGTATAAAAATATAGGTTCCCGGCTTATCGTGAACAGCGCCGTTGGACGGGTAGGCATCATCATCAACACACCGTCAGCACCACAAAGAGATGTTAATCTCTCTTGCAAATGAGGAGTCGACATCGTCTTCAGATACAGTACAAGAGTCCTTTTCTGGCCACTCCTCGCTTTCTTTCAAGACCTTTTTTTTTAATAAATCTTGGCCCTTCGATTCTTTCAGCGAGACTCGGCGCTCGAATCGTGGGTCTCTCAAGAGCGTCTCCCCCTATTGATTCAGATGACAATATACAAAGCAGTTGTAGAATTACAGAGTGCCTTCTTGATCCATCCAGATGCAGGGGGGAAAGAAAAAGAAGAGCTCTGCCCGTTTCAAGGTCATGCCTAGGAGGAGAAAACAAGAACCAATCAGAGAGAGGGAACCGAAATGATGCCGCACTCGAGAATCTTACTTCAAAGAAGTGGTACGATAAACCGACAATGAAAATCTTCGGAGTTTTGGGCTGTCGGGACTGCCCCGATTAATTTGGCCAAGCTTGATTTTTTTTTCCTTTTTGTTTTTTGATCGAAATTTGGCAAAGCTTGATCAATCAAAGTCTTTAGTGGGGTTTCCCATGAATGTCCTGCTTAATTTAGGACAGTCCGCGACGTGACGACTTCCTCCGATGCCAAAGGCTGTGGTCCAACGAGACAAGAAGCCAAAAATTAATGGTTGCTTGCCACCGCTGATTAAGTGGATTGGTCTGCCGCAATTCACGTGCCGTTAGAAGAAAGTTAGAAGAAATTGGGACAGTCAGTCAAACGTTCGAAGTTTTAGGCTGTCGGGATTTGTTTTTCACGTCTTACAAACTGCACGCAACTGTTTGAGACGAAGGGAGAAACTCGCATGCAAAAAATTCTTGACCCGGTTACCGCGCGCTCGCTCGCTCGCACGTGCTTCGTACAGCAAATTACAGCTCAATCAAGACCCGTGAAAAAAGGCTGGGGTGTAACTAAAGCATCTCAGGTTGCGTCGAGCAAAATCAATGCAAATTTGCGGTACTCAAATCCGATGATTTGTTGCCGAGTGTGCTATAATGTTATGACAAATTTATTATTGTCCATGTGAGCATGGGCCGGGTGGGCCGATTCCAGACCTAGACCCTGTACCCGACCTTGTTATAATCAGTTCCCACTTTTTGGAATCGATACCCGACCCTATTTATCTTGGAACCTGTTTTGGAACCGATCCTGTTTTTCGGTCAGGATTTCGGGTTCACCCTGTTTTCCTAAGCTTGGTAAAGATACGGTGAGTGCATATGGTTGAAACAGCAACACTATTTTCATGATTTTAGATCTTCACTGAACCAATATCTTTGGAAGAAACATATCATTAAGTCAAAAGATGCCAAAATGATATGCGAGCAAAATCAGAAACCCATGTTGTGCAATAGAATGTACATGATCAGTACGGGGCTTTAACAAATATTACATATGTTGAAGCTCTGAACATATCTTGAGAACCCAGCCATGGAAATCAAAGAAGAACACCTTAAAGGAACAATCTTTACCTCGTCCGTCAAAGCCACTGAAACAGGGAGGCTTGAAGTTGGATATCGACGGCTCGCGGTGCGAAGGCAGATAGGAGTGGAAAGGTGGACCCCTCGAATTTGATGGACGAAGCCCTCGCATCAAAAGAAATTTTGAGAACCCAGCCATGGAATTCCAAGAAGAGCACCTAAAGGAACAACCTTTACCTCGTCAGTGGAAACCACCGAAACAGAGAGGCTTGAAGCTGAACATCGACCGCTCGTGGTGCGATGGCAGATCGAAAACAGCCGTGACGGGGGTTTGTAGGGACAAGCACGGCGTCCTCGTGGGCGGTTCCGATCTGGAGCGTCCGAAGATCAAGAACGGCCGCCGTGACGTCGATGATGGTGAGACATGAAGAAGAAGAGAACGAGAGGTGACCGGAACCGGTTCCCGACCCTGTTTTTCGGGTGGGCCGATCCGGTTGCACACCCCTAGTTAAAGGTGAAAGCTACTGTAGCTAGCATCAAGTTAATTTATTTTTCAGATTTGCACTTGATTGTAACACTTTGTGATTGACTTTGTCTTGATGGCATGTACCTTTCTTTTAAGTAAAATGAAATTTTCCTTTTAACAAAAATAAAAATCAATAGAGAATCCCGAACTTATTGTCCACCCCCCCCCCCCTCCCCAAAAACAAGTCTCCAAACTTATTGTACAGATGTTGGTTCAATTCTGAATTTTCTAATTTTGTCAATTTAATCCCAAACATTCACTTGAAATTCCAATGTAATCACTGTCAATTTATGCTTGAAATTGTCGACGTGATGATGTGTCACGCGGGACAGGCGTCGATAATCGAGCCAACGCGTCAGTGATTGTTTGCCAAAATTAGTCGGGATAACTACATTGGAATTTTTATAGCGAATGCAATAAAATTAAAAAAAAAAGTTTGCGATTGAATTAGCATCGATGCAATAAATTTAAAACTGATGAGGCAATTTACGATCGGTTTTAGATTGAATGGTTGACAAGGCATGGTTTTGTTTGGAATGGCTGATAAGGCGCGTGGGACAACTGTCTCATTCACAAAGTCACGGGGGAAGTCCTAAAATTTTGGAGCTCTTGAATTGGAACATGGGAAAATCGGTCCGCAGTATCGTCTGTCTCTAGGGGATGGAGCCTCCCATATATAAGTGGGCCATTTGACCAGAATTTTCAATTTTTTTCCTTATTTTATACACATATGAGTTTTCACATGCATTGTGTAATTGATCTCTATCGTAGATCTTGACCCTTCTAAATCTTCGAAATTACTGACTTGACCCAATTAAAATGTGAGAAGACCAAATGACGTAACAAAAAAAATCAATGTTACGAAATTTATATTCAAATTTCTTAAGAAAAGAATACAGAGGAAAATATATACTGCAAGCCCGAAAATTTTACGCAAGTAATGTTATCCAGTAATTTCCCTTTTAAATGATGCACCCAGCTACTAAAATCCTCATATTAAAACTGCGGTAAAGTCTCCTCTCTCTCTCTCTCTCTCTCTCTCTCTCTCTTCATCGTTACTTTACATTTCGTTCTTTCATATTGTCACGTCGGGCTTCATTGCACTTTTTCAAAATTTAACACTCCTGGTCGTGATCGATAGGTCTTATGATTAGATTGCGTGCTCGCGCTGCCCCTGATACATTCCAATTTGCAGAGAAAAAGCTTCTTATTTGACGGGTTTGTGCTCATAAGTGGATATTATTGTCCCTTGCCAATGTATGGCATAACAATAACAGAGGAAGAAAACGTCTTTTCGGGAAAAAAAAAAGAAGGTCTTGTCAGAAATGGATATCGCGGCCGGAGCCACCACGTCACTGTACACCACGGCCAATCAAATCCGTCGCCCCACCGACGGACATCCACGAAGGCAAGTGGCCAATCACGTCGGCCCACCTCAGTCTAGTGGGCCTCACTTGCTTTTCTGCATTGTCAGCCGTGGGGCCACTCAACTGACGTGGACGAATTTGATTGGTGGAGATGCATAGTGATGTGGTGGCCTTGGCCCACCTAACATTTTTAGAACAAGAGCCTAGAAACTCAGAAGACAGAGGAGACTGCGGTGCGGGGGGGGGAAGAAGGATTGGTGGTGATGGGAGTGGTCTGAGCGATGATAATGGAGGGTGCAGAGATATTTGAAGAGGGGCTTGGTCCTTTCGTAAATGCGGAATTGAAAGGAGTAGAAGTGAAATAATGGATCTAGAATTTATATTTGACTCATCTTTCAAGGCGATGGATTAATAAATATAATAAATTTTAAATGAATCATAAATAAATTATATATATATATATATATTGAATTTTAACAATGAGGTGTTTTAACAATATAAGTCTGGTCGGGGTATGGATTGAACCAGGCATGGATTACTATATTTATGCAACATGAAAATTGGTCAAAACGGATTAAATGGATCAATATGGGTCGGGCCATATTCGATCCAATCCAAATTTAATTCGATATATCCGTTTGACACCTGTAAGAGGGAGGAAGGAGGAAAAATTATCAAAAAAGTTCTAAATCTATTGCAATTGTGCCGAATCAGTCCTAATTTTTTTTTGCCTATTCAATCATAAATCTTTTACAATTGTGCCAGTTAAGTCCATCTGGCGAATTTTGACCGATCGGCAACATAATATTTTAATATTATTTTTTATTCTTTTTCAAATTTTTTTATTTTATTTTACATTTTTATTTTATTTTATTTTTATTTTACTTCCCATTCTCAGCCCACCCACGTCTGCTTCTCTCTCCTATCCTCCTCATGTTCTTCTTCTTCTCTCTCCTCTCCACCTCCTCTCTTTCCTTCCCAACCCACCCAGATTTGCACTCTTCCTCCTCTTATTCTTCTTCATGAGATTCCATGGTGTCCTCTCACCCTTCCATCTTCTTGCAGCGACTAGCCAAAGGAACAGTCGGCCTCGCCAAGGGCCTGCGAGGTGGAACGTCGATGGCGAAGCTTGCCTCGCCAACCCAAATCTGGCAAGGTCGAGCCTCGCCAGAGATCCAGCCATGGCGAGGCTCGACCTCACCATCGCCGCGCGAGGCACGGCAAGAGGAGCACTGCAAGTGAAGAAAAAGGCAAGATTTACGTCGACAAAGTTGTAATCGAGGGAGAAGGAGTCGATTGTGAGGCTGTGGCGGGCCTGGGGCATCCTTGGTCGGCGACGTCGATGTCGACGGAAACTAGGGTCTCGTCGGGGTGGGCGACTTCAATAACGGTGTAGGTGTTCCCGAAAGAGAGAGAGAGGATCGGAGTTGTCGGAGCAGCTGAGGCCGAGCCCTACGTAGTCGCAGTGCACTGAGGCGTTGTTGACGGTACTTGGAACTCATGAAGAAAAAGAAGAAGATGAGGCGGAGAGCAGAGAGAAGCAGACGTGGGTGGGGTGAGAATGGGGAGTAGAACAAAGAGAAAATAAAAATGTAAAATAAAATAAAAATTCTAAAAAGAATAAATAATAAAATAGTATTAAAATATTATGTTGCCGGTCGGCTGACATCCACGTCAGCACCGGCCTACCAAAATTCACCGGATGGACTTAACTGGCACAATTGTGAAAAGTTTATGACTGAATCGACAAGTTTAGGGCTGATTCGGCACAATTGTAATAGGTTTAAGACTTTTTTGATAATTAACTCGGAGGAAGGAATGATGCGGCAAACGAGCCCGACTGTCCTAGCCTATGAATAATTAGTCCATCCACACGATTCGTTGGCAGGCCTGCCCTCTAGTACGATGATCAGATTTTGGATGTCTAAACTAGAGGTTTGCAAATTGGACCGGACCGGCCGGGTTGGTCCGGTCCTTGAGCTTGGCGGTCCGGTCCCAGGTTCCATGGTTTGGGACCGAACCGAACCGGACCGCCAATTTTTTTTAATTAATCTACATCTAGAGTTAACATATTTTTAACATTCTGAGAAGCCCATGAATCTCATCTCACGTCTCTTGAGTTTAGTGGTATCATTGTACGTATTATTTATCAATTTGGGTTTTGGTATTACTTTGGGACAAAATCAGGTCTTAATTGATGATAAGATCCGTTCCTTGTGATGGGCACGTGCACGAAAAATAAACATGTACGTGCATGAGGATAGAAACTCGAGTCATTATGCAGAATTGAGAATTTTTTTTTCACAACCAAAAATCCGAGTTCGGTTCCATCGCCCACCTGAGTTCAGCGGGCCACATGAAGGCGTCAATTACGAGCATAAAAGATCACGTGAAGCCTTCAAGGCCGGATCGAACACAAGTTGGGTGTCCCTAGCATTTACGTGACTGTCTTGCCGTCGTAAGTTGATTATAGATTGTAAATTAACATTGTATTGTAATTTCTAAGGGCTATATTTTTATAAGTATTTAGAGTTAGCGGTCCTACTGGGCCCGGACCATCGATCCTGGTCCGGTCCGTGTCCCGAAAATATGGGAATCGGGACTATTGGTCCGGTCCCCGGTTCCATGCCAGGACCGGATCGGCCCGGATCATGCACACCCCTAGTCTGAACCACTATCCTTGCTGAGTTCACGGCCTAGGAGTTGCCCTAACTCTTAGAGAGATTGGCATTCATGAAAACGAAATCACCACCAACACAGCACGTACCTTCTTAACTAAATTCCTCTTCATCTTCGTCGCTCAAAACTCGGATACGTGCTCCTTCGGTCTCGGCTCACTGGCGGCACCAGCGAGTTAGAGAGAGAGAGAGAGAGAGAGAGAGAGAGAGAGAGTAGACGAGCAAGGGAGTGAAGGACAAGACAGCACTAGTTGCCCGAATGAGCAGGGTGGTAGTGAGGGTCGCGAAGCGGTGTCCTTGTGCTCTGGTCAGTGATGCTGCCGGTAGAGGTGGCAAGAGGCGGCGAGATCGCATGAGTGGATAGTGGGTGACGAGGGGGAAGTCGCGTGGCTATCGAATCGCATTGCAAACTGGACATTAGCTCCCCATTAAAAGGGGGTGTATCATAAGCAGGACGCCTGAAATATTCAACAAAAGAAAGCAATTTGATAGGCATGAGTGGTAACTTGTTCGTAAGATGGACATCGACTTATTGGATAGTAGATGTTTCTTGCCTTTGATATTTACCTTTTGCCATATAATCTGGTAATAAACATTAATTTTGGGAAATTTAAACGGACCAAATCTACATTTTTCTCCCTTTTGCTTTAGATCAATTCATGAGACTAGAGTATTTCATAGATTGTCGTATGTATAAGTTATTAGAGGTAAAAAAATGATAAATAATGATTTTTTGTACTTTGGTCTGGTTATTGGGATCGCATATCGAAGAAAAGCCCGCCGACTGAAATTTTATAGGTTAACGATCTTTGTAAGTGGATAAGTGGAGTAGTAATGCGTGATTTTTTTTAACTTCTAAGTTTTGGGCAAGTACGTATAAAATCTTATCGTGAAAGCACAATCGAACTTTAAAAGTTTCTAATGGTGTGATCAAGTCCTAAAAATTTATCAAATTAATGGATCTAAGTACCTTAGTTAATTTCATTCAATTTGAGTAATGGAAATACTAATGTGACACTCTTTTTTTAACTTTCCAAAGAGAGAGACATCGATAAAATCATCACGTCGATCAATTTATACAAATTGAAATTGTCTAATGTATTTTAGGATGGATGGCTTTTATGCTGCATCAATCAGGAAAAAAAATGTTTGAAAAAGTTATAAAAGGAAAAAAAGGCAATTTTTTAAGACTAAAATTGAAAAATTAAAAAGAACGTACCCAAAGATAATAACAAATACTTGGAGAGATAAATGAGGGTCTAAGTGTTGAAGATGGTCCGATTATGGTAACGAGAGTTGTCGTCCTCCGGAGAGCATCGGCAAGAGCTAGCGACCATTATCTGGCCACGGCGAGGGCAATTGGTCGTCACCTACTAGCACGAAGATGGTGACACCACTCGCATCCCATTACACGAGGGTCGGCTTACCTCCCAAGTCCTGCGTAATTTCCTCAATTGAAATGATGCTCTGGATTTTGCCAAAGACTGTTTTGGATGGGTGGAGCTAGCAAGCGACCCCAGGTCATGCATGATTCATGAGCACACGAACTTGTCGGATATATTGTTAATATAATCCATATAATATGTTCACATACAAGCCCAATAGGTGAAAGCATGGTTATTTGGGTCCATATGGGTTGGAGCCCAGTAGCTTGCATATAACTCTAGGGTTTTCCTACGCTGGAGGTAACACTATTGAACGTTCCAAACTTGACGTGTCTTGGTATAATACTTCAAGCAGACAAAACCATTTCTACTCTCTCAAACCCTAACCTCCAATAATCTTGAAATATTATCTTCGTGTGTCGGATTTGAGCGAGCTATGAGTCTACTTGAAGATATCGTCGAGATGAACTCGCAGGTATAACTTACTTTCGATTTCGACAGTTGGTTTGGCCGGGAATTTGAGCTTGAAATTCGGGTGGCTGAAATCTTTGAATCAAGAACCCAGAAATTATAGCCAATTTCAGAGGGTGAGACCACTTGGGGCATGTTCTGCTCGTCGATACGAGCATTTTGAGTGGTCACTCGCGTCGAACGGAGGTCGGACGGAGAAGATATGGCCGTTGGAAGTTTTACTGTTGCACGCGGGTTACTGTAGCACCACATGGATTACTGTAGCACAGCATATTTATGGCGTATTTTTTGATATTTTTTCGGCGAGTTTCAAGCAACAAGGGCAGTCCATCTTAAAGTTTTTGGGCGCTCCAGACTTATTTTTGGGGCCTATTTTGACAAATTACATCTCTTCAGAGCAGTTTGACCGAAGTTAGAGGCGTTATTCGACTTTGTGAGCTCTGAGAACTCCAAGGTGCACTCTTTCTAACTATTTGCTCATATTGGAATGGCAAAACATAGTTCCTATGATATTATAAAGCTACAATTATTTGTTGTTACTGAATTTCATGGTTGGAAATTGCACATTCAATTTGGCATGAAAGAACGTGAAATATTTTATATTGTATTTAGTGATTTTGCATTTACCACTGAAGATGTGAATGAATATCAATGGAACAAAGATGAATATTTTTGTAGAGATTACTTATTGACATCTCTAAATCCTCGTCTAGCTATGACTTATAGTGAGTATAATACGGCAAAAGAGATATGAGATCACTTACATGCTCAGTTCCAAAAACAAGATGGACTCTCTAAAACTCTCATAGCGGAGAAGTCCTTTGACTTTAAATTCAATATGAATTCGAGTATCACTTCTCAGTTAATTGAACTTGAGAACATGAGGAACAAGCTGAAAGTGGATAACTCTAATATGTCTGATAATCTATTTGTTGGTCTTGTGCTGAGTAAGTTATCTGCTGAATGGAGTTCTTTTAAGACCGAAATGTATAGACAGAAAGAACAGATATTGTCTTTGTGTAAAACCTCGCATCATGTGAGGGTTCTTGCCAATGCTAGATCGACCATCTGAAAAAAAATCTTCAATCCAAATGTTTCGTTCCTCATGCAAAACCTTGCTTTACATGAGGATTCCTGTGAATGCCAAAAGTTTTCATCGTTTTTCCACACAACCATATGATGTTTTCTCGTTGATTCATCACGAGCGCATCTGAAGTTGATTCGCACTTGCGAATTCATGTGGGTTCACTCCCGAATTGGCTTTGTACAATTCCAAATTTGTGCCATTCGACACCTCCAAAAAAATGAATTCTCTGGATTTCGTCGGGACTCACTGGATCATGGAGCTAAGCAAGCAATCAGGAGAACCCTTGCTTGCGTGCATCAAAGGTCTAAGGCTGGAGGTCACATCGACCCTTGCCGTGCTAAGTAGCGAGAGGCGGCACAACCCTTTGAACCCAACCATACTCGTTTGGCCCTCGGTCAGCAGTTTGTGTTATTTCTTTCTCTACTTTTCAGTCTCTAAGGGTGCATGATTCCCTTTCTCTTCCCGGACTCTATTTCTGGCAAGAAATAGATTTTTCATTTCTATTCCCTAGACAAGTTTCTCAGACAAAAACATACAATTTTTCTATTTTTGAAAAAAAAAATCATTTGACAACGTCAAAAAATTTCTATTTCCAGACGAGCTTTTCGCCACCGGTTGTCGCCATCATCGGCGGCGGCAACCGGTGGCCGGCGGTGATAAGGGAGGGGTGACGAAGAATGAGCAAATTGTTTCGAGTTTTTATTTTCGAAACAAAAAAGTAGCTTTTTTTAACTTCTCATTTCTCATCCAAAATCTATTTCTGAGCCAAAAGTTTGGCCGGGGAATAGAAAAACTACATTGCGTTGTCAAACGCATTTCTGTTCCAAAGCTATTCCCTTGAACAAAAAAACAGGGAAACAGAAAGAGAATCATGCACCCGTAATTCAATCATGCTCTTTACCTTTCCTTCTTTTTAAAAGATATTTTCAAATTTTTCTCGGAAATGGCTGTGGTGTCAAAAAAAAAATCGGCACCTCTCATTCCGTGAAAACGAAAAAAAAAACATTGTCAACGTTTGTATTTTTCTTTTTTAGTCAGATTGGACGCAGTTAATGAAACATCTGATTGGACAAATATGATAAAATTCATTAATTTGATTGCACTATTTAATTTGCTCTCACTTTTAGGGGTCTAAAACTAACGGTAATCCATGAAAGGAATGATCCCCAGTTTACAGAGGAAAGTCGAGATCAAATATTTTAAGAGGATGCTGGATAGCTTGGGTTAGGGAATGTCAACGAATTTGGAATGTTCTGTTCGTTCCGTGTCCATGCACATCATAATCTTACAGATTCTGTCTAATTATGATTATGTTTTTTCGTATAACTAAATGGCATGATTATAATTAGCCAGATATGCGAAGAGGAACTAGCACTGACCAAAAGGAAAAGAAAAAAAAAAAACTAACTGTCGTGATTCCTCACTTACATTTGAGTTTCCAAGACACAAATAGAATCCATAAACATCGGTTCTCGAGTCAAAATTATGAAATCGTCCTTATCATGGGGTCAATCTCGTGACAAATAGAAATCAGTCCTGCTTCGTTTATTTCGCAAAAATAAAAAATATTTTTGAAAAATATTCGCTAAAAGGTCATTTTCAGAAAAATGACAATACTTTTCGATGTTCAACTGAATCTGAAAATGAGATAGAAAATATTTTCATTCGTTCGGTAAGAAAAATCGATTTCCTCCGTGCATTAATTTTAATAATTTTCTATTATTATTTTTTAATGGTTTGAAATTTTATTTTTTTTATTTTTCTCTTTTCTTTTTATTTATTTATTTTTTACTTTCCCTTCTTCTTCGGCTGGGTGACCTTGTGACTAACAGAGGAAAAAAAGATTTTTTTTAAAATATGATAAAAAAATCCCATTAATTCCAATATACTTTATTATCTAATTGATAATTTTATAAAAATTATAAATAAAACAAACATTATAATTTATTATTCACATAATAATTTATTTTATGAATACTAATTTTTTACATAATTTAAATATAAAAAATTTTATGAATACTAATTTTATAAAAATTATCTAATTTATATTTTTTATAAAATTATCAATTAGATCATAAATTATAATGGAATTATGTAAAAAAATTAGTATTCATAAAATAAATTATCAATTAAACAAAAAATTATAAAGTTTATGAGATTTTTTAATAATTTTTATAAATTAGTATTTTATGAATACAAAATTATCAATTAGATAATAAAGTATATTGGAATTATGTAAAAAATTATTATTCATAAAATAAATTATCGATTAAATAATAAATTATAAAATTTACAATATTTTTTAATAATTTTTATAAATTAGTATTTTATGAAATTATCAATTAGATAATAAAGTATATTGGAATTATGTAAAAAATTAGTATTCATAAAATAAATTATTAATTAAATAATAAATTATAAAGTTTATGAGATTTTTTAATAATTTTTATAAATTAGTATTTTATGAATACAAAATTATCAATTAGATAATAAAGTATATTGAAATTATGTAAAAAATTAGTATTCATAAAATAAATTATCGATTAAATAATAAATTTTATTTTATTTTAAATTACTTATTTTTTTTAAGTGAAGATGAAAAAAAAAAACAAAAGAAAGTGAACAAACTAGGAATTGAACCCATGACCACAAAAGCATTTTGCCCAAATGAAAACAAACAAGGCAAAGATGTGGGAATAGCAATATTATTTACACTTTAATTAATAAATTATTGGGGGCGAGCCGGCGCCCCGCTCGGCATTTGGGCCGCCGATCGGGGCCCAAGCCCGGATTAGGCCTCGCTCGGCCATTGGGTGCCGTTCGGCAGCCCATATGCCGAGCAGCACCCAATGCGGTATTTATTTTATATTTTATATTAATTTGGTAAATAATTTTAAAAAAATATATTATTTTAGAAAATTGCCCTCCATACAATACCACGCACGCCATACCCTAAAGAACAAAAAAAAAAAAGTGAACAAACTAGGAATTGAACCAATGACCACCAATGCATTTTGCCCAAATGAAAACCAACAAGGCAAAGATGTAGGAATGGCAATGTTTTTTACACTTTAATTAATAAATTATTGGAACGGGCCGGCGCCCCGTTCGGCATTTGGGCCGCCGACAGGGCCCATCTCCGGCCATTGGGTGCCGCTCGGCGGCCCATATGCCGAGCGGCACCCAATGCGGTATTTATTTTTTTATTTTTTATTAATTTGGTAAATATTTTAAAAAAAGTCTTATTTTAGAAAATTGCCCTTGTATGGATGGGTGAAGCAGAGGTCTGGGCATTTTTTTTTTGGATGAATGGGCTAGACTCTGGGCCTTTGAGGGATTCAATTAAAAGATTATATAAAATGAGTATTATATAAAAGAACTGGTTCGTGTTGGGATTCTCTTTAATTAGGAGGGAGAATTAATGCATTGATGATCACATAGTTCCAATGCAACCACCTCGCACGGGAAAGTGAATTCTCGTGGCTCCGTGCATCGAGAAGGTGCTAATCATCTTCGTAAATCCACCTCATTAATTGGTGAAGATTCTAGAGCATGGAAGAGTGATCCCATGGCCCTTTATAAATAGGGGATGAAGAGATGGTATGAAGTATCAGACATTCGAGCATTCCACTATCAAGCGAGAGATATCCTCCAAGTGAGAGTGAGAGCCACCATTGCGTGAAGAGTTTGAGAGAGTGTTATCCTCTTGAGCTAGTTTGTATTCCACCATACCGGTGAGGGTGTTCCACCAATTTAGGTGAAGGCATATTGTTGTAATCATGCTACTATAGTGGACGATCTTCATGGTTTTTCCCTTTCGAATTTTCCACGTAAAATTCTGTGTGTCTCCACTTCTACATTTCTCTATTTTCTTCTTATCCATCTTGATCACGCAAGTAGGGAGAAAGGGTTTTCGCTTCCGCATATTATCCGTCTTTTTCCCAACAGTGGTATCAGAGCTTGGTTCAACAGCATTGTGTGTTTCAAGATGGAGACTACCATCACCCATGATGGTGATATGTTCAAACTCACTGCGGAGAACAATTCCTATTGGAAGCCCATGATGGAGGTATTGTAGGGATTTGTACGAGCCAATCCTAAATGAGGAGCAGCCGGAAGGAAAAAACGATAAAGAGTGGGAGCTCTTGAATCGTAAAGCGGTCGCCATGATCCGTAAGTACATCGACAAAAGTTTGTTCGAGTATGTGTCGACTTACACCAATGCTTTTGAATTATGGTCGAAGCTGGAGTCCATGATCTAAAAGAAGACTCCTCGCAATAAAGCTCATCTTGTGCGACGTTTGGTGAGGCTGAAGTATAAGGATGACCAAATTATGATCGAGCACTTAAACACATTTAAAGGGCTCGTGAATCAATTGACAAAGATAGAGATGAAGATTAATGATGAGTTGCAAGCCCTTCTACTCCTCAGTTAGCTACCAGAAAGTTGTGACACGTTAGTCGTTACTCTAAGTAACTCAGCCTCGGATGGGAAGCTCTCCATGGATGGCGTTGCCGATAGCCTAATGAATGAAAAAGCTAGGCAAAAAGAACGAGGTACGTCCAACCAATATGAGGCCAATCTCGTCGATAATCATGCAAGAAGTAAGACCCGTGGAAGAAGCAAAAGCCGCGGATATGACAAGTCTCATGGGCGGTCTAAATCTCGCCCCAAGGTAACCTGCTATTATTGCGGGAAGCCCGGTCACAAGAAATCGGAGTGCCGGATTTTCAAGAGAGATCAGAAGGCTGGCAATGTCAAGCTAGATCAGGTTGACCCAAAGAAGAAGGAGGAGAAGAGCACTATGGCCGTCGCTGCAATTGAAGCTGATCATATTTTTCTTATTGGAGAAGCCAACTACCTCAACGTTGCCGACGATGATTGTTCGTGGATCGTTGACTCGGGTGCGTCCTTCCACGCCACTCCACATAAAGGTTTCTTCTCATCCTACCAAAGTGGTGACTTTGGTACAGTCAAGATGGGAAACCGCGTCACCAGCAAAATTGTTGGAATTGGTGAAGTCACTTTGTTGATCGACGCGGGATACAAGTCGGTATTGAAGGAGGTTAGGCATGTTCCAGATATGCGCCTTAACCTTATCTTAGCTGGGAAGCTGGATGATGCCGGGATGGTGAATCATTTCGGTGCGGGTAAATGGAAACTCGCCAAATGGAGTATGGCTATCGCCCGAGGAAAGAAAGAAGGCTCATTGTATGTCATGCAAGGAAGAGTGCACAACGGAGATGCCAACGTTGCCCACGGTGACTCAAGCATGGAGTTATGGCACAAGAGGCTTGGTCACATGAGCGAAAAGGGATTACAGATCCTCGCCAAGAAAAAACTTCTTTCTGATGTAAAAGGCCAACTACTGGAGACCTACACTCATTGCTTAGCCGGCAAACAACGCCAAGTGTCATTCAAGCTGATCTGGTTCATACTGATGTCTGTTCGATGATAGAGAAATCTCTTGGTGGTGCATATTATTTTGCTACCTTTATCGATGATCACTCAAGGAAAGTATGGGTGTCTTTGATGAGCACGAAAGACCAAGTTCTCCAAGCGTTCAAGGAGTACCATGCCCTGGTGGAACGAGATACTGGGAAGAAATTGAAGTGCGTGCGAGCCGATAACGGTGGTGAGTACTGTGGCCCATTTGAAGCATATTGCAGGTCACATGGTATTAAGCTGGAGAAGACACCTCCAAAGACGCCTTAGCTAAATAGTGTAGCTGAGAGGATAAACCGAACAATCGAAGAAAGAGTTCGATGCATGTTATCTCACGCCAAACTACCCAAGTCATTCTGGGGTGAAGCCGTGAAGACTGGCGTTGATATAATCAACTTGTTGCCGTCAAGACCTTTGGATGGAGATATCCCAGAGGAGGTTTGGACAAGGAAGAAGGCATCATACGGTTATCTGAAAGTATTCGGTTGCCGAGCGTTCGTTCATATTCCTAAAGACGAACGATCTAAGCTCGACCAAGGAGTGTATTTACCTTGGTTCACCAAAAGACGAGTTTGGCTTTCGACTATGGGATCATATCAAAAGGAGGATCGTGAGAAGCCGTGATGTTGTGTTCTTTGAAGACCAGACTCACGAAGATATCGAAAAGCCCAAGACCAGGGTTGTTACCCATTCCGATCCTATGCTATCTTCTAAGGAGCGTAATGATTCAAGGGGAGAATCATCGCAAAGCAATAATGAAGAAGTTGATGATGGAAATGTCGAACCACCAACAGAAGAACTTGTCGAAATGACAAAGACAGAGCCTGTCGAACAAGAGCCTCGATTAAGGCAATCCACTAGAATCAGACGTCCTTCGACCAGATATCCTGCGGATGACTATACCGTTCTTGCTGAAGAAGGGGAGCCTCAGTGTTATGAAGAAGCTGTTGCCAGCAACGAGAAAGAAGAATGGGAGAAATCCATGCAGGAGGAGATGAAATCCTTGCATGAGAATTACACCTATGAACTTGTTGAGCTGCCGAAGGGAAGGCGAGCGTTGAAAAACAAGTGGGTGTATAAACTTAAAGCTGATTAAAGCAGCTTGCGGCCAAGGTACAAAGCTCGAATTGTTGTCAAAGAATGCAACCAGAAGAAGGGCATCGATTTCGATGAGATATTTTCCCCCGTAGTGAAAATGTCATCTATCCGAATTGTCCTTGGTATAGCCGCCACTCTAAACTTGGAGATCGAACAACTGGACTTGAAGACATCTTTTCTTCATGGAGACCTAGATGAAGAAATTTACATGGAGCAACCCGAGGGTTTTGAAGTTCCAGGTAAAGAACACATGGTGTATTGTCTTAAGAAGAGCCTCTATGGTCTAAAGCAAGCACCAAGACAGTGGTACAAGAAGTTCGATGCTTTCATGGCGGAACATGATTTCAAGAAGACTGCCGTCGACCACTGCGTAGTTATTAAGAGGTATGCTAGTGGTGATTTTATAATTCTCTTGCTTTATGTCGATGATATGCTGACAGTTGGGCAAGATTCGAAGAAAATTTCTGCCCTGAAGAAAGCCTTGAGCAAGTCATTCGCTATGAAAAATCTAGGTGCAGCGAAGCAGATCCTTGGGATAAAGATCTTGTGAGATCGTTCGAAGAAGCCATTATGGCTATCCCAAGAGAAGTATATCGAGAAGATTCTCAAGAGATTCGATATGAGCAAGGCCAAACCAGTAAATACTCCTCTTGCTGGACATTTCAAATTAAGCAAGAAGCAGAGTCCATCGACTGAGAAAGATAAAGAAGAGATGAAGAATGCACCATATTCATCGGCAGTTGGCAGCCTTATGTATGCAATGATTTGCACCAGGCTCGATATTGCTCATGCAGTTGGTGTTGTAAGCCGATATATCTCAAATCCTAGAAAGGAGCACTGGGCCGCCGTCAAATGGATATTTCGATATCTCCAGGGTACATCGAAAAGATGTTTGTGTTTCGACAAAGGAAAACCCGTGCTAGATGGTTACACGGATGCAGATTTAGGTGGTGATGTTGATTCGAGAAAATCGACGTCTGGTTACCTGACTACTTTTGCAGGGGGAGCTGTGTCTTGGCAGTTGAAGCTCCAAAAATGTGTCGCCCTATCTACCACCGAAGCCGAGCCACAGAAGCATGTAAAGAAATGCTCTGAATGAAGAACTTCTTGCTTGAGCTGGGTCATAAGCAAGAAAAGTATGTGTTAAGATGTGATAATCAGAGTGCCATACACTTGTCGAAAAATTCAGCCTATCACTCTCGATCGAAACGTATCGATATGCGATATCATTGGATTCGAGATGTCATAGAAGAGAAGCATCTACAACTCGATAAGGTTCACACCGATGAGAACTGGTCCGACATGATGACCAAGGTTATTCTATCGAAGAAGTTCGATGAGTGCTGTGAAGGTGTCGGTGTGGTAAGCCTCTCTAATTAAGTCGAAGGGGGAGATTTGTTGGGATTCTCCTTAATTAGGAGGGAGAATTAATGCATTATGATCACGTAGTTCCAATGCAACCAACTCGCACGGGAAAGTGAATTCGCGTGGCTCCGTGCATCGAGAATGTGCTAATCATCTTCGTAAATCCACCTCATTAATTGGTGCAGATTCTAGAGCATGGAAGAGTGATCCCATGGCCCTCTATAAATAGGGGATGAAGAGATGGCATGAAGTATCAGACATTCAAGCATTCCACTATCAAGCGAGAGATATCCTTCAAGTGAGAGTGAGAGCCACCATTGCGTGAAGAGTTTGAGATAGTGTTATCCTCTTGAGCTAGTTTGTATTCCACCATACCGGTGAGAGTGTTCCACCAATTTAAGTGAAGGCATATTGTTGTAATCCTGCTACTATAGTGGACGATCTTCGTGGTTTTTCCCTTTCGGGTTTTCCACGTAAAATTCTGTGTGTCTCTGCTTCTACATTTCTCTATTTTATTTTTGTCCATCTTGATCACGCAAGAGGGGTGAAAGGATTTTTGCTTCCGCATATTATATGCATTTTTTTCAACAGTTCGATTGGGCTGATTAGATGGTTGCCACCCAAAATCAGGGAGCCAAACTGGTACCCGTTAGTTCCATAAAATTAGAATTGGGAATCGGGCCGTACTTGCGGGTACTATCCAAAATTAGCCGGCTGAGTACGGTCTGGTCTGATTTTAATGTATCATGATTTTTTTTAATCAAACATCTCAATTGGAGATGCTTAAGCTGCGTTTGGTAATGTTTCTGTTCCTGAGAACATATTTGGAACATAAATATTTTTTTGTATTTCTGTTCTCGGCTACGATTTTTGGGAACAGAAACGCGTTTGGTAAGTAAAAAAAAATAATTTTCTCGCCAAAAGGAAGGCTCGGCGGCGGCGGCGGGCGACCGGTCGGCGCCGGCCGGTGACCGGCGGCGGGCTGCGGTCAGCCCCCGCTGCGGCAACGGCGACCAGAGAGCGTTAGGACCAAAAGTGTTCCAGAAACAAAAAAAACATGTTTTTGTTCTTTCTTTTTTTAGGACCAAACGGAACACTTTTGGAATATTTTTTGCCAAATGCGTTTCTGTTTCAAAAGTGTTCCCAAAACACTTTTGGAACATAAACATATTTCAGAGAAGTTACCAAACGCAGCCTTACTCGCCTAACTAGATCGCCCCTTATCCATGGCAAAGGCATCATGCAAGATCTGCACCGACTTCGATTAATGCTGTAACACGATCGTGTCTGTTAATCTTGATAATACATGCGATATAATAAAACGCCTCCTCTAAAAAAAAAATTAGCAACGACATGCCTTAATCTTTTTCAATTAAAGCCCAAAACAAATTCGAAATAACAATTCGGGTGTTCGTTTTTTCCCTCCATGTCCAATCATCTGCTCGCAAGCCACGTGGCACGTCATATTGGACGCAACGATGGCCAAAATTTCTAATTTCTTTTTCGTCCGACACCGTTTGAATTTTCTTCGTTTTTCTTTCTTTCAACCTACACGTTTTCGCCGACACATTTTCCGTTGGCGAACATGCCCCTGTCAATTAGCAGCGGAAAAAACACGTCGACAACAACGCGGCCTCTCGCGCTACCAACCGCCCCCGCAATTCGCTCGACGCCGGGGGCGATATCGGGATTTCGCGCGATCCAGTGGCTCC
Source organism: Rhodomyrtus psidioides (assembly GCA_021437785.1). NCBI lineage: Eukaryota > Viridiplantae > Streptophyta > Magnoliopsida > Myrtales > Myrtaceae > Rhodomyrtus > Rhodomyrtus psidioides. The sequence continues at coordinate 1,636,625 of JAILYB010000134.1, read as the reverse complement.
CACTTGGCGATCTCGCGAAGCGACGGCGTCCAACATAAGTAGCGAGGACATCTCCTCGTTCTGGCCTCCGCTCCGAAAGCCTCTCCGTCTGCGCGTCTTCCGTTCGCTGTTGTCCGAATTCGATTTCAAAATTCCGCTCTAATTCACGAGGGTCTGAAGCTGTGGCCAATCGGACCTCGATCTCAACTTGATCCGTGACCGTGAGTGATCATCGACATTTCATAGCGTTGTCTCAATGCGATCTACTTCTGGATGTGTTCTTGTTGTCTGATGTGATGATGTCTCAGTTTTTTTTTCTTTTTTTGGTAGATCTCGTGCTGTACGAGTTGTCTCCGTGCTTCTCTGCTTGGGCTGCTTTCATTTTCTCGGTATCCTGTCTTTTCTCGTTTTTTTTTTTCCTTCTTTGATTGTCTTTTGGTTGGCGCGTTTGAATGTGCAGGTAAATCTTCTCGTTGAATTCCTTGCGTGTCTTGCTTTTGTCTGGTGAGGAAGCGGCAGAGAGTGTAGGTTGTATTTTCCCACGTAAATCTGTTTGTGATTTGATCTGCTTGATTTGCTGGAGACTGAAAGGTGAATACTTGATGAGGCCCTGTCGTTTTGCCTTTATGATTGAGTTCCTTCAGTAGAACTACCTCGTAAGAGCAAATTTTGGGAGCTTTCATCCATGAGGTTATGGTTTTAGTAGTATCCGGCGTGACATTTTCTTGTCCTCCTTGTTTTGATTGAGAATTATGTAATCTTTCTTCTTGATCTCAAGTATGTGTGGATTGTGTCTTAGAATATATGTGATCTGCATTCTGTTTTTGATTGACCCGGGATCTGAATTACTCTTGCGATGGTTGATTTGCAGAGGTTGCTAGGTGGTGATGGCTAATTATACCCCGAAGAATATCCTCATTACTGGGGCCGCTGGGTTCATCGCATCCCATGTCGCTAACCGCCTCATTCGTAATTACCCCGAATACAAGATAGTCGTACTTGACAAACTCGATTATTGTTCCAATCTGAAAAACCTGATTCCTTCGCAAACATCCCCCAACTTCAAGTTCGTGAAGGGAGACATTGGAAGCGCTGACCTTGTGAACTACCTTCTCATCACGGAGTCTATTGACACCATAATGCATTTTGCCGCTCAGACCCATGTCGACAATTCCTTTGGTAACAGCTTTGAGTTCACCAAGAATAATATTTACGGCACTCATGTCCTCCTAGAAGCCTGTAAGGTGACAGGGCAGATTAGGAGATTCATCCACGTGAGCACTGATGAAGTTTATGGAGAAACCGATGAGGATGCTGTGGTAGGAAATCATGAGGCATCTCAACTCCTCCCTACAAATCCTTATTCAGCGACAAAGGCTGGAGCGGAGATGCTTGTCATGGCATATGGTAGGTCATATGGGTTACCTGTCATAACAACCCGTGGGAACAATGTTTATGGGCCAAATCAATTCCCTGAAAAGTTGATCCCAAAGTTTATCCTTTTGGCTATGAGAGGGAAGCCTCTTCCCATTCATGGAGATGGATGCAATGTCCGTAGTTACCTCTACTGTGAGGATGTCGCTGAGGCTTTTGAGGTAATTCTTCACAAGGGTGAGGTTGGTCATGTCTACAACATTGGCACAAAGAAGGAAAGAAGGGTGATTGATGTGGCTAAGGACATAAGCAAACTTTTCTCTATGGACTCAGAAACCAGCATCAAGTTCGTAGAGAATAGGCCATTTAATGACCAGAGGTACTTTTTAGATGATCAGAAGCTGAAGATCTTAGGCTGGTCAGAACGGACTACGTGGGAGGAGGGGCTGAAGAAGACTATGGATTGGTACATCAATAATCCTGATTGGTGGGGTGATGTTTCTGGAGCACTTCTCCCTCATCCAAGGATGCTGATGATGCCCGGTGGTATTGAAAGGCATTTTGATGACTCTGAAGGAGGCGAATCCCCATCAAATGTCCCCACGACTCCTAATCAGTCCAAGATGGTGGTTCCACCTTCTAAAAATGCTACTTCAGCCAAGAAACCATCCTTGAAGTTCCTGATATATGGTAAGACCGGTTGGATTGGAGGTCTTCTTGGGAGGCTGTGTGAGAATGAAGGAATCCCATTTGAGTATGGAAAAGGGCGTCTTGAGTATCGGTCACAGCTTGTGGCAGACATACAGAATGTCAAGCCCACACATGTTTTTAATGCTGCTGGTGTAACCGGTAGGCCGAATGTGGATTGGTGTGAATCCCATAAGACCGAAACGATCCGTGCCAATGTCGCTGGAACCTTGACTCTAGCGGATGTCTGTAGGGAGCACGGGCTTTTGATGATGAATTTTGCTACAGGCTGTATATTCGAGTATGATGCTGCACACCCAGAGGGCTCAGGCATGGGCTATAAGGAGGAAGACAAGCCCAATTTTACTGGCTCCTTCTATTCCAAGGCAAAGGCCATGGTAAGTTGACTTCCAATTTGAATAATTTTTTTTTGGTCTACCAATTTCTATAATTTGCCCATTGCCCATGTTGCATTTATGGACGAACTGATCGTTTCTGCTTACAAAAACAGGTTGAAGAGCTTTTGAAGGAGTATGACAACGTTTGCACGCTTAGAGTCCGTATGCCAATATCCTCTGACCTGAACAACCCCCGCAATTTCATTACCAAGATTTCGCGCTATAACAAGGTGGTTAACATTCCAAATAGTATGACTGTTTTGGATGAGCTGCTTCCCATCTCAATTGAGATGGCAAAGCGGAACCTGATGGGAATATGGAACTTCACAAATCCTGGAGTCGTGAGCCATAATGAGATCTTGGAGATGTACCAGAAGCATATCGATCCCCAATTCCAGTGGGAGAACTTTACATTGGAAGAGCAAGCAAAAGTGATTGTTGCCCCCCGAAGCAATAACGAGATGGACGCTAGTAAGTTGAAGAAAGAGTTTCCAGATTTGCTACCGATCAAGGAGTCGCTGATCAAGTACGTGTTTGAACCAAACAGGAAGAGCTAAGCAGAACAACTGGTTCTCGGCAGTGGTCATCTCATTCAGCATGTGCCCATTGCTTGAGGTTTTGTAGCTGGATTACCAAAGCCATTCGTTCCATATTCATCTGATTGTTTCTACACTTGTCCCCGAGGAACGAGGATAGTTCTACTAGTAATTCAATTTGTAATTCTTACAAGCTGCGAGGATGTTTTCTCCAGTCCTTTCTTTTGGTCGGGCTATTTGATTCATTTAGTCCCTTTGTCAATTGTCACCTTGTTCCTGGATGACGTCAAATTTATTTTTCCATTCCATGAGAACTAATGATTATTTCAGACATGTTATAACACTATAAGATAGATTGTGTCCCTTACATTCTACATGGTTCGCGACAAATTAACTCTGAAATCTTCGCATCCCGAGTTTGAGGTTTAAAATAAGGGATCTCTATAATGTGGCGAGTTTGTCAGACAATCGTGTTAATGAATTTGTCAATGAATGTCCTGAAGATCCTCAACAAGCTATTAACTAACAAAATTTTACAGCTTTCATTGCACAATATCTCAAAAATCAAATTCTACAAGGGGAAGGAACCCCATTGTAAAAGACCTCACCAGATAAATTTCTACACAGGAAAGACGATGAGTCCCGTTCAGTGTTCACAAGAGCGAGGCACATGAACTTTACCTGTGCCTGCCCCTTGGAATTGAGCACGAAGGTAAGTCGGTAGATTTAACTGAACTAAACGATAGATGTCAAGGAGTACCGCATCCTTGGTCAACTGCCTAGGCACTCGATCTAGCAGTACTTGCATTTTGTAAGGAACAAAAAGGCTGTATATATTACCATTTTCGATAGATTAATTTTCTCAAATGTAAACAATGACAATTCCCGGTTCATAACCTTGTGGATACTCTCGGTCAAGAGTCGAAAACTGCCGGCTCAAACAGCCATATTGAGGATCTGGCACTCATGGTACACGGAGAAATTACTGTTGTAGAGAGACTGATATTCATAATGGGAAGGCAGAACCTCAGCTTGCAGTGCCACCATATCCCCCCGGAAATCAGCAAATTATTCCTATGGACGGCCAGAAAATGATGCATACGCCAGTTCGTTGAGAAACGAGACGACATCGTCGGAGGATAGAAGCTGGTAGCGAGCATTTGTACGGGTCCGCCCGACAGCGCATGAGAAATAGTTCTCCCCCTTGAGATCGAGCACGTTCCAGGATATTTTATCTGGAGAAGACCTCCTCCCACTACCACTGGCATGGTTGTTATTTCTTTTGTCAGGGTTCGGTAAAGGGCGTTGTGTCTTTATCGCAGATGCTTTTGACCCGCTTTTATTAGCTTGAAGCTTCAAGGAAGATCGTTTCTCCCCTGGAGACTTCAGTCCATCAGTAGCCTTGGTTCTGGCAATCCCTAGAGCATCAGAAGGAAGCTCTGGCTCGAAAAATGTGTAGACATCTTCATCCTACAGAAGAAACTAACAGTTTTTAGTGTCCTAAATTTTACTTACAACTGCACTTCATCTACTTACAGAAATTCCTCTATAATATTTTCCTTTAGCTTTTGCTTCATGAAAAGGACATCAGTTAGACAAAGATTCGCTAGAGAAGAGAGGCATGCAGAATAGGGAATATACAAGATACAAATGATATCAAGACAGATATTGCATCACCTTTCCCAGGAAATGACCTATGCAAAGAACATAGTCAATTGGTGTTGTCATGGATTTACTGTGTACAATCTCACCCAATATACGGTCAATTGCTGCACCCTGAAAAAGATATCGAGTGTTCATGAGAAAGGCGTTAGGCACTACTTTATAACAACAGGAGTTACTTGCATACAATAACGAGCGTGTGCACTCACTTTTGTTACACCAACTGCTCGCACCTCAACTGACCGGCTACCTTGGACAACATCAACAGATGCATTAGATATTGGACCTGTCCAAAGATGTTGCAACATATCTCTTGCTTGGAGTCTTCCAAATTCAACATCTACCACCGCAAAAAGGGAATGAAGATATATCAGATGTGGAAAAAGAGCATCTGGGAAGGCAGCGTAATAGATGCAAAGGGCTCAGTGAACATTTCACTACCTGCATACTTGTAGTTCCATACAAGCGAGGTTTCTCGTAGGTCAAAATGTGAACGAGGAGTCCTTTCTGTGAAATACTCAAAGACATGCTGAAAGATGCCATCAGGATCTTAAATTTAGAGTCTAGAATATAGAAATGGAAAGTAAATCGGCTCAAAAGTAGGCACCTTTACGCTGTCAACCCATTCCATGTTTAAGTGCTCTGGCATTGTTGTCATCCAATCTCCCTTTGTAAGACGTAAAAACATCCCATTCTCAGCTGCCAACCACATGTTATACTCTGCAAAGTTCTGTGGAAACATTCAGCCAGTTAAAAACTGCTAAACATGAAGTCAAAATGGAGGACAGTCATGAATCTAAACTTGAATACCTCATCTAAGACAGTTCTGTCACTGCCACTAAGGACAACCACCGTTGTCCTCAAGTCACTGCAGAGTGCTGTCAACGGCTCTTTCAGTTCAGGGTGCAATTTGAGATCCATTTCTTTAATCTGATCACCCCTTCTCCCTGGAGTGTCCACTGGTTCAGTCAATGTTGCGTTGAACCCCTAAATTTTCAACCACAGAAAAATAAAGGGGAATAAGTACATCAATAGCAAGAACACATGGTCGAAGATGAAAACACTGAAGTTCATGAACAATGTATGCCCTAGAGTAAGTTCTTTCCAATTTTTTTTTTGGGTCTGTGTTCTTTCCAAATTAAAAAGCTAAGCTTTCACAATCCAAGTACTGAGCTATGTACAAATTGAACTGCATAGATGCAATAATCCCTTGGCCGGTATGTGAATTAGTCATACCAAAATCACGATCCAGATCAGGGCATCATATATTTATGGAACAACTATTCCGTAAGAGAAACTAAAGTTTTAAAACAAGGTGCTAATAATTATTTTCAATAAGGATATAAAGCCATTAGGTATCTATCAAATTTGCTTGACAAATCAAGTATCACTTTCTCCTGGTAGTCAGCTCTCTCCGTCCCTCCCTTGAAGGGAACTAAAGGAACACTACAGAACTTAGTGTGTTTGTATTGGGGAACATTTCATGATTCTAGGAAATCATTTTCCAGGAAAACTTTTTCCTCCTTTTCAGGTAAGGGAATTCATTTTCCTAACTTTTAGCGTGCATATTTTGTTTAACCATAAATGATTTTCCATTAAATGTTCATTTTCAGTAAACCAAATGCGTAAGAATCTAGAAAACTAATTCGCGAAAAATTCTTCTACTCAAACAACCTCACCCTTAATGTTGAAAATTGTAGTGTGGAATAAATACTCGCTATAGAAAGGTTGCTGTATTAGTACTACCTCAAGATCATCAATTCAAGTCATCTCAACAGCCTCTCGAACAATGGGGAGCACGAGCACAGTAATGCATATATGTGAAGTAAGAGGTTCTAGCAGCTAAAAGGGCAAAAGGCTGAGTACCAAGACCAGTTTGACTCGAAAGTCAATATGTAAGAAAGAAGGCAGGTGGTAATATATGCCAACCTTCAGGCAACATTCAGCAGCAGAGGACACTCATGCTCTTCAGAGCATGAATCAATCCAAACATAAAAGTAGAGCACCACGAAGGAAGTGAAAGAAAATATTTGATGGACCATTGTATAAGATTCTAGCTATACCATCTCAAAATCCAGGAGCATACCAGAATGAGTAAGCGATTATTGGATTTCAGATATCGGTCAATGGCATCTTGGACTGGAAGAACAGGTGGTACTTGTCTTGTCCTTAGCTGGGCCTCAACAACAGTATCATTTAATTCGCTGCAAAGTATATACACAGTAGTTTACCCACTTGCAATTTATTAAATGTAGTTATGCAAGAATGCATGATGAACATATTTAACGACTTTGGTTAATGGCTCTAAATGTGAAAACAATTTGCATACGGAGCCTCAAATTTATTGGTCAGTCAAACATAGAGGCGAGAGTTGCACACCTTACGAATGTTTCAGCCCATTCTTGTGCCGTATGGGTTGTTACATGTGCAAAATTATGTCGATGACGTTTTTCCCTCTCTTCGGCAGGCATATTTAAAGCTTGAGCTATAGAAGCAGCAACCTCTGTGATGTTCCAAGGGTTCACTAGAATTGCACCAGCACCTAGGGACTGTGCCGCACCTGCAAACTATAAAATGAAAAAAAGAAATAGGTAGTATAAGCTAAGTATCAAAGCAGAAAGTGGATAGTTATTCAGGTTGTAAGATTTCTGAAACAAGACCTGGGGTACTATCCATAAATCAAGAGGTGAGCACTAATCTCTAGAAGAGCTTCGCAAACTTATTAGCTAATTTATTTCCATATCTGGAAGCTTAAACAAATCGTTAGCTTTTTGTGGAAGTAGTAGTTCGGTTGAATAATCCCTTATCGCACGGAAAGCACAAGGGTGCGCATCAAAAGCACAAAATAGGACAAACTCTATAACTGCAAATGGATAGTCATGATCATTGTTGATTCTCCTGTATCAACAATCACAACAGTCGGGCTAGAGTATCGCTTCTCTCCATTGTTCAAAAAGCTTCCACTTGAAGTTCATACAACGTGGCTACTCAAAATGAAGTAAATAAGACATTAAATTTTTCTGAGGCAAAATTACGATGTGGTTCTTGCATTAAAACCATAAGTAACCCTGTTAGAATGACTTCTTAACTATATCTTATTATTATCTAGCCAGGGGTGAACTTATTTTGTTTAATTAATAGCCGTAGAAGTAAAATTAGTGCATAACTTCCAGAGTTTTAGGGAGCTAGACAGGTGGTGTCGGCATAAATTCAGTAATGCAATGGTCTCGTTATCCATGTACCGATCTGAGTAAGAGCACATTCTCAGTACCAAGAAGTTTTGGGAAATAGGAATTTACCTCACTAAGAATTAGAACCCCTTTCTTCGCATCTTGACATGCAACAAACTCGTAACTGACAAGATTCATGCCATCCCTCAATGAAGTGACAAGTGCAATATCTGAAAAGGCAAAATTTGGTTCAGTCCAACAACCACTAATAAGGTAATCACTTAGCTACTAAAAGATAGCGTTCAGATATCTAGGACTATTATAACTATGCAGAAACAATACTTCATTATCTTTCCATCAAAATTTTGTTCTTCCACAGAGATCTAATCACTAATTCAAAACATCATAGCAAACAGAATACCCAAGAACCTGCTACTAAGAAGCCTATTCATTGCATCAGCACATCATGATAGTGCTGCTCTAAGTGGGGTGGACTCCAACAGTGAACCCATGAAGGAATGGATGTGAGAGATAGTATGGACGAGTTATGAAGAAGCAATACATCTGGGACTAGAAGAACGAAGTGAGTTCATAATATGGAATTATTACCAGTAACTGCGTAAAGGGCACATAGCTTATGGAAGTCAAGAGAACGATCCTGAAACAGATAGAAGAGATCGTTACGGGAAAGTTGCATATGCCTACACGGACATGAGCGTTAAGTGTTGTGAGCATCAACATAATGGATACTGAAAATCAAGATTAAGTGGAATTTGATTCTCATCCAGTTTCCTTATTATGTCGGGGTTCGAGAGTCGATACATATGAGAAGACAGTACTTTCCCGGCTAAAATAATTATTTGTTCGGCAATTGAACTGGTAATTGATCTCTACAACTTCATTGTCATCTTCTTTCATGAAAAGAAAAATCTCCAAATGTCAAGCAGAAACCAGAAGAATCATTTGTTCTTGCATTCCAACCATCTGAAAGTAATAGAAAAAGAAGAGGGAAATTCTTATTAGAAACAACTACTTTGATTTTTCAAAGTCCACGGGCAGTATTATCCAAGTATGCATATCAATCAGAAAAAATTATAAGATATTCTATAAATATCTTCGCCAACAGTGTAAAGAATGACAGTCGTAAGTGTCAAAGGAAAAGTACTTTCAAGAGCTTTGTGCATTGGATTGCTGAATAAAGCTACTATATTGTATATCCAGCCAAATGCAATCCACTTTTAGAAGCAGCCTTGCAACTGAGTCAAGTCGAAGAATAGACATCCTACAATCAAAGTTAATTATCACAGAGCCATTGTCAAGTTAGAAGACAAAACAGACCAGGTGATGTATAGGGACAGCCGTCAATGTTCCGAATCTTCCATTAATGCGTCCAACAATTTCATGGACTTGGCTTGTAAGTTTTTGATCTGCCACAACATACAGGACAAAAAAGTAGTGGTCAGAATCACGAACAATGAACTGCATGGCAGTGACAAATTTGCTGAAAGAAAGAAACAGAAACCGTGTCAGAACTCTCAGAATTCAGTGATAGCCAACTTATCTATAGAATGGAATTCAGTATTGCTTCGGTTAAGAATTACAGGTTAGCACACCTCAATTCAAGTGCAGTAGCAACTAAAAGAACAGCTTGTATTCTTTCCTAGAGAAATAAATACAAACTGCAGGGGAAAATAGCTTTTACGCAGAGAACATTGGAGCGCAAACTGAGAATTGCATGTCGGATATCAACCTTCAAATTACCAATGAACGATTTACAAACGGAAAAACAAGCAAGATTTAGGAGGGGCAACACACCATAATCAGTCGGAACCCAAATAGATTGAAAGATACATACATTCAGGAACATCTGTTCTTGTTGGTACAGCAATTTGTAGCAAAACAACTTTGTCATGCCAATCTGAGTTCTCTTCAAGAAATTTCTCAAATGCCAGTATCTTCTGAGGAATCCCTTTGATCATATCCAGTCGGTCGACACCTAACATCACCTGTAAAATCAAATCGTAAACCAATCAAGTCAGATCTTTGACCATTTAGAAGCTTCATCATATAATATTGAGAAAAGACGATGGCAAACAATTTCTCCTCCAAAAAGTCAAGGAATGACAGAGAAGAAGAGATGCAAGATAAGAATGTTTTCCTCTTGATTATGAAAAAGAATATACCTTACGACCAGCAAATCTCTCTTTTAGTTCTTTCATGTGTTCCTGAACTTGTTGATTGTCAAGTGCTCGCATGAAACGTTCAGCATCTATGCCAATAGGAAACTAAAGACATCGAGCACATCAAGAGAAAAAAGTAAGTTAGCATTGTGCATTGTGGTTTAAGAGTTATGATATAACCTAACAAAATTTCAAATCAAAGCAATGAAAATGAAACAGTTGTGATCAACAGTCTAAAGTTATACATACCGCAGCTACCCTCGTCAGCCTTCCTTGATCCTCAACTCCTTCTGGTGTACCCTCAAGCCCAAGAATACGAGTACAAGCGCTCACAAAGTGCCTTGCATAATCATAGGTGTGGAAACTGGAATATCATGCCAAGCTAACGTCATGGTAGTCCAATGGTGCAAATACAAGTAATGTGATAACGACGACTAGCATAGAGGAAGGAAAACTTAAAAGGCAAAAAAGCTTCTGAGGTTCTTTGTATCAAAGGTGTCTTGACAGACTAACATGAAGAAATACCCCACATAAAGTTTTATAATCAAGGAGACATTTTAGAGCATGGACGAGGAACAAACACATACTGTCCATACAATATTTGATTCATATACACCTCCAATTCTAATATATGCATGAGACAAGAGAATACATTTTTTTTTTTGCAGTTCCAAACAATCTAAAAATTTATCAATGCAAGTACATGCAAGAGGATGCGTCTGCAATTGCGAAGCCGGACATACAAACCTAAAGCAACATCAAATAAAGGGTAGTCTTACCCAACTAAATCAGCAGCAAGAACAGAGCGTAGAAGCTCGGACCGTGAAGGCAGAGTCCTGTGAATTTCAGAGGAAGGAAATGGTGTATGGAGGAACCACCCAACTTTCATGTCGCTGTTATATTCCTTCAGGCATTTCGGCAGAAACATAAGGTGGTAATCATGGCACCAGACTACATCACCATCTTCGTAATGCTTATTTACAACGTCAGCAAACATTTGATTTGCTTTCTTGTATGCAGCAAACTGAGACTGAAAACTTCTTGTAGTTGCTAGGCGATCTTCTTGTGGAAGTCCAAGATAATGAAGAAGAGGCCATAATATATTGTTGCAATAGCCATTGTAGTATTGATGAACAATCTCCTCATCAAGGAACACGGGGATACACTTCTGCGAACAGGTAAAGGAGCAGACTGTAAAGTTGACATCTATATAACAAATAGAAACACTGGCCAATTCATCTTGGTTAAATATATTAAAAGAGTGTAAAGCGTGATATAGCACAGAAAAAAATGGTGAATCTGATACAATAATGTTACTTTTTGAGCCAGAGCAACGGTAAGAGCCCTCTGTCCAATCTCATCAGGCACATTAACACCAGCCCATCCTATCCATCTTGCCTCGAACCCCTTCACACCTTTGACAAAGTCAAATGCATCAAGATCCACCTCCTTAAATGAGGTTATTAGAATTTTTGGGGACAAAAACAGTGATAGAAGTATAATAAGCTAGACAACCAGGGGAGTGAGCTTCATGCGTGCGGTGGGGGTTCTTCCACCCATTGTAACGCACCAGAGCCCTACTAATTATCTAATGACTACAACAGAAAAATGGGATTTTCAGCATAAGGAGTGACCTTATGATACTTACCCAGAAGAGCAGTAACTAGCCCTCCAGCACTCATCTCGAGAGACCATGCATCTTCACCTCTTCTGACTGCAGAGACAGGCAATCTGTTAGCCACCACCAAGAGTCTCTGTCTGAAAGGCCTCCCGTCTTGCCTTTCACCGCCCTCGGTGAGTGCCCTGGTGGCGATAGCCCCTTCCAAAAACCGTTCAACATAAGAAATCCCCGAGTTTTCTCCTTCTCTAAAGCGCGGCTCATGTTCTCGCTCAGCCACTCTACTAATGTCAGTTGTCTCATTTGAATGGGAAGCCTTGCTGCTTTTTCTGAGCTCTCTTTCTCTTAAGAGCCGTTCTACACGACCAGGAACATGGACAGGGTTACTGTTGTACTTGTTTCCAGGCATACGCTCACAATTTAATTCAATCTTCGTTCACAGCTTTGCTCAGAAAACTTGAGTATCCTACATTTTTTCAAAGAAGGATCAATAAAAGCCTGGAAGCACACAAGAGTTTCCGGTTCTTTTCCTATTTAAATACCACAAGGAGTCGGACTATAGCCAGTAGTATGTCAAGCAGAAGGTATCTAACTAGTACAGTTGAAGACGATAAGCACTTCTAGAAAACAAAAGCAAGTTATATATACTTGTTAAATACGCGAAAAAGAAAGTGGGCAAGGAAAAAAAAGATAATAGAGAGAATGGGATCCACAGAATTGCATTTGCGCATAATATGGGGTCTACCATAATCCCGTTAATTAAGCACGAAAAGTAGCATTCACGTCCGGAAGACAGAAGGAACATCAGCTGCCGGGCAAGTCCATCGAATTCCAAAGAGAGAGAGTGAGAGAGAGAGAGAGTGCAAATAAATGAGATGTTCAAGAAACTCTGCTCTTCCTTCTCAAAAACTAACAGGCACGTTACTGAAAATGGAAAAACAAACACATTGCGTGAACGAAGACGCCATCGGTGCGAGTTGGCAGAACCATAAGCCTGAACATCCATCAAACTCAGCGAAAGTTCATTGATACCCAGAAATTCAGTCGGTACCATCAATCATCCGAAAAGGATGAGCATCGAAACCCACCTCAGAAATCGGCCAATCCCACCACACCTCCTGAAGAAAAAGATCCTTTTTGTTATATTTGGCTGAGCTCTATGTCATCCGATGCCTTGTGTGATGGCTTTCAACTAGAAGAACCAAAGCCAATGGATTGGAAAGGGAGAGAGAGGAAATTTCGGAAGGCGAGAGGACTGTCATGATGAGAGCAACAGGAGAGGAGCAATACAAATCCTTGTGTAAGCTTTTATAGGGTGCACCAAGCTTTACAGCCATGCAGGTACCGCCGATAGGTTATGACTTCATGTCAAGTAAGAGGAATTATTTCCGCTCAACCCCAGGGGAATGAGAAAATAATTATAAGAAAAAGGCAATGGGAACGAAAATTTAGTCTGCAGACGAAAGCTGCTGGTCATTTATCGGCAACACGTATGGACTCCCCGTGCTATTAGCAACTAATTTTCACATGTTGTGACAAATTTCATGAGATTTTTATGTAATCAGGTACGCATGGGCCGCAGGGCAATATCCTGTGCGTACACCACAGGCATCATCGTGGGGTGAGCTCGCAAGTAGCTCGCAAGTCGCAACCAACTGGCAAATCGGGGAACTCATATATCTTTCCATGACCTTCATCTGCTGCGGCGACTCAGCAGTCCCATAAAAGATTGCATTTTTCTCCCTAATTTGCTGTCGTGACAGCTGTACTCCTATTTGGCATCAAATTAATCTCCTGTTACAGTGGTCAGGTTCTGGAAAGCTGGCTCAATCCAACGTTATGACCCAGAAAATGAAGCTACGGACCTATTTAACTGGCCAATCATCCAAGGTAAAGAATCTGAAACCAATTAGGAAAACTTACAGGCATTGCAAAGAGGGCAGATCGACCTCAATTATTGTTCTATAATTGTCCAAATGTACTAAGGTTGGATGTCTAAATCATTCACAGTAGTGATCCGACTTATCTGCACAATTGTAGAAGACCTCCAAAGAAAAAAGGTCAATTCTGGAATTTAAATGGGGTCAAGATCATAGAAAAAAGGGAGCAAACAAAGACACTTTTGTCCGTCAATTGGTATTATCCCTCGGAACCTTTTTTCAGAAGTTTTGAGAATGCACCAAACTGATGAAGCCCTGTCAATCTTCGAACTTCATCTCTGTGCCTAGACACGGTCCTAGTACAAGTACCCACGGATACAATGCGAGGTCTTCCTTCAATCCAAGATGTACTTTTCATCATATAAGTGAACAGTGTTACAGTAATATCAGTCGAACTTTTGAATGGATCCACAGTTCCGAGGAATTGTTTTCTGTTAAATCAGCACTTTAGCAAAGCAGATAGTGATATCAAATGCTTAGATCGCTCTCCGGGAAAATCTGTGAACGTCATATGGAAAATGACAGAAAATAAACAGGCCGCTTTTTGTATCCATCTTAGTGACCAATGTATTGCAAAAGATAAGAGCACTAAAACAAGAAGGAAGCGATCAATATGGAACCCGAAATTCCTCCATCTTATTTTCCTGTCTATCTATAGATAGTCAGCAGGAATGTAGACTGATGGGTACCTCCTGCGATAGACCCTCAAAAGAGGAAATATTGGTCGCAAATGAGTACAAAGAAGCAGCGTTTTTCTTGTATTTTAGTGAGCGAGCTAATGCAGACGTACTGATCTCCATTAAAACACAGGAAGCTCGTATCAGGGCCCCAAAATTCCCCGTAAAGAAAATCAAAACGATTTGTAACTTACCGCCCAACTTCAGGGGAAATGCTGAAGTAATTTACATGCCTTATTTTTCTAGTGCAGAGCAGTGACAGATCTACAGATACAAATTAGATCAGATAGTTTACAAAGGCAACTAGTGTACTTTTTCTCAAGGGACGCAATTAGCATGCTAACAGGAATAATATACTCTTCAAGGTGAATAAGCGAAAGCCAATTATTATCTTTATTCCTTCAATATGCTCTTGCAGTGAACTACGCCAACCCTCATAGTAAATACAATTTTGCACACATCTTGCTCGTGAAATGTTTCACTATCTCCAGCTACAACCAATTCAGACGCCTTTGCCTTGCTAAGCAAACAATTTTCTGTTCAAGCAAGTTTCACTGATATAAAGTGCTCCAGAAAGAATTTAGAAAAAAGAAAAAGAAAAAAAAGAAAGCAAGATGAGACATGAGAATTGATACCATCATTCAATGGCTTTGGGCACAAGAATATACAAAAACCTCACTTAAACTAAAAATTTAGCGCAAACCTTCACTCTCTTTTTTCTGCTTCCCTTTGGGCTTAGATATTGTTTGCTTTTCTGTAAAAAGTTCTCTATCCCTCCATACCATTCCCTCGCTGACTTAGGAAAGGGGCAATTGTACCTGGGAGAGCCGCTCGAAATATCTTTAAATATCTATTTTGAATGAGAGAGAGAAATGGGGGCCTTGGGCTGGGGGGCCTATGTGGCCATGAGTAGAGAAACGAAAGAGGTAGAGATCAAAAGAAGACCACGACACGTGACCAAATGGGACGGAATAAAGCCAAAAGAGACGCGACCATGGCAGAAATCGACAGATGGGACTGGCTTGCCGCGCCCACCCACGCCACCCCCCCCCCCCCCCCCCCCCCTTCTTTTTTCCTTCTGCTAGAACAAGGCAAGTGGAGCTAAGTATCATTGCTTCGTTCATATATACGTAACTCTGAAGCTGGACTAGGCTCGTAGAGTCACCGAAGGCTGGCCTATGCCCAGAATTGTCGGAGGACTGTACCAAAATATGCTGTTAGATGCCAAAACTTGATGTTCCGCACAGAAAGAAGACATCCCGACCACCGAACCGTACAAACCCAGCCACTCCGATCTTAATCATCATCGACTATTTTGACGTCCGAGCTCAGAGGATAGCAGCGAATAATCACAGGCCTACCGCGCCTCAGAGGGCAGGCTACGAAATCTTTTAGCATCAGGGCCCCTGGGAACTTACGTGAATTGGGTGGGTCGCGTTTGAGATACAATCCTACAAAAAAGGATTCGCAGTAATCTAACAAGAGACAAGAGTTCCTTCTCGGAGTCACGTGATGTTCTTCCGTGTATTGGGACGTTAGCCGGAAATGGCTTCCCGAATATCCTACGAACAGCAAAAGCCCCTCGCCGCGGGGGGGGGGGGGGGGGGGGGGGGGGGGGGGGGGGTACCATCTGAGTTCGATGCCCATGTGCCCCAAACAGAGCATGGGTCAGTTCCCCATTTCTTGCGCTTGATTTGCGGTGTAACGTTCAGTGGTGTGAGTGGGAGTATTTGCACTCTAGCACTACTTGTCACTCACTCCACGTCCTCGGCTTATGACAAGACACGATCTAATTTGGTTCGATTACAATAATCCTAAAGGCCAGACCGCCAGACTGCAGAAGCCCCTTGCGTGAGCGCTTTATGCGAGATTATTATATCCATATAGCTGACTGAATTTCACAAGCTAATAGAATGATTAAGAGGAAATTAACAAATCATCGAGCTCGGGAAGAGCTCCAGCCTCCCGATCGCAACCGAAGCGTAGCATATAGAAGAAAGGAAAAAGCCAGAATACCTCGAAGTTCGAGTCAAGTGGAGGTCTCACGGATTCCTCGGCTGTATCATAATCTTCAGGACATCACCAGTCGCGCTGCAAACAGGACGACAGAAGAACGAGGCCGCGCGCCGAATGCGATGCAGGTGAGAGGAGTATCAGTGAATGGCTGTCGTAACAGAATCGGGAATCCGGATCATCGCGAAGCTCGGCAAGAAACGATCTATCCACGCAAATTTTCCAAAGTGAGACGAAGAACTCACCCGATAACCTTCAATCGCGTTGCTATGCTCGGAGGGGGCTCAATCTCGGCCGACCGGCTCGTAATCAGGTGCAGACACCAGTCCGCATTGGGGGAGATAATCGCCCGAGTCACCCCGATGAAGCCGGGCTTCGAGAACGAGAGGCCTCGAAATGCCGCTTCTCTGGCTTCGGCTGGAGCGAGAGAGGGACTGCGAAAGCTCTGGAGTTCGGAGAGAGAGAGAGAGAGAGAGAGAGAGTTGGGTGAAGACTGAAGAGGCGAGGGAATGGCAGACGCGGTTTTGGACAGGCTTTTTCGCTTTTCTGCTTTGGCGGGGGGGAGCGAGAGAGAGAGAGAGAGAGAGAGAGAGAGAGAGGGGAGAGGAGAGGAGAGGAGAGGGAGCGAGTGGATCCCTGCTGCTTCGGTGCCCCGTGCCCCCCTTATCATTTGGAGGGAATTTGTTCCTCCTTCCTCCTTTTTAAATTTCGAACCCCTATCGTTTCGATAATCGATGAGTCACGAGCACAGAGATTCGGCTACGCGAAAACTAGTGGAACTTCCGGGGGGCGGTTTCCATATAATCAGTACGATTTGAACGGGTGACCTTAACTTCTCGAGTCGAAAATCCCAAACGCCTCGACTTGACCGCTCAAGCCTTGAATAGTTAAATTTTTAAAAACTCAATGTACATCCATGATGTTTATTATGATGTGTGGCCATGTGGATGTAATTCCATGACCAGCGGTTTGGTTTGGAGCGAGGCAAGCCGGCGGGAGCAACGGCGCCGCCCCTTCCGCTTCTGCATCCCTCATAGTCAAAGCTCAAGCATTCGACGGGACAAAGCTGCGTAACGCCCCCGATACTTTACGACGCGATTCCACTCGCGAAAGGACCACCCATTTCAGAAATGAAGGTATTGAAGTGCAGGATGACAGGGTCAGTTTCAAGTTAAAACACGATGGTTCACATCTTAGCAGCGAAGAAATCATCTACTTTCCATGTGTATTTTGATGAGTCGGGAAGAGGAGGCGCTTTTCTTTTCTTTTCTTTGCGGCCTTTTTCTTTCTCCCACCACCGCTTTTCAGAGCAGCGAGGAAAAGCGACAGGAACATGCTTATGTCATTTTAGTGGGACGAGAATCATCGCCACGGGAAAAAGTCCCCTCCGTTAATAATAATGTCTCCCGACCATGCAAAAGCAGATTTTTGCTTCGTGCGTACGAACCATCTATATAGATGGTAATCTCCTGGGGCCTGTCTTTGCGTTCCGGTCCCATAAAGTAAAGATAGCTCCATTGGTCAAAATTTGATCATATACTCACTTTAACCCCTCTCTCTCTCTTTTTTTTTTCTTTCCTTCTTTCTTTCCCGTGACTTTTTCTACCGTTCGTTGATCTCTCGTCCATCCGCGCCGGTCGCACATGGGCGGCGCGGCTCGCTATTAGGCTACTTTTTTTTCAAGACGTGCTCCGAATGTGGTCGATTGCCACACCCATCACTCGAAAATTCCCACGCGTTTGCTTAATAAGTGTCGGTATCGGTAGAGTTTTAGAGTTTTTATTCGGAGATTATCTCGAAGCGACTTTGAAGACGGCACTTGTTAAGGGGGAGCTTTGTTTACGTAGCGAGCGTTTTAGGAAATATGCAGCCTCGCGGGAAAAAAAGCCAATTGCATGTGAGCCATTTTAATGGTACTTGCTTATGTCGATGTAATCTCCCTCCATTTATAACTTAAGATTCGGGGTTAAATTTTCCCAGCAGGATGGATTAATGTTTCGCTCGGGGATTTCTTTTGCGCGGGCAAGACTTACCATTCATCTACTTCACGCGTCATTCTCTGTTCAGTTTGCACGTGACGAAGTACATCCCCATATCCTTGATATCTATTTGGTTTCAACGAAACTCATATTCGCGTAAAATTTAAACTTGGCGGGCTTTTAAAGGAATGCGTGGAGATCGATCTATATCTGTACCGTTTGGGACGGTGCGATCTCAACTATAGATCCGTACGTCATCAATGCGTATTTTTACATAAAACACTCATTGATTGTGAGATCTCTGTGATCAGAAATAACCGGCAGTACTATTAGACTGTCAAGGCTAGCAGCTTTTGATCCCGAAAAAAGCGAGGATGAGACGCGTCAATCCATATCGCTTCGGGCGATCGCTAGCGTGTGAACAACTTTACCTCGGACCCAAAAAAAAAAAAAACAACTTTACTAACTTTGCAGATTCCTTTCTCAATGTGAGCCAGAGAGGAAGGAAAAAAGATTCACGATCAACGTGGGACGACCGTGCATTGGCCATTGGACTTCTACCTTTTCGTTAATGGAAGCCAAGTGGGCCTGCCTAAGTATTTTTTACCCAATTGTCGCTGAAGGGGTTTCCTTAAGGTTTAAGCTAGGGATGGATGGGTGGGGTTTTAATGATTCTCTACCTTCATGGTAGAGAATCCGGATCCTCCCTTAAGGGTTTAGCGATTGGCCAATCACGGCCGTGCGGTCGCTATCTTTGTCCCATATTTTGTGCATGCGCCGACTCCTATGCACGACCATACATGGTGAACTAGGTTATTCTTAAAACAAAACGAGAAAACTATCTTTGTCCCATGTTTTGTGCGTGCACCTTGTTTTTCGTTAATTTCTCTGCAAAATGAATGATTTGAAATAAGTTTTTCTAAGCTATGACTAATTGTTTCATATTACACACGCTCAACATCGGATGCCATGGAAATACCGCAGGATCACGATAATACATATATGCGAAAAAGAAAAAAAGAGGGCAAAAACTCCCTAGCTCCATTTGGATAGAACTTGGAACCTACCCATCGAAACAAATTCTTCGATTTTTGAAATCTAGAACCTTTCCTGCATACCTTTGAACTTGAAATCGGACAGATTCTCCGTAAGCTCTCGGCTCCAAGGTTCTAGATTTTACCCTAATTTTTGCGGAGGGTTATTGAAAATGATAAGTGGGATTAGTTGAATGGATGGATATATCGGAGAAGAATATGAAGAGAGTAAGAGGAGGGCAGGCCATAGGGTGGTGATGATGATGACGATGTTGATGTGTGGGGGGGGGGGGGGGGGGGGGGGGGGGGGGGGGGGGGGTGGCTTTAGGAATTAGGAGTGAGGAATGGTGGTGGCCCCAAAGAGGGGACAGTGGTGAGTGTTTTCTGATTCGAAGGAATCGCGTTTCATGCACGAAGCGATCCCCTCGGCTTTATTTTGATTCCGTCTGTCGTACCAAAAGATTTTCGAATCACTCACGCCATTCCCATCCACCCCTCTCCCTTTGACATTTCAAACATCTTTTGCTCCTTTTTGTTCCTCCTTCGCGACAACCACCCTCCTTAATGTTCCCCGTCCTTACCATAGGACTTCCTTCCTTTTTTTTTTTTTTTTTTAAAATAAACTTGTATCGTGTCGGGTTGTGTATATACGAAAATACCCAGAATTGCCAAATCCAAATCCTTTCCTTTTTTTTATATATATTTTTTGTCTCGTCCTTTTGAGAAAAATAAGGCATTAGCGTCAGAATCAGATTCCCCAGTGGACGATTACCGATATGCAACTGTTGACGGTCAAAATTGACACAAAGATGGGTAGTTGACAGAAAAGAAAAGTGTTCTCTTCCGATTATGTGAAAAATATAAATGGGAGATGCCGAAGACAGTGTCTTTGGTTAATTTGGATGAAAACCACGTGAACAAGCAGTGGTGAGTATTGGCGTCGGCAACAAAACTGCTTATAGATAAGAGTAGTTACTTGAACGTAGAGAATGCCTAGAAAATAAGGGTCCATGAGTGACAATAACCGCAAGTTATCTTTTATTTAAATTTTAAAATTGTAACTGCCTGTAAGGGATTATAATTATAAATACCCCAAGTTTATTTTTTTTAAAGCCTCTCAAATCAACGACAGAACTCAACGTTCTTTATCAATCTATCTTTCAATTATCTTTATTTTTACTGCATTTTAGATTTCCTTAGATGTAGCTGCAATTCTCAGATTCACGACATTGAGTCGATATGAATCTTTACCCTTGGTGCTTTGTCGTCGAGTCAAACTCCAGTATAGTACGGTCGCGTTTTCAAGCTTCATCATGGGTACTTTATAAACTTTTCCATCAAATCAAACTTCGGTTCGATTTTATGTTTGTACAATTCTATATTGATTTATGAAGTTATCTTTTATTTAAATTTTAAAATTAAAACTACCCATAGGGGATTATAATTATAAATACCCCAACTTTATTTTTTGTAAAACCTCTTGAATCAACGACAGAACTCAACGTTCTAAGATGCAGTTGCAATTCTCAAATTCACGTCGTGGAGTCAAACTCCGATATGTCGCGTTTTAAACTTTCTAAACTTTTCCGTCGAGTCAAATTCCAGTTCGATTTATGTTTGTACAATTCTATATTGATCTCTATACTCAATTGGACATTTCCTATCTTGAATCACCACAGAACTCGATCTCCTTCAATTAAAAGTCGAAGATTTACTTTTGGTGAAAGTTATTTCGTTACGGATTAAATTCCAGCGAAACTCTTGAAAAAAAAAGTGGGAATTGTCACGAAATTGGAAAAGAGGAAGAAAAGAAAAGAACATGACAAGTATGGCACGAAAGAATATGCCAAATAGAACCTTTCTCGACCATGGTTGTCCGGATAACTGTTGGCTGCTGTGCTGACACACATGTTGGTTCCCCAGATTAACATAGTCATGAATTCGAATGGCTTGTCACTTCACCCACCATTCGGGATGACAAGACAAACCAAAAATATCAAGATCAAAACATATCCATCTTGGAGGGGATAAAGCCATTCGATTTTTGCTCTCGTATTATCTCCAACATATATAACCAGAAAAAAAAATTAGAAAAATTGGAAATTGGATGACTAATTTGCTAAATACCATTCTAGGGAATCCCAATCCTTTGGATCATCTTTCTCGTATCATGTTTCTGGTAGAACTCGGACAAAAACGAGGACGATTTTTATCGAACAGGCCTGGCGACGATGAACGGGCAGGTCCAGGTCCAACTTTTCGGCCCATTTATGGCCTTGCTTAACCTCACAAATTGCAAAATAAGTAGCTAAGCCATTTCTCTCGGAATTCGACCCAAAAAAAAAAAAAAAAAAACTCTCGGAAGACTCTCAAACCAATTTTGATGATATATTCGCTTCGGATCATGATATACAATACAAGGGTTATTCAAACAAAACTAGTATACATGGTCCCAAAAGGAGGGGAAAAAAATGCAATATTTTCCTCGCAACGCGTTCATACGATACCGTCCATCATCTTAAAGGCCGTTATTTTTCAACGTGCTTTCGAAAATCTTGGGAAAAGGATTAATCATTTCGATGCGGGGACATTAGGGCAACACTCGCCCCAACGGGGGTGTAGAGTTCTCTTAATACAGGTCGATGAGATGATTTGTGGTTGCGTGCATTCATGTTAACTCGTCGAGACTTAAAAAGTTCGGATACCCGGAATTATTTATTGAGGAGAGCTTCCCCCCTTTCAACTTATATTACCTCTCCGACCAAAAGAAAAAAAAAAACTATATTACCTCAAAATCAAGTTATTCTAAATGAAGCTAAGTCAATTGTCAAGCGAAAAACATTGCAATCCAGTGCAATTGAATGCCAGGCCTCTTAGACCATAACTGGGCCCTCGTTGGTTGAGCAGGTAGACAGGGCTTCCCAAGTGAATCGGGAAAATTGTTTAAAAAATTGTACACTTATTACATTTTTGTCGATTCAATCATAATTTTTTTTTTGTGTCAAACTTTTTTTTTTTATTTCTCTCCCTCAAAATATAAGAGATAAATTCAATTGCAAACCGAGATAAAATGCCATATGATTTCAAAACAAAATAAGCTCTAGATAACAAAAGGAATCATTAGAATAAGGTTACGGGTTATACACTCAAAGCGTGTAATTTCTTTACAACAAAATCGACGGCCGATCACCGAATCCGTCTTCACTGACGAGGACACATCGAGATCTCTATCTATTGCTATGGCTTTGCCGCGCGCCTAAGTCTGGCGTTCCCAACACCATTGCTGAGTATAGTAAAAAGGTTGATTGAACACAGAGCTGACACTTGTGAGAACGAAATCTTCACGAAAATCTTATGATTTCCTTCGAAACTATACTTGTTCACCAATAAAATTCGAGGAAAAGCAAAACTCTAAAAACATACACACACATAATCTCAAATCGAAACTAGATCGGGGTAAAGATCTTACCAAAATAGAAGGGAAAAGCTGTCAGATCTAGATTAAATCGAAAAAGAAAATCTCAGGAGAAAAAAAGAAAAGAAATAGATAAACAAAGTAGCCTAAGAATAAGGGGAGGGAATGGACGGATCTAGCTCAAAGTCTTCCCCCTATGGAGATTGAATAAGAAAGTGTGTGAAGATAAGAGGGAGATGAGAGAGAAACTAGGGATGGTCAAATTGTGCCAATTAACTTCTAAATATTCACGTTTTGATAATTGAATCCATCAGACTAATTTTCGCAAAAAATCATTGATATGAACGTCAACAGTCTTACTTGGCTCAATCGGAGTGGAAATTTTTTAATAATTTTTATTTTTCCCTTCTTTATCTACTTGTCGCCGGGCCTCGAGCATGGCTGACGACCCACCAAAGGCAACTATCATTAGGGTCGCTTTCACTGGTCTCAAGCGAGGGGCGATCTTGCCAGCCTCGAGAGAGGGTAGGCCTCGCCAGCTTAGGAGGCCTTGGGCGAGACTAGATCTCATTGGCGAGGCCAACCTTGTCAGTCATAAGCATGTGGCCGGTCATGGCCGAGAGGAAAAAGAAAAAGAAAAAGAAAAAGAAAAAGAAAAAGAAAAAAATTAACATTTTTTTAAAAAAATATTACTAAAAATTATCTCGTGTCAATACTCTCGCGAGCCAGGTGCATGGTGAATAAACAAAGATGGCAAGGAGGAAGCTTTTGGATAAAATGTGGGATGAACTCAGTTGGTCATTTGTGAAAAGATTTGCGATTTAAATTTTTTTTTATCGAAAAATTTGTGATTTAATTGACATAATAACAAAATTTAAGATTGAAATGATAAAAATATAATAAATTTGAAAGTTTTTGGATAATTCTCCAATTGAATTGCACCGTAAAGAAAATGAAAGAGAAGGAACAACTGCTCGTACTCTGAGCAACATAGATGGCAAGGAGGAAGCTTTTGGTGCTGTTGAAACCTTTTGATCTTTTCCCAATACGTACCTCCGACGCTTCTCGGACCATCAGTTCCCAAGTATAACCCAACATCCTTCTCTCTCTCTCTCTCTCTCTCTCTCTCTTTCTCGCACGCGAGCGCGCGTGGGGTAAATGAGGTTGCTTTGATTTTTGCGTTCAAGGTGTTTGATGCAATGTCGTACTAAGTTATTTCTCAAGCGTTCCTTGGATGGGTTAGCAGTAGTATGCTTTTTTGATGGTTTCCCACTGACATTTGTCCTTCCCTCGAAGACGTCGCAAATTCTAGATTATCTGGACAACCGGCGAAAAGTGCACAAGGATGCCATAAGGTTCTGTCAGAGTATACTGCAGCGAAAGCCTGTCGATTGGGAACCCGTGTTGCGAAACGATCTGTCCCAGCCGATACAGAATGTGGACCTCGTTGTCACGATCGGTGGCGATGGCACACTGTTGCAGGCCAGTCATTTTATGGAAGACTCGATTCCTGTTCTCGGGGTGAATTCCGACCCTACGGAAGCCAAGGAAGTCAGTTCAGCTGTTTTGTTGATGCTTGGCAGTTTTGATGGCTTGTCTCGGCCGAGTTTCTGGAAGCTTTGTGTTTTCAGTAGTGCATTGTTTTCACCGTGTAGGTGAAGGACCTCAATGATGCGTTTGATGCCACACGAAGCACGGGCTACCTTTGTGCAGCTAATGTCAATAACTTTGAACAGGTAAGCATGCGCAATTACTTAGTTCTTCAAGCTAGTGGAATTAGAAGTTTTTCTGGTTCATTCTATGTCTATGATGAGTTCATGTTGTGCACAAACGTGAAAACTTTTATGTTGAATCCTAGTGGTCAGCATATTTGCCGTGGCGTGAGCAAACCATTCATGAAGCCTGATTTACGGATGTAGAATTGATTTATGCAGTGGTTGGCGTGGTCACGGTGATTTGACCAATGTAAATATTCACGGCATCAAATTACTTGTTGAATGATTTTTTTACATTGCTTCATAAGCTCTTGAAGCATCAAGTGTCAGAAAGTCATTCCAAGAATCTTGTCTTTAGCAGTCTTAGAGGAATTCAAGATCTTGCTTGGCTCAAAGTCTATCTTAACCACCGCACGTGGATTCCATAGTGGTTATGTGATAATTCCAAAAATATCTGTTACTTTACATACCCTTTCTCAGTCCTCCCTTTTCGCATGTTGCTGAAAAATTGGCCTGGAAATACGGGGGGATGATCGCCTTAAGTTTCTTTCAGATGCTTGATGACATTCTGGATGATAGATTAATTCCTTCAAAATTGACGAGGTTAGCAATCCGTGTGAACTCACACTTGATGCCAAAATATGCTCTTAATGATATTTTGGTTTCACATCCATGTCCAGCTGCAGTTTCTCGTTTCTCATTCAGGTGAGAGTTTTAGTGGTAACATGTAGGAATTAGTTTTCTGTTGCCTTTTTTCTTGGCTGTTGCTCTGAACTCTTGAATGTTTCCTCCTGTTGGAAGAATTAAGAAAGATGACCAGCCCTGTTCCCCATTAGTAAATTGCCGATCAAGCGGCCTCCGGGTTTCGACAGCTGCTGGATCAACGGCCGCTATGCTCTCCTCAGGAGGATACCGAATGCCCATCTTGTCTCAGGATCTCCAGTACATAGTAAGAGAGCCTATATCGCCCGGTGCAGCCTTTACCCTGATGCATGGAGTGGTGAAGTCTGATCAGCTTATGGATGCTGCATGGTTCTGTAAAGAAGGTGTGATATATATCGACGGTTCCCATGTGCGTTACTCTATCAAACATGGAGATAATATCGTGATATCTTCCAAGGCTCCAGTTTTGAGTGTTTATCTACCTTCTCATGTATTGTCATAGGAAAATGTCTCTGGTCTCAGGAAATTTTTTACACAGAGGTTGCCAGGTTGCCTGCTATGAACAATTGCAGTTCCATCTGGTGAAGCTATGTATGATGGGCCAGGGAAGAACCGAGAACTTTGGCTGGTCTTTTGACATCATCGGCAAAAGCCTTTTAAGTATAAGTGAGATCGAGAAAAATTCTGATTAGCAGCTACAAGCGTGTCCATGGATGGATAGTGTATGCCATTCTATTCTAGAAGTACATACAGGACCATTCTTTGCAGTGTGAACTAGCTATACTTTGTATTGCGTTTGTTGATACAAACTCTAGTGCTTGGGCCATTTCGTGTCTGGTGTTCCTATCTGTAGCTACTTATTACATGAAAAGGGCAAAGCATTGGATCATACACTTGGGGTATGATGTCTCCTCCAAGTCCGCTGCCAACATTCGACATCCTCTAGGAATGTTGATAATCATGTGTGGGGAAGCAAACACCCGACCTTCTGCTGTCAAGCATCACTTTAGATGGCAACTCGGATACAAACCATTATAAGTTGCTCAATGGCCAGCTTGAAGAGACAAATATTAGATTTGAAAGGCACTGTTTAATTAGCCACGAGAGATGTTGACCCTGTAGTTTGATTCCAAAGCAGCACCCAACGAATGTTTAATGAAAAAGCACCATGGAACCTTCATGGAACCTTACAAGACTATCAATTCGTCCTTACAATACCTATAAGTACAAAAAGTTATATGTTGCTCTAGTTGAAGAAACTGATTGAACACCATAAACCACAGATAGACCTAAGCTTCACCCGCTGCAAGGGCTAACAGAAATGGGACTAAACTCTAGATACCACGAACAATAACGAAATTCTTTCAGCTATTCCAGCTATACACAAGCCATTATTTGCGATGCTGTTCTATTTTTAGCATTTTACCAGTCACAATTGCCAATGAGCTCTCACGATCCCGACTTCACAGTGCTGCCTAGCTACTCCAAAAACGCTAATTGATGAAGTGCTCTTTCCCTCTCTTTACTTGTCACTAGCTGCCACTTCAACAACCCGGAGCAATCTCATGTGAGTTCTCATTAACCCCTTTGGAATCCCACGATTAAGGTGCTTGCTTCTCTAGGCTATAACCTGCGTAAATATGAAATAAATGCTTAAGGTAAGGTAGTGGCTCTCTCTTTTCCTAGCTCCTACCTCTCTTTCCATCTTTAAGAGTTTGTGACTTACGTAAACATTTGAGTCCGATTGCGGGAGAGCTGAGGCCTCTTTATGGGGGAGAGTATGAGGTTCCTTAATGTCATTGAGGGGTTGGCAGTACCGGCTCCAAAAACAGGGTCGCCGCCGACCCTTCTGCTGTTGGTGTCAACTGGAATGGTTGGGTGTTTTGCAGGTGATCCCCCAGAGATATCAAAAGGACCAGAGGTCGAACTATTCTGCCTTGCTGGCCATACATCCTCTCTCTGCCCTGGAGTTGGAGGAGGAAAGATGGACCAATCTGCAACATATAAGTCAACCGGTTTTGGAAGTATTTAAGCAGTAAAGAATGAGTTGAGCATTAGATCAGCAAATGGCCAATTCTTGAGGTCATTTCAATCTAAAGGACTATAATCCAGCATTTGATCTCACACCTTCTACCATGTTTGTAGTAAGAAGCCGTGTGATGTCTTGCATTCTGCTAAAGTACAAGGAATTACCTTTACGCATGTTGTCAGGATCATTCATCATGTTAGCTGGGGCTGAAAACAAGTCAGGTTCACTTCTTGGATAAAAGTTGCTTGCAGGTTGGATTGCAGATCGTTTCATCGACTCATACTCACTTCTTAGTCTATCATACATGTCATCTAGCTTTCTCTTTTGCCTATCATAAAAAGAGAACCGTGTTAGTATGGAAAACCTGTCACAGATCCAGCTTCCCATTTTGAATAAAATGGGTCCATCCAAGATTATTGAAAAATTTGGCCCCAGGAATATCATAACCTTGATTTCTCTGAGAACTTCTCTTGAAGCTCTTGCTTATCTTTGGAGAGGCTCTCAATCTCTTGTTCCATCATCTGACACCGCTTGGCCATTTTTTGATAAGCAGCATGTACTTGCTCCAGTTTCTCTGTGAATTTCTCTTGCATGGCTTCACATTTCTGCCGGCACTGAGCCACTATTCTATTCATTTTAAACTGCATCTCCAGTTCCTTTTGTCCGACAAAGAACATCACACTACGGTATGCACTCTTCATGACTAGCGATTTTTAAGGAAGTTTCAGGTGAATGTATGGGAAAATGGTCCACTCCCTATATTTATTAAATTCTGAAAAGTGCAAGAGTTGAACAATGAAGAGAAAGGATACGTATCTGGGGAGACATTCCAGCCATAGCCATCTGTAACAGTGAGAGTTCATTATTACGTGGCACCAATTACAATCATTACAAAGTAACAAAAGGAGCGAACAAAAACTGTGTTGTGCAAATAGTTACACTCTAATCACAATCGTTACAAAGTAACATGAAAAGCGAACAAAAACTGTGTTGTGCAAATAGTTACAATCTGAGATACTCTGACTAATACTTGGAGATGGAAGCATTTACTCACATTGATCCATTCATCATTCGGATTTATATCCACAGGTTTCATGAGACTGAAAAGAAGAAAACAGAAGAAAGCTTAAAAGATTGATAGCATGAACTAAAAGCATTGATCTATCGTTCAGAGCACCCATCTACCGTCAACATACAATCCTAAAAAAGATGATGACAGACACATAGTCGAGCAAAATGGCATTGTATTTCCATTGAGAAAAACATAAAAGCTACAAACATGTATGGTTGGGTGACTTTTTATAGCTCATATAAAAGGAGAACGCAGTTTACTTCATTTTAAAGAGCCAGAAAAGGGTCAAAGGTTCCTTTCAGGAGCAAGTTTACCTCTTAGAGAGCACTTGGTCGCAAATGGGACATGCTGCATCATTGTTTAGGATCTTGGCAGCATCTTCATTGCCTTCGTCAAGATTAAGGAAACTTTATTCTGATGCAGTAATTCACAGAAAGTTATACAACAACAGAGAAAAATGCTATTTGCAACAAGTAGTTTCCAACCGCAAAACAACTGTTGTACAATCAGGATACACAAAAGGTGACCACAGGTGGTGGAAACAGCTCGTCCTTCCAATTCTCGCCAGCACGCGTTGCATCTCATTTCAGCGATCAGAAGATACCTTCAGCTACATGTTTCTATCTCGACTTTGTAACCAAACATCTGAGAAAAGGATTTATGCAAGTTAATATCCTAAATTGAGAAATCCTCTGCACAAACCTCGACATTATACCTGGCAGTGGCCATGGCTGCAGTAACCATGTGGATGCATGGGAAACAGATTTCAGATTCAGGATTTCAACACTAGTGAGGCCAACTTGCGTTGTATAAAAGGAACACACGGATACATATATATCAATTTAATTTTCGTTTCTTCCCGTATTGAAGGAAACAGGAACAATTAGTTAATCAGAGAAGCTAAACAAATCACGATACACTAAGTTACTGCATATTCGCTATGTCAACATTGTCAAGGTAATTCAAATCTCAGAACTTCCAAAAGATGCAGACTTACACATCATCTTTCCTATGAAGGTCATAGGGCATCCTCCAATGAACAGCAAGCATAGGTAAAAAAAAAAAGTACCTGCTATTGTGAGAGGGTGAATCCGTTCATATAGCAAATTGGATCAGTTTATTTTCGAAGTCCACAACCACACTCATTTTCAGACATGGATTGAAGCTGAGATTCGAGCTAGAACAACATTCTAACTCCGGAAAACACCAAAATCAAGAGCTGTGAACAAGTAAAAGAGTGAAAACAACAGGGAAGACAACCGACACCTGATTTCACCGAATCATCAATTGCAAAACCGTAGATCCAGAATAACATCAATTCCTCCTAATTCCATGCTCAGGACTCACAAATAAGGTCGAAATCTACCTGGAAAATTCAGGCCAAACTCTACGTTTCCTCGAGAGTCGATCTTCGCCAACTCACTTAGAAACTAACGATCCCTATAATGGCACTCCCAAACCAGAAATCCAATCAAACGCTGCAGATTCCAAAGCAACGGAAGGCTATGGATAGAGAGAGAGAGAACGAACGAGAACCGAAACACGGAGGCTCTAGCGAGGCAAACTGAAGTTGAATAAGCTGAATCTGTTACGAACGACCTCACCTGGAAACGCCGCGTCGATCGTGCTGGCTAGTAGATGCGAGAGCTAACCAGGGCGGCGAATGATTCAAAGAGCGAGCGGATGCGATCGAGATTTGCGAAGAAATCCGAACTCGAAGAACCCTTCTTTTGCTTGTGCGCTGATGCGTGATGTCTTCTCTGCGAATGACGCGGTGTGTGTGCATATCTTGCAAAATGTGGCGGCAAAGGACGGATTCTGAAGAGGGAGAGGGAGAAAATCACATTTTGCAATTCAGCCCCTGTTTTTTCAGACAACTAGGAAAATCGCCCCTAATTCTTTTTAAACCGCGCGAGTTCCTTTTCACGAAGTTTGTTCTGTTAGGAAAATTGGTCGTATTTTTTTTTCTAAATAAATCTTAAATACGTAGTTATGTATAATGAAGGTGGTCTGAATAACAAGTAAGTTGCACAGGCTATGTACGATAATAAAGCTCCGTTGTTTTGCAAAAAATGTGATATTTCTAGAAAATGTTTTATAGGAAGCCATTTTTTCAGGAAAATGACAACACTTTTCGATGTTTGGCTGCAGCTTGAAAATGAATTAAAAAATATTTTCCTTGATTTGGCATGAAAAACCTGATTTTTTCTGGAAAAAAATTACCAAAGAATTTGAATTTCTATTTTTTTTCCTTTTCTTTTTTATTTCTTTATTTTTTTTTTCCTTTCTGCTGCTGTTGTTGGCAGGCCACAGGCGAGGAATGAGCTCGCCCAAGGTCTGCGAGGCCAGAGGTTGGCGACTCGCGTGAGGACAAGGTTGAAGAAACATTGAACCCGTAAGCAACTCGTGTATTCTCTAGAAAAGAAGGCGGATATTCTCTAGAAGAATATCAATTCATGACATTATGAATCATATCGCAAAACAAAGGAAACATATTTTCCCTGTATAGACACCTTATGCTCAATAAATCTACAAATGTTTTTCCCTTTTTTTTTTTTTTTTTGTGGATGAAGGCAGATCAAGACGTTCTCAATAGAAGGAGACGGACACTGTGGTGGTTGCAAAAGTTGCATCCTTCTTGACTATGTCATTTCGAATTCGCAATTTCGCCGGCTGCCGAAGTATTTAGAAGAGGATGACATGAAAAGTTGTGAAGGCGCGAAGCAGAAACACGGAAAACGTTCGGCTTCCGGCCGTTGGGTACCGTTTGGTAGCTCCCGACGAACTTTGATCGACTGTCATGGAGCCAAACTTGCACGAGTAAGCAAAGTAGGTAGATCCGAGTCAGACGACTCCATGCATGATTATTTAATCTACGAGCAGTTCATTCATTAGTCACATATATGTGCCGAGATTTTGTGCTTATTATATTGGTGCTGATACTAAGGCATGAAGAAGATGAACAGAAAACCGTGGGATAAAAAATGAAAGAGAAGAATCGGTAGAAACTCCAGAACAACGCTGCAACATCCTAAGATGACATATAGTCGACATTAATTGCCAAATGTTTGGAGATGCCAAGTAATACACAAACTTTGCTGTGTCATATCGTTGTCCTACCTCTATTGACGAGGATGGTGTAGAGCAATTGGTTCCAAGTATCGGGCACGCTGGCTAGACACCAGTGGCTGCAATCGTTCCCTCTCCGGCCTTCTAACCCGAAAGCCGAGGGGTGTCCGTCTTTCCTGAGCTGCGATAGCTTCGTCACGTCCAGGAGAGTCACCTCTGTCGCCATCTTGCCGAGCACCTCGCTCACTACTGCCGCCGGAGGCGGTGGACCCGCCGGGTACTCGGACCCCGAGACGGGCTCGGTTTGCCCGTCGCAGGTGGCCGTGCCTGACTCGTTCCACTCCTTGCCGCTTAATCATTTCCAAAAACCATCTCAAATAATTAGCATCTGCGAATGATCTCACGAACGAGAGGGTAGCTAAGCTAACTAAGATGACTTACTTGTAATGAGTGGGAGATATGCCTTGGAAGATCACAGTGGTCGTGGTAGGATCGATGTTAGAATCCACCCACTTGGACCATGTGGTGAGCCCCTCCTTGAAAGCAACCAAACGGTCCATGTCTTTGCGTATGGTCTCTCCTTGCTGAATATAGTCCCATCTGATTTCAAAATTAACACGGCATTATCATCTTCCTCTCATCTTCTCAATCTTGTTGACTGTTTGACATCTTAATGGAAGGTGAATCTAAGCACGAATTAGGATCTGTAATACGAGCACATACGGTTGTTTACTGCCTCTGTGCAGCCACCAGTGCCAAGTGTTGAAGATGAGCATGTCGTATCCTTTCCACGCATCGCCATTGACGATGGAATCAAGCTTCAGAACTCTCCCTATCTTCTCTTTCACCACGTCGACCAGAAACGCATTCCGAGACAACACCACGGAAATGCCATAGTCCTGCAGAAACATTCGAAACTTGAAGAAGACGAGGACAGCCGAAAGATTTTGTCGAGTATGTTTATCGGCTGATCATTAGATATCTTCGAGCACGTTAATGAATTCTCGATAAATTCTCCAATCCATTGACCTCTCTTCATTGGGATTAGACCCTTGTCATTACACATAACGTTGCATAAGATTCCAATTTTTTTTTTAATGAACAGTGCCTTACGTGTACGTCAAAGGTGGAGAAATCTCCTGTCCGAGCAAGAGTGTAGTTGGAGCGGGGAAGCGAAGCATGCAACATGCAAGTGAGGGATTGCCATTGGTTGAGGCTTAAAGAGTCACCCACGAACAGTATCTTCTTCCCTCTCATCCTTCTCGCGAAATCTTCTCCACTGAATCTGCACCACCATTCCATGCAATGAACACCAAGTGCTTCACCTCAATATTGGCCAAACTGGTGCGAAAGAGAGTATTTTATGCCGACGATTTCACTGTTTTCATT
The DNA here is from genome assembly GCA_021437785.1 of Rhodomyrtus psidioides. Taxonomy (NCBI): domain Eukaryota; kingdom Viridiplantae; phylum Streptophyta; class Magnoliopsida; order Myrtales; family Myrtaceae; genus Rhodomyrtus; species Rhodomyrtus psidioides. The sequence goes on along the minus strand of JAILYB010000134.1, from coordinate 1,604,026 downwards.
GTCCGACAAGTCAATCAATTTTTACCCGAATAGTATTTTCGTGTCAATTGACGGAAAAATAGTTTTTGGGAGAAATTGGAAAACTTCTCTGACTTATCTTGGAAATGCCATGAGACACTTCACACGAAAGAGAGTCTCCCTGTGAAAAGCTACCCTAGTTTCAGGAGAAACTGGGAGAAACTGCTCTAAAGGTGGGTACATGTATAAACGACAAGTGAAATAATGGGTTTTACTGTCCTTTTTTTGTCTCGATTCTTTCTCCATCTCGCTTCAGATTTCTGCCGACAATAGTTATGTGCTCTTAAAATAGAAGGTGACCAAGGGTGTGGCTGAGAGCAAATGATGTGCCGTGTGAGAAGAGTACGGGGATTACTAGGAGAAGAAGTTCAATACATGCGCGTCTGTTCTACCTCGGCAATTCGCAGGCACTTGGCTTCCATTTGTATCTAAGGTAGAGCTGATCCGGACGTCCGTTCTTCTGGCAGTCGAACTCCGGCTCGATGAACGGACATGTTGTGCCGTCGTAAAGAGGGCGATAGCTACTGTCGTAAACCCAGCTTCCTTGGAAGACGTCGCAACCGCTCACTTCTCCCGGCGCGACTTTGGCATCGATCGCTGCTCTGTCGAGGCAGGAAGCAAGGACAAGAGCGAGAGCAAAGAAAGACGCGAAGCTAGGAGAGACAGGCCCCATTGTCTTGAGAGAGAGAGAGAGGAGAGAGAGAGAGAGAGAGAGAGAGAGATGAAATTTGATTACTTGGGGGGGATTGAGGTGGTTCAAAAAGGCCATTGCTGCATGTATGTGGGTGTGTGGTTGGATTCGCTTCAAGACAAAGACAAGTTCAGCAGAAATATATTCGTCCACCGTCTCTTAGCTAAGTGGGGGGATATGTGTGTGAGTGTGTGGTGTTAGTTTTGCATGGACCCCTTTGCACAGTTTTGGCGTAAAAGGATGGTTTTGTCATCATTTTCTTGGTTTCAATTGAGCTGCTGCTTTTTTCGGTTACACTAACTGATGCTTCGAAGGAAAGCCTCTGCTCTTCTACATGCACCACTCTTGATCTGTGATAGGCCTGTCAAAATGGCTCAAGAACTTATATGCATTTAGTTATATCGAGTCGTAAATGGATTTACAACTTGTTTAGACCCAACCTACTGTTAGATATATTGTGATATAATCCATATAATATGTTCACATACAAGCCAAATAGGTGAAAACATGGTTATTTGGGTCTATATGGGCTGGAGCCCAGTAGCTTGCATAAAACTCTAGGTTTTCCTACGCTGGAGGTAACACTTTGACGTTTCTTGGTGCAATACTTCAAGCAGACAAAACCCTTCCTACTCTTTTGAACCTTAACCTCCAACAATCTTAAAGTATTATCTTCGTGTATCGGATTTGAGCGAGCAATGTGTCTACTTGAAGATATCGTCGAGATGAACTCAGAGATATAAGTTACTTTCGATTTTGACGGTTGCTTTGACCGAGATCTGAGTTTGAAATTCGAGTGACCGAAATCTTTGAATCAAGAACCTAGAAAATATAGCCAATTTCAGAGGGTGAGACAACTTAGGTTTCGTTTTACTCGTTGATACAAACGTTTTGAGTGGTCATTCGCGTCGAACGGAGGTTGGACAAAGGAGATACGGCCGCTGGAAGTTCACTGTTACTAGCACGGGGTACTGTAGCACCGCGCGGGTACTGTAGCACCGAGTATTTCCACGTATTTTAGGCATATTTTTGACTATTTTTGGGGAATTTTCAGCAACAATGGCAGTCCATTTTAAAATTTTTGGGCGCTCCGGACTTATTTTTGGGGCCTATTTTGGTAAATTCCATCTTTACAGAGTAGTTTGACCGAAGTTAGAGGCGTTATTTGACTTTGTGAGCTTCGAGAACTCCAAGGTGCACTCTTTCCAACTCTTTGCTCAGATTGAAATGGAAAAACATAGTTCCTAGGATATTATAAAGCTGCAATCATTTGATGTTACTGAATTTCATGGTTGGAAGTTACACGTTCAATTTGGCATGAAAGGGCGTGAAATATTCTATATTGTTTTGAGTGATTTTACATCTACAATTAAAGATGTAGATGAATATAAATGGAACAAAGATGAAGATTTCTGTAGAGATTACTTGTTGACCTCTCTAAATCCTCGTCTAACTATGACTTACAGATGAGTATAAGACGGCAAAAGAGATATGGGATCACTTGAACACTCAGTTCGAAAAACAAGAGGGGCTCTCTAAAACTCTCTTAGCAGAGAAGTTCTTTGACTTTAAATTCAATATGAATTCGAGTATCACCTCTCAGTTAATTGAACTTGAGAACATGAGGAACAAGCTGAAAGAGGACAACTCTGACATGTCTGGTAATCTCTTTGTTGGTCTTGTGTTGAGTAAGCTACCTGCTGAATGGAGTTCTTTTAAGACTGAAATGCACAGACAAAAAGAACATATGTGACTAGATGAATTAAAGAGGTGTATTCATATTGAGGATCAAAATATTACTAGGAAGAGTTTAGATCAAGTAGGTCAACAAAAGTCAGTCCCCAACTTTGTTTCACATTCTAATAAACCTCAGAAAACGTCCAAATCACTAAAAGGTGAATGCTCTTCATAGTTAGAGGCCAAAAAGACTATCTCCAAAATAAAGAAGAAGGGTAAGTGGCATAACTGTGGAAAGTGGGGTCACTAGGCAGCAAAGTGTAAGCTACCAAAGAAGCCAAAGAATGATACACCACAAAATGAGGTCAATATGCTAGTTAATGAGTCTGAGCCTCAAGCCTTCATTGGAATGATGAAGAATGGAAAGTTCAGTGTCTCTTATGAGTAGTGGTTGGATAGTGGCGCTACTTGTCATGTTACAAATGACAAGAACTTACTCACTGAGGTCACAAAAGTGAAAGACACCGTAGAAAATTGCAATGGTGGTGAGGTAGAGGTGACTCATGCTGGAACTGCAGATTTGGTGCTTTCTTCAGGTAAATTACTAACTTTGAAACATGTCAGAGTAGTACCTTTACCGAAAAAGAATTTGATTTCTATGAGTTTACTTGATAAAGCTGGTATGTCATTTTCAACTATGAATGATAGAGTAACTTTATCCGTTAAATCATGTTATTTCGATTGTGCGTTCATGGTTAATGGTATGTATATGTTGAGTTTAGATACTGATAGCATAAATCATGTGAACTCTACTTTGATTGATCCAAAGTTGTTACATAATAGACTTGGACATGTGGACTATAGGAAAATGCAACATCTAGCTAAAACTTACAATATTCCATTGGATACTTCTATTCGATTTGACAAATGTGAAATGTATGCACAGGCTAAGATCACTAGAAAACCTTGTAAGTTGGTGTTAAATATGTCTTGAATTTTATGTACTCGGCCCGGTTAATTACCCGACCCGACATATTTTGTGCGACCCAAAATTGGAGAGAAAATTGAGATTTTGTTCGTCAACGCCCCCGAGAATTTTTTTTTTGGGCCCTATTTACTACTGCGGCTAGGGTTTATTTTGTTGTACGGCGGTTTTTTCGTCATCTGAGAGATTTGTGAGCTGTGAGCTTTGTTCAGTCGCAGAGAACGACTTTTGTAATCTGCACTCTCATTGATTATAGTGGAATCTCGTTTTGCCTCGCTCGTGGACGTAGATCACCTTGATCGAACCACGTAAATCCTTGTTGTTCTGTGTTTGTTTCCGCGTTTCGTTACAACAGTTGGTTTCTAAAAGCACACAACTTCTTCAGCTAATACATTCTGACCTTTGCGACTTTAGAAATTACGTTACTAGAGGTGGTCGGAAGTATTTAATAACATTCATAGACGATTTTTCTAGATATTGTCATGTCTATTTGTTAAAATCAAAAGATGATGCTTTTGAAAAGTTTAAGATTTTCAAGTCTAGAGTAGAAAATCAACTTAACTTGAAAATTAAGAGGTTTAGGAGTGATATAGGAGATGAATATACAATGATAGGGTTCAAGGAATTTTGTGCTTCAGAGGGGATAATACTTGAAACTACTGCTTCTTATTCACCCCAATCAAATGGTGTTGCCGAACGTAAGAATATAACGCTAATTGAAATGCTAAATTCCATGTTACTTACAGCTGGCATGCCTTCCTCTTATTGGGGAGAAACAATTCTAACTGCTAATCACATCTTAAATAGGTTGCCGCGACACCTTATGAGATATGACATAAGAGTCATTGTAGATATGATACTCTTAAGACTTGGGGCTGTGTTGCTTATGTTAGAATACAAGATCCTAAGAGACCTAAGGTGGGACCTATAACAATTACTTGTATATATCTAGGTAGGGCAGAAGATAGTGCTGCAAATAGGTTTTTGGATCTATCTACTAACACAGTGATAGAATCTAGATATGCAGAATTCTTCGAGAACAAGTTTCTCAGAGATCATGGCTTGAGTGCTTCTGGATCTACAGATATGATTTCAGAGTCTCCTATAAAATTTGAAATAGGCCCTTCTGACACTAATCCCACACAGCTGGTTATTGAACCAGATCCAGCTGGAATATCTACAAGAGAAAGAATTCCCAAAAGTTTTGGTGAGGACTTTGTCACTTAGCATCTAGAGGATGATCCATTCTCCTAACAGGAAGCAATGAGATATAGAGAATCCCTTTTGTGGGTAGAAGCCATAGATGATAAAATGAGCTCTTTGCTGCAGAACCACACTTGGCAGCTAGTCAATTTGCCAAAATGTGCTAAGGCTATAGGCTGTAAGTGGGTATTGAAAAAGAAACTGAATAGTGATGGATCGATAGCTAGATACAAAGCACGTTTAGTAGCTAAAGGCTATAAACAAGAGAGTGGAATAGATTATTTTGATGTCTATTCATCTGTGTGTCATCTATCAATTATAAGAATTTCTCTTGCTTTGGCATCTATTGAACACTTTGTAGTGCGTCGAATGGATGTAAAGACAGCTTTCCTAAATGTAGAGTTAAATGAGGAAATTTATATGGAACAACCGGAAGGGTATGTCATGAAAGGTCTTGAAGACAAAGTTTGTAAATTGAATAAATCATTGTATGGTCTTAAACAAACACCTAAAATGTGGCATCTTAAATTTGATAAAGTGGAAAAGAGTTATGGCTTTCAGTCTAGTTACTCAGATAAATGCCTTTACCATCGTTCTATGTCAAATAAGATAGTCATCATTTGCTTGTATGTTAATGGCATGTTAATTCTTGGCTTCGATCATTCTGTAGTGAGTGACGTGAAAGCTACTTTAGCTAAAGAATTTGACATGAAAGATTTTGGTAATACCATTCTTGGTATGAAAGTAATCTTTGAAAGGCAAGTCATCTCCCTTAGCCAAACTTATTATATGGAGTAGCTACTTTCTATCTGGGGATATAATGAGTGTAAACCGACTGAGACACTATGTGATTATAATAAAAGACTGAGTCCAAATGAAGGGACCAGCGTGGATAAGTTAAAGTACTCAAAACTGATTGGTAGTTTCATGTATGCTATGAGTTAGGGGTGAGCGGTTCCCGGTCCGGTCCGGTTCCCCTTAAGAACCGGGAACCGAACCAATAGTCCCGGTTCCCATTTTTAGGAACCGCGAACCGGACCGGCCACTTGAGAACCGGGAACCTGACTGGACTGTCGGTCCGGTCCGGTTCCGAGGAACCAATTGATGTACATTGAGAAACAAGATTTCTGCTGCCCAATGAGGGTCTCCGACGACAGCAAAACCACTTCTGCATGTTGACTAAGGGGGGTCTTCGGTGGTGAAGCTATAGTGAACAGTCAGCTTTTTACTGAAACACAAAGCCTAATAATGGGCACAGAGAGAGAGAGAGAGAGAGAGAGAGAGAGAGAGAGAGAGAGAGAGAGAGAGAGAGAGAGAGAGAGAGAGAGAGAGAGAGAGAGAGAGAGAGAGAGAGAGAGAGAGAGAGGACTAGAAGAGAAAAAAAATTCTTTGCTTTCTGAAGCATCCGCAAGCAGACTAGTTCAGAACCATACACAAAATAACAAGTACACCCAAAGAAAAAAAAACAAGCATAATTACATGCCTTATAAACTGACAAGGATAAAGTGGTCCCGCTATTTAAGTTGATAAGACGTAGGGATTAGTTGATCAACCCATGCTTGCACAATTCATCCAACTTCTCTGGGTTCTGACTTATATTAGTTAAGCAGAATGCCACGCTTTCAACAAGCTGCAACATAATTTCATAAAAGGAAAGTGATTAAAATTTGAAAAGCCGTCAACTGAATTGTGACTCAAGTACATAAAACTTCTCACAAACCTGTTGATCCTCATATTGAAGAAGGTTGCAGAGAATAGGAACAGCATCCATGAAAAGTGAAGGGCAATCGGATGGAAGTTTCCTACAAATATTCCCGGCAATAGAGAGAGCAACTCGTTGGATGGGACAAAACAAAAATGCCATTATATGTGCAAAGACTAAGATATCGACTACAAAACCGATGCAGGGTATGAAAACAATATGAGAATCAACTTGCAGCAATAAGCACAGAAATAATAGTACCTGCACGCTCGTTGAAAAGAAATCAATAAAATTACGCATAGCCACAATAGCACCACCCTCTAAAGATGCAAGCGGTTGATCTCGAGATATTTTCTCCAAGGCTTGCAAACACTATAACGAAAATTACACTGATCAAATTTCATCCCATAAGATCCCTTGGATCACAAACCAATAAAATGGAGCACTAACAAATATTTTTCACACAGACAATTATAAAGCACATATGCAATTTACCTTTTCAGCAACATCCAAGTACTCAATTGCCATCAATCGATGGCAAATAGCAGGAACTGCATCATGCCTAACTAGGAATGCCGATGATCGAGGAAATACATCGCAAAGATAAGTTATGGCCCTTGCAGCCAATAGCATCATCTCTGGATTGCTATCATGAGAATTTGAGAGAATGCATCAGCCAGCATGCTTGAAAGTGAATCCTCTCTACAGAATGATAGAACTTTGCATAACTCCGTAAGCACAGCTAATTGCCCCGAAGGTTTAGTTTCATCAGTCAAGCTCGATAAAATCTTTTTGAACTTGGAATGGTCACCGGATGATCGACTCCTATGGTATTCATGGAGACCCCCATACCGGGGGTCTACATCATCAGAATCACATGACCCACATGTCGAATCCTTTTCTGCTTCACCCTCACTGGATGCTGAAGCAGTAGAGGCAGTATCCTATCCATGTCCATTTCATGGGATTCCAATCTTGAGCTAGTAGACTCTAATTGGTTCTCCATTGGTGAGCTTGAAGAACTTGGTCTAAAATCCAGTGAACTACAAGCACGCTAATCAGCAGGAAAATCCTCAACTACTTCATTTCACTTTTGGCCACAGTTCCCCATTGATGAATCCAGTATCCAACGATAGTGGAGCTCCTGCTCCATTAAAACTTACAATGAGATCCACGTAAACCATCACCAAAAAAGAAACAAAAGTACTGATCAATCAATGCCACTAAAACGTACATCTTGTTAAACACATTCGTTGTCTTATATAAGAGTAACCAAAATTTGCCACTCCTGCGAATTTCTTAGACCAGACACTTAGTGTCAAAATCGCCAATCAAAACTTAATTCTCACAAGTTAGAACCTCAAAAAAGATCACTTTTGGAAATAATGTAAGGGAGGACGAACTATACTAGTGCTGAATTTCTCAGTGAGTGAAACAGAACACAATCTCTCTCGTTCTAAGTTCACAGTACTACACCAACCCAAAACAAAAACAAGCAAGCAAAGGACAGGGAAGCAAAGGGTGTAGAAACACAATCAAACACAGCCTCGTTTCGACATTAAAGAACCAGCGAGATTCATCAGTACCTATCGGGACCATCGACAGAGTAATCATCATCATCATTACTTAGGATATTCACGGATATGCTGGTAGATCCTACTTCAAATATCACCCAATACCCAAAAACCAAAAAGCTAAAAACGGAAGAGAATCGGATTACAGAGAGAGAGAGAGAGAGAGAGAGAGAGAGAGAGAGAGAGAGAGAGAGAGAGAGAGAGAGAGAGAGAGAGAGAGAGAGAGAGACAGAGAGACAGAGAGACAGAGGCAAGGGAATCGCAGCGATCAGCTCGGATTTTTCTCAACCAGGGGGCAAGAAAAATTCGATCGAACATGAGGAGTGCAAAAAGAGAACCATTGAAGCCAAGAATCGATGCAGTATGACAGAGAACCCTAGTTTTAAAATTGAAATTGACAACAAAAATCTCACCAAGAATCGACGCAGAAATCATTGGAGCCAATATGTCGCTAGCGAGAGAGCAAAAAGAATCAGAGCAATCATGATTCATGAAGGGGGAGGAGCAAAAGGAATCGACGCACAAATCATCGTAGAAAAAAACTCACCAAGAATCTGAGGGATCGAGAGATGGATCGATCGATCGAGAGAGGGAGTGTGTGGGGGAAGCCTTTGGAGGTGTCGTCGATGCTTGTACGCGTGCTTCGTCTCACAGAGAAGTCGCGTTCTTCCTTGACGAAGCTACAACAGTCGAACAGAACAGAGGAGCGAGAGAAGAGGATGCGAGAGGTGCGGCGAAACGAAACCCTAATGTTCAATAAAAAGTGAGTATATATATATTTTAGATCGGGCGGTCCGGGCGGTTCGGTTCCGGAACCGGACCCCGGAACCGGGAACAGGACCGCCCGGTCACCGGTTCTAATTTTAGGAACCGGAACCCGGATCGAATCGCACTAAAATCGGGAACCGGACCACCGGTCCCGGTCCGGTCCGGGCGGTCTCGGTCCGGGAGGTCTTTTTTGCTCACCCCTACTGAGTTGCACTAGACCCAACATATCCTTTACAGTTGGTATGTTGAGTCGTTTCACTAGTAATCCTAGTAAAGACCATTGTGATTAGGGGTGTGCAAACTGGAACGGACCGGCCTAGGACCGGCCCGGGAGGGTTGGTTCGGTCCTTGAGGTTGGTTGGTCCGGTCCCCGGGTTCCATGGTTTGGGACCGGACCGGCCCGGCTCGGACCGGATCGATAATTTTTTTTCTTAAGAAAAAACATAATCTAGTTAACCTAATGATTTTTGTTTAAAAAAAAATAAAGTAATGAAATATCAATTGGACATACTTCTTAAGAAGAGAACAAAAGAAAAGCTAACAAATACGGGAGACATAAAAGGAGACGCAGTGGGAAACAAATGATGGATGAGATACTAAAGTCTGGTCAATGTGACTTTTAGAATGAAAAAATTCTCAACCGGCCAGTACAAGCACATTTAATTTTTTTTAATTGAACGTAGTAGTAGGCTTTATAGCGGTTGGGCCGGGAGCAGGACCGGACTTGGACCGGACCGGACCGCTAGTCCTAGTCTTGTCTGGTCCCGATCCGATCCTTGGTCCCGAAATTATGGGGATCAGACTATTAGTCCGGTCCCCGGGTTCATGCCGGGACCGGACCAGCCCGAACCATGCACACCCCTAATTGTGATACCCTCAGTAGGCTGATGAGATATCTTAAATATACTAAAGAATATGTTCCATGTTACTCTGGTTTTCCTCCAACTGTGGATGGATATTCTGATGCCTCATAGTGCTTAGAAAGTGAAAATAGTAAGTCCACAAGTGGATATGTATTCACTCTAGGTGGAGCTACTATTACTTGAAAATCCCAAAGGCAGACTTGTATTGCATCGACGTCTAAAGAATTAGAATTTTTTGCTTTAGCCTTAGCCGACGAAAAGGCAGAGTGGATAAAGAATCTGATTATGGATATTACTTTGACTCGGTTAAAGATTAATTCTTTAAGCTTGTTCTGTGATAATCAAGCAGCTATCCAGGTCGTCAAGAATGCTCTCTTTAATTCAAAGAGAAGACATGTCAGACTGAGACATGCGTTGTTGAATTATCTAAGAGAATAAGAAGTTATCACCTTGATCGATGTGAGATCGAAGGATAACATGGCCGATGCTCTCACAAAAAGTTTTCCTAAAGATCGATTATTCAAAATAGTAGGGGAAATGGAGTTAAAGACTTGTAGACAAGTCTTAATTACAATTTACTTATTTTCTTGTTGTGTGTTTTGAATTATCGAATCTTCTTTTATTGGCCAAAATGATAAGCACAATTTATATGTTTCATCGATGTTCATGGTTGTTGACTAATTTGAAAATGGTTAGTTGTCTCATTCCAAACTTGATGAAGACGACTTTGACCTAATTCAAAAGTTCTGTATGGGAAGCTTGTGTCATTCCAAATTTGATGATACAATTCGACCAAGTTGGACTATCCTTTAGTTAAATGATCCCATTCCAAACTTGATGCGAGATTATTTGACTTTAAGGAATCAGTTATTGTGACATTTCAAATTAGAACACAGAAATAGTTGATTGCATAAGAAGCTTGTTGATCTTGTCCTTAATTCGAACTTGACTTTACATGCCTAAGTTATTGTAAGTGACTTGACTATTGGTCCGGTTCTTTAAAACTAGACAATGGTTATTCTCTTACGAATAAACTTGGGTTAATGGCGCTTTGTAAATCAAACTGTTTAGGTCTTGTTCATAATTTATGAAACCGGCTTGATGCTTATGAACATGATATTATGATGCTTTATGACATTAATATATGTTCTTCTCTGCTTGATGTTATGGTGCTAAGTTCTTTTAGTAGAACTATACACTTTTAGTAGATTATTCAAATGATTGAATTCATGATAATATGAAATTCATATCTGACATTCGACAGGGGATGACAGAGATGGAAGAGAGCTTAATAAGTAAGATCGTGACCAGGATGACATACTTGATGAATGAATATATATAATTTAGAGAGTGTGGGAACTTGACAGTTCACCTGTTATTGCCCATTTTTGATGAAGTCCTTTTACTTGAGACTTGCATTTTGATATCTCAATTTTGTGAACATTATTATGCTTGTCTCTTGTATTTGCAAGGCCTTAGACTATTTTGACTGGCCTACTTATACTTGACTGTTATGCATATGTTGGTTGTGAACAGATTCACGATTATGATGATTCACTTATTTGAATTACAAATGATGATTGAGTTTAATATTTTACTGCTAAAACTCTTTGACCGATCCGAGTTGATTGTCTTGGACTGAATGTGAATGATTCATATTTGCTTGAACATCACACTGACTACCGTATTGGATTGTGATGTATGGTGAAGATGAGAGGAGATTGTTGGATATATTGTTAATATAATCAATATAATATGTTCACATACAAGCCCAATAGGTGAAAACATGATTATTTGGGTCCATATAGGCTGGAGCCCAGTAGCTTGCATAAAACTCTAGGGTTTTCCTACGCTAGAGGTAACACTGTTGAGCGTTCCAAACTTGACGTCTCTTGGTGTAATACTTCAAGCAGACAAAACACTTTCTACTTTCTCGAACCTTAACCTCCAACACCTACTTTATGACTCTCTCTTCATTATTTGTTGCCCTTACTCGATCTCGAGCTCAGTCACTCATCACTCTCACCTCATTTTGGGTATGGATTTTCCTAGATTTAATTAAATATGGAAGTATTTTAGGAATATGAATCGGTTAGGTATGAGTTAAGTATATGTTGAATCGGGTACATATCATTGGATTTACATTGTATGAAAATGGGTCAAAACGAGATAAATGGGTCTACTTAGATTGGAACATTGCCGGCCTGATCCTAACCTCCCAATTGATGGGTCTAATATGGGATGAGGCCGAGTGAAGACTTTTGTGAACAGTAATTTCTAGCAAGTCCATAAGTTCTCCAATCTAGTAATCTAGTAATTTTGTGCCTTTTTATTTACCACCTTAGGGACTCTAGTCTAGACTACAAAAAAGTACAAATTCTAAAGCGTGCGAAAAGGATCTAACACCGAGCATCATAAATGATCACTCGCTCTCTTCGCAGACTCTCTCACTCTCTTCATGTTTGCGATGAAACACTGAAGCCAAAAGCTAGTAAGTGTAGATTTTTCCATACCCGTCCTCCGAATTTGTCTCCACAGAAAGAAGAAAAAACAAATCGACTGAAAAAGAAGTCATTCAAAAATAAATTTTGACAAACATCAAGGAATATTCGCAGAAATGCCTTGAAAAAGAGAGAGGACATATTAGTGACTAGGGACGGATTTATGAGGCCCCCCCAGCAAATTGAAATCATGGACTACAAATGGCAAAAAACCAAGCTATCTAAAACCCATTTTTGAATGTTTATAGCCATAATCAATATCTAGTGAATGATTAGTGAAATATAATCTATGAAGTACGAATTTGATGCATAGGTTGTTTGATACAGTTGGATGAGAATAAGCGAACGTGTTTAACTAGACAAAAATGAATGTACTTTCATTATCGACATATGTTTGAAACGAGGGTTGTTCCGGGTTGTCAATTTATCGTGATCTCAAAGCAGAGTAATTAGTATATGATTTTATAACCAATGTGATGTTACGATAGCATCAACACTTGTGTCGAAAGTGGATCACAGTGGATTCTTTTGTAATGTTACTAAAAAATTCGAAATCTACTGCAGTTGCATGAGCCTCTACGCCTTCCATAGGATATCCAGATAAGAGCATAAACTTATGCTTTACTACTCCGATTCTCTGTCAAGTTATCGACTGGAACAAGAAAAACACAGCACATCAACCAACTGTAAGCCCCAACCAGTTAAGATAAAATAAACTAGTGGATACCATCGAACAAAATATTTGATATTTTCGTATAGTCCAAGAACTAGTTTGAACATTTGTCGAAGGTTCACGGGCCATTTTGAATAATCTAAAAGACCAGGGAGGCATTACACACAATTTTCACGAAAAGAGAAGTAAAGCCAAAGGGGAAGTGGTTCACATCCTTGCATCGTTGCATGTCCAATTCCTCCATTTTCAAGCTCCTGCAGAGTGGTCCTGAACATCTCCATCTGCAAGTGGCAACGCCTATTAAAAGATGATCTTCCCTAACATCTTCCCTTTCAAGTAGTGGAGTGAGAAAAGGAGCGCGCCTTCAAGGCATGGTAGATCTCTCCGTTCCATCTTCTAGCTCTGTACTCAAAAGCTATTATATGCATCATAAATAGCAAACGTTTACATCTAGGGATAAGACCGATAGCGTGAAAAGACGAATCCCACATGTAAAATATGAAAAACCATACAAGAAAATCGACATTTCTTCATCCCTAGTTGCATAAGAGTTGTCCCTGGACATGTTGCTTGAACCTTACCAGCTGCTGCGGTGCATTTCCCGCTGTATCGTTCCCCGTGAATTTGTAACTTTACTGTTCGATCAGTCTTCCACCAAATCGGCCTTCACCATGAGATGAAGTTTTTACTTTTCTCGAAACATTCACACTAAAGCATGAACAGAAGTTACAGGTACCCTGTAAGTACTACTTCCTGGAAAGTTGATATGGGCAACTTCGTGCGAAGAACGGACGTAATTCCCGGTGTCAACGACATTCCTAAATTAACCTGTTATGAAGTATCGAATATACGAGTCGCCTGACAAAATTTTTTAGTCTTGATTCAACATGATAGCCTATGCAGCAGACCGAAAACGAAGAGCTTGTCGGTAGAAAGAAGTATCGGGAATGAAATTTCTGAAGATCTTTTTCAATGCACTTGATTTCCAGTTGGAGTTCCAAGACTCTCTTACAGGGACCAAACTTACCTCATTCATGAAGAAGTGACCATGGTCAGAGCTCACAAGCCTGTGATCATGAGCCAATGCAAAGATGCAACCCTCTCCAACTGCATGACCTTCGCCATATGAAAAGCGCTACGTCAAAATCGAAAGAGACGATAATATTTAGCGGAGCCGTAAAATTAATCAGCAACCCGTTTTCTGAACAAATCGATTTTAACTGTTTGAGCCCTTTTCAGTGTACTTTGCAAGGAACTTCACCTGATAACAGCTATAGTTGGTAGATGGAATGTCAACAGCTTGCTCACAAGCTTCTGAAACGACATGAGATACTCCTGCTCAACACAGCTCATGGTTTTAACTTGTATGAGCAGACTAACAAACATAACTTGCATTGTGCATATTGATTATTTGGAAGCCCACTCACAATGGCGATTTCTCTATCTGTGCATCCTAAGTAGCTTACATCCATCCCATCAGAGAAGAACCTACCCTTCATTCACACCACATCAAACATGGCGCAAGTTGCGTATGTGTTCTATCTGATTATTATCTTCCAACCACGGGATATGCAGCTCATGGGTGAAGGTCCCCACGAGTATACGCTAATTTCTGCTACATACAAGAGAGCATATTACCTGATTTGTTGTGATCAACACACTTTCGTTTCCATCCCTTGCGATCTGGAGTCAAACAGGAGCGACAGTTGCAAGTTATTTGTCTCAATATGTGGAATACCACGCACTATGATTTTTTCTGAGGTATTATGACAAGTGAGATAGTCTTAGTTCATCTCCACAATGACTTCAAAGTGCATATTGTGTAACTACAAGGTCAGAAGTCACTTTCAGCATACTTTGGCAAAGACGTTGATAGAAAGGGAGAAAAAGAAACAGATTGATATCGCATTCTCTACTTCATATTTACTTTTGTGATGGGGTCGTACCACGTTCTTAAGTAGAAGACATGCCTGGTCAAGGAGCTTGTCGATCAAACGTATTGCCCGCCGGAGAGAACCTGTGGAAATCGTTGCTGGCTATGAACAAATGATCATTTTGACTCTTCGAGAAGCAAAGGAATTAGAGGTGAAGAGTGAACGACGCTGTACCTGTGACGGGATTCGCCAATGAAACTCAAGATATAGACACTGCCTCCGACAATGCCTAACTCACAGAACCGGTCTTCTTTGTTTGTCTCTGTGGGTGTCAGTGGATTCCAGGCATGATCATGCAGCTCCATGGGATGATACCAAAGCTATAGGTTGGAGAGCGCAAGTCCTCAACGGAATGTTCAGACTTTAGTATTTGTCATGCGTTGTCTATGTGAGCAAACTCTGCACTATATATAGCTGGTTAGATTCTTTTGCCTACAGTCCTTGAGTCCTGACTCTAATCAGTCAAGCACGCCCTCTTGCCGATCTTACAAAGTCATTGAAAGATTTTTGGAATTAGAACAGCAAAGCCATGGGATACTTTAGCGAAACAAACAAACTAGGAGGGACAATTTTGTTGGATATAACGATGGTGAGCAAGTCATTGTCATATCCATCGCAAAAAAATGATCTGGTGAACCTAGTACTGTGGCCATAATAATGCCTTGATCTACAGAATACAATGATTCTTAACTTAGTATCAACACTTGGATCCCAACATTAGGCACCCGCGGATGCCGCTGTCGACTTTTTTGATACCGTTTTCAGCTTATAATCGTATCATGAAATTTTCCCCACTTCGCCAATTCTTGCTGGACCGCCTTTCAGTTCGAGAGCTCTAAATCTGCCGTTAGAGGTTTAAAACAAGAACAGCAACAAAAGTAACAAGAAGATGGCTGCCATAAAGTGACCAGGCATTTAGAGAAAGAACGCTTTAAAAGATTATCCTGATAAGAAAGAATGATTAAGAGAGAATGGTATTGTTCTCTAATAATGGTGTGTCAAACAATGTACATGAGAAGCCCTTATATAGGCTTAGAAGAGGTAAAGAGCTTAGTGCTCTTCCTATGTGGGACTAAAGAGAAAGAAGGAATGTAAGAGAAAGCTATAAGACTACAAGGCTATGCAAATATGTCTAACACCCCCCCTCAAACTCAAGGTGGATCAAACAACGAGAGTTTGGAAAGAAGAAATTTAAAGCGTTGTGATGTAAGAGCCTTCGTAAAACAATCTGCAAGTTGATTCTCAGTTCCAACAAAAGGAAGAGAAATAGTGCGAGCTTGAAGATGATGACGAGTCAGATGACAATCGATCTCAATATGTTTTGTACGCTCATGAAAGACTGGATTTGCACCAATATGGATGGCACTCTTGTTGTCACAGTGTAGAGGAGTGGGATCCGGAAGTGAAACACCCATGTCAGCAAGTAAGCGGCGAAGCCAAACAATCTCAACGGTAGTGTCAGCCATAGCACGATACTCGGACTCTGTAGAGGAGCGTGAGACAATTTGTTGTTTCTTGGCACGCCAGGAAATAAGAGAATCGCCAAGAAAAATGCAATAGCCAGTGATAGATTTGCGATCAGACACATTGGAAGCCCAATCAGCATCAGAATAGGCACGCAACTTGAGAGCAGAAGAAGATGGCAGAAATAAGGAACGCGATAAAGTGCCTCGGAGATATCGCAAGATCCTCAGAACAGCAGCATAATGAACTGTGCGAGGAGCAGCAACAAACTGACTGACAACATGAACAGCATAAGCAATGTCGGGTCGGGAGATAGTAAGATATACAAGGCTGCCAACCAAAGTTCGATAGCGGGTCACATCAGAAAGAGGCTCCCCGTCATCCGAGCAGAGCTTCTGATTCAGCTCAATAGGAGTAGCAGCAGTGCGTGCATCCGAGAGAGCAGCCCTAGAGAGAATATCAGCAGTATATTTTTGTTGAGAAATAAGGATACCACGTGAACTGCGAGCAATTTCAAGCCCAAGAAAGTAGCGCAGTGGTCCAAGATCCTTCATGGCAAAATGTTGCTGAAGGTGCCGCTTGGTATGTTCAATATGGTCGCGATCATCTCCAGTGATAACCATATCATCAACGTAAAGAAGAAGAATAGTGCAACCAGCAGAAGAGGTATGAACAAACATAGCATGATCAGCCTCGCTTTGAGTAAAACCAGCAGATCGAATAGCATCACTGAACTTCTCAAACCAAGCACGGGGAGCCTGTTTAAGACCATAAATAGCCCGTCGCAAGCGGCAAACCTGTCCAGAAATATGACCAAGACCAGGTGGAGGTTGCATGAAGATATCCTCTTGAAGATCCCCATGAAGAAAAGCATTCTTGACATCAAGCTGAAAGAGGGGCCAATTACGAATTGAAGCAATAGCTAGTAAAGCTCGGACAGATGTCATCTTTGCTACGGGAGCAAACGTCTCCTCATAATCAATACCATACTCCTGCGAGAAACCTCTGGCAACCAGACGTGCTTTGTAACGTTCAATACTGCCATCAGAACGGGTTTTAATCTTATATATCCATCGGCATGATACCAAGGAGCGGCCTGGAGGGAGAGACACAAGCTCCCAAGTACCAGTACTTTCCAATGCCCTGAGCTCCTCAGACATAGCTTGACGCCACTCAGTATGCTGAACTGCCTCACGATAACTAGTGGGTTCTTGTACAGCATGAACAGCAGCCAAAAAAGAGCTAAACTCAGTAGAATAAGAAGTAGAAGCAACATACCGAGTAGGCGGACGTCGATCCCGAGGAGGATTACGGCGTGGCTCTAGAACTGCAGAATCGTCGAGGGCAGGTAGAGTAGGAGGTACAGCAGAACGGGGAGGAGAAGATGGGGACGGTGGTGATATATCTGGTTCCGAGGTGAAAGCAGAATAAGGAGGATCAGGAAAAGGATCAACAGGGAAATCCATAAATGGAACATGGGTCGAGACAGGAGGTGTTACATTTGTAGGGAAGAAGGGAACGTGTTCATGAAAGGTAACATTGCGAGAAATACGTATACGTCGCGCATTTGGGTCATAACAGCGATAACCCTTGTGCTCGGTGCTGTAACCCAAGAATGCACACGAGATGGAGCGAGCGGTGAGCTTCGTACGTTCGGTGGGTGGAAGAATGACAAAACAAGTACACCCAAAAACTCGAAGATGATTATAGCTGGGAGATCGAGAATAGAGACGTTGGAAAGGGGTGTCTTGATGAAGAACAGACGAGGGTAGGCGGTTAATTAGATGAACAGCTGTGAGAAGTGCCTCAGCCCAGAACTCAGTAGGAACAGATGTCCCAAGTAAGAGAGCGCGAGTGGTATCTAAAATATGACGGTGCTTGCGTTCAGCAACCCCATTCTGAGCTGGAATCCCAGGACAAGATAGTTGAGGAAGTGTACCATCGCTGGCCAAGAGGGAACGAAAAACAGTAGAAAGATATTCTCCTCCTGAGTCTGAACGAAAAACTTTGATTTTTGTATTAAATTGGGTAGAAATCATGGTAGTAAAAGACTGATAGATGGAAAAGAAATCACTGCGTTGACGCATAAGATAGACCCATGTGTAACGAGAGTAATCATCAATAAAAGAGACATAATATTTGAAACCACTCTTTGAACAAAGTGGGGCAGGACCCCATACATCAGAATGAATAAGATCGAAAATTGCACTAGATCTAGAGTTACTAATAGGAAAAGGCTTAGCAGATTGTTTGGCCAAGGGACATACAGAACATGGAGGAAGATTACCAGAAGAAACAAGACCTAAAGCACCTCGTTGATGAAGGACGGTGAGACGAGAAGAAGGAATATGTCCGAGACGTTGATGCCATCGGGCAAGATCAATGGTAGCCAACACAGGAGAAGGAAGAGAAGAAGTTGGAAGGTGGAGATGCTGCATAATATAGAGTCCGTCCCGTCTACTACCTCTCCCAATCATCCGACCACTCAAACGATCCTGCACAAAGCAAGAGCTATTTGTAAAGCTTACAGTACATCCAGCATCAGTAAGTTGTCCAACGGATAATAAATTGAGAGCTAGAGATGGAACATGTAACACGTTAGGGACATTGAAATCTTGAGAGATAGTGAGAGTACCCCGCCGGGTAGCTAGGAGAGGAGAGCCATCAGCAGTAAAGAAATGTGCTGGATGCTTGAGCTCAGAGAGCTGAGTGAGACAAGCAGCGGAACTAGACATATGTCTAGCAGCTCCTGAGTCAAGTATCCAGGTAATAGAAGTGTCACCTGAAGATGGAGTGGCTGCAGCAGTGTTTCTTGTAGATGAAGAAGTTGTAGGAGTGCTGGAATCGGGAAAAGACCCAAGCAAAGAAGGGTTCAATCGAGCAAGCTGTGCTTCAAGGGCAGCAATCCGATTATCCGTAGAAGAAGAAACCAGAGTAATAGGTCGAGAGTGTGGAGATGTCACAGAATACTGAATAGAACGCGGTGTTGCTGAAGGGCGTGAAGCTTCCTTCTTCTTTTGCCAACAGTGTGGCTCCTCATGTCCAAGACGGTGACAATAAGTACATAAAAGGCGGCGAGAGCCACGTGCAGAGGGAGGTCGTGGTGAAGCAGCCAAAACAGCAGGCGGAGCACGTGGTGGAGCAGCTAAAACAGCAACGGAATCAGCAACTGCAGAGGAGGAAAGTAGACCCAGACGAGTTTCCTCAGACTGCAATTCTTTGATAGCGTCAAGGAGGGACGGTCTAGGAGAGCGATGAAGAAGCTGGCTGCGAACACCTTCATAAGGAGAGCCAAGCTTCATAAGGAAAGTATGTAGACGGTGTCTATCTTGAGTTTGAAGCCGAGTAGATGGACACCTAGTACAGTTCAAGCATGTCGAGCAAAGAACAGGAGCAAGAATATCTAATTGACTCCAAAGGGAATGCATATAATTGTAAAAGTCTCGAATAGAGCGAGACCCTTGCGTAGCACAGTAAATTTCTTGCTCCAACTGATAAACCCGAATGTCCCCGGTCTGAGTAAACATCTCGGCGAGCTGATCCCACAAACATTTCGCTCCAACAATATGAGAAAATTGTGGGCGAAGAGCAGGATCAATAGAGCCAAAAAGAATAGCCCATGCCTTCCGATCAACAACTGTCCATGCTCGAATTTCAGCGGTACGCTTTACAACCGCCTCAGATGAGGCACTTTCCTTAAGAGCATCAGGACATAGACGGAAACCTTCAACATGCTCAAATAAATCGCGGTAAACAAGAGCCGCCATTGCCGATGGTTTCCAAAGTGAATAGTTTGAACCATCAAGCTTGACATCTATGCGGTCACTAGAATCGCCCATGACAACAGAAAAATCACTAGCGAAGCTAGAAAAGTGGGTTGAGGTGGGAAAGCTGATCAAAAGGATCGAGAGACACAAATTAGAGACGCTAGCAAAGCTGGGTGACGGCTCAATAGCCCAAAACTCATTATCTTAATTTCTGATGCGGAAGATCCAATTTATGGCAACCGCAGAGCATACTTTTAAAAATAATGAGCTCATTATCTTAATTTCTGATGCGGAAGATCCAATTTGTGGCAACCGCAGAGCATACTTTTCAAGACAATGATCTTGGCTCTGATACCATGATAAGAAAGAATGATTAAGAGAGAATGGTATTGTTCTCTAATAATGGTGTGTCAAACAATGTACATGAGAAGCCCTTATATAGGCTTAGAAGAGGTAAATAGCTTAGTGCTCTTCCTATGTGGGACTAAAGAGAAAGAAGGAATGTAAGAGAAAGCTATAAGACTACAAGGCTATACAAGTATGTCTAACATATCCCTTCTTGTTTATTGCTTTGGTAACAGACTCCTGATGGCTTCCCTGTGTTTACGAGGGCGGAAGGCTCCAGATGATTGCTAATCCGAGTGAGTTACTGTCAAATAGCATTGAAACATCAGACGGACAAATTACAGATTTGATGATTCTGTTGATGGTTGGGTGTGATCCGCCTATGTGCTTCTAGCGTGAGTAGTTCTCAGCTAACTAGCACTGATACGTGACACCACATGACACGTCATTTATAAAAAAAGAAGAAGGAGAGAATTTCAATACGTTATGACACGTTTTATTTATCTTGCACATATAAAAATACATAAGAAAAGGTCAGCAATGAGTTTTTTCTTTTTCGCCTTCCTCAGTTAGTGATTCACGTGTTAAAATGGCGTATCTGGATGCAGGACTCGCGTGTTGCTAACTTGTCCGAAGCATTAATCCTGTTGACCACATGTTGGTCGTGTGTCGATGAGCATGGCTGTGCTTGTCTGTGCTTCCTTGATCCTCAGTACATCCAAAATGTGGGAATAAAAATGTACAGGGTCAAGGGGATCACATGGCGTTCATTGGCCAGCCTGCGACAGACTAAGCAATTGTCATCTAAGCAAAATAGTCAGGAATCCTCCGAAAGCGACTCTGATCGAGACTTCCGATAATATGATGACAAGCTCCAGGAATGGCGAGAAACTCCCAAGTTCATCTAAACAATGAAGCAATTAATGCTCCGTCTCCACTTATCACGGTAATATCGTGCTTTTCGAGTTTCTCTCTCAAAAAGAGGCACCTCTGTTTGTCTGCATTGAGCTTGTCTGGACCATGTGCCTTGGCTGATTGCCATGGAAAGTCTGGCGCGAAGCCAGGACATGCCCTTTGCATGGACATAAAACAAATTGGCATCTAGTCATGCAGTGTGACAAAGAAGGCCGAGTACAAACATAGAGACAGGCCAGACGGAACCGGACAACCATTACAGTATGTCAGATTAAGCTAAACTTGCAGACCAGCCTTCGGACGAATTACATTCATCTTCTTACAATTTAGTTTCTGAAATTAGTCTTTGATCGACAGCATGGAGCCAACTGTCAGACACAAGCAAAATCTTAGAAGTTGTTAATCCCGGGCAATCACAGAAGTGAGCCCCGGAACAAAAGCTGACATCTTCAATGAGAGGGCATTACACGACTGATCCGTGCGGCGACATAACTTAGATCTCCTTGAGCAATTGTTGCATAAAATTTGCTTCTAAACAAGTTAATCACCATCCACGAAAATATCTTCAAGATTCATGATGGAGAAATAGTAGAAGATTATATCTAGACAAGATGATATGATCTCCAGGGAAAAGAGAGGAAAACTTTGGGCCTATTAGAAGTTCTTGAAATAATCAGTGGCACACGACTGAACTCAGAAAATTCTTTCCAGTGGCGTGCCACAAAAATGAAGGCAGCCAATGTGTACATATGCAAAATCATCATTCATATCTGGCAACATAGCCAAGAAACAGTACACAAGCAAAAGAACGTCGAAACTAATCCTACTGCTTAAACAACATACAATGGAACATTTGGGAAAAAGAAAAAGGAAAATGAGAACAAAAAAAATAGGAGCATAATTGGTGCTTTGCTTGACCGTTTGTCATACCTGCCCAAAGAGCATCTCTGGGTGGCACAACTTCTTACCTGCAATGCATGAGCCTCAAATTAGAGAATGTAGAAATACAGAAGACAGACTCAACCTGCATATTAGTGTCCACGCACCTGCACTTTGAGCTACCAAGCGTGAGCTCTAAATCATCTGATCCAGGCTCATCGTGAATTCTCTCTCCTTCCCACGGTTTCACAAGACCCTTCCCATTGACTCCAAAGGCAAACTCATTTGAAATCACTTCTGACATAGGGATATCTCCAGTGTGATCAGTGGCAGCAGCGATGGCAGGAGAGCATGTTCCACTTTGCCCAGGTGTCCATGTACGAGATCCACCCCCAGCCAAAACCTCTTGCTTTGAGCCAAAAGGATTGGATGAGACGAGCGTAAACGTTGGAGACACTGGGCCTCCTTGGGGAATTTGAATCCTAGAAATCCATTCAGGGTCAGGAAGGATCCGATGACCAGGGCTCGGTGGGGTGGAAGATGGCATGAAGGAGTAGCGCTCGCCCCAGCCAAAGCGGGTGGATTGGTCATCCAAGTCAGCCTTAACTCTGGGGCTTCTAGCAGTTGGAGAGCTCAAATAAGGTGTGACAGGAGCACTGATTGAGCTTCCAGGAATATAGAGATGAGGGAGCTTCGAAGAGGAGGCCGATGACGAAGCAGAGGAGAAGTTCTTGAGCCATGGGATTAGGAAACTCCCATCTGCATTAGCATTGGCTGCGTAGAAGGATGAGGCAGGACTTGGAAAAGATGATGAGCCTGGGCTTGGGTTGTGGGTTGGGAAGTAAGAAGAAGATGGACTCACTGTTTCCGATCTAGCCACCATATCCACATGCTCTGCAGGTTTGCAGCCCTGTTTAAATTGCAACAAAAATTAGTTAAGTTTAGAGAACATACTTAGGGATATGTGTTTTAGTGTGTGTGCAGTGTGCACTTTTGGAGATAGCCATAAAGAGAGCAAAAGTAGCCCATATAATCAACCATGAAAGGACTAACTATTTAAACTAATACAGAGTCATCTACATAACGCAACGCTTTCATCCAATCCAAGTTCCCCCTTCGAACAATTTTAATACATCAGAGCTAACTATTTGTATGGGCAGTCCTACGTAAGAGAGCAAGTCCTCTCACCCATTTGAACACGCAAAACTCTTCGCTCAAAAACGCTGTCATTTGTAGGTCTGTACTTCTCTACCAATGCTCTATCTAGCAAAACATAAGAGCTGTTCTATTCAACTTCTCATCAGGGCAACATATTGCAGGTCATGATTAATTCACACTGCAGGAATTGGTTCACAGAATTTTAGTACTAGATACCAAGCAGAGTTACCAATCCTTCAGAATGGTAACCCTAAAACCACAACATTAACACTTATTCTAGCGATTTAAAATCTAAAAGTAGCCACAAGGCCAAGGCCAAGTTTTGCAACTTTTGTTATCGACAACTATTCAGTCAAAAAGTGGAGACAATTACCTTCCGATATGTGGTGCCGTCGGCTTCCACAATCCAACCAGCCTCATCACAGAGAGCCTTGAGGACTTCATTGTTGTCGCAGTGCTTCGGGAGCTTGTAGTTACCATACACCCTCAGCCCCGAGAAAATTTTCGCAGCTACGGCTCTCCTCCTCCTCTCTCTCCTCTTATTGTTCTCTCTCTCCCTCCATGTCGGCATCCGCGAGCCCGACGTCATGTTCACGAAACTCACAGACTCCCCTTCCTCTCTCTCTCTCTCTCTCTCTCTCTCTCTCTCTAAACCGATTTCGAGATCTTCCGACCTTTTCCCCACAAATCAAATCCAAAGTATCTCCACAAAACCGAACCGACAGCGACTCAGACCAGAACTCTACTTCGGACGCACGAAATCAGAGCGTTCCAGACTGATGAAACTAGGTTGAGCAAATCAATTATATAAGCGGAACGCGCAAATGAGAGAGGGCTTTCGCGACCAATTGACTATACAGCAAGCTCCGAGCTGATCAACAGAGCGTGAACGACGCGGACTTCTTCGAGGAAATTGCCGAGACGACTTCGATCGAAGAGGAGAAAAATGTAGCGATGCCAAAGGCAATTACCATCTCGTGATGGCGAGGTTCGATATTTGGCTAACAGCGACGGCCCTTGACTCGGTCGGAGAAGATGGAATTGTTGACTTTGATTCGTAGGAGGAGGAAAAGCGATTCGAGACCAGATCTAGAACCTCATTCGGATTTCAAGGAAGAGACTGGAAATGCGAGCGTGCGCGCGTGCGTGTACGAGCAACGCGGGATTTCGCTGCCCGAGCACAGGAAGGGAGACGCGGGTGTGAACGAGAGAATCGGCGAAACAGAACGGGGTCAGAGCATTCGACTACTGACAGTGACAGTGAAGCTCGATGCTGACGCTTAATCACCCTCCACGTGGCTTGCACTAACGAACATATCCGAATCCAGACCCGATGGAATCGGGCTGAAGCCCAAAAACATAAGGACCCGAACTAGGCCCAACAGACATTCCCTCCCACATCCTCTCGGTTGGTCCACATTTGAGGTTACAAAACTGGACGCGATTTTGCATATGATAAACGAATTCTGGAAAATTACCACACACAAAAAAAAAAATTCATAAACCTATTATAATTATGTCAATTCAGTTCACTTGACTAACTGATAATGATGTGAACTTTTTAAATAATATTTAATATTTCTTTTATGTTTTTCTCGCTGAAAGTGACCCTTTAGGGTCACTGAAGCTCCCTGGCCATAGGGGAGGGCCAAGATGCCCTCACCTAGTTTGGGCAAGGGCCTTGACACCCTTGCCTGAGGTGGGCGAGAGTGTCGGTGATCCTTACTAAATTTGGGTGAGGGGCCGCATGCCCTCGCCCGCCCAAAGCGTTTGGGGAAAAAAAAACTCAAGAAAAGAAAAGAGAACATTAAAAAAAAAAAATTCAAGAAAATTTACATTAAAAAAAATTGAACGTCAACGGGCAGTGTCACATCAACATTGGCTGGTCAAATGGACTAAAATGACATAATCACAATATATTTATGATTTTTTTAATATAATTTACCTAAATTTTATTATTGTACACTACGCTTTATATTGAAATCATGTTAGACCCGTCAAAATAGGCCATAAACCTAATATGATAAGTTGAGTTATTCTATGAGTTAGTTATATTCAAATGAACCCTCAATGCGTTTATAAATAATATGAATATTTAATGAATCACAAATAAATGATAAATAAATCATAAATGAGTTTACAACCTGCACCTCTACGACCCTTTCTTCATCCTCTTTCGCACTCACCCCTTCTCGCGCTCACTCACTTCACACTCTTACCTCAGTTTGAAAATTAAGTTTTCTAAATTGAATAAATGTGAAAACATTTAGAAATATAGGTCAAGTCGAGTGAGTATGCCTTGATTATGGGTCGAACCAACTATGACTCGTTAAATTTGCATTGCAATAAAATGAATTATAAATGAATGAAATGGATCTATTAGCAGGATTACACTGTTACGTTCTTTCCCGAAGTGGATCGATGCTCATCTGCAACCGTGCATTTGCAAAACATAACTGTAGTCAATCAAACTGCTCAAGAGAAAACGCAAATTCCGTCCAAGTTACAAGGAATCACCACATAACGCGGTCCTCCAAGTTACGAGGAATCACCACATAACGCGTGCGAGTATAGTAGAAGATCATCACAAAGTAAATCTCCATAGGAAAAACCAAACTCTAGCAATGAATGATCACGATAGCTGTAAATTTTGGTCCTTGCGAAACAATTCTTGCCATGCAGAACTTGGATGCTTTGTGGGGTCTCCAAGATCTGCAAATGGAGAGGCAATTACATCAGCTAGGCGGGCATTTAATTGGGAAATTTGCAGCTCTGTCACATACTTAGGTTTTCTGGTTAAAGAAATTAGCTTGACCGGAAAAGGGAGTGAACAATATAAGGTCAAAATTCACAGATAGTCATCCTTCTCCAGCCATGTTCCCAGAATGAAGCATGACTCGCAATAAGTAGTTTTATCTAAATGAAAACTTCAGTTCATTGGTCTTTTTGAAAAAAAAAAAAAAAAAACTATGTGACAAATCATGAGGAGTCAAAAAAATCAAAAAGTCAAAACACTTACACCTTCAGTCTGGTGATGCATAGCGAGGTCATCTCCACTCTTGTAAAGTCATCCAGGCTAGACCACAGAGCATGTTCTACTATTATCTCCTCGTGTCGTTCTAACTTCAAATCCTTCATCAGGGAGAGAACAATTGGATTTGCGAATACCCCATATTCCAGCATGTGAAAATTATATCAACAAGATTTACTCATCCAGGATGGCAGTTTTGCATCTGCAAGTGTAAAAGCAGTTAGAAGCATGCCCAATGTACAGTGAATCCCATAACAAGAAAAGATTAAACACCACTGGTCCACACATATATCATCATCATTGCAAATAAAAGCACAAGATGCACCTGAAAGATCCTGTATTTCTCATAATGTGAAAAAAACAGCAGGCAGGCATAACCAAGTGTGGATGGCGACTGTGGTGGAACTGGTGGCAGATATTAGCCACCTCAAGATTTCATCTCCTTAGTTTCACACGTCTCTCGTGATGAATGAACTATATGCTTAGCCAAAACTAGTGTCTGAGTCAGATGATGATGTTGCCCGGTAAACAGACTTGGAAGTAGATATGATGTAAAGAGGTGTTATCCAAAACGAGAAGTACCTCAGAGTAGTTTAAGTCCTCCTCTAGACTTGCGAAGTGGTTTGGCTCAATTTCAGAATGTCTCCCAACACTCTACTCACAGAGTCCTTCAACTCTTTAGTAATCTTCAACTGGGAAGGCACCAATTCCAGTGCATATAGAGTGATGACCTTCATCACAGTATCCAATTTCAAGGTATTTGTTTCGCTATTCCATACACTCTGGTTAACAAACTTGCATGATTCTCTCAATACGCATTCTCTGCACACCTAAAAAGACAAAATCAAAAGGAAAAATAATAAGAAATAGGATCATTGTTTTTCACATTACGGGGACCGTCGAATTCATTGAACAGAGAGGAAGCAACTCAAACAACTACTGGCTCACATTGTCCTCTTGAATACTGAAGAAACTCCGTAATCTTTTAGCAGCAAAGACATTCTTCTTTGCAGTGGAAGGGCAGCCAAACAAAGCTATCTTTTTCAAGTCGCTACCTGACAACCATCTAGACACAGAACACGCAAGCTCAGCATACTAAGGGGGACAGAAGAAAACCAGCATCAATGATTGATGCACAAGTACCAAACAAATGAATATACAACTCAATAGAAGGATCAAGAAACACCAATTCCTCCTCAATCTGCTCAGATACTTAAATCAAATACTGCTTCCTGGGTGTCATTTGTGACATTAGGTCACAAGTCATAACCTCTAATGTTCTGAGAATCAATCATTCCAAGCTCATACCTTCCTCACAACAACCATGACAAGTTGTATGTCAAAAATTCCTCGGCTTCATTTATCTTAGCCAATTTAACCTCATTTCTATTGCATATAACACTTCATATCGTCGGAAATGAATAATCCGATGAACTTAGCAAAACGGCTTACTTGGCAATCTCTTGATGGTCCTTGCCGAACTTCTCGGCCGCGAATTTCACGAAATCTCTGCTGTAACTGTCCTCGAAATGCCTCGCGTCCCATTTCCCATTCTTTTTCAAGAAATTAGCCTCTCTAAAGTAACCTTCCTTGTGCAAATGAGACAAGAAAGCCTCCGCATCCGGAGATAGCTCCTTTATAACAAGAACACCCTCAGGAGGCCTCTTGGCCTTTCCCCACTTTCCATCCACGTAGATGTCGTACAAGCTCGCGGGCGGCGCACTTTGATCCTGCTCCGGAACAGCTGCATCGCTCTTCGGTCCGTCGTCCCTGCTCTCTAGAATCCTCACCTCCTCCTCCAACCGCTTCAGTTTCAACCCCAACTCGCTTCTCGCACTATCGGATTCGCTTTCGCTGTGGCGTTCGTCTGTTTGCGGGATTAGCCCCACCGCTTCTTTGAAGAACACGTCGAGCGGCTTCTTCTTGTAGCTGATGTATTCCTCGGCGGGGGATCGAGTCGAGCTTTTAGCTGCTGCGCCGGCGGCGAAACTGCATTGAGGGAGAGCTGAGAGAGGCTTTCGGAGGGTCGAATGGAGGAAATGAGGTTTAGGGTTTTGGCGTCTGAGAGAGGACAGGGTTTTGAGAAGACGCATGATTGATCGCCCCTGCACCGGAAGTGACTGGTCGATCGTGGCGACGCACACTGGAATTTGATATGGAGAGGACTGGGAGAAGAAGGCTCAAATTTGGGCCTGTTAAATGGGCCTGATCAGCCCAAACATTCCTAAGGACCTGAAGCCCAAACAGACTATTTTGGAAAATTGAATCAGAATTGTTATATTGGCCACGACTATTCTGGAGAGGACTCGAAGAAATCCATTTGGTAACGTAATTTTATTATTATTTTTTAATTTTGAAATATTTTTTTTTATTTATTTAGAAGTAGCTTTGGAGCCACTTGAAGAAGTAAAATAAAAAAATTATTTCTCTTCAGAAAAAAAATTAACTTATGGCCATAAGTTAATTTTTAGAGCAGAAGTGTTGTCATGCACACCCTTAGCATCACTCGTGGCCTCAAAGTCAAAGGTTGTCGCCTATTATCGCAGCCTCACTGCACACAAAGTTCAATACACACTTCTCCCAATAAGAGTATCGATCATGGATTTAGTTATTACCTAATATATGTCTGCTATGATTCTATCGTTCTTGAAAAAGGAGGGTGAAATACGCATGATTACCTAAGTTTTTCAGGTGCTTGCTGTTTAATCTCTAATGACGAACTTCTCCTCGTCCTTAGAAAGATGATACTGTAACGTGAAAATATCATGCCATATTCATTTTGAGGCGAGTAATTGCCGATTTTTCAGCGATCTAAGGGTGGTGAAATGCTTTTCTTCTCTCCTCCCTAGAGTTCTCTTCTTTGCACAACCTTTTTTTTTTTTTTCAACCTTCGTAGAGAAGAGGGTCTGAACTAGTCCCTCTCCTCCTTTTTTTTTTCTTTGGTTGATTTGGTTCTTTGTTTTTTTTTTTTTTCTTTTCCTTTTTCTATGAGGAGCTTTTCCCTTTTGATCTAGATGAGGCTTATATCTCGATCCAGTCTAGATTAATTGGGGATGTCGAACCTAGGGACGCAACGATGAAAAGCAAGGCATGGATGGAGATTTATGTGTGTGCTCGTTATACCGAAGACCGATTCAATGATCAACCGCCGATTTTGGTTTGAAGAAATCACAGATATGCTCTTGGAGCGTGTGACCCCTAATCTTATTCTGATGGTTTATCTTTTTCATTGGGAAAATTACCAAAAAAGTCCTAAACCTTTTGCAGTTATGTCAATTCAGTCCTCAACTTTTTTTTTTTTTTGCCGATTCAGTCCTAAAGCTTTTGTAAACCTTTTGTAATTGTGCCATTTAAGTCCATCCGGCGAGCTTTGACCGGCCGGCAACTCATTATTTTAATATTTTTTGAAATTTTTATGAATTTTTTTAAATAATTTTTATGATTCGTTTTCGTTTTCTCTCCCCTCCCCTCCCCTCCCCTGCAACTCTAGCTGGTTGCCAATTCAGTCCTAAAGCTTTTGTAAACCTTTCGTTTTCGTTTTCTCTCCCCTCCCCTCCCCTCCCCTGTAAACCTTTATGTGTGTGCTCGTTATAGGTCGCCTCTCCCGGCCATGGCAGGGGTCGTCCTTGCCGTCGCCGGGCAAGGCAGCGACGACGAGGTTGAGCCCCGCCATGGCTGGGCAAGGATCGGCCTCGCAAGCCTAGATCTGGGCCGATGAGGTTGAGCCTCGACCGGCCATGGCAGGGCTCGAACTTGCCCGACCATGTCGAGGAAGCTACGGTGGTCGCAAGCCTAGGATCTGGGCCGGAAGAGAGTGTATCGAGAGATGGATTCTCGAGGAATGACCGAGGGAGGGTGTCAATGAAGGTGGTGGTCAATGCAATTGAGACGGCCCGGGAAGCTCGAGCTCGGGGCTCACCAGGCGAGCTCAACCATGGCGTGGAGCTTGAGGATGTGCAGGCAACCTCAAGCTCAAGGCTCGCCAGATCCAGTCGATCTCGACCATGGTGTGGAGCTCGAGCTCGCCAAATCGGCTGGTGAGCCTCAAGCTCGGCCGAGGGCGATGAACTCTTGCCTTGCTGGCCTCAGCGAAGCTCAAAGCTCGCTGATATGGCAAAGTTCCGAGCTCGTCGGCCATGGCCGAGCTTGAGCTCACCTGGATTTGGAGAGCTCGTAGCTTGCCGACCTTGGGCGAGCTCGAGATCGCCGAGACCAGCTGCCTCGAGCTCGCCGGGTCAAGTCATGGCCATCACCGGGCGGCCGGAGGAAGGAGGACGGAGCGGCAACGGAGGAAGAAGGAGCAACGATCCGGAGCAAGGAGGAAGAAGGAGTAGCAGTCACGGTGTGGAGCAAAGGAGGAAGAAGACGGTGGGACTGCGGGAGGAGGAAAGAAAAGAAAAAGAAAAAGAAAAAGAAAACATAAAAATTATAAAAAAATCATAATTTTTTTAAAAATATTAAAATATTAGATCGCCGGCCGATCGGTGTTCACGTCAGCGCTGATAGGCTAAAATTCACCGGATGGACTTAGATGTCATAATTACAAAAGGTTTAGGACTGAATCGACAAAAAAAAAGGTTTAGGACTGAATCGGCACAACTGCAAAAGGCTTAAGATTTTTTTGGTAATTTTTCACTTTTTCATTTGGAACTTGTTTTGTTCCGAAACTGCGTGAGATTTGAGTTGGTTTGCAGTTGGACCGCGTGATTTATCTTTTGTGTGGAAATGAATGGAATAATAATTTGGAAAAAAAAAAAGGGTGTTGAGAGAGGAGAAGTTCCATGATAGTTGGCATGAGGTCGAGCACATGGCATGACCACACTCTCTTTCTTTTGTTCTCCCCCCGGAATCAACAAATTCAATCGTTTTAAAGCACAAGCACAAGAAACGAAATTCGAACTTTGGTTGGTGACAACATTCCTCCATTACTTCTCACGATCTCAATATAGAATAATTCCATGGAAAGCCAATGATAACACTCATGTTAAGTCTTCAATCAAACCCAGTATATATATATATATTGTCAGCGAAATTATTGGCACGTGGCGGAGAGCATGTTCGGAGGCATCGATCGCACGACGGCCGTTGTAAACCTTGCACCGCCCTGTATTCTCTCCGTGAATCGCGGGGCCGTTCGATTCTGGACTTCCCATGGCCCGCCTCTTGGACTTCCTCCTATGCGGTTCGCGTTGATATAGGCCGCGGAAGAGATTTTGGAGAATTAGAGACATAATTTGTTGGACATGATCAATCCTACGAGAAAGATGGGAAACATATAAAAAAAAAATCATAAACCTATCACATTTGTGCCAATTAAGCCCTAAACTTTTCAATTGTGCCAATTCAATCCTAAACTTTTTGCATTGCACCGATTCGTCCCTAAACCTTTTTCAATTGTGCCAATTCAGTCCTAAACTTTTCAATTGTGCCAATTTTGACTGGGAATCGCTAACATGACAAGCGCCTTTGCTACGCAGCGTGACCCGCGCTGACGTGTTCATCTTTTTATAATTTTATAATTGAATTTTTAATTATTTTGATCGGCAAGGGCCTCGTTCAAGGCCTCGTCGGATCTGGACAAGGGCCACCTCGTCCGTCACGAGTGACATTGCAAAGGCCCTCACTCAGATCAAATGATGCAGTGGACGATGCGGTCTTTGCCGAGCAAAATCAAAGAAAAAGAAAGATAGAAGAAAAGAAGAAAAAGTAATTAAACATTTAAGCTCTTTTTTTATATATTTTTTTTGAAAAATATCCAGAGTCAAACCACATAGGCCAGCCAACGTTCGCGTCAATTATTTTCGACCAAAATTGACCGGGTAAATTCAATTGACATAAATACAAAAGGTTTATGACTAAATTGTCACAATTGAAAGGTTTAGGACTGAATTGACACCAATTTAATATGTTTAGGGCTTTTTTGATACGTTTTCCTAAAAAGAGTTTATCGAAGTACGCTCTTACTAAGTTCAATCTAGTCTAATTTGTGATTGACGAGCCTGTTTATTTACTCTTAAGTTCACGAAATAAAATTTGGTTCTTTGCTTTGCGGCAAGAATTTATTATGTTATTGAAACTTCAAAATTATATGTGTGCGTGCGTGCATAGCAAAATTTGGGCTTAACAACAAATAAAATGTAAAAGTCAATATAGACAAGCTTTGCTACGATAAAATGAGTTTTGGCGCCCTAAAGAGCTCGGTACGATTGGTCGGCCTTGTGCGGTTCAGCGTAGAAAACACATAAAATATGTCTCCTCATGTTAATTCTAGAACGAGTCCGATAAAAGATTGGTTTGATATCTCCATGAAAATCAGCGTAACAAACACATGAATCGAGTCTCTCTAAATTTTAGCTTAGTTCATTTTGCCTCTCGTATATCTGGAATGTGTCAAGTAATTTAAATTTTATACTTATATCTGGCAATAATGGAGACTCTTATTCCGCCCAAAAATGACATTTGATTTGAGTTGACTAATGTAAGGATCATAATAAAAGATGTGCAAAGTCTTGGTCAGGAATGCTTTTGTTGCTATATGCCATTTGTTGTTGTTGTTTTTTCGTATGTATATATATATTTTTTACGTATGATCAACATGGGAAGATAGCACAATATAAATGTTGTTTAAGTGGAGACCGGTCAGTGTCTACCAAACCCTAATAATTCGTTCCACTGACTTTGTCTTATATGTCATATAATTTGCCTAATGTTTCCAAGATAACATAGTTATATCTAACATAATGGTGGTAGTTATAATCATAACGGATCATCTTGCATTCGAGAGGATGCTATATAAACACCATCGAAGCTACAAGCACAAGCAGAAGAAACCCACAGCATCTTCATCTTTTCTTCACCAGCACCATCGTCGCAGTCATCAATGGCGAGCACCCGCCTCCTCTCAAGCCTCATCTACTTCCTGGCCTTCTCCTCCGTTCTAGTCCTTAACGGAGTCGGCTCGGCCTCGGCAATACGTGCCATGCGCGTGAGCTCGACTACCGCAATCGCCCAATACATCACCTCTCACAATGCAGTTAGGGCAAAGCACGACTTACCTCCTCTCAAGTGGAACACATCCCTAGCAAACTACGCCAAGTGGTACGCGAGCCAGCGGAGAGGGGACTGCGCGCTCGTCCACTCAACCAGCGATTACGGCGAGAACATCTTCTGGGGACAGGGCAAGCGTTGGACGCCGAAGGACGCTGTCGCCGCGTGGGCTGCCGAGGAAGCTTACTTCGATTACAGCTCCAACACGTGCATGGCGGGCAAAGATTGCTCGCACTACACACAGCTCGTGTGGAGGACGACGCAGAAGGTCGGGTGCGCTCAGATCGTGTGCAAGACTGGTGACACCTTCATTACTTGCGAGTATTCGCCTCACGGCAATGTGATCGGAGAGAGGCCCTACTAAGGAAAAGACATATATAAGTATACACCTATGTGCGCGTGTGTGTGCGATTCACCTTAATTTTTAGAATAAATGGATCTCATGCGATGTAGAAGCATCGAGTTAACCGCTAAATGTTTTTCTACCAGAATTTGTATCGAGGAGTGGAGTGTTTTTGCAAGAAATGCGGCGACAGAAGAGGCTTATCAAGCTCATCTGACCTGGCTCACTGCTAAACAAGAGAATTGGAGTGTTGGGAGTGCGCAAGACAATTGGTATCAGAGGTCAACGCAATAGTATCAAAATGCATATTGAGAAAAAATAAAAGGGTTTGAGATAAAGAGCTAAAGAAAGTTGCATATTATGAAAAGCGAGATCATTTTCACAACTGTTAAACCATTATTTGCACTTGCAGTAATACAAGTAAACAAAGTCCAAGCACTAAGCGTTAGAAGCTAGTCGCTAGAAATGAACTTCCGGACGGACTATAAGACTACGAACTACACTTCACACTTCGGAACACATCCTTGTTATAGAGAGAAAGGTGCTTTTGTATCTTCTTAACCCGAAATGGCTGGGGAGAGGAAAGGGAAGTAGAACTCCTATTGACTCTGTTATAGCTGATATATTCAGCTAATTCACACAAACCTCTAGTTGCACAGGGAGAGAGATAGAATGAAAAACATTAAACATGATCATAACAAAATAGGAACCTTTTTAGAACTGCACACAAACGTGCAAAACATGTTTGTTCCACTTTCTAGAAAATAGCTAACAAACCAACCGCCTAACAAATAAACTTGACTGAAAAAAAAAAACTAAAACGACAGAACATCAGCAGCAGCACTAAGACACAGCTCCAACAAACTCCTCCTTGGATCAGTTGCTGCTGCAAACTCCTATTTTCTCTCTTAACAACTCAAATCTTCCAGCCTGAAGTGGCTTTGTGAACATGTCTGCAGGCTGATCTTCTGATCTGCAATAGACCAACTTAATTTCACTACTTTGTTGCACTTCACACATAAAGAAGAATTTGACCTTAAAGTGCTTGGTTTTGCCATGGAAAATTGGATTCTGTGATATTGCTAATGCAGCCTGATTGTCCACATAAACTTCAATGCAATCACCAGAATTCAACCATAGATCCTTCATTATCTTCTTCAGCCTCAAAGCTTGATTTGCAGCTGCAGTAGCTGCTATAAACTCAGCTTCTACAGTGGACTGAGCTACAATCTCCTGCTTTTTGGAACACCAAGAGAAACAAGCAGAACCAAGAGTGAAGCAGTACCCAGATGTACTCTTCATGTCATCCACTGAGCCAGCCCAGTCACTATCAGAAAAGCCTGCAACTTAAATTTCTGGCCTTTCCTAAACTCACACCAAAGAATCATGTTCCTTTGAGGTATCTCAAGACCCTTTTTGCAGCATCCAAATGTAACTGACTGGGACTACTCATGAACCTGGATAGAACACTCATAGCAAATAGAATATCTGGTCTAGTTGCTGTAAGATACATGAGACATCCAATCAAGCTTCTATACATAGAGGCATCTACTGCATCTGTTCCATCATTCTTCTACAGCTTCTCCTTAGCAGTCATAGGAGTGCTGACACTTCTACAATCTTCCATCTGAAACTTCTTTAGAATTTCCTTCATGTATTTTTTTTTGGTAGATGGAGATCTCATGTGAAGCTTGTTTGATTTTTAGACCGAGGAAATAAGCCATCTTTTCCCAAGTCTGACATTTCAAAACTTGCAAACAGACCTTGCTTCACTCTTTCTATCAGTTCCACATCATTCCCTGTTACCAATAAATCATCTACATAGAGTGACAGAATTACAACACTGTGATTCACCCTCTTGACAAAAAGAGTGAACTCACTCAAGCTTCTTACAAAGCCAAAATCCTGGAATTATCTATCTATCTTCCCATACCAAGCTCTTGGAGCCTGCTTTAGTCCATATAGAGCTTTCCTCAATCTATATACCTTCTCTCTAGCCCTTTGATACTGAAGCCTTCAGGTTGTTCAACAAAAATCTCCTCATCGAGCTCTCCATTCAGAAATGCAGACTTGATATCTAACTAAAATATAGGCCACCCCTTCTCTGCTGCAACAACTAATAGTAGCTTGATTGTATCAAGTCTTACAATAGGAGCAAAAGTCTCAGAATAGTCTACTCCTCGTATCTGAGCGTAACCTTTCACAACTAGTCTAGCTTTGTGTTTATTGACAGAACCATCAGGATTGAGTTTTGTTCTGAACACCCACTTAACCCCAATCACATTCTTATCAGATGGTCTGTCAACAAGCTCCCATGTGTGGTTTTTCTGAATCATTGCCAACTCCTCTTGCATTGCTGCAATCCACCTCTGATTCTCCTTAGCTTCCACAAAGTTAGCTGGTTCAAGCACTACTACATTGCTTCTTTCATAAATTTCAGCAAGTGACCTTGTGCCTCTTACTGGCAGATCATCCATAGTATCTTTCAATCCATCCACAACTTCATCAACCTGTACAATTGTTGCAGGTTGTTGTTCTACAGATTGCTACTGTCCTGCATTCTTTTCTTCCGTCCAATTCCACTCATCTTCCTCTAGAAAAACAACATCTCTGCTCACAGTCACCTTTCCTGTCATATGCTGAAAAATCCTGTAAGCCTTTGATTGGAGACTGTACCCAATGAAGACTCCAGGCTCAGCTCTTTGATCCAACTTGTCCCTCTTGACCTGAGGAACATGAGAATAACACAAACACCAAAAAGCCTTCAAATTCTTCACAGAAGATCTAACACCATACCAAACTTCAAAAGGTGTTGACCTTCTAAGACCTTTGTGGGCAATATGTTCAACAAGAACACTGCAGTATTAACAAGAACACTGCAGTATTAGCTGCCTCAGCCCATAACTTCTTAGGTAACATCTTCTCCTGCATCATACATCTGGCCATCTCCATGATGCTTATGTTTTTCCTCTCACTGACCCCATTCTGTTGAGGTGAATGGGGAGCAGTGAACTGCTGCACAATGCCTGCTTGCTCACAGTTTAACTTAAACTTGTGAGCAGTATACTCAAAACCATTATCAGACCTGAGAATTTGGATTTTCTTCCCACTCTGATTCTCAACTAAGGCTTTGAACTTCACAAACACATCAGCAACTTCAGACTTGGCTTGCAGAAAGTAAATCCAGCTCATCCTAGTCATGTCAACTATGAAAGTAAAGAAATACTTGCTACCACTAAGAGATGACTCAGACATAGGTCCACATAAGTCTGTGTGGACTAATTGCAGCTTCTCACATGCTCTCCAGCCTCCTCCTTTGAAAGGAAATATGGCTTGCTTGCCAAGAAGACAAGTTCTGCACTGTGGAAATTCCTCCTCCAAACTTGGCAAGTCATCTGCCAAGCTATTCCTCTACATAAACAACATGTTCTTCCTGTGAACATACCCAAGCCTTTTATGCCATAGTGTCGCGACCCTCGTTTTTTTGCTCATCGAGAGCTAATGGGCCGCCCAGGTCTGGTCGGATGCAGGCCTCTCCTAAGGCCCATTACCCAAATCGCGACGGAGGTATATGTTGTCGACTTTCAGTGCGGTCTAGTGACATATGATGCGTGTACATGTCAAGGAGTCACCACCAATCGTTTCGTGGAGGGTACGATTGGAAACCCTATCGAATAGTTGGGAGCTTCTATTCGATTATGCGAAAATAAAAAAAGTAGGATCGGAGACTTAGTTACGACAACTATCAGGGTCGACATCCTTTCGGTACCTAAGTTGATTGAATTATCTAACCCTAAGGTTTCATGCAGATGAGTGTGGTACGAATCCTAAATCTAGGAGCTCATGCAGATAAGAATGGCTATCCTAACACTCACAATCAGTAAAATAAGTGCGCAAATCAAGGATCCAAGACATGCGGATAAATCACATGAATTCAGCATGGCATCCCTAGTAAAGGCCCTATTGGCCTAGAGAAGTGTCAATCACAGCTCAAGAGTGATTTGGACGTGATTTGCCCATGATGGGCAAAATCGTAATTTTGAAGAAAGTTGGGGCAATTTACCCCAAAAGGGAAAAAATGTCATTTCAGAAGAAATTTGGAGTCAAAAGGTATTGAAAATAGGATTGGTCATTGAACCAATCTATTTCCTATTTTTCGGCAATTTTCAATTTTTTTTTTAGAATTTTGGAAACGATTTACCCTTTGAGGGGTAAAATCGTCATTTAAGAAAGAATGATGAGATTCGAAAACTTAAGCAGAAGGATTCGCCACCTAATTAGCCCTATCCTAATCTTGGAATTTTCGACTTATCTCATATATAAAGCGGAGTCGAATTACCCCTAAAGGGCAAAATCGTCATTTCTAGGAAGAACGGATAAGAAATCTCAAAAATAGGATTGACCAGTTGTCAGTGGTCATTCCTCAATTTTTGGGTATTTCTGGGGTGTAAGAATTTTCTACAATTTTTCCTAAAATTTTTTGGGATTTTCTAGGATTTTCTAACATTTTTTAAAATTTTCTAGGAATTTTCTAATTTTTTTATTCCTTTTTTCATTATTCGAAAATTCAATATCTAATCCTACGGCCCAGACTCGCCCACGTGGCTAAGCCACTACCCTCAGATCCGATTACCAAGATCTACGGTTCAGAATAAACGAAGACTGATCCTAGACCGTCCGATGTACTTACCAAAATCTACCGCCAAGATTAAAAGACTAGACTCGATCTAGACCGTCCTTTTACACTAACCTAAACGACGTCGCCTACTCATTTAACCAAACGGCCACATTTCAGTTTTTTTTTGATTTTTTGAACTAATTTTCGAAAATATAAAATCCTAATCCGACGGCTACTAAAAATATGACTCGATTAACCTCAGCTGTCAGATCTAATCTGACTCAGCCTAACAAACTAACGGCCTAGCCAGCTCGAAACACACGTGGACCAATCATAGACTGCCACCTAGGACTGTTAACTCGTTGACCTGCCACGTCAGCTTCATCTTCAACCTCCCGACTGTAACTAAATGGACGGCCGAGACATCTCCGACACCGATCGATGATTAAACCTAGACCGATTGACGTGAAACTGGTGTCGTTCGACTCGTTTCAATCTCTAATTTAACATACCTAAGAATCAGAGCATTTCATCCACAAAATCACGAGCAGCATACAACATACCGAGTACGGCCATGGTAGTTCAACCCCAAGATCAAGAGCATTTTAGGCCGATTAATTCATAGAGAAACTTGATATGAAGTTCAAGAGACTTACCTCGAGCTTCGATTGAGCTCGCACGGCCTAGATTTGGCTAGGCAAGACCGAACAGTACTCAGTTATGGCGAGGAGATTCAGAGGCTCAGACACGATTTATTCTGCAAAATCGAGACAAAAATGAAGTGCGATGGTGTTCAGAATAGTTCAGGGAGTAAAACGCACACCAAAACTTGAAGAATGATCAGTTGGAAGTTCAAGAGAGAGAACTAACTGCTTTTGAGATCTGTGACGGCAAGACCTGCGGCGATCGCCTCTTTAAGCTTCAGGCAAGCTTCCTGTGATCTTCTTTAGCTGCGGTTTGGCCGGAAACAGTCTAACCAGTGCTTGACTAATTCGAGCTCCAACCTTCGACAATGGCGATGGAAGGCGAGCTCTCTCTCTCTCTCTATTATGTTCCTTGCTCGAACAGAATCCACTCTCCTTTCCAAAAATGCCTCAATTTTAGTTATATTCCCCTCTTCAAAATTGACCCATGCGGGGGGAATGAAGGTCGGCGACCTTCGTACGTGCAATCATGTGTGAAATGGTCACCGGCGACCGGTGATCGACGGGAGCATAATGGCCAACTCAGATAGGCCTTTCGGTGACCAAATCTCGCGTGAATTTGATCTTAATTTGGTCCTGCATTTGAGCGAAACTAGTCGTGACATATTACAGCCTCGTCGGCGCGATTCTGGCAAACCCATGCTGTCGGACCGGTCATGATCGACGCTAGACTTTGTGGCCAACAAAATGCCTCCATCAATTTTACGAATCGAAGTCGATTGATTGTTCAATTTCGCGATCAAAATCCAATTGCAATTAGTCAAATTTGTGTGGGAGCTCCGGGAAGAAGACGACACTGTTCCCGACCGGTTCGACCGATTTGAACCTGTTCCGACTTGTAATTTTCAAAATTAACAAAATCGATGGGGAATTTTCGAAATTAAATCTCAAAATTGCACTTAGGGGCATGAATATCATCTAAAAATGTGGTTTTGCCCAAAAGTTTATGTCAATTTATGCAAAAACCCCAAAATTATCCCTAATTGCAATTCGGGAAATTGTGAAATTGAATGTTCAAAAAGTCAAATTGGACCAAACCCCCCATGCCAATCGATTCAGGATGGTGAAAAAAATTGGGTATCAGTTCCAATTTGTAGTGGTGGTCCTCGAATTAAAAGTAATTTCAATTACGGCCAAATTCAAAGACTAAATTGCAATTAAGTATGGAATTTTTTGCCTAATTCATGCAATTGAGCAATTCGCGCAAACAATTGGACTAAATTTCAATGAAGGACAATCAGATTGGATGTCAAGACTCTTAAAATGCCAAAATTACAAATTAAAAGACTCAATTGACATTTTTTTTTATCAAATTCAACTATGTGCGTAACAAAAGAAACACATAAAATTGAATTTTAATTTTCACTTTTTATGAGTTCAAAAATACAAGGGAATTAAAATAAAAATATTGACTATTTTTTCATATTTTTGTGACCTCAAACACTATTTTTCTTAATTTTTCTAGTATTTTCCTATTTTCTAAAAATACTAAAAATGTAAAAAATATGGAAAATTATTTTTTCTTCAAAAATGGATCCTTAGGCTTGGCCAAGGCTACCAAAGTTGATTTTGAAAATTTTCAACTTTTTATGAATTTTTTTTTATGAATTTTTCAAAATAAGACTGAAAAAGACTAGTAAAAAATCAGGTGTCAACACATAGCTCTGCATTTTCCTCGTTGCACCTCAAAACCATTTGTTGCATCTCCTGTGGCTTGAACAGGAAGCACTTGTCCTTCATTGGCATTCTCAGCACTTCATTGCTATCTGCATTATCAATAAGACATTTCTTCTCTTCAAACTTCACCTTATAGCCCTCTCAACTAATTGACCGAACAGATTCTGGTCAACTTGTGGCACAAAGAGAACATCACTTATCAGCTTCATCTCCTGATTTCCTTCAATAGCCACTGTACCATTCCCTTGCACTTCGATATACTGTCCATTGCTAATTCTGACTTTGGACCTGACTAACCAGTCTAGACTCATAAACAGCTTCAAATTGCTAGTCATATGATTGGTACATCCACTATCCACCAGCCATGCATCATTCTCAACAGGAGAGCCAGAATAGGAAGCTACAAACAAGTGTTCTTCCTCAGTCTCATTTACTGCTATCTGTGCTTCTCCTGCTTGCTGGTGATTTTTCTCTTTGCAGATAGCTTCCATGTGACCAACCTTGTGACATCTTCTGCACTTAGCATCAGGCTTTCTCCAGCATCTAAAGGACCGATGATTAGTTCCACCACAGTGTTGACAAGGCTTCTTGTTCTTCTTCCAGTTGCCAGACCTACTAGAACTTCCTTCTTTTGCTGCAAACTTGGAGTCACTTGCATTCCCTTTGGACTGATTCCATCTCTTCCCTTTGCCTCCATCATTAAACTTCACTTTAGCTTGCAGTGCACCCTCTACAGGCACTTCTCTTCTCATCAGTCTTCTATGCTCCCGCGCCTGTAGGGCACTTAGCAATTCTGCAAGCTTTATGTCAGCTAAGTCTCTTGTATTTTCCAGTCTCTAGAAGAGACACCAGGATCTTCTGAACCAGCCTTTCATCCTTCAAGTCATTCCTTGAGACTCTGATCTTTTCAACTATCTCAATCAGCCTATCAGAGTATTCCTTCATTGACTCTGAATCCTTCACCTGCTGTCTCTCAAACTCCCACAAGAGATTCAACACCTTTATGCTCCTTACCTTCTCATCTCCCTCATATTCATTCTTTAAGAAATCCCATACTGCCTTTGCAGAATCACATCTCATGATCCTTGTGAAGATAGGGGTTGAGACAGCAACATACATGCAAAACTTTGCCTTGGCCATCCTTGTGGTTCTCTCTTTATGGTACTTTATCTGATTCAATGTCGGATTGTTTGGAAGTGGAGCAACCTCATAATCATTCTCCAT
This sequence comes from Rhodomyrtus psidioides, assembly GCA_021437785.1. Taxonomy (NCBI): domain Eukaryota; kingdom Viridiplantae; phylum Streptophyta; class Magnoliopsida; order Myrtales; family Myrtaceae; genus Rhodomyrtus; species Rhodomyrtus psidioides. The sequence continues at coordinate 1,562,265 of JAILYB010000134.1, read as the reverse complement.
AGCCTCCCATAGATCATGACCCTCCAAGAATGCTATCATCTTGACAACCCAAGCTTGATAATTTTCCCCAGTAAAGACTGTAGTAGCCATTGCAGAGAATCCACTTGATCCTGTCTCCATCAGTTTTTTTTTTTTTATTATTATTATTTTTTTTTTTTGCAGATTGGAAGCAGTCTTCACACACGCTTACCCTCACTTCACAGTCCCTTAAGATCCCATAGAGGCTCTGATACCACTGTTATAGCCGATATATTCAGCTAATTCACACAAACCTCTAGTTGCACATGGAGAGAGATAGAATGAAAAACATTAAACATCATCATAGCGAAAACTGTCAAGTACAAGCAAAATAGGAACCTTTTTAGAACTGCACACAAACGTGCAAAACAGACTTGTTCCACTTCCTAGAAAATAGCTAACAAACCAACCGCCTAACAAACGTACTTGACTGAATAACAAAAAAAAAAAAAACTAAAACGACAGAACATCAGCAGTAGCACTGAGACACAGCTCCAATAGACTCAAGGTTGATTCTTCGGTTTTCTTTAGCTATGAAGCCCCTATTACAACCTTTGTAAGATTCAAAAGGCTAGCAGCCCCCCGTCCCAAATGTTTGCATGTGTGGGAAAAAATTTAGTGTAAAATGTTTACTACTTAAAAGTAGGAAAGAGCCATTGCTTCTGTGAAACCAAATGCTCAATTGATCGACCTGCCATAGCGATTATATAAGATCTTGAAGTATTATGGACAAAAACAGATAAAAATAGATATGTAAGTATCGTTCTGTAGAATTTAAGATTCCAATCAGAGATTAGGTCACTAAATTTACTAGTAATTATCTGGACTCAGCCGACATCCACGACCAATGGACGCCATCAAATTTTGAGCTCTATCATCAGATTTCACCGAACTTCAATTTCTTGTTGTAACGATGTATCCGAAAAACTTTCTGAACTTTCCATCGGAAATTTGGTGGAAAATGGTCATAGTGTCTCAATTGTGAGTGAATCAAAGCATTTGCTTATTGAATCAAAGACCGGTCAACCAATTAAATGTAGCACATGAAAGACCACAATTAAAGTTTACCAAGCACTTACAGATACAACGCAACAAAGTAAAACAAGACAACCCGACAAAACACGACTGATGTCATGTAAATACCTTTTTTTGAGTTTACGATGATGGACGGTAATAAGGATAGACGGTATAAAAGGTTTGGAGGACCGTGAGCATCAAGAGAATGACGGCCGCGAGCAGAGACAGGAATGTCCAGGGACTGCTGAAGTAGTTGCGAATCAAGTTTCTCCACCAACGGCGGCACATGCTCCTGTAGTCTCTCTCCCAATACTCGTTGGCCGCTTTCATCTCATTGGACAAGTAGCACTGGTCGTTGTCGTACAATCTCCCTGCACAGCTTGTTCAACAGTTTGGCCACATTGTCGGTGCTTCCCAGCACATGATTGATGACCCCTCGCTCGTGGAGTATCTTTACATGAAGTTGTTCGTGAAGTAGGGGCTTGGCCCTCTCGTCGCACCGCTCGTACGCCACGAAGCTCAGGAAGAGAGGGAAGGAGTTGTTGTCCATGAAGAACGGAGGCACGTGGAGAGTCCCGTCCTCGAAGGCAATGTCTAGCAGGTCGTCACACACTCGTTTTTCGAGCGCGACGCCTGCCTCTTGAAGCTCCGACATGAAGTGGATCAGCTGTTTTTCTCGAGGGCGCAGCTTCTCGATGCGATTATTATGGAAAGAGAGCAAAGAGTTGTTCTTATGCAAATGAGGTGCCGGTGTCCATCCAATATGGTTCACTTTCTCTCGTACCGTCTTGAGGAAGGTGGACGGGAAGCGCAAGACGTCGAGCATGTGGGCGTACTGCTGTTTCTTGCCTTCCGCCGTCAGTGCCCGGTTCAACAGAGAGGTGGCCGTTTCTCTAGGTGATAAAGGATCGAAGAAGGTGACTACGAGTTTCTCTAGCTCCATCTTGTCTTGTCCCTTGCTTGTCAACTTGAAGAGATCCTCGAGGACGAAGTTGTTGGAGTTGGCGACTACTTCGGGGATCATTGTTTCTCACACCTGGCATGCACACGTCAGCTTAGGGAAACTGAAGTATGATCCAACGACATGTAACCCTTACGCATGTAATGCGGGGGTTTGGGGGCAGTGCACCCAATACGGGAGTCCCATCAACGGGCGGGAATTCCGCTCCCCGGTGAGCGAACGGTTGCCTTGCTCGCCGGTGAGCGGGCGAGGGTTCGAAGGCAGTGTCCTTGAAACAATAACGGATTTGGGTTTTTGCTTAAGTTGGTCCGTTTGTTGTGGGATCAAATGGGGTTTCAGATAGATTTAGGTTTTGAGCCCATTTAATGCATATATATTATGCTCGTTTTTGACTGATAAATAAAATAAGTTGTGCGGCTGTAAACCAGAATATAGTGAAATTTCTTTGCAGGATCTAACTCTATTTTGGGGTGAATCTGAGTAAAACGTGTGTTGTCTATTTTTTCTTCTTTTATTTGTGTGTTCGTTCTAAATCGGTTTGCGATACATCCCTTCAAAAGTAAGGTAGCTGATTTTCGAGCATCAGCAAATCGCGCTGAAGGGATCTTAGCGTCCAACGGGTGTTGAAGATCGGATTGGCAGCTAGACGCTCCTCATGTGCTGAAAATGACTGTAACGAATGTAAAATAAAGCCTAAGCAATAGGATAGTTAAGGTTAATTACAGTAACTAACAATGACTCTAGATAAGATTTGCCCTAGCTTCTTGTAGTTCTTCGTGTGACCTTCCCATTATAAGAGGTATTGGAAATTCATCCCGTCTCCTCTAGTCATATAAGTGAATATTTGGGAAATGCTTCTCTGACAGTACTGTCAGAGACGATATAATCTCAATCACAAATACATACCATTATCGCGTGTTTTGCATAAAAAAACTCATTGACTAGGAGATCATATGGTCAGAAATAATTGAAGTCTACCAGGCTAATAGCTTTTTGAATATTTTCTCGTGGGACCACACTTAATTCAAAATTCCCTATTCTGCTACTATGCGGCGTGCATGAAGAATTTTGTGAAACAGCAGCCAACTAGTCGAAAAATTTGAGTTATCAGACGAGACAAGTTTTGTAATAGTTACAAATTGTAGCGATAAAATATTAAATTGGTGAATAGATATCGTCCTAATTATATGCAATAACATCGGGGAAAAGCGTTCTTGGACCGATTCATTTGCGGAAAGCTTACCTCTTTGAGCTTCCCCTTCGCCTCGTCGAATTTGTAATACAAGCGGAGCAGTTCCACCACGAAGCAACCGTCAAGGATCATCATCGAGACAAACTCGTCGCTCCAGCTTCCTCATGTCCTCCACAAGATCCCCGAGACGTGGAGCCTCCTTTCTCTCCCCATCTCCACCTGCTCCCGACGGCAATAGTGACCAGTCGTCGTCCTCGCTCTCGTCCAACTTGCCTCCCAAGAGGCGCATCAAGAAGCGCTTCTTGTGCTCCTCCATGAGCTCAAGCCCCTCGCCGCCATGGTGGAAGGGGCCGGTGGAGATATTCTTGGGAAGGAAAGCGCTCTCCTGAACATGGCAAAGGTTGCGGGGAACTCTGTGGATGGTCCATGACCTCCCGGAATCGTACTTGGGCTTTGTCTGCTCGAGCATGTGATCTACATCGACCACCCAAGAGTCTACGTCAAGTGCTGACTTCTCGCCATCTCTCATTCGTTGCCTCCTGAGGATAGACTTCACAATCCCCCGGACGGGACTGAGAAATTTTGCTTCTCTGTCGTCCATCTCAAGAAAAGAAAGAAAGAAAGAAGACCCTAGCAGAGCACGGAAGGAGAGAGAAGCAGGACAAAAATTATTGCCAAGTTGCTGGGGCGGGAACATGCGTGATGCCCTATGCTATTATATATGCAACGGAAGCCTTCTGTTGAGAATATCAAAACTCAAGACTTTTTGTAATCCAAGCTCATCGTGAATTGGAGTCTTGAAAGATGTTATCTAGAAAATAGGAAGAGTCCTAGGAGTTATTATCTAGGAAGCTATGTTTATTTAATAGCTTTGAATGTTATGTATCTAGACATGTCTGTTCGTATATCTAGAGTAGACGTAAAGTCATGTCAGAAGCTTATAAATATGTGTGTTTTGTAATCATTTTGTAACACAAGTAGTGTGAGTGAATAAACTTCATTTCAGATTTCTCTCATTACTTTTCCATCAACCTAATAAAAATAAAATAAAATAAAAAATGCAAAAAAATTGATTTTTTTTTAAAAATCATAAAACTTTTAGAAAATCTCTAAAAATAGAAGAGGCTTAGATTAAGCTATTTGACCCTGGGCCTAAATTTCGTAGATTTCACAGTTTAAACTCTTTTGCAAAAAATATCGCAAAAGATGCGGACATCCAACATGCGAATGATAACATATATACTCGTATCCGCGCGTCACAAAATGTGATTGCCTACATGTGGAGCTGGAGTCAAACATCCACTTGGATTTAGGACAGAAGCTACAAAATGATAGTGAAGGACTTGTACTTCGTATCAAGGAGGATAATTTGGTTTTTTTTTTGTGTGAGTGGATAATTTGGTTTTTCGGTTGCTATGTTTGTATGTACTTTGAACAAAGCAATATTTAAAGAAAAAAAATGAGTTCTTAATATGGGAATTATTCCATGCTTCAATTGAACTTAAAAAAAATATTTTAAATTATTTTATTGTGCATTGGAAATTAGTCTTCAATTTTGGATGAAATTTTACAAAGTAACTATATAGTTATTTGACTTAAACGAAAAAAATTAAGAAGAGAAACAGTTTTTCGAGATAGGAATTTTGTGCAGTTATCAAATGTAATTTTATTCCAGGAATAGAAATTTTGGACAGTTATTAAACGCGTTCTGATTCTCTAAAACTCATCCACGAACATAATTAGAAAAAGTCATTTTAATCAGAATCAATTTTTCGGAACAGAATGGTTAACATGCGCAACCTTAGCGTCACTAATAATTACAAATGGCTCAATACAGTGCAACAATCAAGAAAAGCATAACATTCTTGAACATTATGCCTCTATTTGTTTCACAGAAAAATAGTTTTTACCCAATTTTCGGTGTTTGGGGGCGAAAAATAAGTGATCAACGGAAAATATTTTTCGTTCATTAATTTTTTTTTTTAAAACTGAGGAAAATAATTTCCTTTTTTGAGAAATGGAAATAATTTTTCCCTGTATCTTTTTTTTTTGGTCCAAAATTTCCCTTTATCTCAAGCTTCTCTTTTGCGCATAATTTTCTGAAATAGGAAAATGTTTCCTTTCTCTCTCTTCATCCCAATCTCTCTGCTCATCCCTATTTTCTCTCGTCGTTCTCTCTCTTCCATCCCCATTCTCTGTCCTCCATTCCTAATGGAGCTACAATCCTAGGATCTTCGCCTCCATGGCAAGGCGAGCCACGATCTCACTAGATTTGGTGAGGTCGAGGCTCACCTCGCCGTTCACGAGCTCGGCTGACCCTCGCGCCCCCACCTGCCACCATGAGCATGTGTTGGTGGAGCCATTCCTCGATGTGGCCAAGTCCATCGTCAAGAGTCTCAAGACTGCCCCCGCCTTCAACTTCCTCGCTCGCCAGCCGTGGCCGTCGCTTGTAGGCTTCAATCGAGGCCGAGCTCGGGACTTGTCGGGACCGGCCGAGCCTGGAGCTCGCCAGCCTGCATCATGGCCGATGGCTAGGCTGAGGAAGGAGGAAGGAGCAGCAAATGGAGGAGCGGCAGCGTAGAAAGTAAGAAGAAAAATGAGGAAGAAAGAGAAAAAAGAAAGAAAAGAAATTTAAAAATTTAAAAAGAAAAAAAATCGAATTTAAAAAATAAAAGATAACTAAAACTTATTTAAAAAATAAAAAAATTATGTGTGATGAAAATTGATTTTTCTTACCAAACAACGAAAAATATTTTTCAATTCGCTTTCATATTTCAGGAAAACACCGGAAAATATCGCGAGTTTTTTTTAATTAAAATTCAAAAAGTATGAATCCACCTTTAGGAATCATTAAATGCTGTAAATGATTGTTCTGATGGATCATGAAATTTCTTTGAAATGGAAGAATCAAATAATTCTCTGTGGTGGAACAAAATATCTCTGATTTCCCCCTCGAAAAAATTCTTCTTTTTGGTTTTCAAAGGAATGTTCTTATGTTGCCTTGAACGATGCACTAATCCTTTGAATCCGGTACCAACGGGTATCATTCCCCCTATAACAACGTTTTCTTCTAAACGAATACGATATTGAGATTTTTTCCTAGAGTGCAATTGGTTTCTAAGATCGCTTCCGGCTCTAGGCCTTTTACTAGTTAGTCCCGGTAAAGCCCCAAGACGGCGTGTTGTTTTTTGAAACGAGGCCCTCAGTAACGCGACATAAAGACTCCTTTATTTTTGAAATTTCATAAACCTAAAATAAAACTGAACTAAATTACATGATAAATGAATAGAAAGAAAAAGCAAAGCAAAAAAGTGACCTTTGAAAAAGGGGGATTTTTAGTAGAAAATGATTTCCTGGAAAACTTTTTTTAGAAACACTTCATTTTTCGTGAAACAAACGAATATGCTTGTTAATATTCTCTTTTCAAACTTAATCAAATAGAATGAAACTCTATAAATTAAATTAAACAAACAAATTTTTAAATGAAATGAAACTAACTGGCCGCTATGTATATCGTTTTTAATTAGTGACTTGTTTGTAATTGGTCACCTTTTTAGCTATTAAGAAAATTCTCGGTCACCTTTTTACCAACAAATTTGTGACACTAACTAACTATTATTATATTTCAACAAAAAAAAACTAACTAATATTAAAATTTCCAGCACAGAAAAATTCCTATTTTCTAGGCATGTAACATAGAATTCTGTTATATGTAATGTTGTAGTTTGATTAAGAAAGAAAGAAAAAAAATACCTTTACTTCATCCAACATAGGATGGGAGGGAAAGTGTGAAATACTTTATTAGTCAGAAAGCTATTATAGTCTTTCCAGATAGAGAAATGAGCAAGTAGGCTAAACTCCACTATACCTGCGTGTCGGTGCGCGGTTTTGGTCAGGGGTCAAAGAAACACGAAATATCATGATTGAGAGATCGTATGATAAAAAATAACTGACGGTACTGTAATTGCCGAAAATGCTATGCTAATCAATCATATTTCATGGAAATCGGGCCACTTTTTTTTTTCACCGTTTCAAGAAAAAATTAATATATTCACTTGCCATATATTATTCTGATGCAACAATAGAAGGAAATCGAGTTTTATGTTTACAAGTCAAGCGTTTAAAGAAGAGAGTTTCAACCTTTAAACGTACTAAAAAAGTTGAGGGTTCAGCCATGAATTAATTCAAGGAGTCAATTTTTTTTATTTTTTATTTTTGTCGAAATGATGAGTCAAGTTTAAGTTGACCTGTTTGCGTCTTTCTTTATAAGAAATAGACATAATCAAAGAATGAATGTTGATAATTAGTGTGGGATCATGGTTTTTGTGTCCGGTTTTTTGTAACTACGAATTTGAATAGTCAATACAACCTTACCTTACCAAAAAAAAAAGAATGAATGTTGATAATTAGTGTCATTCAAATAAATGAAGTCGATCTAGAGTGACTTTTATTATTTAAGTATACGACTTTCGTAATTGGACTTCTATTTAGCAAAAGAATATGTAACATTTCATGCTATACTAATATAGACATGTAAGATCATATATAGTATTTTAAAATTCTTGAATTTTGAAAGAAAAGTTAAATGTAAGAGATTATCTTACATTCAATTAAAGCGTTTGCTGCACGTGCAAGTTGATATGTTATTATTTTCTTTACCTAGAACTAAATTTTCTTTTATTGTTTCATCAGGATAATATACATGGCAAGTGTCTAGGTTATTATTTTCTTGAAAACCGGTGAAGAAAGTGGTCCGGTTTTCACGAGTATGAGTGATCATTGTCGCGACCTAAAAAATTAGGCTAATGGATTATCTGATTAATTTTATGACTAACCAATACAAACTTTCCCAAGCCCTACCAAATCGCAACTTAAATTAATTATAAATGATTTAGAGTTTTGAGTCGCCGCTAATCATTTTTGGTAGGTTAATTAGGAATGTAAGTAAAACAGCGGAGGACTATTTTACTTCTACGAACCAGAGATTGTAGATTCGAGGACTTGGTTACACTAGTTAATTAAAACTAATGCCCTTTCGGTACCTTAATTTCATGGGATGTCCTAATTGGCAACTCAGATTGAATCGATTTTAAAGTTCAGATGAGGTGTTTCTCTTTTTTTTTTTGGGGTTTTCGCTTTTTTAAAATGCAGTGCATGAACAGATGAATGAAACTGAATGAATGCATGATATGACACTATCTAAATGACGGATGATATGTAAAGCATGCAAATTTAAGGTCGAATTGCCCTACATACAAAAGTTAACTAATCAAATTTAAAACATGCAAATGTCGTACTATGTAATAGCATGCAAGATAAAGAATTCAAACTAACATGATATGCCAATGACATGAACATGCGACGTAGCACAATATGGTATGCAAGGCATGATTTTCGAAAAATATGATGATGCATGGGTACACAATTTTGAAATTATAATGACATGGCAATGGATGAACAGATTTTTTGTCTTATTTTTTATTATTTTCGGCAATGAGAAAAATGCATGAAACAAGATATAGTTTAAAGATATGCAAGGGTATTTTTGAAAATATGGAATGCAATGCAATGATACACGAAAATATGCCATGGATATGTTCTAAAATATGAGATATGTTAAAGATATGCATGGATGTGATTTTCTTGCTCTTTTCGATTTTAAATTTTCGGCAAAGTGTAGGTATCTTAAAGATTTTGTTATCTTGATTTAAAATGCTTAAATCTTAATGAAATCTTCAAGAATTTTCAGGATATATCAAACCGAGTCAAGATATCAATCCATAACAAACATTCACAGTAGGATAAGGAAAGAAATTGACAAGATCACAACCATCACTCCCTTTTCAAATTTTTCGAAAATTCCCACCTTTCGAATTAAAAATTGACCTTTCGAAGATAGCAGATCGGACCTAAGCGGCAATAGGTCGGATCGACTAAATCCATGATTTCCGATAAAAAATTAGGTTTTGTCGGTTTTAACTCAAAAAAGTGTTCTTGAATTCTTTCAAAAAAAAAGTTTCAATTTTGCCTTCCAAAGGCAAGCAAGCATTTAAATCGACATGGAGAAGGACTCTAACCCGACTTGCAGATGATCTTTCCGAATTTGAACTTGACGGAATTGGCTCGGGAAAGGTGTTGGTCGCATGACGAAAGGTAGCACATGAACATATTTTTACTGGAGGGGTTTGTAAATCACGTCGGCTTGCGGCAAATTCTTGTGACTGCTTCGGTAGAGCGTCTTGTCCGTCCATGCTCGAGGGACCGATGTCAATGTATCAAGGAGGTAAGCATCGAGAGAGACATAGTTAACAGACCTGCAGCGACTACAAAAACTCATATAGAAGAACGAATTTTGTGAACAATGGAATTCTCCCTTCAACTTGAGAGCCTCTGACTACTTCCCATGATAGACCTCCTCTCTCAAGATTTCTCTCGGGCGTGGTCGTCTCTCACCTCTCTAGCCTTAGATTATGATGTGTAGCCCTCCTAAAATCTGCCGTGTCTTGAATGAATGTGGCCTCTCTTAATATATATAGTTGTCTGGCTTGATGGACAAGGACTGAATATTCCTTGAATATTTGAATATTTTCTGTAGATTTTCCCTCTCCTCCAAGTAAGAATTCGGCCAAGAGAGTATTCCTAGTGGGCTGGCCGAATTTTCATGAGCCATCGTACGATTTTGGGCTCAGATTAGGCTTTAATTAAATAATCACTTAATTAAAAACCTCATAAAATTAAATGGGCCGATTTAAGATTAAAATAGGTCCAATTCCCCCATGAATATTTTGGCACACTCGAAAGTTTCGAATTATGCTCAGCCCAACTCATCCGTCAAACTAAGGTTGAATGACTCGCCCTCGACTGAGCGCCAATGCATGGCAGAAAAATAAATATGCTATGCATGCGATTTTATTTTTGCGAGAATTATGGTTAACTCTCATTTTATGAATAAATGAATGAATTTATTAAAATTAAAATTTAGGTGTCAACAATCATGAACACTTTTTTTTTAGTCAAAGATCATGAATACTTCGTTAGTGGGAGAAAAATGACGAGCGGTTAGCCATAACATATCCCATTATATAAAGTCTCAAAAACTAGCATAGGTGTCTTCATGAACTATTGGAGCATGGGTCTTATGGTGTGCGCCCATGCGAGCAACCATACCCCACTCACTATATAGATAGTTATTTTTTTTTAACCACGAGAAAGTCACGACCTTTGATAGACGTAACTTCTCTCCCTCTCCCCTTCTTTTAGTATATCGTAGATAACACATAACAAAAAAATAACGACAGTCTCCCTCGCTACTGTTGAACTGCAATCGAAGCGAAGGGAACTCTCGAGATTGCAAAGACGACACCTAATCTGTTGACAATACTGTACGTCCCTCGTGTGATGTATCGTTTGATCAGTGATTCAAGTTTTCGGTATTTTGGGCATTCTTCCGCACTTTTAATGTTTAAAGGAAAGGGATTTAGTATCCTTCATGAACCAAAGTTCCAGCTCGACTCAGACAGAAACATTCATCAGCAACTCTTTCCTCTTTCCTGGAATGTTCAAGCCGATAATGACGCAAGACAAGTATGCCATATTTCGAGTTTTTTTTTTTCGAAAATAATATTAAAAAATAAATATTTATAAAATTAATATAAAAAAATAATATTTACAGTTTTAGGTCTCCCTCGGCAATTCAATTGCCGAGGGAGACCTAGGGGCCCACCCGTGGGCCCCTCTCCCTAGGAGATGGGGGGTGGCAGGCCCCCCATGTGGGGGCCGCAACCTTCCTCCCCTCCCTCGTCAATTGAATTGTCGAGGGAGGGGGAAACCCGTCCCTAAGGTTGTTTTTAAAAAAAAAAAATATAATATTAGATTAAAAAATAAATTATTTAAAATTTTGGGTCCTGCATTTTTAATTTGTTTGCTTTGCTCGACAGTTGGACTGTCAAGCAAAGCATTTTTTTTTAATTTACGTAAATATTATTTCGACGCCGTTGGATCGCTTTGCGGTCCCTTTGTAAAAAAAAATTACGCACCTCAACTCCAAGAAAAACGAGCGAACGAGCGAGGCGACGACGTTTGCTCGCGGACCGATGATATTTATGTAAAAAATATATTTATGCGCCTCGACTCCAAGAAAAGCGAGCGAACGAGCGAGGCGGCGGCGTTTGCTCGCGGGGTCGCGAAGCGATCATATTTATGTAAAAAAAATATTTACTCGTCTCGACTCCGAGAAAAGTGAGTAAACGAGCGAGGCGACGACGTTCGCTTGCGGGGCGGCGAAGCGATCATGTTTAGGTAAAAAAAAAAATATTTACGTGCCTTGACTCTGAGAAAAGCGAGCAAATGAGCGAGGCGATGGCGTTCGCTCGTGGGGCTGCAAAGTGATCATATTTACGTAAAAAAAATATTTATGCGTCTCGACTTCGAGAAAAGCAAGCGAACAAGTGAGGTGACGGCGTTGGCGTTCGCTCTGGGGCCGTGGAGCGATCATACCTCGCTCCGAGAAAAGCGAGGCGGGTAAATATTTTTTTATGTAAATATGATCGCTCCGCTGCCCCGCAAGCAAGCGTCGTTGCCTCGCTCATTTGCTCATTTTTTTTTGGAGTCGAAGCGCATAAATATATATTTTTTACGACGGGACCGCGAAGCGACGAGGTGGCGTCGAAACAATATTTACATAAATTAAAAAATTAAAATATTTTGCTCGACAGTCCAATTGCTGAGCAAAGCAAACAAATTAAAAGTGCAAGACCCAAAATTTTAAATAATTTATTTTTAATCTAATATCGTAAATATTTTTTATTTTTATATTATTTTTTTAAAAAAAGAATCTTAGGGAAAAAGAAAGAGGGAGGAGGGAGGGGGGGGGGGAGGGGGAGGTTGCGGCCCATGTGAACTCCCCCTCCCTTTCCCTCGGCAGTTCCTTATTTACTTAAATAAAGATATAAAATTGATATTATTTTAAATAATCGAGTCTCAAATAAGAATCTGTGGTAAAAAAAAAAAAATCTAAGGGAGTGCATGGTAACACTTTTGGAAGAGAATTTCTACTTCAAAAGTGCTTCTGAAGCAGAAATCATTTGGTAAAGACACTTCAAAAGTGCTTCTGAAGCTGAAATTCATTTGGTTAAAATATTGAGATTTTCTACTTTTGGAAGAGATTTCTACTTATGGTTGGATTTTTGGCCAACATTGAGAAGTTAAAAATTGTAGCTTCTCAGTTTTAGAAATCATTTTTTCAACTATATCGGTCTACGCCGACCAACGCCTGCCTGCCGGCACCCGCCGACCACCGGTCGCCGGCCGGCGGCTGCCGCAGACCTCTTGTCACCGCCTGCCTCTGCCGCCGGTCGCCGCTAGCCGCCGTGGCCGCCGGTCACCACTAATCGCCGCCCGTCGCCGGTCGCTGCCGATCGCTGCCCGCCGATCACCGGCCTCCGGTTGCTGGTCACCGGTGCCGCTGACGCCAGTCTCCACCGACCACCACCGCCAGAGATTTTGTTAATAATGTTTCAAAAGTAGAAATTTCAGAAGTAGAAATTTTATCAAATTCTTTGATCAGAAATCAACTTTTGATGGAGAAGTTGAAAAATCAACTTCTGCTTTTGATGGAAAAGTTGAAAAATCAACTTCTGCTTCTGGTGGTATTTTTGAAGCAGAAGTGTTGACATGCACACATTGCAGAGGGAAAGGGAGGGGGGCCCGCCCGTGGGCCCCTAGGTCTCTCTCGGCAGTTGAATTGCCGAGAGAGACCTAAAACTGTAAATATTTTTTTGTATTAATTTTGGAAATATTTATTTTTTTAATATTGTATTCGAAAAAAACTCCCATATTTCCTCCAAGAATGACAATACATGTTCTTGGAGGAAGCTTCTCGAGGCAAAATCTGTCCTTAAACCACATGTCCGACGTATTATCGGTGATGGACAGCATCTAATGGAATGATCCTTTGCACATAAGTTAGTATAAATGAGCTCGATCATAAGTTAACGAGAGAACGTGGCGTACATAAGAAGTGTTCAAAACACAATAGGAAATCCAATTACAATAGATTCGAAGTAGAGCAAAGAGGATTTATTCAACAACGAAAAGATAGACTTCTATGGTAACTTGAAATTGAATGGTTGGACCAGACATAGTATCAAAAGAAAATTACCAACAAAGTCATAAGCTTATTGTAATTATGTCAATTCAATCCTAATTTTTTTTTTGGGCCAAATGAGTCATGAACCGTTTGAATTGTGCCAATTCAGTCCTAAACTTTTGTTTGGGTCAAATGAGTCATGAACCTTTTGAATTATGTCAATTCAGTCCCCTTTTATATATATATTTCTACTCCTATTGTCACCGATGAGGGCTTTATGATGGGTGAGGCCATGGCTGCCTTCGCCTGCGATCGGGGAGGCCTTCGCGGCCCTTGCCTAGTGGCTGACGAGCTCCAGCGACCATCGCCAGCCACAATATGAATATGAAGGAAAAAAAGAAAAAGAAAAAGAAAAAATATTATTAATAATTGTTCACGTCGGTTTCGACTGACAAATTGAACTGACTTGACATAATTACAAAAGATTTAAGACTCAATTGGTCCAAAAAAATAAGGACTGAATTGGCACAATTGTAATAGGTTTAGGAATATGTGGATTCACTTGTAAAAATTTAAGCTCTTGTAAGATGTATTTTAACCCTGGTACATCTCCAAAACTGCTGTAATATTCACATATATGTAAAGTGAAAATTCACAAAAGTCTTTCAGCATCTCAGGTCAACGCGCGGATAAGACAAATTTGCAGTAGTCACAAGCGGCTCAGTACAGTCTCGCAATCAAGAAAAACCCTAACCTTCTAACAGCAGCCGGCGCTTGTAGAACCCTTAATTTTGTTTTGGGCATTATGCCTAGGTGGCATGTATGTATCACGGTCCGTTTAATTTTGATGAAAATTTGACCGCGATGCATCCCCGGGATCGATCAGGCAATCGACCCGTGGATCATGAGGAAATGCGCCTAGGAATGGCCAAGCGGGCGGATGATCGACCAACCCTTGAATCGGGATATGATCCGGGACAGCCAGCGGATCGACTCATGATCGAGGAGGCACGACCAGGTGATCGTGCGGAGCGGCCGGGCGGCCGATCCAGGAACGACCCTGCACGAGCGAACGGGCGACTCGCGGATCGTGCAGGGCGATTGGGTGAACGAGCGGGGGCTGATGCTGCACGACCGGGTGATCGACCCGCGGATCGTGCTGAGCGGCCAAGCGGCCGAGCAATGAACGACCATGCACGATCGGGGGATCGATCCTCGGATCGTGGCGCTCGACCAAGCGAGCGACCAAGCGAACGAGCGGCATGGACGAGCGGGCGGACGGTGAACGATGCAGGCTGGCCGGGCGATCGATCCTTGCACGATGCAGGATCGACCAGCGATCGACCAGCGCACGAGCAATGATCGGCCCGAACATGCCCAGCGATCGATCGGGTGGGCGAGCGACGATCAAACGTGGCGGGCTAACAACTTGGAAACTTCTAGCACGCCAGCCTTGACAAGTTGGTGGAAGTTGGCAAAGACTAGATGGACGGTGGCTGGCTTGAATGGGAAAAACACCAGCACGCCGGCCTTGACTAGTAGGTGAGCCGCCGTGAATAGTGATCCTCGGGGGGACCACCTTGTGACCGGCCATTTGTGTATAAATAGGGGGAGTGAACCCCTTGTAGAGATAGACCCGAAAATTGAATGAGAAAGAAAGCTTCTCCTCACTCTCTCTTTGCCTTGATCGATAGTTGTGCTTGAGCTGAGTGTGTGAGCTATTCGGGTGAGAAGGCTGACTCGAGTGTGAATCTTGAGTGCCGCACGGTGCCGAGAGAGCGTGTGATCAATCGGCCCGTGACAGTTGGTATCAGAGCGGTTCGATTCTCGGTGAAATGGCGAGAAGTCAAGGTGTTGCCGATCCAACGACGCACGAGACTGAGCAGTCTGTGGATGATCGTGCCGGACGGACCCTTGAGCCGACCGCGGCGCGAACGAGGCAGGAACGTGGGGTGTCCAGAGGAGTGACGCGGGATATGGAATCCCGCATGAACAAGGTCGAGCAGATCTTGGAAGAGATTCGTGCCGGCAAAGGTGACGAGGAGGAGTCTAGCAACGAGGAGGAAGCCACGGATCGTAAGGGGCTGCGAGATGAGGTGCTCGAGCTTAGAGACGAAGTGGCTGAGCTCCGTGGTGAGTTGCTCGGTACTCTTACTTCTACCACGGACGAACATCGTGATGCCCTGGTGTTGACACCTATAATTTTGATTTTGATTTGATTTGATTTGATTTGATTTGATTTTATTTTTATTTTTATTTTTATTGTTATTGCATAAAAATGAGAATTGGTCCTAATTCTCACCAAAAAAATAAAATAAAATAAAATAAAAAAATAAAAAATTTCATTCATAACATATTTGATTCCTTATTCATGCATTGCGTTTGCATAATTGAGTTGAGATCAAGAGTGAATGAGAGGTAGACGCAGTCCTGGCAAAGATAGAATCGACACTCTCGGAATTTGGACTAGCATTTTGCACCACGGGGCTGCTGAGTCGTACTTGAATATATGAAAAATGGGATAAACCATCGGGCAAGGAAAAGGGCATGCTCCTTTGACCAAAAGATAAAGAAGAGCGTTCATGCGCCACTGACAACAGGGATTGGGAGACAAGGTTCGATAAAAAGGCAAGTCATTAGGGAATAAAAAAATAAAAAGGCAAAAAAAGCAAAAACCATTTTAAAAAAAAGAGAAAAGAAGAGAGTGCAGGGGGGTGGTTGAGAAAAAAATAAAAAAGGGGGGGAGGCAACAGAGGACGCGGGCAGCTCCTGCGGACGTAAAAAAAAAGGGAGAGAGCAGGAGGCCAAGGAGAGTTGGACAGCGAAGCCCGGCCGCCGTCGTGACCCATCGACGGCGGCCTCACGTCACTAACCACCATCACCAGCCCCGGCCCGAGTCGCGAACGAACCATTGCCATCCCGTCGTGCCGATCCGCCAAGGCCGCACCTCCTGAGCTCGAGCCCAGCCCCGGACCTACGCACCCGCCGCCTCCACTGAGCTCGCTACCGCCCGGACGCCCACGGTGGATGAGAGGGACCCATGACAGTTCTGGATTTCGTCGTTTGTCCCTCAAAGCTGTATCGAGGACATCGTCCTCAGGCCGGTGAACCTTTCTCCAGCCTTGTGTCTTCGCCGAAAAGCCAGGCAGACCTACAGCTTTACCGAATAAGCTCCATTGCCAGTCAGACCGGGCAACGGCCCCGAGTTGACGGTGATGCCCGAAGGTCGAGGTAAGCCTCAACCTCTATTTCGCTATGTCTCAGTTGGACTTGGTGCCGAGATTTGTTTCCTCTGGTTCATGCGTATATAGGTAACTCCTCTGCACTGAATGCAAATCTGAATCTCGAATGTGGTGGCTTCCCCTACGTGGAAATGCCAACCTACGCATGTCTACTTCTTCGTCTATTTTCGTTGCGTAATCGTCCTGACTCCTGAATGAGTGTCGATCAACGGTAAATGTCTTGCATGCTTCCTTGGAATGGTGATCCCTATGTGGGCATCAGGTGAAGGCGACGAACGCCAACAGATCCTTTTGCTGGTTAGCAGAGTGAGGCTCAGGCTCCGACGAGACGGTGAAGAGGCCGAACCAAGGATAGTGGCATTCCGAGCAGATCTCGACGTTGCTATCTCGGTGTTTCTGGCGAGTAAGAACAGGTCCCGACGAGGGCTATCGGGCTGCGGCGCGATGAAGTCTCACTTGTGTCTTGAGGCGGCGACTGTTAGTTTTGGTCAAGACCGTCGGTACCACCGAGTTTTTGTTGCATGTGGAAGACTTGGCCGAAGCTTCTCCGTCGAGGAAGAGTTGATGACGTCCGCTACTAGCCAGCCGGGAGGTCCGAGGATGGCTAAGGCTCATCGTTGGGTCGACGTCAAAAATGCAAGTCTGATGCTGGCTGCGGTCTCTGTTCCTGAAGATCCAGCTGTGAAGGCATCGCAGTGGAGGGTTCGCACGATGAGGAAGATGATGAATAGTAATGATAAGGCTACTCCACGTTTGTGGGCTTGGTTTGGGCTGGCAGAGAGAAAAGAAAGGGTCGGGCCGAAGGATGTTGGATTGAAGGCTGAATGGGCTTTCTGGGCCTGATCTTGTGTGGTGTAACCAGGCCCGGTCCTGGTTCTACCTCCCGGGCTGGATTCGGACCCGGGTCCAGGAATCCGACCTGGACCCGCCCCCCCCCCCCCCCCTTTTTAAATAATAATTGATAATTATTATTAAAATATTATTAATTAATTAATAAAAAAATTAAAAAAAAATTAATTTAAAAAAAATCCCAGAAAATAGGAAATGGCCACAATCAACTGGCCAAGGCTCATTCCGGGTGTTTTGAACCCCGAACCTTCTTAAAATGACGATTTTGCCCCTCGGGCGAATCGTCTTCCAAAAATTAAAGAAAAATCAAGAAATTCCAAAAAAATTCTCAAAAATGGGGAATGGTCACAATCAACTGGCCATGGAATATTTTGGGTAATTCGGTATCCAAAACCTTCAAAAAATGACGATTTTGCCATTCGGGCCAATCGTCCCCAAATCTTCCCATTTTACCCCTGGTCCGAAATCACATCTTCCCTAAACCTTTATGGCTATATTAGGAAACCATTGATTTGAATTGATGTGCATTGATGTGATTTATTTATGTACTTGATCGCGCTTTCATTTAAATTGATTGTGGTTGATAGGAATAGTCTTCCAATTTGTGTGAAACCCTGAATCAAGCCTACCTCACCTAAAATTGCACCTGCATGAACTCTTAGCTAGGAAAATCACTCGCGTTAGGTACCGAAAGGGCGTTGGTAATGACACCGACGTAACCAAGTCCCCTAACCCAAAATCTCTGGTTCCGCAGAACTGATCGACCTCTCCCAATCGGTCAGTAAGGTTTCCGGTCTACCCTCCAATAAAGACCGGTGGCGACTCCAAATGCATGCACAAGTTGCACATGCCACCACGACCACACTAAGGTCGAAATTGATCGGCTCTTATCGCCGAATCCTCAAAAAATACTCCCACCGCGATTTGGTATGGGCCTGGGAGGGCCCGTGCTGATCCAAAGCCCGCGATCCGCACCCTTGTGTGGGGGAAGGCCCGCGATCGGCAATCCATTAGCCGCGTCCGCTTTCGGACGGGTCGCGACAGCTGGCGACTCCGCTGGGGAACTTTGTTCTAGAACACTTGGTTCTGGACCTTAAGTGGACTTAGGCCGTAATTAAAACGCTGAATGATTTTTCTAACCATGCAGGCGCTCTTGAAGGTGAGGTAAGTCCGCTTATGGTAGGTGTTATATGTTTTTGCAGATTGGAGAAATAAGGGGTGTAGTCCGTGATTAACATTGTCTTATGCAGGTTGGGCGTAGGAATGTATGTTGTGAAGTGCTGATTGATAAACTGTTGTGCATGAATTGCATTGTGATGATCACAACACGTGGACACACACAACCTCGCCTAAAACCACGGGCGCCGCCTTTAGGAACACAATAGAAGGAATTGAAAATGGAACCTCCGTGAGGAAAAACACAGGGTAATCCACTTTTCAATTCCGCTCGCTTCGAACTATGGATCGAGTCCCAATGCAACGATAGTTGTGCAATGGAATCGGCTCTTTCTAGAACTCGAGGTGGGAGCCTTGACCTTAGGTACCAAACCCTCTGATTTTTAGAAGTTCATCATCACTTGTCTCATGCGCATGTCTTTGGGCGGTTGGTACACCTAAAACCGCACATAAGTCGACGAGTTTGGTTGGTAAGACTCTCTATCCCTCAAATCTATTACAGTTCATATAAATATAGGCATTTCATTCATTGCATTCTGGTGATTAGATTAAATGCCATTTCAAGGATAGATGTGTGTGTTTTTCCCAAACGTCCTTGATAGAAGACGAGGAGGATGATATCCCACGACGAACACCGAGTATGCGAGGAGCATACTGTGGACATTATTAAGGTATCATCCAACGAAGATGACGAGTTGGGGCAAGTGATCCTGAAGACACAGATCGAAACTGGGGCATCCTTAAACGTTAGGATCACATTCCTTTGTTTCATTTTTCATTACTAGTCCTCTTGTATAGGGTTTATTTTTACCGAGGTTTTCTCTATCTCACCCCTTAGAGTGATTGTATTAGGGATCTATTGGTGTATACATTCAGATGGAGCTTGGTTGTATTTCTTTTGACGGGTCATGGGAATGTGATAGTGGCATTTTCTCTAATCATCCGAATACTCCCAAGTCAAGTTTATAATTCCTTTAGAGGAAATCAAAATTGGAAATCTTGCATGACCTTTTTGGTCGTATAAGGTAATCCAACCCCAATTTCGCTAGAAAGAATTATACACTTGAATTGATTCATGCATGTCGTACATCATTGGTAATCCACGATAATTGATCAAGAGTATCGGCATTGTTTCGAATTTAATGACGAGATAGATGTCCAAATTGCCCTCGTTCTTACAAAACGGCCTTGATTTGGATGCCGTATCTTCAATTAAATTTAAAACACGTCGTTATGCTTTGTACTTTTGACTAGGTCGTTCTTCTCGAAATTGATCAAAAGCGATTATCGTGAATTACATTCCTTTCAATAATATGCTCTCCTTCGAAGAATACTGATAAAAAACTTTTGCGCAAGATTAAAACCCTTGTAAAAGTTTTTGTCCTTATTAATCACGAGCAAGCATAAGATTGAAAGGGGTTTATGCTTTCTTTTTCAAATTATTTCTTCTGATTCAGTCGTTTCATTTGCAGGTGAAAAATAGGTAATAGAGAGAAATCTTCTCCTGGATGAATCTGAGGCTATTCTTTCATCTGATCATGAGCAAGTTAGAAAATCAGGACATATTTGCTCAACTTATTGATATTATAGTTCAGCTCACCCAAGTTGAAGATGTTCGGATGCTCGAAGAAATGGACCATATAAAAAGCTAAAACACACACACATGAGCTTTCATTCACTTTCGCTCAATCGAAAGACTTTCAAAGCAGATTAATACAGATTAGCGAGGCGGAAAAGTAAAGCCGAACTGAGCCCTAATCAGCAGCACGAAGGAGCTCAATTGGCCCTCCATATGGTTGATTCCCTGCCTACACTCACCGCTCCGTATATCATGATCCGCGAGCTGGAGAAGAAGGCGCTTGCACTCATTCTTAAGGTCAGCAACCTTGGCCCTGTGATCTTCAGCAGCAAGTTCCAAGTCCCGGACCAATTCCCTCCCACGGGATACATCCGCCGTAACAGTATCGAGTCGCTCTTCCAGCCAATCGCTCTGAAACTTCAACATGATGTTACGACGATCGTGCTCATAAGTGATCAGGCACAAGGCCAAACGCTCCACCAAATGTCCACGTTCACGAAGCATCGTCGAGACCCGCTCGTTGGCAGTTTCCATAACCTTATTGTGGCTGTCAGCCACGAAGTTAGTCAACGTCAGGCAGTCACAGCGGTCTTCGTAGCGGGCTCGCAAGACACGAGCCACGAGAACTTCACGGTGAGCAACGCGGTAAGCCTCTAGAAAGTTTGCAAAGAGGGCTGGGAATGTTTTATACTCCTTCTCCAACTCAGTACCCTCGATGGAAGTAGTGTCGGTGGCCGCAAATAGAGCGCGGATCTCAGCCTCGATCTCCGGATGATCGGCTATGTAAGCATAGCCCCGACCCAAGAGATTATAGAGTTTTTCCCATCGGGCCGGGACTGCGATTGAAAAGACGCAAGCATGGGAAGAGTCAGAGGAAGAAGCAGAAGACGAAGCCATTTCTTGTTGGAAGGATGGAGAGGAAGACGAGTGCGATGGAATGAATGAAAGTGAAAGCTGGGCAAATGAGAGCACTAACCTTCTCCTCGTTTCATAGTAGCTCAAAAATGGAGAAAAGTTACAGCAATAATGCTTGTGGAGCCGGGGTAGTTAATGTAAAGCAGGGGCTGCTCCTCCCGTGAAGCATCAGACATGTCTCGATCCGCGATTTCAGGCCTGACGAGTTTGAAAAGTTGTAAAAGAGTTGTCTATTTCACCATTATTGAGATGGAGCGGGAGTCGAGCGCAAATATCGAAGGAGCCGCAATAGGGTTGATAGCTTTGTCATGATGAAAAGCTGAGCGGGTGGTGGACGTAATTTAGTCTTTTGAGAGATAGTGGGGGACAGGTTCGGCTATCGAGGAAAGAAAAGCGATCCGTGATCTCTCCACCATGAAAAGGAAGGAAGACGACAAGACGAGAAACTCAAAATCTCTAGAAGAGCGCTCGCCTGGTGATCGTCTTCCATGCTCGAAGAGCGACTCCTGAGTACGCAAAGTCACTCAAAAGAAAGTTTAGAGAGAGTAAACATAGGAAGAGGATTACAAGACCATGAGTGAATAAAAGAGGACGAACAAACCTTTTCTTGATCCAGTATGTTTAACAGTCATAGTCATTTGTTGGAGATGACTGACCCAAGTGTCCTAGGTAATGTGCAGTTGGGAGACCTCGAAGTCTTTGGGATCGAGCCAGATGTCGAAACCATACTACCCAACCCTGCTGGCAACGAGGTTCAGGATCAGGGCAGCGACGATGACAGTGGTGGCGACGACGACAGTAGCAGCAACAACGACGGCAGCGGCGATGTCCCATCTCGTGGAAGAAGACGTCGCCGGCTCTATACTGAGAGGGAAATCCAGATACTCGAAGCCGCCTTCAATAAGTGTCGTTACCCGGATACGAGACGAAGAAGAAAATTAGCCCGGAAATTAGAGATGGAACCCTTAAGGGTCAAGCACTGGTTTCAAAACAGACGGGCCAGATCAGTGGTTCGGGGAAAGTGTCAAGAGCTCGAAACTCTAAAAGAAGAATACGCCAAGCTTCGAGCAGAAAACATGTGGTGTAAGGAAGTCCTCATCAACGCCGCTTGCCTTAACTGCGGTGGTTCTATCGACACTCGCGAAATGTTCCGTGATAAGTTTTCTATGAGAATCGCAGGTGGTCGTCCGCCACCCCACTCCCTCAAACCATCTTTGGAAAGAGGGGAGGCGCGTTACTACAATTTCCCTGACAATGGGCTTACTATCACCACAGACCAGTTCGAAGTCAACCAGCTTCCCCTGCAACAACCTCTGGCACAACCAGACCCCGCCGAGAGTGAATCGAGGAATGATCGCCGAGTCACGGATGCTATCCTGAGTCGCCAAAAGAAGTTCATATGGTCTCCAGAGCTTCACAGAAAATTCCTTGATGCGGTTCACCAAATAGGGAATGACTCATTATGTCCAACACGCGTACATGAGGTCATGAATGAACCGGGGCTCGCTAGAAGGTTAGTCGCAAACCACCTTAATGGTTACCGCAGGAAGCTACGACGGCGTCATGCCGCACGGCGCCTAGAAGAGCCCGACTCGAACTTGAACATTAGGTACGGCTACGAATGCAACAGCCATGCCTCAAGAAGAGCCCTGCCGAGTCTCGATACCAACCAAGCCGATAGCTCTACCACCAACTGTTGGAGAACTGGTCAATATAGCCCTTATCAGTCATCTTAATGTTCCTCAAGAATACGTGCCACCGGTGCAACAAATATACACTTCCCCGCTCGAGCAGCGGCCGTCCACCGGCGCTCTTCCTGCTGCTGATCCACCCACGACGTCTAATGTTCAGGAGTTCGCCCAACTAGGGCATATGATCTCAGATGATCTAGTGGGGGAACACTTCGAACAATTTTGCTTCCCTGATCTCTGAGTGAGACACGCTTTTGATAGGAAAGAGGTCGACCATCCTCTTTTCTTCTCAAACAAAGATGGTGGTCACAGTTCGAAGAATCCATCAGGAGGAGGCTAGCAAACCTTCACGGCCATGATCTGGAGTCGATGACCGCGCACCTGAACCCAGACATGATGGGGTGGTGATCGAACATACCCAGAGAAAAGGGGGGGCTTGTACACAAGTAGAACTTATTTCTTATTTGCGCATTGTAAAGTTTCAATCGGAGCAGTTCCTTTCTTCTTTAAGGCCTAGGGTTGATTTCACACAATGATGCTTGCTAACATCATCATGTTTAGCTACAACAATCTTTTGTCACGATGGGTTCGAGATAAATCGACCAAGCGCACGAAGGCAAACGTGACAGCATAGGTTACAAACATAACGTGAGCGGGCTCGAAAGCGGAAAGATCGTCAGTTGCCTCAAACACTATGATTGCGAAACCAAGGGCAATATTGAATCTTGCGAAGGATAAGCGGAAATGTGCATACACTCTCATTTATAGCACTTAACAGGAGACTTTACAAACAGACTACTGAGGAGGAACCGTAAATCCAAAGTGAGTTCTAATGAGCATCACAAATGAGCTCAATTGATTCTCCATGCTATCCATGCCTTGCTTACAACCCACACTCTGGGAATCGAGGTCTACAAGCTTGAAGAAAAGGAGGCGACATTTCTCCTTAAGGTCGTTCACCTTGGTCTCATAGTACTCAGACTCAAGCTCTAAGTCCTGAGCCAGCACCCTCCCGCGAGCTATATCCATGCTCAGGTCTTCAAGCCTTTCCTCCAACCAGGCACACTGGAACCTCAGCACGAGGTTGTGCTGATCTTGCTTAAAGGCGGTGTCAAAAAGAGCCAGACGCTCCACCAAGTTGTCCCTCTCACGGACCAACATCGAAACCTGGGCGTGGGCGTATTCAACAGCCCTTTTATGGTTATCGGCCGTCAGCATGGCCAACATCAGGGACTCAGTTCGGTCCTGATAGCGGGCTCGCACGATACCAGCCAGAGTGACCTCCCGGCTAGCAACTTCATAAGCCTGCAGGAAATTGTTGAAGAGAGTTGGGAAAATCACAAACTCCCTTTGAAGTTTCGTACCTTCAATACACACAGTATCCAGGGCCGGAATCAGAGTACGAACTTCAACCTCAGCTTCAGGATGACTGTTTATGTAGCCATAACCTCTACCCAAGAGGTGATAAAACCTCTCCCATTGGGTTGAAGCTTCGGCTGAGGCAGCGGGTACAGGAGAGGAAGCCATCTGCGATTCAACGACAGAGAAAAGAAGGAATGATGGAGGAGTGTTTGAGAGGTTAGATCGAAATGTTAATCTCCTCGATGTCAACCTCTCGCCCTTTAACGCTCGAACGAGAAAGGGAAAGCTGCAATAATTTTTCTATACGCAGCAGGGCTAATCAAGCCTCATTAATACCTCCCTGGTGAGTCACAGATCCACCTCTGTCCCGTGATTTCGGGCTTAGAAAAGGTAACAACACCTAAAGGCCGGCGGACCTATTACTTTGGAGACCGAGCTAGGGGGACAGGCGTAATGCTCGATAAAGCAAAAGTCGACACGGGAGATCTGCACGCTCCACTCAGGCAAGAGAGAGTAAGAACGGACGGGGGGAATCACGAAGTCTCGAAAGGAACGCCCGTCAGACGCTCGTTACTCGATTTCAAAGCGACGCTTCTTGGAACACGCCTAATCTCTGATAATTACAGAGAGGGCGGACATCTGAGAAAGGGTGGAGAAGATCAAGCGAACGAAGATCAGGAAAAGACATTTCGACCCAAAATGTTCAAGGGGTACCATCATCTGTTGGAAACGCCTGACCTGAATGTTTCCGAACTTGAACGGCTAGAGGAATTTGAAGACCTCGAAAATCAATTCGTCACGAAGGATATGGAAATCGACTCGACCATCCAGGAGACTCAAGCCCTCAGCGACCAAGACGCCAGCGACGATGATCCGCGCCAGAAAAGAAAGCGTCGCCAGCTCTACACTCCGGATGAGGTCCAGATACTTGAAGCTATCTTCAAGGGATGCCCTTTCCCGGACACAGAACAGAGGAAGAAGTTGGGTCAAAAACTAGGGACGAGCCCTTTGAGGATCTTGAATTGGTTTCAAAATAAACGAACCAAGCTGAGTAAGCAGTACAAACGACGGGAGACCGCATTTCTAAAGGAACAGAACGAGAAGCTTCGAACAAAGAACGTGAGGTATGAAGAAGTTCTTAGCACTATTGTCTGCCCTAACTGCGGTGGCCCTACCACTCTCAGTAGATTGCTTCCCGTTAAGCCTTCTGCTAGGATCGAAAATACTGGTGATGTGCATGAACAAATCAATCCTACAAAGATAGTGCCAGTGCCTTCTGGAGGAGGGAATATATGCCACTATGATGAGAGTCACCACGAGTCTTCTCCACCACGACTTATGGCAGGATCAGATCCTGCTCGAGAAGGGTTAAAGATCAGCCGTCAAGCTGTCGACGCTATTCTGAACCAAGAGAAGAGGATTTTCGCGTGGCCCCTTGAGCTTCACCGCCGGTTCTTAGACGTGGTTCGGCGAATAGGGCTCGACTATGCACGCCCGAAGAAAGTAATGGAGGCCCTGAATGCACCAGAACTTACCAAGGCTATGGTCTCAAATCACCTCGGTTGTTACAGAAGAGCGCTAAGACAGCGTCATGCTAACCTCGGTTACAAATTCAACACTTATTGGGAAATTGATCAGAATATTCATCTGAGTCATCCCAATTTTCTTCAAGAGTGTGTGCCACAGATGCAGCAGGCGCAGCACCCATCCGTCGCTGTTTTTCCGCTTACTAATGAGCTTTCCGCGCTTAGTGCCCAAGGACTTGCCGAACTAGGGCATGTGGTTTCAAAGGATCTAACAAGGGAATGCGTTGAGCATTTTTGTTTCCCTAATTCCCAAGTAGAAGATGCTTATGGGGACCAATCAGTCAACTCCCCTCTCATGTTCTCGAGAAGGGATGGAGGTTCCAGTTCGAAGAACCAGTCGGGCGATACTACCCAACCCATACACCAATATTTCGAAGGATCAGATGACTTCTGCGATGATCAGTCAGTGATACTTCGATCCAAAATGTTCCAAGGATACCGTCATTTGTTGGAAACGCCCGACTTAGAAGTCTCCGAGCTTAAACTGCTGGAAGAATTTGAAGATCACGGGACCGAATCCGGCACGATGGTCATGGAGATTGACACTTCCAACGATGAAACTCAAGGTTGTGGTAACGAAAACAATGCCCATAGCAGTGATCAGCGTCAGAAAGGAAAACATCCCCTTCACCGTACTTCAAGTCAAGACCGGGAGCTTGATTTTTTCTTCGAGGAATGCCCCCATCCAGATGAGAAGCAGAGGGCTGAGCTAGGTCGAGAGTTAGGGTGGGAGCCTAGAAAGGTCAATAATTGGTTTCGTAACAAACGAGCCCGGCTGGGGAATCTACATAGACAGCAAGAGCTAGCGATTCTGAAGGAAGAAAATGAAAAGCTTCGAACAGAAAGCGCTAGGTATGAGGAAGCGCTGAGCAGTGCCACTTGCCTTGATTGCAATAACCATATTCTCATCAGTGAAATATTCTCCGAAGAGCCACTTCTAGAGATTGGTAGTGCTCATATGTTACAATGCCTTTCGCAATGTCTTCCGGTGCAGTCAGATACCGTCGAAGGCTTACAAGAGCAGTTTCCAACACAATCAGATCTCATAGAGATTAGTCGGCAAGCTGTTCTTGTTGACAAGAAAGCGCGATTTTCTTGGACTGCTGAACTCCATCAGAAATTTGTTGATACAGTTCGACAGTTGGGGATCGACACGGCACGATCAACGCGCATACACGAAATCCTGAACGTGCCGGGACTCTCTAAAGTTAACGTCGCGAGCCACCTTGGATATTTCAAGAGGTTGCTAAAAGAGGGACGGGTGACACTAAGCTCGGATGGAGCTGGTTCGAACTTAAATGTTGGTCATAACTACAACCACGATGATTGTAGAGCCGGGAACACCCAGCCATGTTTCGGTGTTGACGAGACCAGCAACCATGTCACCGACTCCTCTAACCCAAATCAGAACGCTCCACCAAGCAGTCTCAATACCCCTCAAGTGTATATACCGCAGTTCCCGCAAATAGGAACCCCCCAATTTGAGTACCAACCTGTTGCTAGTGCTCTTCCCATGGCAAATCCAACATTCACATGGGACATGTCTACATATTTGCCGGTCAACAAGGGAGGTTCCAGCTCGAGGAATCAAATCATCCAAGGCGAGAGTGATCTATCGCCAGCGATCGGTAACACTCGACTGGAGCATCAATGGCTCGGAGATTCGAGCGATTTCCTTGGAGAGGAACTCAATTTCTGGCTCGATCAGCCTGAAGCTGGCGGACTCTTGCAATAGTGATACAGAGCCGACGATCAGGTGTTTGATTCAAGGCGCGATTCGTAAAAAAAATGTTCGGAGAAAAGAGGTTGAATAGCCTGAATGAATGTATTGGCAATCCCATTGTAAGGCTCCCATGGGGGCATTTCTCATTTACGCTTAAAACTAGTCGTACGAAGATCCGCCTTACCTTCTGAGCATCTTTAAGCTCAGGGGCGAGCTCCCCAAGCAATGATCATCGTTCGCAGAGCATAATGGAATCCCTCCCTTCAATGCAAAATGCATCTGGCCGCGAAGCCACCCATTTGGTAAAACGATGTATCGTTCCTAAACGATCTCCAATCGGATACCGAAATAATGTCTTCTTTCTTTTCCTTCTCAGATGATAAATATGGATAAATCACTTAAGGAGTCATGCGTTCAAATAGCAGAACAGACGCTGCCCAGCTGGGGGCAGATGAACCATTGATGTTACAAACACTCCAAGCATGGATAGGCGGATTTGATAGATGTTGTTCATATCAACACGCCACATCAGAATGGGATGAAAATCAAGAGTAAAGTTGTATCGTCCCAATTTGTATTGAATTCGAGGATATGAATTGATACTCGTTGTCTATCCTTGGCAGGGGAGTCGCCTTGCAGAGGAACAAGTTTTTACATCCCATGTACTACTCGTTAGAGTACATGACCAAGGGTAGGATGTATCGTTTCGATTTTTGAAAAATTTGTGAACCTACAATGATATGCTTTCTTTACATTTGCAGGGGTCTGCAGCCGCGACAGGTAGGTAAGTATCCCTTTCCCAGTTAGCTGGAGATAAAGAATGTTAAAATCCCTTTAGCCGTCATGGAAATTATCCAATGCATCGATGTTCATGATTTAAATCGGGAGGTTGCCCAAAGCATGAATAAAACATGCACGATACATCACAAAATCCCCTCGATGGATAAATTTTGGGAAAGAAAGAAATGAATTTTTCCAAATATGATTATTTGTCAAATCATTCAAAAGGAAGTTTACTCAAAAAAGAGGCGAACCCAGCCCAAACACATCCTACATACACTTGAGAGATGAGGGAAGTGAATCGGATGGCAAAATCTGTACCTACGGAGGTAGGGACCATTCGCAGCGATTACATGGATTGGGACGACGGAGGCGTTCGTTTCATATCCCCTAAACACTACAGGTAACCGTTGATAACCCCTTGAACGACGATTTTCATTCTTAACCCTGTCAAGAACCACCCCACATCGGGGCAAAATGGAGGTGAGTCTAGCAGCATCAGGAGGAAATGGTTAGAAATTTTCTTGCTCGGACTAACATTAATCTTTGTGTGTTGTTTATATGGTAATCCAAGTGCCATAGGATGATGAGAAGCATTCATTTCTCTATCCCACACACCGAATCCTTTGCATAGCCAAGTTGAGCCTGCAAAATCATTTCATAAACCCGTTGGTGATCATTGCACTTTCCAAGACGGATGCAACATCACTTCAGAAACGAGGGAGTTCAAGACCTAGGGTTTACGAAAAAGCTACTAAGTCGATACTCAAGCGTGCTAAGAGCCAAGTCATATATCTAGCACAATTGCCAAGCATCCCGCTTGCGACAAGGGATTAAAGAAATCCCCAGCATCAGATAAGAAAAAGCAAAGTGCCTGGTAAAAGCAAGGCCGATGCTCGCATAAGCTGTTTGATTGATCCCCAGTAAAGTCTGGTCGGGAAAAGAGGAAATTCCTAAAAGAGTAGTATCAAAAGGGCTACTCCCCAAATGGCGTCAAGCGCGGAGCAAAGATATAGAGAGAATTATCGGTCTCTGAATGCAACAAGAGACGCTCTCTAAAGGACTTGTGCACACCTCAAGAGCGGTTGCACACCTCAAAAACTGAATATGCAGAATGGAAAAGACAGGTGACGAATTTGCAATGATCACCCATGTCAATCCCCTCATAAATTCTGGGCCAAAAACAAGCCTTTTTCGGTCCCCAATCCTACCAATGTCATAACCCTGAAACAGTCTTCTCTGACTAAGACATTTGAGTTAACATATAGCTTAGCTCGAAGAAGTACGAGCAAGACTATTTCTTTCTCATTTTGCAAGGTTCTCGACTTGTAAACCCGGAGCAGATGGTGAAGAATTTCATTCAAATGACCTTGACTCAAAAGTGAGTCCCTCTTGAAGATCAATAACCAAGCCCAACATTACGGTCCCATGGAAGACCTCCCGACCGATCAAAATGTATGCGCTGCGAATGATCCTAAAACCTAGGCACAGGTTAATAGGAAGTTGGCGCATTCCTTAAGACCATTATCACAGAGCGGTGAGGAGCCCTCTTGGATGAGAAATTCTCCAATAGATGTTTTGAACAAACTCTTTTTGCAAATTTCAAATTGTTTGATCCAGGTTTTCCGTGCAAAGGGATTTGTGATCACATTTGCATGTTGCAAGAATGCTTTGGACAACCTCCAGCATCAAAATGCACATTTCACAATTAAAACTTAAGTCATACGGTTTTTGTCAAATGGACAGCCGTGGTCTTCCCAAAAATTACTAACGTTTTCTTGGTAAAAAAAAAAAAAAAAAAAATCTTTCAAGCTCAAACTTCTGCAGGATACCTGGAGAACCCAGCTCCCAGAATGTCGCCTCAACAGACCCAAGTCCTAGCATGACGTGGAGAACCCTCGTCCTAGGACCCATTTTCAAAAATATCAAACAGTCTCATCGGACGTGGAGAACCCTCGTCATGAGACCCATTTTCAAAGCTTAGGTAGTCTCATCGGACGTGGAGAACCCTCGTCATGAGACCCCTTTTCAAAGTCAAAACAATGGTAGAAACCCCCTGAAGGGTCAACCAATGGTAGAAACCGCCTGAAGGGTCAAACTCAAGGTAGATACCGCCTGAAGGGTCAAACTAAAGGTAGATACCGCCTGAAGGGTCAAATAAAGGTAGAAACCGCCTGAAGGGTCAAACTAAAGGTAGAAACCGCCTGAAGGGTCAACCAAAGGTAGAAACCGCCATAAGGGTCAAACTAAACTTGAAGGTAGACACCGCCTGAAGGGTCAAATATGGTAGAAACCGCCATAAGGGTCGATTCATGGGTAAACACAAAGGTCTGATCCACCATACGGATCAAAATCCTTGGCAAATCCCAAAGCGTGGGAAGCGCCTTCCTTAGGTTCCTACCAGTCAGGAACCCCATAATGGTATGACCTACCATACAGGTCAGAGCTTAATTTTCCTAGGGTGTCTTGGCAAGCCCTATGTATCTTCTTGAAAGTCGTCGCAGCCGGGAGCATAACGACGAACCCTCAGATTCCGCAAGCACATCATCCGGCAGGTGAACTTCAGGTAAACCTCTCTCACTCAGGCCCGAGCTCAAATTGCAAGAGCAAATCAGGGATTAAATTGAGCATTCATCAAAAAGCTTAAGCTTCCAATGTCATAGCATTTCTTTTTCCCAGTCGAGTTGGTCAAGATTCAGGTGTCATTTTGTCTCTGAAAGCAACCTCTGACGAGCTCACTCTCAAAGAGGGGCAGCTGTTGACACCTATAATTTTGATTTTGATTTGATTTGATTTGATTTGATTTGATTTTATTTTTATTTTTATTTTTATTGTTATTGCATAAAAATGAGAATTGGTCCTAATTCTCACCAAAAAAATAAAATAAAATAAAATAAAAAAATAAAAAATTTCATTCATAACATATTTGATTCCTTATTCATGCATTGCGTTTGCATAATTGAGTTGAGATCAAGAGTGAATGAGAGGTAGACGCAGTCCTGGCAAAGATAGAATCGACACTCTCGGAATTTGGACTAGCATTTTGCACCACGGGGCTGCTGAGTCGTA
Organism: Rhodomyrtus psidioides; assembly: GCA_021437785.1. Classification (NCBI taxonomy): domain Eukaryota; kingdom Viridiplantae; phylum Streptophyta; class Magnoliopsida; order Myrtales; family Myrtaceae; genus Rhodomyrtus; species Rhodomyrtus psidioides. The sequence continues at coordinate 1,531,018 of JAILYB010000134.1, read as the reverse complement.
CTTGAATATATGAAAAATGGGATAAACCATCGGGCAAGGAAAAGGGCATGCTCCTTTGACCAAAAGATAAAGAAGAGCGTTCATGCGCCACTGACAACAGGGATTGGGAGACAAGGTTCGATAAAAAGGCAAGTCATTAGGGAATAAAAAAATAAAAAGGCAAAAAAAGCAAAAACCATTTTAAAAAAAAGAGAAAAGAAGAGAGTGCAGGGGGGTGGTTGAGAAAAAAATAAAAAAGGGGGGGAGGCAACAGAGGACGCGGGCAGCTCCTGCGGACGTAAAAAAAAAGGGAGAGAGCAGGAGGCCAAGGAGAGTTGGACAGCGAAGCCCGGCCGCCGTCGTGACCCATCGACGGCGGCCTCACGTCACTAACCACCATCACCAGCCCCGGCCCGAGTCGCGAACGAACCATTGCCATCCCGTCGTGCCGATCCGCCAAGGCCGCACCTCCTGAGCTCGAGCCCAGCCCCGGACCTACGCACCCGCCGCCTCCACTGAGCTCGCTACCGCCCGGACGCCCACGGTGGATGAGAGGGACCCATGACAGTTCTGGATTTCGTCGTTTGTCCCTCAAAGCTGTATCGAGGACATCGTCCTCAGGCCGGTGAACCTTTCTCCAGCCTTGTGTCTTCGCCGAAAAGCCAGGCAGACCTACAGCTTTACCGAATAAGCTCCATTGCCAGTCAGACCGGGCAACGGCCCCGAGTTGACGGTGATGCCCGAAGGTCGAGGTAAGCCTCAACCTCTATTTCGCTATGTCTCAGTTGGACTTGGTGCCGAGATTTGTTTCCTCTGGTTCATGCGTATATAGGTAACTCCTCTGCACTGAATGCAAATCTGAATCTCGAATGTGGTGGCTTCCCCTACGTGGAAATGCCAACCTACGCATGTCTACTTCTTCGTCTATTTTCGTTGCGTAATCGTCCTGACTCCTGAATGAGTGTCGATCAACGGTAAATGTCTTGCATGCTTCCTTGGAATGGTGATCCCTATGTGGGCATCAGGTGAAGGCGACGAACGCCAACAGATCCTTTTGCTGGTTAGCAGAGTGAGGCTCAGGCTCCGACGAGACGGTGAAGAGGCCGAACCAAGGATAGTGGCATTCCGAGCAGATCTCGACGTTGCTATCTCGGTGTTTCTGGCGAGTAAGAACAGGTCCCGACGAGGGCTATCGGGCTGCGGCGCGATGAAGTCTCACTTGTGTCTTGAGGCGGCGACTGTTAGTTTTGGTCAAGACCGTCGGTACCACCGAGTTTTTGTTGCATGTGGAAGACTTGGCCGAAGCTTCTCCGTCGAGGAAGAGTTGATGACGTCCGCTACTAGCCAGCCGGGAGGTCCGAGGATGGCTAAGGCTCATCGTTGGGTCGACGTCAAAAATGCAAGTCTGATGCTGGCTGCGGTCTCTGTTCCTGAAGATCCAGCTGTGAAGGCATCGCAGTGGAGGGTTCGCACGATGAGGAAGATGATGAATAGTAATGATAAGGCTACTCCACGTTTGTGGGCTTGGTTTGGGCTGGCAGAGAGAAAAGAAAGGGTCGGGCCGAAGGATGTTGGATTGAAGGCTGAATGGGCTTTCTGGGCCTGATCTTGTGTGGTGTAACCAGGCCCGGTCCTGGTTCTACCTCCCGGGCCGGATTCGGACCCGGGTCCAGGAATCCGACCTGGACCCGGCCCCCCCCCCTTTTTAAATAATAATTGATAATTATTATTAAAATATTATTAATTAATTAATAAAAAAATTAAAAAAAATTAATTTAAAAAAAATCCCAGAAAATAGGAAATGGCCACAATCAACTGGCCAAGGCTCATTCCGGGTGTTTTGAACCCCGAACCTTCTTAAAATGACGATTTTGCCCCTCGGGCGAATCGTCTTCCAAAAATTAAAGAAAAATCAAGAAATTCCAAAAAAATTCTCAAAAATGGGGAATGGTCACAATCAACTGGCCATGGAATATTTTGGGTAATTCGGTATCCAAAACCTTCCAAAAATGACGATTTTGCCATTCGGGCCAATCGTCCCCAAATCTTCCCATTTTACCCCTGGTCCGAAATCACATCTTCCCTAAACCTTTATGGCTATATTAGGAAACCATTGATTTGAATTGATGTGCATTGATGTGATTTATTTATGTACTTGATCGCGCTTTCATTTAAATTGATTGTGGTTGATAGGAATAGTCTTCCAATTTGTGTGAAACCCTGAATCAAGCCTACCTCACCTAAAATTGCACCTGCATGAACTCTTAGCTAGGAAAATCACTCGCGTTAGGTACCGAAAGGGCGTTGGTAATGACACCGACGTAACCAAGTCCCCAAACCCAAAATCTCTGGTTCCGCAGAACTGATCGACCTCTCCCAATCGGTCAGTAAGGTTTCCGGTCTACCCTCCAATAAAGACCGGTGGCGACTCCAAATGCATGCACAAGTTGCACATGCCACCACGACCACACTAAGGTCGAAATTGATCGGCTCTTATCGCCGAATCCTCAAAAAATACTCCCGCCGCGATTTGGTATGGGCCTGGGAGGGCCCGTGCTGATCCAAAGCCCGCGATCCGCACCCTTGTGTGGGGGAAGGCCCGCGATCGGCAATCCATTAGCCGCGTCCGCTTTCGGACGGGTCGCGACACCTGGAAGCCATGATTGCGGCCTTGCGCGCGGAGATGGCCGAGTTAAAGACCAAGGTGCTGGTCTTAGAGGTGGCGTGTGCTCATGGCGCGGTGACCATGCACGCCGACCTTCGGGTTGATGTGCCGAAACCTAAGGAGTTCCATGGCTCGAGAGTAGCCAAGGAAGTCGATAACTTCCTCTATACCGTGAACCAGTACTTTGATGTCCGTGGTGAGACGGACGATCTTAGGCGGGTGAAGACGGTGGCCATGTACCTCAATGGCAATGCGTTGCTGTGGTGGCGCAATAGGAAGGCTGATCGTGAGCAACCTCCCATTGAGACGTGAGAGACCTTTGAAGCTGAGTTCCGGAAACAATTCTACCCCGCCTATGCGGAGGAGGAAGCTCGTGAGGAGCTACGACGCCTTGAACACAAGGCTGGGATTCGGGAATATGTAAGGAAGTTTTCTGAGTTGAAACTTCAAATCCCGTCCATGGCTGAAACCGAGGCATACTACCAATTCGTTGGTGGCCTCAAGCCGTGGGTAAAGATGGAGCTCAAGCGACAAAATGCAACGACGCTCGCAGCGGCTATGACTGTGGCTGAAGGTATTCTTGAATACAAGTCCAACTCGGCGGATCGGGTGGATTCCAAGCCTAGGGGCGGCAAGGCTATTGCTGCGGGAGATCGAGCCAAACCGCAAAGACCCATGGCGGCCAAGCCACGACCAGCTTACCCTAGGGAACGTACAGAATATCGAGCGGAGTCGAGCCAAGCAAGCCAAATGAAAGGAAGACGGCTTGAATGCTACAAATGTTCCGGCCCCCACTTCGCCCGGGATTGTCCTAGCCAAGGCAAGGTCACGGCCATGAAGGTGACGGGCAAGGGGAAGGCTACGGAGGGGCAAAGCGAAGAAGGGCGACCAGGGGAGGAAGCCCGGCTAGGATCATTCAAGATCCTAAACAACATCGACATGCGTAATGTTGGGCCGTCTACAAGGCTCATGTTTGTCGACGTGATGATCAATGGAATCAAGGTGAATGCCCTTGTGGATACGGGCGCCTCCGACCTGTTTATGTCGGATGAGGCGGCCAAGCAACTCAACTTGCAGGTTGAGAAGAGAGCCGGTTGGCTCAAGACGGTGAACTCGGAGGAGATCCCAACGAGCGGACTAGCCCGCAATGTGGAGATGCAGCTTGGGTCATTTCGATGCCAAGAATCAATCGAGGTAATCCCTATGGACGACTATGATCTTGTCCTAGGTATGGGATTCTTTGACAGGGTAAAGGCTTTTCCGATCCCGTCCTTCGGTTGCATAGTGATACTAGACCCGCGTGGTTAGTGCATTGTTCCGGCGCGGCGTGAGTCCGGGCGGAACCAAAAGAACCTCTCGGCCATGCAAGTGTCGAAGGGTGTTCGAAGGGGCGAGACAACGTTCTTGGCAACTTTGGTGGCGGGTGATGCTGAGTGCGCCCCGGACCAAGTGCCGGGGGAAGTGGATGAGGTGCTGACCTCGTTCCCTGATGTAATGCCCTCGGAGCTACCCAAGAAGTTGCCACCCAAGAGGGAAGTCGATCATAGAATCGAGCTGGTCCCTGAGGCACGACCACCAGCCATGGTGCCCTATCGTATGGCTCCCCCGGAACTTGAGGAAATGAGGAGACAACTCAAGGAGTTGCTCGAAGCTGGATATGTTCGACCATCCAAGTCTCCATTTGGTGCACCGGTCCTATTCCAAAAGAAACAAGATGGTTCACTCCGGATGTGCATTGATTACCGGGCGTTGAACAAATTGACGATCAAGAACAAGTATCCTATCCCACTCATTGCAGACTTGTTCGATCAACTAGGTGGTGCACGATGGTTTACAAAGCTGGACTTACGGTCAGGATATTACCAAGTGAGGATTGCCGAGGGGGACGAGCAGAAGACGGCGTGTGTGACGCGCTACGGCTCGTATGAATTCCTTGTCATGCCATTCGGCCTGACCAATGCCCCGGCCACATTCTGCACTTTGATGAACAAGGTATTACGACCCTTCCTTGATCAATTTGTGGTCGTTTATCTTGATGACATTGTAATATATAGTCAGACACTTGAGGATCATGTTGAACACCTCAAGTGCGTGTTCCAAGTTCTAAGGGAGAATGAGCTGTATGTAAAAAGGGAAAAGTGCGTGTTTGCACAACGGCAAGTCCCGTTCCTAGGGCATATTGTAGGGGAGGGACGTGTTCGAATGGACTCGGCCAAGATCCGGGCCATTGTCGAGTGGGAGCCTCCCACGAAGGTACCGGAGCTGAGATCCTTCCTCGGATTGGCGAACTACTATCGCCGGTTCGTTCGGGGTTACTCAGAGATAGCCGTGCCACTCACGGACATGCTGAAGAAGAATCGGCCGTGGGAGTGGACGGTGAAATGCCAAGCAGCATTCGAGCGGCTGAAGCGAGCTATGGTCGAGGAACCTGTGTTGGTTTTGCCCGACTACTCCAAGCTGTATGAGGTTGAAACTGATGCCTCAGATTTTGCAATTGGCGGTGTCTTGATGCAGGATGGGCACCCCGTGGCGTTCGAGTCTCGAAAGCTGGACGAGACGGAGCGGCGATACACGGTCCAAGAGAAGGAGATGACGGCTGTTGTGCATTGTCTTCGTACTTGGCGTCACTACCTCCTAGGATCACGATTCGTGGTCCGAACGGATAATGTAGCCACGAGCTACTTCCAAACCCAGAAGAAACTGAGCCCGAAACAAGCTCGGTGGCAAGACTTCCTGGCAGAGTTCGATTATGTGCTCGAGTACAAGCCAGGGAAGGCCAATTCTGTGGCGGACGCCTTGAGTCGAAAGGCGGAATTGGCGGCTGTGGGGAGCCGGCCAGATTGCTCCTGGAATGAGAGGATCAAAGACGGGTTACAACATGACCCGTCGGCCAGAGCCCTTCTCGATTATACTCGGTCGGGCAAGACGAGGCGGTTTTGGTGTGAAGATGATCTTCTATACACCAAGGGGCGGCGACTATATGTGCCACTCCACGGGAACCTAAGGCGAGAAATATTGAAGGAGTGCCATGACACAACATGGGCAGGACATCCAGGGATCCACCGCACATTGGCACTTGTGGAGGATCGATATTTCTGGCCTCAACTCCGAGATGATGTCGAAGCCTACGTGCGGACTTGCCTAATATGCCAACAGGACAAGTTGGAGCAAAGGGCGCCGGCTGGATTGTTGGAGCCGTTGCCCATTCCCGAACGTCCTTGGGAGAGTATCTCCATGGACTTCATTGTAGGGCTGCCTAAGTCTGATGGCTGCCAAACGATCATGGTGATTGTCGATCGTTTCTCCAAATATGCGACTTTCGTGCCAACGTCGAAGGAATGCCCAGCTACTGAAGCAGCCAAGCTGTTCATGAAGCACATTGTCAAGTATTGGGGTATTACTCGATCGATCGTGAGTGATCGAGACCCCCGGTTCACGGGGAAGTTCTGGTCCGAGTTGTTCAAGCTGATGGGGACAGACCTCAAATTCTCAACCAGTTTGCATCCGCAAACCGATGGCCAAACGGAGCGGGTAAATGCGATCCTGGAAGTTTACTTGCGGCATTATGTGAATGCCACTCAGAGCAATTGGGCGAAGCTGATGGATGTTGCCCAATTCTCTCACAACTTGCAGCGGAGTGAGTCCACTGGCAAGAGTCCCTTCGAGATTGTGATGGGGCAGCAACCGCTCACTCCGAGCACGGTTGCAACGGGCTACAAGGGGAGTAGCCCGACGGCTTACAAGAGCGCGCAGGAATGGCTAGAACGTGCCGACATAGCACGGGCTTGTTTACAAAGGGCGGCCGAACGAATGAAGAAATGGGCGGACAAGAAGCGGCGGCATGTCGAGTACCAAGTTGGCGATCGCGTGCTGGTCAAGATGCACCAGGTTCTGCGGTATAAGAACGTGCATAAGGCGTTGATCCGTCGATATGAGGGGCCGTTCCTAGTGATCAAACGTGTTGGACCCGTGGCGTACAAGCTGGAGATGCCGGCTAAGCTGAAGGTACACCCGGTGTTCCACGTGAGTATGCTTAAGCCATACAATGAGGATGATGCAGAGCTCGATCGTGGGGATTCACAACGAGCGCCCATTGGGGCGAAGACATCCTACGATCGGGAGATTGAGAAGATCCTGGCTGACCGGAGGATTGAGAAGAAGTATCGAAAACCAAAGATGGAGTACTTGATCCACTGGCGTGGTCTCACCGAGGAGGAAGCTACTTGGGAGCCGGAGGAAGCTCTTTGGCAATTTCGTGAGGAAATCAAGTTATTCCAGGAGGTTCATGGCAACGAGGGCGTTGCCCGAATTGCTGCGGGAGAGTATCACGGTCCGTTTAATTTTGATGAAAATTTGACCGCGATGCATCCCCGGGATCGATCAGCCAATCGACCCGTGGATCATGAGGAAATGCGCCTAGGAATGGCCAAGCGGGCGGATGATCGACCAACCCTTGAATCGGGATATGATCCGGGACAGCCAGCGGATCGACTCATGATCGAGGAGGCACGACCAGGTGATCGTGCGGAGCGGCCGGGCGGCCGATCCAGGAACGACCCTGCACGAGCGAACGGGCGACTCGCGGATCGTGCAGGGCGATTGGGTGAACGAGCGGGGGCTGATGCTGCACGACCGGGTGATCGACCCGCGGATCGTGCTGAGCGGCCAAGCGGCCGAGCAATGAACGACCATGCACGATCGGGGGATCGATCCTCGGATCGTGGCGCTCGACCAAGCGAGCGACCAAGCGAACGAGCGGCATGGACGAGCGGGCGGACGGTGAACGATGCAGGCTGGCCGGGCGATCGATCCTTGCACGATGCAGGATCGACCAGCGATCGACCAGCGCACGAGCAATGATCGGCCCGAACATGCCCAGCGATCGATCGGGTGGGCGAGCGACGATCAAACGTGGCGGGCTAACAACTTGGAAACTTCTAGCACGCCAGCCTTGACAAGTTGGTGGAAGTTGGCAAAGACTAGATGGACGGTGGCTGGCTTGAATGGGAAAAACACCAGCACGCCGGCCTTGACTAGTAGGTGAGCCGCCGTGAATAGTGATCCTCGGGGGGACCACCTTGTGACCGGCCATTTGTGTATAAATAGGGGGAGTGAACCCCTTGTAGAGATAGACCCGAAAATTGAATGAGAAAGAAAGCTTCTCCTCACTCTCTCTTTGCCTTGATCGATAGTTGTGCTTGAGCTGAGTGTGTGAGCTATTCGGGTGAGAAGGCTGACTCGAGTGTGAATCTTGAGTGCCGCACGGTGCCGAGAGAGCGTGTGATCAATCGGCCCGTGACGCATGTATGCTTGTTAGTGTTCTCTCTTCAAAATAATCAAATAGAAGCGAAACGTGCATCGATGAACATACATATAAGCTATTTGAGAAATAATGGCATCATTCTTTCAAATGACCATAGGAATTAGAAAAAGGTCTTCAAAAGAAGTGCACTGGCAGCCATGTATAAAGTTATTAACTATTGACTCGTTTGTGATTTGTCCTTTAAGCTTCCAGTTCGTATGCGAGGCTCAAATTATTGATCATGATCACAGCTGCCATGCTGGAATCACGAAATTGAGGATATATTTAAAGAATTAAACGAAAAGGATACATGGCGGGGGCTGGGAATGGAATTATATCAAATTGGTGATTATTACCTAGACTTATCTTACCAACCCAAGCTAATAATATGTCTAAAAAACTATGACAGAAAAATCCTATGAGTGCCAATATTTGTGTACGGCGCTCATTTTAGTGTCAATATTTTTTTGGATCACTTAAGTGCTAATTTTTTTTAAAAAAATGTTTATTTTAGTGCCAAGTCCGATGTGGCTCGCCGGAAATCACGCGTGGCGTATACGTGGCTTGCCGGATATCCTTGTCAACATTAAAAAAAAGCCAAAAATTAATAAAAAATTCCACCTAATAAGATAAGAATTGGAAATAAAATAAAAACAGTTACAATTAACTAAATAACAAAAAAATAAAAATAAAAACTTAAGATCGCCCTCGCCCGACCTAGGTGAGGGCCGCGACCCTCGCCCAAATCTAGGCGAGGGCTATTGGCCCTTGCCAGCGCTCGGCGGGGCGACCCCTGCCCCGCTGTCCAGTGGTCGGGGTTAGCTGACCCCGGCTGACAAGTCCCCACCCGTCCTCGGCCATTGCCGGCAACGGTGGGGCGGCGGCGACGGCAAGGGTTTAAAGCCCATGCTACTGTAAACTCCTGCAATTGCAAATCGTTGCAGATTACTTCTTTTTTTTAGGTTTATTATTTAATTTTATTTTTTTTAAAAAAATTAACCAATTTTTAAGTTGAGCGATCCATGTGGACTGATTTTTTTTTAAAAAAATTGCCACATAATATTAAAAAATTAATAAAAAAATGCCATGTGTATGGTTTGGCCGAAATTGACACTTAAATGATTATTTTTTGGCCAGAATTGGCACTTAAGTATCATTTTTCTCCGATTTGACACTTAATTGAGCCGGCGAAATAAGCTGGCACTAAAATAAGCGCCATACACAAATATTGGCACTCCAAGTGTTTTTTTGCCCAAAAACTATAATGAGAATAACATTGTATGCCCTCCCGCAAACAAAATACAATTTCACCTACATTGTAGTAGATATTGGCGTCCAGCTTTATTAAATAGATCCGCCAAAAACTGAATCCGTTATAATGGATGTCCACATTAGCGACTTCCACCCAATTTTTTTGGGGATTTTGGATAATTTTTCCCAATTTCACGTGCTCTCATAAAAAATATCCCTAGACTTTGGTAACTTTTTACCGTAGCCCAATATTTTTAACAGTGAATTACCATAGTTAACTAGAGATCGGGGATTTTGATATTACTTGTTGTCCGACCATTCAATTTCAAGTTAACATATTCTCTAGGTAAAATATCCGTACATCGAGTTCAGGACAACCGATAGACGAAAAGAACAGTATTAATGAGTTATCTAATATTTCAACATGATGCACAGCTTGTTAAAACTTATAAATAACCGATAATCAAACTAATTTGCTCTCATCATTTAGTTGCTCCTCAGCTTGTTGATACTTCAACATTTACCCACAATATAAAACGACGACAATATTCCACGAATGCTTTCAATAAGACCTGCCGAATCAGCATCCCTTGTTTCACTCCTCATCGACCAAAACTTAATTCAAGTGAATGATGCAACCCGAGAACCAAACCCCTTAATCGAATCACAAGCGACAAAAAGGTTTCCGGTAGTTATCAACTAATGTATTTTCCTTGACCTAGAACTCTTAGTCTCGACTGCGCAAAGCTTGGCAAGAATTATATATGCCGCAAGTAAAAAAAAAATAATCCGCAAATGTCATCATAATTCAATTACCAACCACGCCTTTGCGTAATTAGAATCAGAAAGCCCTTAATTATATAGTTTATACAGATCTCATTTGAACTAAACAGTACATACCGCTAGGTTTCAACTTCCGGATGACTTCTATTGAAGCATAAAAACAGCTGCCCGAATCAATAGGCGTTTAAAAAAGCACGTGCTCAAATAATTCTTACCAAATTTGCACATCCGGATTTTGAAATAATACTTTGGGAAATGCTTCCCTGACAGGACTGTCGATGACAATACAATCTCAACCGTAGATTCACACATCATTATCACTTTTTTTTTATATAAAATACTTATTGATTGGGAGATCGTGCGGTTAGGAATAACTGACAGTACTGCCAGTCTAGCAGCTCCCTAATACTTTCTAGCGACGCCATGTTAATCATTCCCAATTAGATTGATTTAACCAACTATACAAGTGTTCACAAACAATTGCTTGTGCAGTAGTCAACTCGATAATGAGGTAACGTGCATATGTCATATTTCGATGAACATTGGGTGCGTTTGGTTCGGTTTTGGAAATGAATTTTGGGCAAATGCAAGTGTTTTTTTTTTTTTTTAACTTAAGTGGCATTGGGGAATATCCTTTGAAATGCAACTTAAAGTTAAGTAGTACTTGACCCCAAAAAAAAAATAACACATGGCTTTTGATTGCATATTTCTTTTTTATTGAAATAAATCAAAATCCTTCGCCAGCCGTTGAAAGACTCAGGCCACCGGTGAGCTAGATTTGGTGTTAGCGGGCTAAGCCGCTTGGGGCTGGGCGACCCCAAGTGACGGTCGCCTGGGTCGTACGACCTCAAGCCTCATCGTTGAGGGTCACACCACCCAAATGACCGCTATCGGGGGTCGTGACCCCAAGCAGCCCTCACCGGTTCTTCGCCGACCAGTCTAAAGAAGAAGATAAGCATTAACAATCTAAGATTTCACTTTTATATAGGGATTTTAGTAAGGTTTGGGCATTTGGCCGAATGCCTTGCCAAACATCCCAGCATTTTCCTTAAGGGGCTTTGGAAACCCAAACCATCCTTAGGAAAGCTGAATAATCAAACACACTCATCACTCGATGCTGCCGACCTAAAACCCATAAATTGTTTTACGTATGCTTAACTATACATCTTTGGCCAAGCGGCAAAATGTTCTAACTAAACATCCAATTTGGTGAACTTGGACATATTCATAATATTGGACTCGCGCCTTTAACGGAAAAATATATATGTTACAACAGCATTGTCTAATTATAAGTCTAATTATACATGACAAACCAGTATTTGTACAAGAATATACGACCACGTAGGAATCTGTCTTAGAATAAGCAGACAAAAGAACTAGCATAGGGCCAGGAATATACAATTTTGCGCCTTTGGCCAAAGATGCATAGTTAAGCGTAAGAAGAATAATTTTAGGACTAAAGCTAACCGCACCGGGGGACGATGGCCGGAGTATGACGTATGCAACCTTACGTCATTTTCGTGTTGACTATTCCACAAAACATTTGTCAATGAACATGACTAGAGCTGGTTATATATGTTAAATCAATTTGATGAGAATGAGTCTTCTGGAATAAATTGGATATCCTCCACCAAAAGTGGCGGTTGCAAAGTAACTTGTGGGGATTAGATTTGTTACTGAAAAATTGTAGGTCAAGGACGATATTTTCACAGCAGTTTTTTTTAATCATTATTGACAATTATTTATGTTCATACATTTTTTAGAACGATATTTTTCATTCATTTATTTTTGTAAAAGATATAAGTGATCATCTTTAAAAAATATTTTTCAATTAGTTATTTTTCACGAATACTGGCAACGTGTTATATTGTTGGTAAATGTTGTAGTATCTAGAAGCAATTAGATTATGAAAGAAAATGAGTTGTCCTTTATCGTGGGGAACATAGATTAATTTGTAAAGGGACAGGATCAGAAACGATATATTAGTTTTTACAAGCTGTGTATCCTCTTTGAAATATTCAGTAAATTGTATCAATCTTTATATTTGTTTCTATCTATCGGCAGTCATGGACTCGATGTACATTTTGTTGGCGTGAGCTGTATTTCCGTTAAATTAGACAGTTTTTCCCTGTATTATAGTCTTTCCTGATTTATTGATATGCTAGGGCTAGCACATATATTGTATATAAGGTCGATTGTAATGCTGTAAAGATTCATATTGAATATAGAGGAAAATATATTTCTTCATGGTATCAGAGCCCTAGGGTTTGATCCTTAGGGTACTGTACGTCAATCACCGACTACGGCGGTCCCGCTCAACGCCGGTCGACTTCGTCCCATTCGAGCAATTCATTCTGCGGACCTGATCTCATGGCCGACGATCAGCCAATTGTGAAAGCTGACCAAGCGGATGCTAGTGCCTCTGCTACTGCCATTCTGGCAGACCTGACCGCTGCGATGAAGCAGTTCTTGACCCAGCAGGCCGCACCGCCGCGCGTTGAAGCTCCTGCTGCATCGATTGCTATCAAGCTTGATGGCAAAAATTATGGCGTCTGGTCCCAGGTTGTTGAAATGTATGTCTCAGGCAAAGACAAACTGGGCTATTTGAACGGTGGTTCTCCTGAGCCCCTTCCGACTGATCCATTTTTTCGACAATGGAAGACCGATGATTCGACGGTGAAAGGTTCGCTTATCAATTCTATGGACCCAGCCTTGATACCAAATTTTATTCGATTTCCTACTGCCAAAGCCGTCTGGGATGCTGTGGCAACGACTTTTTTTGATGTATCTGACACCTCCCAAATCTATGATCTTAAGAGGCAGGTTTCTCGATTGAAGCAAGGCGGTGGACCCATCGAGAAATATTACAATGATCTTCAAGGGCTCTGGCGTGAGATTGATTTCCGACGTCCTAATCCTATGCAATTTCCGGTCGATATTCAGAGGTACAATGCTATTGTCCATGAAGATCGAGTTTATACTTTTTTGGATGGTCTCGATGACCGCCTGGACAATGTTCGTGCTGATGTTCTGAAGATGGATCCATTCCCCACTATTGAGCAAGCCTACGCACGCGTCCGCAGGGAAGATGTGCGCCAAACCGTGATGTTGACCAATGCTGATGGCTTTCCTACGGGTGCTGCAATGGTCTCACGGGGCAATCGAGGAGACCCATCTCTACAGATGATGGCTGGCAATTCGGCGGGTAGAGGTGGGCGCTCTCGATCTTTTGTCAAGGCCAAGTCTTAGGTGTTTAGCGGCTGTTCTCATTGTGGAAATTCCAAACACACTAGGGACACTTGTTTTAAGCTACATGGATTTCCAGATTGGTGGGACGATTTTCAAGCGAAGAAGAAGAAATCTGAAGCAGAACTGGGCAAGAGTATAGGGCAAGCATCATTGGTGACTGGGAGTTCATCTCTTTCCTTAGTCCCAATGGTATCTTCAGCTAATACTTCCAATCTTCCACCTGGAGGTAATTGTGGTTCTGATTTTATCATTACTCGTCATGGTGGAAACAATGGATGGATTATCGACTCAGGCGCTACCGATCACATGACACCTCACCTCGATGACCTAGTCAACCGTACCTCACCACGACGAGACAGTGTGTATAATGCTAATGGAAATTGCCATCCAGTCACCGGGGCTGGGAGTGTGGCTCTCACGCCCTCTCTTTCTTTATCTCATACGTTACTTGTGCCCTCTTTGTCCAACCGTTTATTGTCTATTGGACAAATTACTGATGAGCTGAATTGTTGTGTTCTTATGTACCCGAATTTCTGTTTGTTTCAGGACATTCTCACGAAGGAGATTATTGGGCGTAGTACTAAGAAGGAGGGGCTATACATTATGGATGATCTAAGCTCTGGCTGTGTATATCACACTCCTAGTCAGTCTGTTAGTAAGGAGAAGGATGTTTGGTTGTGGCATCGTCGGTTGGGACACCCATCATTTAGATATTTGAAGTATTTATTTCCTGAGTTGTTTCGTGGTTTATCAGATTCTGTTTTTCAATGTGACACATGCATTATGGCAAAGAGTCATCGCGTTTATTTTCCTTTGAGCTCTAATAAAAGTAGCATGCCTTTTTGTCTGGTTCATTCTGATGTGTGGGGTGCATCTCCAATTACTACAATGGCTGGAATGAGATAGTTTATAACCTTTGTTGATGACTGCACACGTATGACGTGGTTGTATCTGATGAAACATAAAGATGAGGCCTCTACCATATTTCGCATGTTTCATAAAATGATTGCTACTCAATTTGGAGCTCGTATTTAGATTCTCCGCACGGACAATGGTGGAGAATATATCAATCAACACCTTAGCTCTTATTTTAAGGAACATGGTCTTATCCATGAGGCCTCTTGCCCTCAAACCCCTCAGCAGAATGGTGTGGCCGAACGAAAAAACCGCCACATTCTAGAGACGGCAAGAGCTCTTCTTGTCGGCGGAAATGTTCCAAGAAGATTCTGGGATGCAGCGGTAATCACAGCCGTTCACCTGATGAATCGTATGCCCTCTCGCGTGTTGCAATTTCAAACTCCATTACAAACTCTATCTCAGTTTATGCCTCTCCCTTCAGTCTTGACAATACCTCCTAAAGTGTTTGGGTGTGTGGCTTTTGTGCATCTTCACAAGAACCAACGCACCAAACTTGACCCATGTGCAGTAAGATGTATATTTGTTGGCTATGGAGCTCATCAAAAAGGATATCGCTGCTATGATCCGAAGACCAAGAAGACACATGTTACCATGGACGTGACTTTTCTGGAGTCCGAGTCTTATTTTTCTCCACCCCAATGTTCCTTTCAGGGGGAGAATTACAGTGAAAGGACAAATTGGTGGGATATTGGCATGGAGGGTGCGGAGTCAGGAGGACATATGGAGTCCGGGGTGCGATTGGGTGGGGCTGGACCATTAACCAGCTCACAAAAAGTTTCAATTATGCAGTTTAATGAGGGGAAGGGTGCACTGACAGAAGATGAAGGGGAGGGTGTTCGTTTTTCAGCTGAAAGTGGGGATGATCAGCAGCCTATATCTACATCTAATGAGCGAGATCAGCCTGCTCCTTCGCAAATTGCCCCTTCTTCAGTACCCGACCACTCTCCTGAGAATGATCCTGAGGTAAGCTCTCTTTCTGATCTTGAGGTTTCTGATGATTCTGATTTGGTTGTTAGATATAAACTCCCTGACAGGCATAATCGAGGCAAGCCTCCTAGTCGGTATTCACCGGATGTAGAGGAACGAAGGTCTAAATATCCCATTGCCGATTTTGTGTCAACAAGAAGATTGTCGAAATTTTGCAAGGCTTTTGTGTCAAATGTATCAACTGTTCAAATTCCAAATGGGGTGGGAGAGGCCTTGAAGGATCCAAAATGGGTCCAAGCTATGAAGGAGGAGATGGAAGCACTAGAAAAGAATCAGACTTGGAGACTTGTAGAGTTGCCAAAAGGGAAGAAAGCCGTAGGGTGTAAGTGGGTGTTTACCATTAAACACAAGGCAGATGGAACCATTGAGAGATACAAGGCTCGATTGGTCGCAAAAGGATACACACAGACTTATGGTGTGGACTATCAGGAGACTTTCTCTCCAGTTGCAAAATTAAATACCGTGCGGGTTTTACTATCGCTTGCTGCAAATCTGGATTGACCATTGCATCAGTTTGATGTAAAGAATGCATTTCTTCATGGAGATTTGAATGAAGAGATTTACATGGAGATTCCACCTAGATATGGGTGTGTTAATAAGCCAAATGTTGTTTGTAGACTGAAGAGGTCGTTATATGGTTTGAAGCAATCACCTCGTGCCTGGTTTGGTCGGTTCAACTCAGCAATGAGAAAGCATGGTTATTCCCAGAGCAATTCAGATCACACTTTATTTTTGAAGCAAAGCCAAGGTAAGCTGACTGCCCTGATCATATATGTTGATGATATGATCATAACAGGAGATGATATTGAAGAAATTTCGAGGCTTCAAGAGAAGTTGGCAGAAGAGTTTGAGATGAAGAACTTGGGAGGACTAAAGTATTTCTTGGGTATTGAGGTAGCTAGGTCTAAGGAAGGAATTTTCTTATCACAGAGAAAATACGTACTTGATTTGTTGGCTGAAGTAGGAATGTTAGACTGTAAGCCTGCTGATACTCCTATGGTACAGAATCATAAACTTGGAGAGTATTCTGATCAAGTGCCGACTAATAAGGAGAGATATCAAAGATTAGTAGGAAGATTAATTTATTTGTCTCACACTCGCCCAGACATTGCTTATGCAGTAAGTATTGTGAGTCAATTTATGCATGCTCCTAGTGAAGATCATATGAATGCAGTATATCGTATCCTTCGATATTTAAAGTCAGCTCCAGGGAGGGGGATAATTTTTGCAAAGAATGGTCACCTTGTAGTGGAAGGATATATAGATGCAGACTGGGCAGGGAACGTAACAGATAGAAGGTCAACGTCAGGTTATCTCACATTTGTAGGAGGTAACTTGGTCACGTGGAGGAGCAAGAAGCAAAAAGTTGTGGCTCTGTCCGGTGCCGAGGCAGAATTCAGAGGAGTAGCGAAGGGGTTGTGTGAGTTATTGTGGCTTAAAGGACTATTGTCCGAACTTGGGTATCCACCGGAGTCTGGGATGAAGTTGTTTTGTGATAATAAAGCTGCTATAGCTATCTCTCACAATCCGGTTCAGCATGACCGAACCAAACATGTTGAGGTTGATAGACACTTTGTCAAGGAAAATTTAGATGCTAAAGTAATTCAGTTACCTTTTGTCAAATCTGAAGGTCAATTAGCCGATGTATTGACCAAAGCTGTGTCAAGTCGAGCGTTTCAGAGCTCACTCATCAATATGGGTATCGAAGACATCTTCTCACCCACTTGAGGGGGAGTGTTGGCGTGAGCTGTATTTCCGTTAAATTAGGCAGTTTTTCCCTGTATTATAGTATTTCCTGATTTATTGATATGCTAGGGCTAACACATATATTGTATATAAGGTCGATTGTAATGCTGTAAAGATTCATATTGAATATAGAGGAAAATATATTTCTTCACATTTGTCCTCGCTAACTTGAAAGTAAGTTTGGACCACATATAATATAGGGTCTTACTAACATGACAATATCATAATATGACAGTGAATTGATAGTCACAAGATCACGCGTGGGTCCCACCATGATTGTTATATATTTTTTGACATTCATAACACATGTGGTTGAGATTGTATCGTTATACTGTTCCATTATCATCTTCTCAAAATCCTATAATATAAATCCTCGACCTCCAATTATCTATGGTAATTCATTATAAAAAACATTGAGTTCTTTTACGTTAAACTATCATCAAAATCGCTGTGATATTCACATATAAGTAAAATGAAAATTTAAAAGCATCTTTTAGCATTGACAAAAGAAGGTGCCAAACGACAAATCCACGGTAGTTACGAACAGTTTAATACTATATAAAAACGAGGAAACCCTAATCATCTAATGACCATTAACACTTGGAGAACACTTAATTTTCTATGAAACATTATGTCCATATGACTTATCTGCTTACGAGTGCTTTCTTTAAAATAAATCAAATAATAGTGAAACGTGCATTATGTATCTATGTGCAAAATGAATTTCTCTTATCTTATCACTATTTTTAATGGGCAACCTTGCGAATGTAAACCATTATCTCTTCGACATACTCTCCACTTTCTTAGCATAACAAAAAATTTTGGCGGTCGAAGTCAGCTCGCTTATCTCTTTCTCACTCTCAACATGTTTTACTTGCATGGACACCCAACTGCCATTTCAAAAATTGAAGCTAATGACAAAATTGACAATAAGACACCGCTTGTTTCGCGAAAAAATAATTTAAGAGTTTTTTTTCTAACATGTAGCTTTCATGTTTGTGTTCATGAACCAATGTTTCATCTCCATTCATAAACAACCGGTTTGTGGAATGTTCAACTCAAAACGTCATTGACAAGTACGTATGCTTGGAGGAAGCTTCTCAAGGCAATAATTTCCAATTATTACTGGTAATGGACAGCACACAGCACAATTTTCAATGTAAATGATCCTTGGCATCCTCAAGGGCTGTGGAGTGACTTATGTTCGGGTCACTCATCTGCTTTTTAAGGCGTCCATGATAGTGTTCTCTCTTCGAAATAAATCAAATAGAAGCGAAATTCCGTTGATATATCTAAGGAAAAAAAAATCTAAAGAACATTGCATTGGTTCGAGCATCGACGTATAAAACTACAATATTATGGAATTCGTGCTGCTAAAAATGACCATCGGAATTAGAAAAGATCTTCAAATGTAATTAACTGGCCGGTATATATGTAGTTGTTAATTGTTGACTTGTTTGTATTAGGTGAAGAAACACACGTGAATGTAGGGAGAATTTCTCCATTAACCTTTCAATTTTCAAAGCTTTGTATATATACATAACAGAAAACCTAAATCTTAGGACTCTTCCTTATCAGAAGATGAAATAAACATGGGACAAAATAGGAAGTAAATATTATAAATTCTTAAAATTGCTCTAATTTACAGCTCATGTTAACATTAGGTTCTTTAACATTGGGTTCATGACGAAACCGGTTTGGAATAATAAACTAGAATGAGTTAAAATTGCAGTAGTTGATTCTCCTTTATTTAATCATCTTTTCTTTGCGCCGTCAGCGAAAAACTGTAGCACAGGGAAATAAGGACATGTTTAAGGAGTGAAAAAAGAAAAAAAGAGGATACATGGTGAGGATGCGAATTATATCAATTTGGCAACTATTATCAAGACTAATCTTACTAGACCAAGCTAATCATAGGTCTGAAAAGTCGCAACGAGACTAAACGGATCCACCTGAGGAGGAATCCATGATAGAATCTCTCCGAGATAGTTGTTTAAAAAATTCTAAACCTATTTTAAGGCGGTCAATTTATTTCTAGATATTTAAATTATATTAATAAAATCTTAAACCTATTGTATAGTTGTCAATACAGCCTAAACATTAATTTCAATTGTGTCAATTTCGTTCTAAATCTTCTAATAATTTTTAAATTTAGTCCTAAACCTTTTAATAAATTGTTAATATAATCTTTTCAACTATTTTTATTCGAAAATCGCTGACGTGGTGATTCAGTCAGCACAGCTCATCCTATGCGGTATCTCCGGAGCTGACTTGACACTGACGTGCACGAATTTTGAAAATTTTAGAATTTTTATTTCCTTTTCTCATTTTTCTCTTTATCTTTCCCTTTTTGTTCCCCTTTTCCCCTATTTCCCTTCTCCGGTTGCCAAGCCTCGGCCATGCCCTTTGGAGGTTATCGTCTTGGCGGTGGACGTGTGGCCGTCACTCAGGCACAACAACCGCAAATATAAATCATGGACAAATAAAATAGAGAAAGGACAAAAAATAAAAAAATTAGAAGAAATTACAAAATCATCCATGTCAACCCCGGTCATGCCACTTTGTGATGGCCAGTGCTGAGTGAATCATCATGCCGGCAATTTCCTACCAAAATGGATTAAATTGATTAATTGTCAAAATGTTTAGAATTGAATTTACAAAATCGAAAGATTTAAGACTAAATTGGCTGCCATATAATTGGTTTTGGCATTTTGAATAGTTTGATGTAGTTCTTTTAACCAAATTAACCATGCCTGAAATTATACATGGAGGATTCTATTTCTTTTCAAAAGACTAGGTTCTTGTTCTGTACAATTAATTTATGAAAGAGTTAATAAGTATCAAATAACTGTAGGTGAAAAGAAAATTCGATCATCTTATTTCCTTATAACTTATTGATAAATTACTGTCATCTTCAGAAATTACCAACTTCTTTGACAGTTTACAAAATAACCGATTTTCTTACCTTTTACTAATTTTTAATTTCTCATCAACACCTTAAATTGATATACCAATTTTTAGTTGAGTTACTTATTAACTTCTTTTCTCATATTTAAAAGAATTATGGTTACCAAGTTTCACTTAAGTTACTTACAATTTTTTTTTGGGATACCATTATCAGTTTTTGTTCATTTACGAGCTCTTATTTGTCTTGGCTTGGAACGCCGTAAATTTATTTATCAACTCTTACAATAATATATGACTTTTTTATGTGATTTATTTGTTTTTCCATTAGGTTATAATTGGTATAGGTTGGCCACCCTTAATTTGAGACGGTTAGCAATATTTATTTATTTTTAAAATTTAGCAATTGTTTTATCGTGTTAATAACTTTTATTTTCCTTAATTACGAACACCTTGAATTTACTAAATTTGTTTAGAAATGACCAACTCGAATTGAAGTATTAATAACTTTTTTCCTATTAAGTTACAAACATATTTTGTGTTTCTAACTCTTATTTGAGTTAGTAATAAATGTTTATTGATACTTTTTAAAAGAAATTACCGTCTTTTCATATTAGGTAAAAAAATCCTATTATCTTATATCAATTTTTAATTGCCTTTCTTACCAACTTATTAAATAAACCTACTACAAATGAAATTACCAATTCTTTCGAATAAGACAAATTCGCAGCAGTTACAAGCGGCTCAATACATGTGTCGCAATCAAGAAAACCCTAACCTTCTAACTACAGCCGGCTTTTGGAGAACCCTTAATTTGTTTTGGCCATTATGCCTAGGTGGCATGCATGCTTGCTAGTGTTCTCTCTTCAAAATAAATCAAATAGAATCGAAACGTGCATCGATGAACATACATATAAACTAAGTTTGAGAAATAATTGCATCACTCTTTCATATGACCATAGGAATTAGAAAAAGGTCTTCAAAAGAAGTGTGCTGGCAGCCATGTATAAAGTTTTTAACTATTGAATCGTTTGCAATTTGCCCTTTAAGCTTCCAGTTCATATGCGAGACTCAAATTATTGATCATGATCACAGCTGCCATGCTGGAATCACGAAATTGAGGATATATTTAAAGAATTAAACGAAAAGGATACATGGCGGGGGCTGGGGGATGGAATTATAACAAATTGGTGATTATTACCTAAGACTTATCTTACCAACCCAAGCTAATAATAGGTCTAAAAAACTACGGCAGGGAAATACTAGGACTGCTAATATTTGTGTACGGCGTTCACTTTATTGTCAATATATTTATTTTTTTAATCACTTAAGTGCCAATTTTTTCAAAAAATTATTTTAGTGCCAAGTCCGATGTGGCTCGCCGGAAATCATGGCGGCGCATACATGGCTCGCCGGATAGCCTTATCAGCATTAAAAAAAGCCAAAAAACCTAATAAAAAAAATTCCACCTAATAAGATAAGAATTGAAAAAAATATAGTTACAAAATTAACTAAATAACAAAAATAAAAATAAAAATAAAAATAAAGAACTTAAAATCGCCCTCACCCAACCTAGATGAGGGTCACGACCCTCCCCCAGATCTAGGGGAGGGCTACTGGACCTCGCCAGTGCTTGGCAGGGCAAACCCTACCTGGCCATCCAGTGGCCAAGGGTCGCCAACCCCGGTGGACAAGTCCCCACTCGTCGCTAGCCACTGCCAGCGATACTGGGGCGGCGGTGAGGGTTTAAAGCCCACACCGCTGTAAACTCCTGCAACTGCAAACTTTTGCATATTGCTTTTTTTTTTTTAAGGTTTTTAACCATTTTTTAAGTTGAATAGTCCACGTCAACTGATTTTTTTTTAAAAAAGTTGCCACAAAATATTAAAAAATAATAAAAAAAATGCCATGTGTATGGTTTGGCCGGAATTGACACTTAAATGATTATTTTTTGGCAATAATTGGCACTTAAGTGATCATTTTTCTCTGATTTGGCACTTAATTGAGCCTGCGAAAAAAATGGCACTAAAGTGAGCGCCGTATATAAATTTTGGCACTTCAGGTGTTTTTCTGCCAAAAAACTATAATGAGAATAACACTGTATACCCCTCGAAAACAAAATACAATTTCACCTACATTGTAGTAGACATTGGCATCCAGCTTTGTTAAATAGATCGGCCAAAAATTGAATCTGTTATCATGGATGTCCACATTAGCGACTTCCGGCCAAATTTTTTTGGATGAAATTAATTAAAAAAATGTGGAAATATTGAGGACATAGTTGGCAAATTGTTTTTTTAAAAAAATGTTTATGATTGAATTGACAATAATGCAATAGATTTAGAACTTTTTGGATAATTTTTCCTAATTTCACGTGCTCTCATAAAAAATATCCCTAGATTTTGGTAACCTTTTACCGGAGCCCAATATTTTTAATAGTGAATTACCATAGTTAACTAGAGATCGGGGATTTTGATATTACTTGTTGTTCGACCATTCAGTTTCAAGTTAACATGTTCTCTAGGTAAAATATTGGTACATCAAGTTCAGGACTGCCGAAAGACAAAATGAACAGTATTAATGAGTTATCTAATATTTCAACATGATGCACAGCTTGTTAATACTTCAACATTTACCCACAATATAAAACGACGACAATATTCCACGAATGCTTTCAATAAGACCTGCCGAATCAGCATCCCTTGTTTCACTCCCCATCAACCAAAACTTAATTCAAGTGAATGATGCAACCCGAGAATAAAACCCCCTAATCGAATCACAAGCGACAAAAAGCTTTCCGGTACTTTACCAAAAAAAAAAAAGGTTTCCTGTAGTTATCAACTAATGTATTTTCCTTGACCTAGAACTCTTAGTCTCCGGTAGGTATCAACTAATGTATTTTCCTATTATATGCCGCTTTGTGATGGCCGGTGCTGAGTGAATCATCATGCCAGCAATTTCCTACCAAAATGGATTAAATTGATTAATTATCAAAAGGTTTAGAACTTAATTTGTAAAATTGAAAGATTTAAGACTAAATTGGCTGCCATATAATAAGTTTTGGCCTTTTGAATAGTTTGATGTAGTTCTTTTAACCAAATTAACCATGCCTGAAATTATACATGGAGGATTCTATTTCTTTTCAAAAGACTGGATTTTGTTCAGTACAGTTAATTTATGAAAGAATTAATAAGTATGAAATAACTGTAGGTGAAAAGAAAATTCGATCATCTTATTTCCTTATAACTTATTGATAAATTACCGTCATCTTCAGAAATTAACAACTTCTTTGACAGTTTACAAAATATCCGATTTTCTTACCTTTTACTAGTTTTTAATTTCTCATCAACACCTTAAATTTACTTGAGTTACTTTTTAACTTCTTTTCTCATATTTGAAAGAATTATGGTTGTCAATTTTCACTTAAGTTACTTACAATTTTTTTTTTGGATACCATTATCAGTTTTTATTCGTTTACGAGCTGTTATGTGTCTTGGCTTGGAACGCCGTAAATTTATCAACTCTTACATTAATATATGACATTTTTTATGTGATTTATTTGTTTTTCCATTAGGTTACAAATGGTTTAGGTTGACCACCCCTAATTTGAGATGGCTAGCAATAGTTATTTATTTTTAAAATTTAATAATTGTTTCATCGTGTTAATAACTTTTATTTTCCTTACTTACGTTCACCTTGAATTTACTAAATTTTGTTTAGAAATGGCCAACTCTAATTGAAGTATTAATAACTTTTTTCCTATTGAGTTACAAAAATATTTTGTGTTACCAACTCTTATTTGAGTTAGTAACAAATGTTTATTGTTACTTTTTAAAATAAATTACCGTCTTTTCATATTCGGTAAAAAAAAAAATCCTCTTTTCTTATATCAATTTGATGTAGAACAATTGGCATGCGATTATCTCGCCAAATTGGATTGCCAAAAATCGGCGCGATTTCGCCGGTAATTTCGGATATTGGGTCAAACGATCTCGGATCGTTTAGACCACTTTTCTGGCAGTTTTCTGTTTTAGGCAATTTAGAATATTCCGAAATTTTGTTATCTTTGATTCAAATTCTATTAGGAAAGGATATATATGATTTTGATATTGTTATCTTTAATTATTCTGATGCTTAAAGGAGCCCCATCTCTATATATAGGGCGTCCATATTTTGTAATCGACATCTTATCATCATTATTCAATCAAATTCGTGCTTTCTTTGGAATTGTTTTCCAAGATTCGCTTCTCTCTGCGTCATTTGGTATCAGAGCAGGTTTCTCCTGTGACGATGGTGAATAACGTGAAAGTCAATCTCCCCGTAGCTGAGGGCCGTGAAAACGAGCCTATTACACGGACGGAGTTCAACCAATTCGTGGATCAAACCGATCGGAGGTTGCAAGAGATCCTTGAGGCCATCCAGTGTTTGTCCACAAACCAAGCCCCTGGTGTTCTTCCAGCCGAGCGAATTCCTGTCGCTCGTGATCCCGAAGTTGCCATGGAGCGTGGAGGAAATCCTCGACATAGACGTCAAAACTATGTCGAGGATACCGAAGACGAAGAAGAAGAGGACTTCCAGGACATGCCTATTCGTGGGGGTCGACAGTATAGAGGATTCCAGGATGAGTACGTTCGTGGAGGTCGCCGACACGGAGGTTATCGCCGAGATCCTGAGCAGTATCAATTGAAGGTAGATCTCCCTACTTTCAACGGTAACCTAGATATTGAAGATTTTATGGACTGGATTTGGGAGGTCGAAAAATTTTTCGATGCTATGGAGATCGAAGAGGATCGCCAAGTGAAGCTTGTCGCATACAAACTGAAGGGTGGCGCTTCGGCTTGGTGGGAGCAGACTCAATTAGCCCGACGTCGAGAAGGATTGGCCCCAATCCGGACATGGAATCGGATGAAACAGAAGTTGAAGAAGCGGTTCCTCCCATCGAATTATGAGCAGTTGCTATTTCAGCAATTTCAGAATTGCAGGCAACTGAATCGGTCCGTCCAAGCCTATACAGAAGAATTTCTTCGACTCTCTGCCCGCAATAACCTTGAAGAATCAGATGCCCAACAGACTGCTCGGTACATCAACGGGTTGCGACTCAATATCCAGGATCGAGTGTCCCTGCATCGATTGTTTACTGTCGATGATGCCCAGGAGATGGCGAGGAAGGTTGAGATGCAATTGGAAAGAGCTGGCCCTAATACTCGGGGTAATAATTACTGGAGTCGCGGATCGTTCGGAAAAGGAAAGCAAAGTGAAATTTCGGGTTCTTCGACACAGCAAAACAATGATACGAACCGAAATTCGGGGAGTACCGCAGGAGTGTCCAAAGAACCGATGGCATCAAACACTTGTACGCCTAATCCGAGTGCACAGAATCCTTATGCCAAGCCTCAGCCAGTAAGATGCTATAAGTGTAACGAATTGGGCCACCGTTCCAGCGATTGTCCAAGGCGGAGGATGGCTAATATCGTCGAGCATGATCAAGATGCATATGATGAAGAGTGGGCGGATGAAGAAGAGATAGATGCTGAAGAGGGTGATCATGTCAATTGTGTAGTCCGACGTTTATTGCTGGCCCCACGGATTGAAGACACCCAACGGAATCAACTTTTTCGCGCTCAATGTACCGTTAAGGGCAAAGTATGTGACGTCATCATCGACAGCGGAAGTTGTGAGAACATAGTTTCGAAGGCCTTGGTGGATCATCTACAACTGAAGACAGAGCCGCATCCTGCCCCTTATACAATCGGTTGGATTCGTAAAGGAGCTGAACTTAAGGTAAACCAACTGTGTCATTTACCTATCTCTATTGGGAAAACGTATAGGGATATCATTGTTTGTGACGTTGTGGAGATGGATGCCTGTCATGTATTACTGGGGCGACCGTGGCAATATGATGTAGATATTACCCATCGAGCTAGGGAGAATACTTATTCTTTCGTGTGGAAAAAGACTAAGATTACATTGAAACCGAAGAATAATAGTTCCCCGATCGTGAACAAGCAAGATGTAGGTGTTATGCTGAATGTTCGTAAGCGTGAAGGGATGTATATGATTGTGGATAAGGGAGATCATCAAGCTGTTATTAGTATTCCTGAAGTTCTTAAGCCCTTGCTGAAGGTTTTCAGCGATGTTATGCCCGAAGACTTACCTGACGGATTACCTCCTTTGAGGGATATCCACCATGAGATTGACTTTCTTCCAGGTGCTAGTCTCCCTAACTTACCGCACTATCGGATGAATTCGAAGGAGAACCAGATTTTACAAGATCAAGTGGGAGAGCTCCTTCGGAAGGGTTTCTTGCGTGAAAGCAAAAGTCCTTGTGCTGTTCCTGCGCTTCTCACACCGAAGAAAGATGGAAGTATGCGGATGTGTGTTGATAGCCGTGCCATTAACCGGATTACCATTAAGTACAGGTTCCCGATTCCCCGACTGGATGATATGCTTGACAGACTCGCTGGATCAAGAGTCTTTACAAAGATTGATTTGCGTAGCGGATACCACCAAGTTCGCATTCGTCCTGGTGATGAATGGAAGACAGCTTTTAAAACTAGTGCGGGTTTGTATGAGTGGCTTGTTATGCCATTCGGACTCACTAACGCGCCTAGTACTTTCATGCGCTTGATGACTCAGGTTCTTAAACCTTTTATTGGCAAGTTTGTGGTAGTTTTCTTTGATGACATTCTGATATATAGCCCAGATGATCGGTAGCACATGGAGCACCTGAGAGATGTCATGCTGGCCTTGCAGTCGAACAAGTTGTTTATAAACCTGAAGAAGTGTAGTTTCATGACAGAACGGCTTCTTTTCCTGGGTTTTGTTGTTGGAGCAGATGGACTTCGCGTCGATGCAGAAAAGGTGGCTGCAATCCGCAGTTGGCCAGTACCCCAGAATATTGGTGAGGCCCGTAGTTTCCATGGCCTTGCGACATTCTACCGGCGCTTCATCAGAAATTTCAGCACTATTATGACCCCAATCACGGATTGTTTGAAAAAGGGAAATTTTCGTTGGGGTGATGAAGCTGAAGCCAGCTTCAAGCTTATCAAAGAAAAGCTCTCCACTGCTCCAATATTGATGCTCCCTGACTTTGAGAAAGTATTCGAGCTGGATTGCGACGCGTCTGGAACAGGGATTGGTGCTGTTCTTTCACAAGAAGGTAAGCCTATTGCCTATTTTAGCGAAAAACTTAATGATGTTCGCAAGCGATGGTCTACATATGAGCAGGAGTATTATGCTGTCGTGCGATCTATTAAGCATTGGCAGCCGTATCTTTATCAGCAGGAGTTTGTACTAAATACAGATCATCAGGCTTTTAAGTATATAAAGAGCCAAAAACATCTAAACAGGATGCATGCAAGGTGGGTTTCTTTTTTGGAACAGTTTAATTTTGTGCTTCGTCATAAGGCGGGACACTTGAATAAAGTTGCAGATGCCCTGAGTAGACGTGCTGAAACATTGTTGACCATGCGCAATGATGTTGTTGGTTTTGATCATCTGTGTTCTCTTTATGCTGATGATGATGATTTTAGTAAGATATGGGAAACTTGTTCACAAACAGGTTGTAGTGGGGATATGATCATTCAGGACAAGTTCCTGTTCTTTGGGAATAGATTGTGTATTCCTCGTGGATCATTGCGCGAGCAGCTCATTCGAGAACTTCATGGCAGCACCTTAGGTGGACACTTGGGTCGAGACAAAACTGTCGCATTGGTTGAGGATAGGTACTATTGGCCCCAATTGAAGAGGGATGTCGGGCGATTCGTTAATAAGTGTTATACTTGCCAGACTGCCAAGGGTCATTCTCAGAATACTGGATTATACACTCCTCTGCCTATTCCTACTGGTCCTTGGATAGATGTTTCTATGGATTTTGTGTTGGGACTTCCCCGAACACAATGCAGTTTAGACTCTGTTTTTGTGGTGGTTGACAGGTTTTCAAAGATGGCGCATTTCATTCCCTGCAAGAAGACTTCGGATGCTTCCCATGTGGTGAGCTTATTTTTTCGTGAAGTAGTCCGCTTGCATGGTGTGCCCAAAACGATCACCTCTGATCGTGACACCAAGTTCCTGAGTTATTTTTGGCGTACTTTATGGCGTTTATTTGGAACTGATTTGCAGTACAGTAGTTCTTTCCATCCACAGACTGATGGGCAGACAGAAGTTGTCAATCGTACCATGGCTGATATTATTCGCTGTCTCTATAGCGACATGCCCAAGCAGTGGGATCGCTATATCGCCCCTGCTGAGTTCGCCTTCAACAACACAGTCAATCGTTCGACTGGTAAGTCTCCTTTTGAAGTTATCTACGGGCGGACTCCACAACATACTCTGGATTTGGTTCCCCTGCCAAAGATCCCTGGTTATAATGTCGCAGTAGAAAATCTCGCGACGAAAATTATGGAGGTTCAAGCTGATGTAGCGCGACAACTTGCTACTTCAAATTCGAAATACAAGGATGCTGCTGACAAACAGCGTCGTTCCAAGAGTTTTGAAATTGGTGATGAGGTGATGGTTTTCCTACGCAAGGAGCGATTTCCTGTGGGCACCTATAACAAGCTGAAGCAGAAGAAGATTGGTCCATGCCGCATCCTGAAGAAGATCAACGACAATGCATATGTTGTTGACCTTCCTGCTGATCTACACATATCTCCAACATTCAACGTGGCTGACCTGTTCGAGTATCACCCTTCAGATATTCCGCTTTATGCTGATGATAACTCGAGGGCGAGTTCTTCTGAAGAGGAGGGGACTGATGTAGAACAATTGGCATGTGATTATCTCACCAAATTGGATTGCCAAAAACCGGCGCGATTTCGCCGGTAATTTCGGATATTGGGTCAAATGATCTCGGATCGTTTAGACCACTGTTCTGGCAGTTTTCTGTTTTAGGCAATTTAGAATATTCCGAAATTTTGTTATCTTTGATTCAAATTCTATTAGGAAAGGATATATATGATTTTGATATTTTTATCTTTAATTATTCTGATGCTTAAAGGAGCCCTATCTCTATATATAGGGCGTCCATATTTTGTAATCGACATCTTATCATCATTATTAAATCAAATTCGTGCTTTCTTTGGAATTATTTTCCAAGATTCGCTTCTCTCTGCGTCACAATTTTTAATTACCTCTCTTACCAAATTATTAAATAAACCTACTACAGATGAAATTACCAATTCTTTTTTAGCGACGAAGCAACTTTTGTCTGGTTATGTTACTTACTAGTTTTTTATTATCGACACTCATTTGAATTTTTTACCAATGTTTATTTTATATTTTTAATGTTTCTCTCGTTACTAACTAAATTAGGAGAAGTTACTAACTAGTTGTTGACACCTGATTTTTGACCATCCGTTATTATAGTTTTTATTTCTAAAATTAATTAAAAATAGCAAAAAATGTCAAAAAATTGCAAAATCAACTTTGTGAGCCTTAGCCTAGCCTTAGGAACCAATTTTGAAAAAAAAATATTTTTTGAATTTTTTAATATTTTTTGGAATTTATTTAATTATAAAAATACCCAAAAAATCAGGAAAAATACCATTCGTGGTCCGAAAATTACACAAAAATATTCAGAAATTTTATTTTAATTTCATATTTAATATTTGCACTTTTTACCAGGGAAATTTGGCTCGGTTCATGGGGTTCCTTCACAAACCTAATCCCGAACCGGGCCTAAAAAATCCTTTTCGAGTCTTTTAATTTTCAATTCTCGGTTTTTATAAGCTATGACATTGGATTCTAGAGTATTGAAATGCAATTGGGTCAATTGGCCCTCCAATTTGATCAATTTTAACCAAGAGGGCTTAATTGCATAAAAATCTTTCAATTTAGTCCCCGGTTTTACAATTTGTGAAATTAAATTTCACACGGGCACACCCATTAAAATCAAACACCTCTACCCTATAGTTTTCATCATGCTGAATCCATTGGTGGGCTCAATTTTGAATAATTCGATCGTTTGGACCTTCGATTTGGTGAAATTCATTTTCGGATCCTAGGGACAATTTGGGGTTTTCATAAAATTTCAATCAATTGATTCACGAAAATACCCATATTTGATAGAAAACGTGTCAAGGAATCCGATTTTGCCATCAATTTCATGAAAAGAGGTCAATTTGGGGCCCGATTTGGGCGATTCGGCCGAACCGGGCCGGTCGGGTCCGACCCGACCCGACCCGGTCCGACCGGGTCTGCAACTCAGTTGCAGACCCGTGCAGCGCACCGAAGAGAAAAAAAACAGGGCATGTCGGGGGCGTGCGTTTTGGGAAGAACGAAAGCAGAACGAGGATGGGGGGACATGGGTGGAGACCAATGCTCGTGCTCTGGAGAGGAAGTGGTCGTCGAGGCGGGCGGTCGGCCACGAAAACGGTGGAAGATTCTCGGTTTAAGAAAACCGAGCTCGACAAATGTGGGGGGGGGACTTCGGACAAAGAGAACGGACAACCGACGACCCCGAACCTCCAGCGGACTTCTCTCATCACCACCAAGGTCGCCATTGCCGTCGCCAAGCCCGGAGCAGGTCGGTATTCTCCCCTGAGCTCCATTTCTCTAATGCACGCCGACTGTTCGACGAAATGCCTAAACGAGTATCGTATTTTTGGAGTCTCGGCCAACCCATCCCGGCCCCTATTTGTCGCGATTCTGGCTTTAAACTTTCATGATAATCTTCCCTATCCCCTGGCCTGCTGTTTGTTTTACATTATTCGACAAAAAACGAGGGCCGAGGCTTCGCCGGTCGTGGTCGGGGTCGGGAGCTCGATGGGGAGCTTCAAGTGTTCGCCGAGCTCAAAACGAGCTAAGGTAAGTTTTCGGACCATCCTAGGATGCTATTGGATGACTGAGAATCGAGCTTGAGCAAAAGAAACGAATTGTGTAAATCGTCGCCGGCACCGGGAAGTCGGGGGTTCGTCCCGATCGTTTTCGACGTGTCCATGGCCTTATTTTTTGTATGTGATGATGTTGAGGTGCTGAGGGTCCGAATGCCACAAAAATTTCCCCAAAATTTTGAGTTTTGGTTCGGTTTTGGGCATTTTCCGGCGACCTCGCCGGAATTTTCACTGTTCCGGCGAGGCGCCGGTCGTCTTCTCCGGCGGGCCGGCGCCCCGCTGACCGGTCAACGGCTGACGTGGCATGCCACGTGGGCGCCACGTCAGCCAGGTGGGACCGGTCCGTTGATTTTCAAACCAACGGATTGGGCGGCCCGGGTCGCGACACGTGTCGCGATCCTGTAATTTTGGAAAATTAAAAAATGATTTTCGAATAAAATAAATGACTTTCTGATAATTAAATTAAAATCGATCCGACGGTCGAGAATGTGCCAAGTGGCTTTCTGTGGATCGTCCGATCTCGTCCAAGATCGGACGCACCAGGAGTAGCCACGTGGCACAATCTGGAGCGTCCGATTTGATTGGTTTTCTAAAAAGGAAAATAAACTAATTGTTGATCTAACGGTCACCAATGAGCCACGTGGCTCCCTGTGGATCGTCCGATCTAGCGGGAGATCGGACGCACAGGAGGAGGCCACGTGGCGCAACGAGGACCGTCGGATCCGGGGAATTTCGGATAATTAAATAAAATACATAAAAAATAAAAAAAAATTGTAAAAAAAAATAGAAAAATGTTTAAAAAAATAAAACGGTGTCGTTTTAGGCCGGTGTCGACCCCTAGGGTCGGGCCGGGCGCCCGAGAGGCGTGGGCCGGGTTTTACCCGGCCCGGAAAATATTTTTAAATATTAAAAAATTCAGAAAATAATAAAAAAATAATAAAAAATTCAAAAAATCAATAAAAAATGAAAAAATCATAAAAAATTCTTAAAATTCAGAAAATTCAGAAAAATTCTAAAAAATTCCAGAAAATAGGAAATGGCCACAAACAACTGGCCATGACCTGTTTCGGGTCTTTCGACCCCCTATCTTTTCAGAAATGACGGTTTTGCCCTTCCAGCAAACCGTCTTCCAAAACAAATTCCAAAAATTCCAGGAAAATCCAAAAAAATAGGAAATGGCCACTAACAACTGGCCAAGTCTCATCTCGGGTGTTTTAAACCCCGACCCTTCTTAAAATGACAATTTCGCCCTTTGGGCGAATCGTCTTCCAAAAATTGAAGAAAAATCAAGAAATTCCAAAAAATTCCCAAAAATGGGAAATGGCCACAATCAACTGGCCATGGAATATTTTGGGTAATTAGGTATCCAAACCTTCCAAAAATGACGATTTTGCCCTTCGGGCTAATTGTCCCCGAATCTTCCCATTTTACCCCTAGCCCTAAATCACATCTTTCCTGGGCCCTTATGGCTATACTAGGAGGCCAATGATTGAAATTGATGTGTATTGACATGACTTATTTATGCACTTGACTTGCGCCTTTATTATATTGACTGTGATTTGATAGGACTAGTCTTCCAATCTGCATGAAACCCTGACTCATACCTATCTCACCCAAAATCGCGCCTGCATGAACTCTTAGTTAAGAAAATCACTCGCGTTAGGTACCGAAAGGGCGTTGGTAATGACACCGACGTAACCAAGTCCCCGAACCCAAAATCTCTGGTTCCGCAGAACTGATCGATCTCTCCCAATCGGTTAGTAAGGTTTCCGGTCTACCCTCCAAGAAAGACCGGTGGCGACTCCAAATGCATGCACAAGTTGCACATGCCACCACGACCACACTGAAGGTCGAAAGCGATCGGCTCTTATCGTCGAATCCTTAAAGATATACCTCCGCCGCGATTTGGTATGGGCCTGGGAGGGCCCGCGCCGGTCTAAGGCCCGCGATCCACATTTCAGAGTGGGGGCCCGCGATCGGTAATCCGTTAGCCGCGTCCGATTTCGGACGGGTCGCGACAGCTGGCGACTCCGCTGGGGACGTTGTTCTAGAACACTTGGTTCTGGACCTCAAGTGGACTTAGGCCGTAATTAAAACGTTGAGTGATTTTTCTAACCCTGTAGGCGCTCTTGAAGGTGAGGTAAGTCCGCTCACGATAGATGTTATATGTTTTTGCAGATTGGAGTGATAAGGGGTGTAGTATGTGATTAACATTGTCTTATGCACGATGGGCGTAGGAATGTATGTTATATGGATGATATGAAGCGCTGATTGATATATAAATTGTTACGCATGATTCACTGCATATTTGAGGATCACGACACTTTGCACAAAGCGCCCAAACCCAGGCCGCGAAATCACCCTTTTCAGGTAGCCATAGATCAGGGATCGATATGCAACGCTCTAGCGTGGATTGCGCTGGGGTCGACCATATTCGATCCCACTCACTATCCAAGTCGAGAATTTTATCCATTTGTTGTGGATTGCACTTATGGACGAATTTATCGACTCGGATAGAGGGAGGCCTTTAGGTTCCTCACCTAAGCCATTTTGATTTCTAGAGTCAAGCCTCACTTGTCTCATGCGCATGTATATGGATGGTTGGTATACCCAAAACCAAAATCATTGGATATCTCTTCTGGTAAGATCTTTTCATTATTATTAGGACCACTTACTGTCTTTTACTTCTCGCATAGCATGCTGCACTCATCAAGTTTGAATGGTTGAGTCTAATTCCATTTTACAGTACATATAAAATAGAGATGGTTTCCCCAAATCGGCCCAAGGTCCTAGAGGTATTCCAATACGAGCGACGCGTCGTCCGACACGAAGCCACCGAGACATTCAATGGGTTCCACTCCTTTCGTTTCATCCAAGGAAGGGCACTTACGGGACGCAACCTTATCCGAGGAACGAATTGTTTTTACACCAAGTCCGCGGAACAACTCGAGCGCGCACACAAGTTCGAACTTGACAGGGAAAAGATGTGGAATATCTATCTGAAACTGAGGGACGTGTTTAGCAGGATAGGAGCAATACCAGCACCCCCTCCAGAAGTTATCGAGATCTTGTCAGACGGAGATGAGTCTACTGGAGGACACGCGTCACCTACCCACCCTGTGGTCGTTCCATCTGATGAGGAAGGAGACCTGACCTAGGCAGAACAGCAGGGGCACCCGACATCATCTGACGATCCGATTTGGGGCATCACCTTAGGTTCTTTAGGGTTGCTTTCCGGCTAGGTCCCCGAAAGTTAGTCAGTCTTTTGAGTCTGTAAAGGGCATCCGCCTGTGGATCTCCCTCCTATCCCATGCGCTTTAATTCCCAAGTCATAGGCGTCTTAATACCGGAATGCGACATTGGAATTCCACCCAACCATTCAGACTTCCCTGGTCCAATCGTATGTCACTGCCATTTGAAATCTTAGTTAGAACTCGCGTCTGGTTTGTTCGACACAAGTGCGAGGATCTAATTCTCATTTCATGACACATGCGACATGTGATTGAATCAGTTCACGCCATGCATAAGCATATCATCTGCATAGCATCATTATTTTCGTCCATTTCATTATACCCTTTGATGGGGTTAGCGTTGGGACCCCAATTTGGTATTCCTTTTATCCAAACGGAGGAGCCCAACCTTCATCACGTCTGGGGTAAATAATGATTTGAACGAATCTAATGCCCGAGTAATCCATGGATAATTAATCACATTCTCATATTCTAGACTTGATGGGGAGAGGTGACATCCAAATCATCCCGGTCCCGTATAAGGAGCTACAAATGTGGTGGGGGCGCCTCAACGAGACCAACCAGACTTACGTCAAGCAAAGACTGGGGCACCTCGTGGATCTTGTCAAAATCAGATATCAACCAGCACTCATACAAGCGTTGGCACGATACTGGGATCCAACTACGCTGACGTTTAACTTCGAGGGCTTAGAGATCACGCCCACACTGGAGGAGTACACAGCCGTCATCGGAGTCAAATTCCAAGAACAATCAGCTCGTCCTCCTTTAGGCCTTAACCCGTCCAAACTGCTATCCAAATTCCTTCGTCTCAAGACCATCGAGATTGAAAAGATTCTCAAATCTAACTCCGGTAGATTCCCATTCTCATTCCTATTTGACAACTACTCGAATCTGCCTATTGACACTGGCCATAAGTCGGGAATGATCTTCATCCTAGCGTTCTTTGGGTTCGTACTGTTCCCTACATCCAGAACCACATTCAACCCTTCCATCGTCCACATAGTCTACCAGGCATGCGACCGTTTAGACTACTCGCATATGATCCTCGCAGAGACTTTCCTATCCCTGAATCGCTACCAAGCTGCTCTAGACCATTCCCAGTCCTCTCGGAAGACTATCTTTCAAGCCTCCAATGGTCTCCTCTTCATGTGGATCACCTCTCACCTTAAAATGCTCAATCTTCATGTGGGCTGCACCCGAATCGACGAGGATATCCATCCTATCCAGTCCTTCCTCAAATGTCAATCGCTCATTTCCAATCGTTCTTTCATTGGCTGGTACAATCTCCTAAAAAGGCTAGAACCCGGACAACTCCGATGGCGGCTGAGGCGGCCCAAAATGTGCAAGGCACGCATCACTACCGAGGGTGGGAGACCGATCCCACTCTTAGGATTCACAGGGGCCGTATCATATCATCCGATTAGAGTTGTCAGACAATTTGGCATGCTGCAGGAAATCCCTCCCCAAGTTCTCCCTGACAAATTCGCCTTCGATGTTCCCCAAGGAACGATTACCAAGAAAACCAAGGCGCGCCTCCAAACCATGATCGATGACATAGAACAAGTACTGAAGGACTCCCCGCCCCAAGACGTGGAGTGGCCGGATCAGCTGGACCCTGAAATGGACTTACATCGGGCCTCCGAAGAGTACATCCGAGCCTTCAAGAGGATTCGACCGACGCCGGTTGAACCGTACGTCCCCGAGTACATTGTCCCATACCAGCCAGGAGTGGAGCCATACATACCGGAGGACGTCGGGCCGTCAGTTTATCAGGAAGTCGAAGTGGTCCACAGCCAGGGATTTTATGACGCCGAGGGGTGATGAAGGAGCAATCCTTCCCATCAAGCCTAGGATGTCGAAATGTCGTTATCGCATTCTCATCAAGCTCTTCTAAGAGCCCTTTTATTTGTAATGAACATTTTGGCTTATGCATTAAAACATCCTTTGAAAACTCCAATCTTGATTGTCGTGGATTACTCGTTGCCCAAATGGCATGGTGATTGTTGTTCATGAACATGTTACCAAGGAATCACACACCCTGTGACTGCTTTTCCATCAACGTAAATCTAATTCTTGGTCTTTCGAACAGGTAGTCTCCAATCACGGAACCTAGAAGAGCTCATATTAGAACTCGTCGCCGAGTCAGAATGGAGCAAGAGGAGTTGGGGTCCCGAGTGGATAACTTGGAAGGCCAAATGACGTCAATGGCCGCTATGCTGGCCGAAATGAAAGCCATGATGGTAGCTGCACAAGAGAGGAACGCCGTACCGGTACCGGATCTTAACCAAGCTGCGCGTCCTTCGGCATCCGTTGCTTCAGATGCAACGCAAATTCCAGAGGAAAACATGACCGAGAAGGTTAACCAAGTGCCGATGGCTGACGCACCACCGAAGGTTGCACCCGTGATCATTAGTCTAGAGGGAGATAAAAAGGAGAAACCCGTCGGCAAGACTGAAGAAGGTGCAAGGAGGCTAGCAAAAATTGAAGAGTGCCTGAGCAGCCAAGGATATGAGTTGGCCAGGTTCGACAAGATGTCACCATTCGCGAAGATAGAAGCGCCACCAGATTACAAAGAACCCGACTTCATAAGGAAATATAATGGGACAGGCTGTCCCCGAGCTCACCTGAAATATTACCTACGCAAAATGGCGCACTACTCTGACTACGTCCCCTTGCTGATGAATACGTTTCAAGAAAGTTTGTCGGGAGTGGCACTAGCTTGGTTTATTGAAGTGGATTTGGAAGACTATGACGGTTGGGAAGACCTGGCGGAAGATTTTTTACGCCAATATAAGTTCAACACCGCTGCGGCACCTTCTAGAGAGGATTTGCTGAGGACTATGAAAGGGAAGAGTGAGACAATTCGCACATACGCTCAAAGGTGGCGTGCCATAGCCACACAAGTCAAACCGTTTATTCCGGAAGACGAGCTGGTTGACCTATTCTTGAAGGCACTACCATATGAGTATTTCGACAAGTTGAACACGTCGGGCTGTCAGACATTCACGCATCTGATCAAAGTTGCTGAAAGATTGGAGTGGGCGGTGGGAGAAAGGAATGCGCCAGAAATAGTGACAAGGCGTCAGTATCCGGCCCGGAAGGAGAGGGAAGCCGGGATCGACGTGGCATTTGTACCAAACCCACCTAGGCCCAAGCAGTTCTCCAATTCAAGCCCAGTCCAAGGAGGCCCATCGTGGTCGGCACAGAAGCAATTTGAGCCAAAAAAGAAGTTACCCCCCAAGCAGTTCACACCCTTGCCTAGATCATTATCAAAGTTGCTGCCTATGCTGCTAGAGGAGCGCCTGGTCGCTAAAGAGCCCCCGAGGCCAAATCCGGTGAAATTTAATGGTTATGACGAGAGCCAGTCATGTGCCTATCACATGGGAGAGAAGGGCCACAACGTGGATAACTGCTTTATTTTGAAATGCAGGGTGCAGGCTCTCATCGATAGTCGTATTCTCGAATTCGACAAAATGGAACCGAACGTCCAGCAAAATCCACTCCCAGATCATCAAGTTGTAGGGGTAATCTTTGAGGACGAAGAAGAGAATCGCCTTGGATCTGAAACGGGTACGGGCAAGTCTCGCGTGGCTTCGACAATCATTCCAATCGGCCGGAGCAAAGGAGATATCCCAAAGGGGAATGGAATATTATATCTAACGAAGCCATTGAGTATGATGGTGATTGGCGAACCCGAAAGGTATCCCAAAAAGGGATATCTCAAAGGAGGAACGTATGCCGACGCGAAAAATGCCGGGGCTCTTTGGGGCTGGTCACTGGCCAAGGGGTCGCAGGGTGAATCCTCGAGGAGGTTTAATTCGATGGAGCTCGACGGTTTAGTTGGAATGGTGGGAAGTACTAAGCCCCTCATCATCAGCCTAAATAGAATTGACAATTGGAAGGGAGATGGTGACCACCCGCCTAAGCCAGTTGTAATCCGCCTCGCTGACGATGAAGCTGATGATGAATCGAGCGTGGAAATTGGAAGGAAGTCACCGGTAATAATAAAAATTCCCCCTGTAGACGACTACAACCCTAAGGAGGTCCATTGGGATTATGGGACAGATAAGATCACCGCCGTGATGCGATCGGGAAGATTCTACGCACCACGAGAGGGTGAGCCAGAGAAAAGAGAAGTGTCTAAAGAAGACGTCGAGAAGCTGTTGTCTATCGTTAGAACCAGCGAGTTCGAGGTCATAGAGCAGTTGCGAAAGATGCCAGCCCAGATCTCCCTACTGGATCTGTTCTTAAATTCTGAGAAGCACAAGGACGCACTTATGAAAGTCCTGAACGAGGTGCACGTGCCCGAATCCATTAACGAGGTGCAATTGGAGAATTTCGTAGGTGCTATTTTGCTGAAGGATCAGATAAGTTTCTCCGATGAGGATTTCCCGATGGAAGGACGGGCGCATAATAAGGCGCTGTATATAACAGTAAAATGCCATGGCAAGCAAGTATCTCATGTATTGGTTGATAATGGCTCTGCTTTTAACATCTGCCCTTTGGCCACTTTGAGGAGTCTGGGCGTGAATGAAGAACTGATCAGAACCTCTAAAGCCAGTATTAGAGCCTTTGACGGAACGAGGAAGACCGTGGTCGGGGAAATTGAACTGGATGTTTTCATAGGCCCAACCAGCTTTTCCATTGGATTTCAGGTGATGGACCTACCAAGTGCCTTCGGATTCCTTCTCGGGAGACCGTGGATCCATATAGCTGGAGCTGTACCGTCTAGTCTACATCAGAAGGTCCGCTTTGTAGTTAACAACAAAGTAGTCACTGTGCACGGTGAAGTGGATCTCATGACATACCAGAATAGTGCTGTTCCGCATGTGGAACCGGAAGGGAAAGAAGAGGCAAGTTTCCATTCCCTTGATCTGGTGGCAGCCGTCCACACGCCCGCATGGACCAAGCTAAGAGTCCCTGCCCTCTCTCAGTATGACCTTTTGCCAGGAAAGATGCTGTTATCCTATGGATTCGCTCCAGGAGGCGGTTTAGGTAAACATAACCAGGGAATCCGAGCACCTTTAAAGCTGAACTCGAACGAAGGCAGGGCTGGCTTAGGATATGTCGGCGAGCGAAATTGGCGCCGTACTGGAGGTAGAGGCTCTGGCCGAAACAGAGGTGAGAATCAAAGAAGCAACGGACGCAGAGGAGGACGAAACGGTTCGTTCATTGGCTCAAGTGTTTGGAAAGGCAAAGCTAAGGCGTTTGGCAACGAGCTTGAGCAGTATTTCTCCAAGGCCTCCAAGTGGCTGGCAGACGAAGTTGCGCTGGACGAGATCGATCCTGATCTGGAGAATCCTTTCCTGGAAGACACTGTGAATGTCATCATTGACTGGCTCGGTGCAAACAATGACGTCACTGAGTAAAGAGACCTCTCTTTCACTTTCAGCATTTCGTTTTATTACTTGTGTTGCATTTCAATTCAGTCTAGTCATTTCCCTTTCTACTTCCGGTGTGAGCGGATAATGCCTCTTAGATCTCCGACCGTGGGTCCAATTGGCACGCTTTGTAACACGGTCCATTTTGCAAAACATCTCGGGTTTTATTAAGGGCACATAGGGTAACAGATCGGCCCTATGATGATCGCCTCCTTGGTTTGAGGCTTGAGGCCCGATTTACCTTATGTCCCCTGATTTTCAAGTGAGTTTCAGAGATCAATAGTATCGGGGGATACGAGGATTGGTCCCGTCTTTCGGCATTCCTCATTTTATTTAAAAAAAAAACAAAAAAAAACAAAAAAAAAACAAAACAAAAAAAAAGGATTTTTCCTGAGTTTCGTTCGTACGAATTGGATGAACTAACCATTCTCATGACATTTCAGGCATATCATCTCCAACATGCATACCAGGTTATTAGACGACTCGGATCATCAGGAAGATTCTTCTTGTGATATTGAAGATGTTGAAGATGAGGGTCAGAGGGCCATCCAGAGAGAGTGCATTGCTTTCGAAGAATCCATGCCTCCCACCACTGAGCAACCGTTGACCGTTAACTTGGGAGACTCGGAAGATGTCAAAGAAGTAAAGATCGGTGGACACCTATCTCAAACGGAGGCGGCCAGAATCACCAAATTGCTGAGAGAATATCAGGATATCTTCGCGTGG
Organism: Rhodomyrtus psidioides; assembly: GCA_021437785.1. Taxonomy (NCBI): domain Eukaryota; kingdom Viridiplantae; phylum Streptophyta; class Magnoliopsida; order Myrtales; family Myrtaceae; genus Rhodomyrtus; species Rhodomyrtus psidioides. The sequence continues at coordinate 1,491,044 of JAILYB010000134.1, read as the reverse complement.
TCATACGCAGACATGCCAGGCCTGGATCCTAGTATCGTAGAGCATGCACTGCCCATCAATCCCGGTTTCAAGCCCGTAAAACAGGAAAGCAGAAAGATGAAATCAGAGATGTCTGATAGAATCAAAGAAGAAGTGATGAAGCTCTTAAGGGTGGGCTTTATTGAGGCAATTCCGTATTCTGATTGGATCGCCAACATTGTCCCGGTGATGAAAAAGGATGGAAGGATCCGTATTTGCGTAGACTATCGGGATTTGAACAAGGCAAGCCCGAAGGATGACTTCCCGCTTCCCCACATAGACGTTCTAGTAGACAGTACGGCGGGATTTGAACTATTCTCGTTCATGGACGGATTCTCTGGATACAATCAGATACTCATGAAGAAGGAGGATCAGGCTAAAACCGCGTTCACAACCCCATGGGGAAATTTCTGTTACAAAGTCATGCCTTTTGGGTTGAGGAATGCCGGGGCAACGTACCAAAAGGCCATGGTAACCTTGTTCCACGATATGATCCACAAGGAAATCGAAGTATATGTCGACGACATGATCGCCAAATCCAGACCAGGACAAGACCATGTTCAGGTATTAAAGAAGCTGTTTGAGCGTTTGCGGAAGTATAGGCTGAGGCTGAACCCTAATAAGTGCATATTCGGGGCAAAGTCTGGAAAGCTACTGGGATTCATAGTCAGTCATAGAGGCATCGAGCTTGATCCTTCTAAAATCCAAGCTATAAACGACATAGCAACCCCGTCGACGGTGAAAGAAATTAGAAGCCTTTTGGGGCGATTGAACTATATTGCCAGGTTTATATGCCAACTAACTGACACAGCTAGGCCATTCTTCCGGCTTTTAAAGAAGGGCGCCAAGGTAACTTGGGATGCGGAATGTCATCAGGCACTACAGAGGATTAAGGAATACTTGACCTCCCCACCGATTCTAGTACCCCCGACTCCGGGATATCCGTTGACTCTGTACTTGACTGTTCATCAAGAGTCGCTGGGAGCTCTACTGGCACAGACCAGTCCGGGAGATGGCAAGGAAAGGGCCATATACTATCTGAGTAAAAAGTTCACCTCGTCCGAGATGAATTACTCCCCCGTGGAAAGAACGTGCGCTGCAGCAGTCTGGGTGCTTCGCAGGTTGAGACAATACACCCTACACCATCACATACAGTTGGTGACCGAGAGCGATCCGATCAAATACCTGCTAGAGAAGCCGACTCTAATCGGAAAGTTGGCTAAATGGCAGGTTATGTTATCCGAGTTTGACATAAAAAGTTCATCCCAAAAGTCTGTTAAGGGAAGAGCTATAGCGGATATGCTGGCAGAAGACCCCCATGCAGGGGCAGCCCCGAAGGCAGCTCAAATCAAAGGCCAAGTCTTGATGCTATCAGAAGTCAAATGGGTCATGTATTTCGATGGCGCGGTCAACCTATCAGGAGCCGGCACTGGGGCGGTACTGGTATCCCCAGAAGGACAACATTATCCCGTCGCTGCCAAATTGATATTTCCATGCACCAACAATATATCGGAATACGAGGCATGTATTCTCGGCTTGCAACTAGCTGCCTCCATGAAGGTGCGAAGATTACAAGTCTATGGGGATTCCATGCTTATCATTCTCCAAACTCAAGGGGAGTGGAAGACAAGAGACTCCAAGCTTATTCCTTATCATGAGTTGCTGAAGGAGCTAGCTCTAGGGTTCGAGGAAATCACTTTTGAATATCTGCCAAGGACGCAAAACCATTTTGCGGACGCTTTGGCCACGTTATCCTCTATGTTGCAAGTAGCAGGCGGGCTTAACGTCGAGCCCCTGAGGATAGACGTGATCAGGCAACCGGCCCATTGTATGGCGATCGAGGAGGAATTTGACGGTGAACCATGGTATCATGACATTAGAAACTATCTCTTAAAAGGAACGTTTCCCGAAGGAAGTCGAGGGGTTGATAAGAGATACATAGTTAAGATGGCCACCAAGTTCTTTTTGAGCGGTCAGACCTTGTACAAAAGGTCATTCGATTCAATTCTGTTGAGATGCGTAGACGCTAAGGAGGCGAACTTGCTCATGAAAGAAATACACGATGGAGTATGCGGTCCACATATGAACGGCCATCTCCTTGCAAGGAAGATCATGCGACTTGGTTACTTTTGGATGACCATGGAGTCGGACTGCAATCAACATGTCAGATCTTGTCATCAATGTCAGGTGTACCGAGACCGGATCAATGCGCCTCCGAATGAACTCCATCAAATGTCAGAAGCTTGGCCATTCTCCATGTGGGGGATAGACATGATCGGGCCAATAAACCCTGCCGCCTCCAATGGTCATCGCTTCATCTTAGTAGCGATCGATTACTTCTCCAAGTGGATTGAGGCCAGTTCATACACAAACGTCTCTGCAAAGAACGTAGCAAGATTCATTAAGAGGGACATAATCTCTCGATATGGGTCTCCTCAAGCGATCATCACAGACAATGGGTCTAATTTGAATAACAAGGTGGTCGATGACCTGCTGAATGACTTCAATATCCGACATCTCAACTCATCCCCCTTATCGCCCGCAAATGAACGGAGCAGTGGAAGCGGCGAACAAGAACATCAAGAAAATTCTGGCAAAGACTGCCGAGAATTACAGGGATTGGCATGAGAGGTTACCCTATGCATTAATGGCATATCGGACGTCGATTCGGGCTTCAACTGGGGCAACTCCCTACTCCCTCGTTTACGGCATGGAGGCGGTCCTGCCTGTGGAAATGGAAATTCCATCATTGCGAATCCTATCGGAGGTCAAGCTTTCTGAGGCTGAGTGGGTACGACACAGATATGAACAGCTCAGTTTCATTGATGAGAGGCGCCTGAGGGCGATCTGCCACGGCCAAAGTTACCAGAAAAGGGTGGCCAAGTCGTTCAACCGGAAGGTCAAGCCCAGGCATTTTGAAGTCGAAGACCTCGTGGTGAAGAAGACACTGCCAAACGGGGCTCATCCTGGGGGCAAGTTCACTCCGAACTACGAGGGCCCGTATGTTGTAAAAAAGGTCCTGATAGGAGGAGCCTTGATACTTGTGAATTCAGACGGGAAAGAACTGGGATACCCCGTAAACGCCGATGCGGTCAAGAAGTACTATCCTTGAAATAGAATCAGAAGCCGATTTGACTATCTTCTTAATGATCTGAGTCGCTATGGGACCACAGCACGCATTTCATGCATTCCATACATACATGCGCATCTTTCACATTCGCAGGATTGATGAGAGATTCAAGGACCAGACCCTTGACGAGGATACATGGAAATAGGAGCTGCGACTGCAATGAGCCGAGGTCATCGTCAAATTTACAGGAAAAAGGGACTACCGTAACTCGTTTGAGTTCAGAAGTCTCTAGGACCCTGTAAAAACCCCAAGGTCCGTATTCGAAATGTCTAGCCTTAACAAAAATGAGTAAAAGAGTGATAATGAGCATTTTCAGCAAGAGGTTTTCAAATCATTCGAAATGAGATTTTTTTCAAACCAAGAAGGGTTTCAAAACTCTCAAAAGGATGTTTTCTCAAAAGACGAGGGGGTAAGCCTAATCCAAACACGTTCTACATACACTGGAGAGGTGAGTGGAGCGGATCAGATAGCAAGATCTGGGTCTACGGGAGTAGGGATTATTCGCAACAATTACATGGATTGGGATGACGGAGGCATTTGGTTCATACCCCCAAACACTACAGGTGACCATTGACAACCCCTTTGAACGGCGGTTTTCATTCTCAACCCTGTCGAGAACCACCCCACATTGGGGCAAAATGGAGGCGAGTCCAGCAGCATCAGGAGAAAATGGTTAGAAATTTTCTTGCTCGGACTAACATCAATCTTTGTGTGTTGTTTATATGGTAATCCAAGTGCCATAGGATGACGAGAAGTATTCATTTTTCTATCCCACACACCATACCCTTTACACAGCCAAGTTGGGCCTGCCAAATTATTTCATAAACCCGTTGGTGATCGTTGCACATTCCAAGACGAATGCATCATCACTTCAGAAACGGAGGAGTGCGAGACTTAGGGATTACAAAGAAATTCCTAGGCTAATGCTTAAAGCGTGTTTAGACATTTGGTCACATGTCTAACACGACCTCTCAAAGATGAGAAAAAGCGGGATTTCAAAAGAAAAATGAAAAGGAAAAGATGATGAGAAAAATCCCCAGCATAAAGAAAAAGCAAAGTGCCTGGTAAAAGCAAGGCCGATGCCTGGGTGAACAATTTGTATCAATCCCACCAGTGAAACCAGTTTAGAAACAGGAGAAGAAAAATTCAGAAGGAGTCAGATTCCAAAAACTACTCCTCAAACGGTATCAAGCGCGGAGCAAAGACGCAGATAGAGTTGGTAGTCTCTTAATGCAGCCAGGGGCGCTTTCTCAGGAATTTGTGCACACCTCAAAAGCGGTTGCACGCCTCAAAAATTGAAGATGCAGAATGAAAAAGATAGGTGACAAGTTTGCAATGATCACCAACGTCAATCCCCTCATGAATTCTGGGCCAAAAACAAGCCTTTTTTTTCGGTCCCCAATCCTACCAGAGTTACAACCCTGAAACAGTCTTCTCTGACTAAGATACTTGGGTTAACATATTTCTTAGCTCGAAGAAGTACGAGCAAGACTATTTCTTTCTCATTTTGCAGGGTTCTCGACTTGTAAACCTGGAGCAAATGGTGAAGACTTTCATTCAATGGCCTCGACTCCAAAGCGGGTCCCCCTTGAAAACCAATATCCAAGCCCAACATTACGGTCCCGTGGAAGACCTCCCGACCGATCAAAATGTATGCGCTGCGAATGAGCCTAAAACCTAGGCACAGGTCAGTAGGGAATTGAGTACATCCCCTGTAAAAATCATTACCTCAAAACAGGTGAGAAGACCTCCTCGTCGAGAAATATTCCCATTGATGTTTTGAACAAACTCTTTTTGGAATTTTCAAACTGTTGATCCAGATTTTCCATGCAAGGAATTTGTGATCACATTTGCATGTTGCAAGAATGCTTTGGATAACCTCCAGCATCAAAATGCGCATTTCACGACTAAAACTTAAACCATACGGTTTTTGTCAAATGGACAGCCGTGGTCTTCCCAAAGATTACTAACGTTTTCTTGGTGAAGAAAAATCTTTCAGGCTCAAACTTCTGCAGGATACCTGGAGAACCCATCTCCCAGAATGTCACCTCAACAGGCCCAAATGAAGCTTTGTCAAAATAAAATCTTTCACTGCTTCGAAAACTGAATTCCCGACAAACTTCGGGATCTCTAAAAGAGGGGAAGAAAAACCCTTTTAAAAGAAAATGTCCTAGCTTGACGTGGAGAACCCTCGTCCTAAGACCCCTTTCAAAAATATCAGACAGTCCTAGCATGACGTGGAGAACCCTCATCTCGGGACCCTTTTTCAAAATCAAGCAGTCCTAGCATGACGTGGAGAATCCTCGTCCTAGGACCCCTTTCAAAAAATCAAGCAATCCCAGTAGACGTGGAGAACCCTCGTCTCGGGACCCCTTCTTTCAAATATCAAGCAGTCCTAACTAGACGTGGAGAACCCTCGTCCTAGGACCCCTGTCAAAAAATCAAGCAATCCCAATAGACGTGGAGAACCCTCGTCTCGGGACCCTTTTTCAAAATTCAGACAGTCTCATCGGACGTGGAGAACCCATGATCCCGGAAGGATGCCTTGCTCTGTCAAGAAAAGCTCATAGGGTCATGTTTCGCAGGATCCCTGGAGAACCCAGGTCCCAAACTGATACCTTTTTAATGAAAAGTTTGCAGGTTTCAGCTTTCTGCAGGATAATTGGCGTCCCCAGATCCCAGAAAGGTACCTCGCATGTCGAAAGGACAACTCGGCCTTCTGCGAGATTTCAGATAACCCCTAAATCCCAGGAGAGCCTTCAGGTGAACCTAGAGTTAGGTAAACCTTCCAAAAGAGACCTTAATGATGTCATTCCATAGGTGGAGCCTTTTAGTAGGCAAACCTTTTCCAAGACCGATCTACAGAACGATCGAGTCTTCGACTAGTCCCGACAAGAAGGGATATGTCAATCTATAGGCGGAGCCTTTTAGTAGGCAAACCTTTTCCAAGACCGATCTACAGAACGATCGAGTCTTCGACTAGTCCCGACAAGAAGGGATATGTCATTCCATAGGCGGAGCCTTTTAGTAGGCAAACCTTTTCCAAGACCGATCTACAGAACGATCGAGTCTCCGACAAACCCTACAGAACGGGCGCGTCATCCTTAGATTCCTATCAGTCTGGAGTCTCACCAAAGGTAGAAACCGCCTGAAGGGTCAACTCCATGGTAGAAACCGCCATAAGGGTCAATTGAATGGTAGAAACCGCCATAAGGATCAACTCAAAGGTAGATACCGCCATAAGGGTCAAAACTAAATTCAAAGGTAGATACCGCCATAAGGGTCAAAACTAAATTCAAAGGTAGAAACCGCCTGAAGGGTCAACTTGATGGTAGAAACCGCCATAAGGGTTAACCAATGGTAGAAACCGCCATAAGGGTCAACTAATGGTATGACCTACCATACAGGTCAGAGCTTAATCTCCCTAGGATATTCTGAACCAGTCCTAGGTATCTTCTTGAAAGTCATCGCAACCGGCAGCATCTGACAGGTGAGCTTCGGGTAAGCCTCTCTCACTCCGGCCCATGTTCGAATTGCAAGAGTAAACCGGTGATTAATTTGAGCATTCATCAAAAGACTTGAAGGTCCGATGTCATAGCATTTCTTTCCCCCAATCGAGTCGGTCAAGATCCAGGTGTCATTTTGTCTTTGAAAGCAACCTCTGGCGAGCTCACTCTCAAAGAGGGGCAGCTGTTGACACCTGATTTTTGACCATCCGTTATTATAGTTTTTATTTCTAAAATTAATTAAAAATAGCAAAAAATGTCAAAAAATTGCAAAATCAACTTTGTGAGCCTTAGCCTAGCCTTAGGAACCAATTTTGAAAAAAAAATATTTTTTGAATTTTTTAATATTTTTTGGAATTTATTTAATTATAAAAATACCCAAAAAATCAGGAAAAATACCATTCGTGGTCAGAACATTACACAAAAATATTCAGAAATTTTATTTTAATTTCATATTTAATATTTTCACTTTTTACCAGGGAAATTTGGCTCGGTTCATGGGGTTCCTTCACAAACCTAATCCCGAACCGGGCCTAAAAAATCCTTTTCGAGTCTTTTAATTTTCAATTCTCGGTTTTTATAAGCTATGACATTGGATTCTAGAGTATTGAAATGCAATTGGGTCAATTGGCCCTCCAATTTGATCAATTTTAACCAAGAGGGCTTAATTGCATAAAAATCTTTCAATTTAGTCCCCGGTTTTACAATTTGTGAAATTAAATTTCACACGGGCACACCCATTAAAATAAAACACCTCTACCCTATAGTTTTCATCATGCTGAATCCATTGGTGGGCTCAATTTTGAATAATTCGATCGTTTGGACCTTCGATTTGGTGAAATTCATTTTCGGATCCTAGGGACAATTTGGGGTTTTCATAAAATTTCAATCAATTGATTCACGAAAATACCCATATTTGATAGAAAACGTGTCAAGGAATCCGATTTTGCCATCAATTTCATGAAAAGAGGTCAATTTGGGGCCCGATTTGGGCGATTCGGCCGAACCGGGCCGGTCGGGTCCGACCCGACCCGACCTGGTCCGACCGGGTCTGCAACTCAGTTGCAGACCCGTGCAGCGCACCGAAGAGAAAAAAAACAGGGCATGTCGGGGACGTGCGTTTTGGGAAGAACGAAAGCAGAACGAGGATGGGGGGACATGGGTGGAGACCAATGCTCGTGCTCTGGAGAGGAAGTGGTCGTCGAGGCGGGCGGTCGGCCACGAAAACGGTGGAAGATTCTCGGTTTAAGAAAATCGAGCTCGACAAATGTGGGGGGGGGGACTTCGGACAAAGAGAACGGACAACCGACGACCCCGAACCTCCAGCGGACTTCTCTCATCACCACCAAGGTCGCCATTGCCGTCGCCAAGCCCGGAGCAGGTCGGTATTCTCCCCTGAGCTCCATTTCTCTAATGCACGCCGACTGTTCGACGAAATGCCTAAACGAGTATCGTATTTTTGGAGTCTCGGCCAACCCATCCCGGCCCCTATTTGTCGCGATTCTGGCTTTAAACTTTCATGATAATCTTCCCTATCCCCTGGCCTGCTGTTTGTTTTACATTATTCGACAAAAAACGAGGGCCGAGGCTTCGCCGGTCGTGGTCGGGGTCGGGAGCTCGATGGGGAGCTTCAAGTGTTCGCCGAGCTCAAAACGAGCTAAGGTAAGTTTTCGGACCATCCTAGGATGCTATTGGATGACTGAGAATCGAGCTTGAGCAAAAGAAACGAATTGTGTAAATCGTCGCCGGCACCGGGAAGTCGGGGGTTCGTCCCGATCGTTTTCGACGTGTCCATGGCCTTATTTTTTGTATGTGATGATGTTGAGGTGCTGAGGGTCCGAATGCCACAAAAATTTCCCCAAAATTTTGAGTTTTGGTTCGGTTTTGGGCATTTTCCGGCGACCTCGCCGGAATTTTCACTGTTCCGGCGAGGCGCCGGTCGTCTTCTCCGGCGGGCCGGCGCCCCGCTGACCGGTCAACGGCTGACGTGGCATGCCACGTGGGCGCCACGTCAGCCAGGTGGGACCGGTCCGTTGATTTTCAAACCAACGGATTGGGCGGCCCGGGTCGCGACACGTGTCGCGATCCTGTAATTTTGGAAAATTAAAAAATGATTTTCGAATAAAATAAATGACTTTCTGATAATTAAATTAAAATCGATCCGACGGTCGAGAATGTGCCAAGTGGCTTTCTGTGGATCGTCCGATCTCGTCCAAGATCGGACGCACCAGGAGTAGCCACGTGGCACAATCTGGAGCGTCCGATTTGATTGGTTTTCTAAAAAGGAAAATAAACTAATTGTTGATCTAACGGTCACCAATGAGCCACGTGGCTCCCTGTGGATCGTCCGATCTAGCGGGAGATCGGACGCACAGGAGGAGGCCACGTGGCGCAACGAGGACCGTCGGATCCGGGGAATTTCGGATAATTAAATAAAATACATAAAAAATAAAAAAAAATTGTAAAAAAAAATAGAAAAATGTTTAAAAAAATAAAACGGTGTCGTTTTAGGCCGGTGTCGACCCCTAGGGTCGGGCCGGGCGCCCGAGAGGCGTGGGCCGGGTTTTACCCGGCCCGGAAAATATTTTTAAATATTAAAAAATTCAGAAAATAATAAAAAATAATAAAAAATTCAAAAAATCAATAAAAAATGAAAAAATCATAAAAAATTCTTAAAATTCAGAAAATTCAGAAAAATTCTAAAAAATTCCAGAAAATAGGAAATGGCCACAAACAACTGGCCATGACCTGTTTCGGGTCTTTCGACCCCCTATCTTTTCAGAAATGACGGTTTTGCCCTTCCAGCAAACCGTCTTCCAAAAAAAATTCCAAAAATTCCAGGAAAATCCCAAAAAATAGGAAATGGCCACTAACAACTGGCCAAGTCTCATCTCGGGTGTTTTAAACCCCGACCCTTCTTAAAATGACAATTTCTCCCTTTGGGCGAATCGTCTTCCAAAAATTGAAGAAAAATCAAGAAATTCCAAAAAATTCCCAAAAATGGGAAATGGCCACAATCAACTGACCATGGAATATTTTGGGTAATTAGGTATCCAAACCTTCCAAAAATGACGATTTTGCCCTTCGGGCTAATTGTCCCCGAATCTTCCCATTTTACCCCTAGCCCTAAATCACATCTTTCCTGGGCCCTTATGTCTATACTAGGAGGCCAATGATTGAAATTGATGTGTATTGACATGACTTATTTATGCACTTGACTTGCGCCTTTATTATATTGACTGTGATTTGATAGGACTGGTCTTTCAATCTGCATGAAACCCTGACTCATACCTATCTCACCCAAAATCGCGCCTGCATGAACTCTTAGTTAAGAAAATCACTCGCGTTAGGTACCGAAAGGGCGTTGGTAATGACACCGACGTAACCAAGTCCCCGAACCCAAAATCTCTGGTTCCGCAGAACTGATCGATCTCTCCCAATCGGTTAGTAAGGTTTCCGGTCTACCCTCCAAGAAAGACCGGGTGGCGACTCCAAATGCATGCACAAGTTGCACATGCCACCACGACCACACTGAAGGTCGAAAGCGATCGGCTCTTATCGTCGAATCCTTAAAGATATACCTCCGCCGCGATTTGGTATGGGCCTGGGAGGGCCCGCGCCGGTCTAAGGCCCGCGATCCACATTTCAGAGTGGGGGCCCGCGATCGGTAATCCGTTAGCCGCGTCCGATTTCGGACGGGTCGCGACAGCTGGCGACTCCGCTGGGGACGTTGTTCTAGAACACTTGGTTCTGGACCTCAAGTGGACTTAGGCCGTAATTAAAACGTTGAGTGATTTTTCTAACCCTGTAGGCGCTCTTGAAGGTGAGGTAAGTCCGCTCACGATAGATGTTATATGTTTTTGCAGATTGGAGTGATAAGGGGTGTAGTATGTGATTAACATTGTCTTATGCAGGATGGGCGTAGGAATGTATGTTATATGGATGATATGAAGCGCTGATTGATATATAAATTGTTACGCATGATTCACTGCATATTTGAGGATCACGACACTTTGCACAAAGCGCCCAAACCCAGGCCGCGAAATCACCCTTTTCAGGTAGCCATAGATCAGGGATCGATATGCAACGCTCTAGCGTGGATTGCGCTGGGGTCGACCATATTCGATCCCACTCACTATCCAAGTCGAGAATTTTATCCATTTGTTGTGGATTGCACTTATGGACGAATTTATCGACTCGGATAGAGGGAGGCCTTTAGGTTCCTCACCTAAGCCATTTTGATTTCTAGAGTCAAGCCTCACTTGTCTCATGCGCATGTATATGGATGGTTGGTATACCCAAAACCAAAATCATTGGATATCTCTTCTGGTAAGATCTTTTCATTATTATTAGGACCACTTACTGTCTTTTACTTCTCGCATAGCATGCTGCACTCATCAAGTTTGAATGGTTGAGTCTAATTCCATTTTACAGTACATATAAAATAGAGATGGTTTCCCCAAATCGGCCCAAGGTCCTAGAGGTATTCCAATACGAGCGACGCGTCGTCCGACACGAAGCCACCGAGACATTCAATGGGTTCCACTCCTTTCGTTTCATCCAAGGAAGGGCACTTACGGGACGCAACCTTATCCGAGGAACGAATTGTTTTTACACCAAGTCCGCGGAACAACTCGAGCGCGCACACAAGTTCGAACTTGACAGGGAAAAGATGTGGAATATCTATCTGAAACTGAGGGACGTGTTTAGCAGGATAGGAGCAATACCAGCACCCCCTCCAGAAGTTATCGAGATCTTGTCAGACGGAGATGAGTCTACTGGAGGACACGCGTCACCTACCCACCCTGTGGTCGTTCCATCTGATGAGGAAGGAGACCTGACCTAGGCAGAACAGCAGGGGCACCCGACATCATCTGACGATCCGATTTGGGGCATCACCTTAGGTTCTTTAGGGTTGCTTTCCGGCTAGGTCCCCGAAAGTTAGTCAGTCTTTTGAGTCTGTAAAGGGCATCCGCCTGTGGATCTCCCTCCTATCCCATGCGCTTTAATTCCCAAGTCATAGGCGTCTTAATACCGGAATGCGACATTGGAATTCCACCCAACCATTCAGACTTCCCTGGTCCAATCGTATGTCACTGCCATTTGAAATCTTAGTTAGAACTCGCGTCTGGTTTGTTCGACACAAGTGCGAGGATCTAATTCTCATTTCATGACACATGCGACATGTGATTGAATCAGTTCACGCCATGCATAAGCATATCATCTGCATAGCATCATTATTTTCGTCCATTTCATTATACCCTTTGATGGGGTTAGCGTTGGGACCCCAATTTGGTATTCCTTTTATCCAAACGGAGGAGCCCAACCTTCATCACGTCTGGGGTAAATAATGATTTGAACGAATCTAATGCCCGAGTAATCCATGGATAATTAATCACATTCTCATATTCTAGACTTGATGGGGAGAGGTGACATCCAAATCATCCCGGTCCCGTATAAGGAGCTACAAATGTGGTGGGGGCGCCTCAACGAGACCAACCAGACTTACGTCAAGCAAAGACTGGGGCACCTCGTGGATCTTGTCAAAATCAGATATCAACCAGCACTCATACAAGCGTTGGCACGATACTGGGATCCAACTACGCTGACGTTTAACTTCGAGGGCTTAGAGATCACGCCCACACTGGAGGAGTACACAGCCGTCATCGGAGTCAAATTCCAAGAACAATCAGCTCGTCCTCCTTTAGGCCTTAACCCGTCCAAACTGCTATCCAAATTCCTTCGTCTCAAGACCATCGAGATTGAAAAGATTCTCAAATCTAACTCCGGTAGATTCCCATTCTCATTCCTATTTGACAACTACTCGAATCTGCCTATTGACACTGGCCATAAGTCGGGAATGATCTTCATCCTAGCGTTCTTTGGGTTCGTACTGTTCCCTACATCCAGAACCACATTCAACCCTTCCATCGTCCACATAGTCTACCAGGCATGCGACCGTTTAGACTACTCGCATATGATCCTCGCAGAGACTTTCCTATCCCTGAATCGCTACCAAGCTGCTCTAGACCATTCCCAGTCCTCTCGGAAGACTATCTTTCAAGCCTCCAATGGTCTCCTCTTCATGTGGATCACCTCTCACCTTAAAATGCTCAATCTTCATGTGGGCTGCACCCGAATCGACGAGGATATCCATCCTATCCAGTCCTTCCTCAAATGTCAATCGCTCATTTCCAATCGTTCTTTCATTGGCTGGTACAATCTCCTAAAAAGGCTAGAACCCGGACAACTCCGATGGCGGCTGAGGCGGCCCAAAATGTGCAAGGCACGCATCACTACCGAGGGTGGGAGACCGATCCCACTCTTAGGATTCACAGGGGCCGTATCATATCATCCGATTAGAGTTGTCAGACAATTTGGCATGCTGCAGGAAATCCCTCCCCAAGTTCTCCCTGACAAATTCGCCTTCGATGTTCCCCAAGGAACGATTACCAAGAAAACCAAGGCGCGCCTCCAAACCATGATCGATGACATAGAACAAGTACTGAAGGACTCCCCGCCCCAAGACGTGGAGTGGCCGGATCAGCTGGACCCTGAAATGGACTTACATCGGGCCTCCGAAGAGTACATCCGAGCCTTCAAGAGGATTCGACCGACGCCGGTTGAACCGTACGTCCCCGAGTACATTGTCCCATACCAGCCAGGAGTGGAGCCATACATACCGGAGGACGTCGGGCCGTCAGTTTATCAGGAAGTCGAAGTGGTCCACAGCCAGGGATTTTATGACGCCGAGGGGTGATGAAGGAGCAATCCTTCCCATCAAGCCTAGGATGTCGAAATGTCGTTATCGCATTCTCATCAAGCTCTTCTAAGAGCCCTTTTATTTGTAATGAACATTTTGGCTTATGCATTAAAACATCCTTTGAAAACTCCAATCTTGATTGTCGTGGATTACTCGTTGCCCAAATGGCATGGTGATTGTTGTTCATGAACATGTTACCAAGGAATCACACACCCTGTGACTGCTTTTCCATCAACGTAAATCTAATTCTTGGTCTTTCGAACAGGTAGTCTCCAATCACGGAACCTAGAAGAGCTCATATTAGAACTCGTCGCCGAGTCAGAATGGAGCAAGAGGAGTTGGGGTCCCGAGTGGATAACTTGGAAGGCCAAATGACGTCAATGGCCGCTATGCTGGCCGAAATGAAAGCCATGATGGTAGCTGCACAAGAGAGGAACGCCGTACCGGTACCGGATCTTAACCAAGCTGCGCGTCCTTCGGCATCCGTTGCTTCAGATGCAACGCAAATTCCAGAGGAAAACATGACCGAGAAGGTTAACCAAGTGCCGATGGCTGACGCACCACCGAAGGTTGCACCCGTGATCATTAGTCTAGAGGGAGATAAAAAGGAGAAACCCGTCGGCAAGACTGAAGAAGGTGCAAGGAGGCTAGCAAAAATTGAAGAGTGCCTGAGCAGCCAAGGATATGAGTTGGCCAGGTTCGACAAGATGTCACCATTCGCGAAGATAGAAGCGCCACCAGATTACAAAGAACCCGACTTCATAAGGAAATATAATGGGACAGGCTGTCCCCGAGCTCACCTGAAATATTACCTACGCAAAATGGCGCACTACTCTGACTACGTCCCCTTGCTGATGAATACGTTTCAAGAAAGTTTGTCGGGAGTGGCACTAGCTTGGTTTATTGAAGTGGATTTGGAAGACTATGACGGTTGGGAAGACCTGGCGGAAGATTTTTTACGCCAATATAAGTTCAACACCGCTGCGGCACCTTCTAGAGAGGATTTGCTGAGGACTATGAAAGGGAAGAGTGAGACAATTCGCACATACGCTCAAAGGTGGCGTGCCATAGCCACACAAGTCAAACCGTTTATTCCGGAAGACAAGCTGGTTGACCTATTCTTGAAGGCACTACCATATGAGTTTCGACAAGTTGAACACGTCGGGCTGTCAGACATTCACGCATCTGATCAAAGTTGCTGAAAGATTGGAGTGGGCGGTGAGAGAAAGGAAGGCGCCAGAAATAGTGACAAGGCGTCAGTATCCGGCCCGGAAGGAGAGGGAAGCCGGGATCGACGTGGCATTTGTACCAAACCCACCTAGGCCCAAGCAGTTCTCCAATTCAAGCCCAGTCCAAGGAGGCCCATCGTGGTCGGCACAGAAGCAATTTGAGCCAAAAAAGAAGTTACCCCCAAGCAGTTCACACCCTTGCCTAGATCATTATCAAAGTTGCTGCCTATGCTGCTAGAGGAGCGCCTGGTCGCTAAAGAGCCCCCGAGGCCAAATCCGGCGAAATTTAATGGTTATGACGAGAGCCAGTCATGTGCCTATCACATGGGAGAGAAGGGCCACAACGTGGATAACTGCTTTATTTTGAAATGCAGGGTGCAGGCTCTCATCGATAGTCGTATTCTCGAATTCGACAAAATGGAACCGAACGTCCAGCAAAATCCACTCCCAGATCATCAAGTTGTAGGGGTAATCTTTGAGGACGAAGAAGAGAATCGCCTTGGATCTGAAACGGGTACGGGCAAGTCTCGCGTGGCTTCGACAGTCATTCCAATCGGCCGGAGCAAAGGAGATATCCCAAAGGGGAATGGAATATTATATCTAACGAAGCCATTGAGTATGATGGTGATTGGCGAACCCGAAAGGTATCCCAAAAAGGGATATCTCAAAGGAGGAACGTATGCCGACGCGAAAAATGCCGGGGCTCTTTGGGGCTGGTCACTGGCCAAGGGGTCGCAGGGTGAATCCTCGAGGAGGTTTAATTCGATGGAGCTCGACGGTTTAGTTGGAATGGTGGGAAGTACTAAGCCCTTCATCATCAGCCTAAATAGAATTGACAATTGGAAGGGAGATGGTGACCACCCGCCTAAGCCAGTTGTAATCCGCCTCGCTGACGATGAAGCTGATGATGAATCGAACGTGGAAATTGGAAGGAAGTCACCGGTAATAATAAAAATTCCCCCTGTAGACGACTACAACCCTAAGGAGGTCCATTGGGATTATGGGACAGATAAGATCACCGCCGTGATGCGATCGGGAAGATTCTACGCACCACGAGAGGGTGAGCCAGAGAAAAGAGAAGTGTCTAAAGAAGACGTCGAGAAGCTGTTGTCTATCGTTAGAACCAGCGAGTTCGAGGTCATAGAGCAGTTGCGAAAGATGCCAGCCCAGATCTCCCTACTGGATCTGTTCTTAAATTCTGAGAAGCACAAGGACGCACTTATGAAAGTCCTGAACGAGGTGCACGTGCCCGAATCCATTAACGAGGTGCAATTGGAGAATTTCGTAGGTGCTATTTTGCTGAAGGATCAGATAAGTTTCTCCGATGAGGATTTCCCGATGGAAGGACGGGCGCATAATAAGGCGCTGTATATAACAGTAAAATGCCATGGCAAGCAAGTATCTCATGTATTGGTTGATAATGGCTCTGCTTTTAACATCTGCCCTTTGGCCACTTTGAGGAGTCTGGGCGTGAATGAAGAACTGATCAGAACCTCTAAAGCCAGTATTAGAGCCTTTGACGGAACGAGGAAGACCGTGGTCGGGGAAATTGAACTGGATGTTTTCATAGGCCCAACCAGCTTTTCCATTGGATTTCAGGTGATGGACCTACCAAGTGCCTTCGGATTCCTTCTCGGGAGACCGTGGATCCATATAGCTGGAGCTGTACCGTCTAGTCTACATCAGAAGGTCCGCTTTGTAGTTAACAACAAAGTAGTCACTGTGCACGGTGAAGTGGATCTCATGACATACCAGAATAGTGCTGTTCCGCATGTGGAACCGGAAGGGAAAGAAGAGGCAAGTTTCCATTCCCTTGATCTGGTGGCAGCCGTCCACACGCCCGCAGGGACCAAGCTAAGAGTCCCTGCCCTCTCTCAGTATGACCTTTTGCCAGGAAAGATGCTGTTATCCTATGGATTCGCTCCAGGAGGCGGTTTAGGTAAACATAACCAGGGAATCCGAGCACCTTTAAAGCTGAACTCGAACGAAGGCAGGGCTGGCTTAGGATATGTCGGCGAGCGAAATTGGCGCCGTACTGGAGGTAGAGGCTCTGGCCGAAACAGAGGTGAGAATCAAAGAAGCAACGGACGCAGAGGAGGACGAAACGGTTCGTTCATTGGCTCAAGTGTTTGGAAAGGCAAAGCTAAGGCGTTTGGCAACGAGCTTGAGCAGTATTTCTCCAAGGCCTCCAAGTGGCTGGCAGACGAAGTTGCGCTGGACGAGATCGATCCTGATCTGGAGAATCCTTTCCTGGAAGACACTGTGAATGTCATCATTGACTGGCTCGGTGCAAACAATGACGTCACTGAGTAAAGAGACCTCTCTTTCACTTTCAGCATTTCGTTTTATTACTTGTGTTGCATTTCAATTCAGTCTAGTCATTTCCCTTTCTACTTCCGGTGTGAGCGGATAATGCCTCTTAGATCTCCGACCGTGGGTCCAATTGGCACGCTTTGTAACACGGTCCATTTTGCAAAACATCTCGGGTTTTATTAAGGGCACATAGGGTAACAGATCGGCCCTATGATGATCGCCTCCTTGGTTTGAGGCTTGAGGCCCGATTTACCTTATGTCCCCTGATTTTCAAGTGAGTTTCAGAGATCAATAGTATCGGGGGATACGAGGATTGGTCCCGTCTTTCGGCATTCCTCATTTTATTTAAAAAAAAAAAACAACAAAAACAAAAAAAAACAAAACAAAAAAAAAGGATTTTTCCTGAGTTTCGTTCGTACGAATTGGATGAACTAACCATTCTCATGACATTTCAGGCATATCATCTCCAACATGCATACCAGGTTATTAGACGACTCGGATCATCAGGAAGATTCTTCTTGTGATATTGAAGATGTTGAAGATGAGGGTCAGAGGGCCATCCAGAGAGAGTGCATTGCTTTCGAAGAATCCATGCCTCCCACCACTGAGCAACCGTTGACCGTTAACTTGGGAGACTCGGAAGATGTCAAAGAAGTAAAGATCGGTGGACACCTATCTCAAACGGAGGCGGCCATAATCACCAAATTGCTGAGAGAATATCAGGATATCTTCGCGTGGTCATACGCAGACATGCCAGGCCTGGATCCTAGTATCGTAGAGCATGCACTGCCCATCAATCCCGGTTTCAAGCCCGTAAAACAGGGAAGCAGAAAGATGAAATCAGAGATGTCTGATAGAATCAAAGAAGAAGTGATGAAGCTCTTAAGGGTAGGCTTTATTGAGGCAATTCCGTATTCTGATTGGATCGCCAACATTGTCCCGGTGATGAAAAAGGATGGAAGGATCCGTATTTGCGTAGACTATCGGGATTTGAACAAGGCAAGCCCGAAGGATGACTTCCCGCTTCCCCACATAGACGTTCTAGTAGACAGTACGGCGGGATTTGAACTATTCTCGTTCATGGACGGATTCTCTGGATACAATCAGATACTCATGAAGAAGGAGGATCAGGCTAAAACCGCGTTCACAACCCCATGGGGAAATTTCTGTTACAAAGTCATGCCTTTTGGGTTGAGGAATGCCGGGGCAACGTACCAAAAGGCCATGGTAACCTTGTTCCACGATATGATCCACAAGGAAATCGAAGTATATGTCGACGACATGATCGCCAAATCCAGACCAGGACAAGACCATGTTCAGGTATTAAAGAAGCTGTTTGAGCGTTTGCGGAAGTATAGGCTGAGGCTGAACCCTAATAAGTGCATATTCGGGGCAAAGTCTGGAAAGCTACTGGGATTCATAGTCAGTCATAGAGGCATCGAGCTTGATCCTTCTAAAATCCAAGCTATAAACGACATAGCAACCCCGTCGACGGTGAAAGAAATTAGAAGCCTTTTGGGGCGATTGAACTATATTGCCAGGTTTATATGCCAACTAACTGACACAGCTAGGCCATTCTTCCGGCTTTTAAAGAAGGGCGCCAAGGTAACTTGGGATGCGGAATGTCATCAGGCACTACAGAGGATTAAGGAATACTTGACCTCCCCACCGATTCTAGTACCCCCGACTCCGGGATATCCGTTGACTCTGTACTTGACTGTTCATCAAGAGTCGCTGGGAGCTCTACTGGCACAGACCAGTCCGGGAGATGGCAAGGAAAGGGCCATATACTATCTGAGTAAAAAGTTCACCTCGTCCGAGATGAATTACTCCCCCGTGGAAAGAACGTGCGCTGCAGCAGTCTGGGTGCTTCGCAGGTTGAGACAATACACCCTACACCATCACATACAGTTGGTGACCGAGAGCGATCCGATCAAATACCTGCTAGAGAAGCCGACTCTAATCGGAAAGTTGGCTAAATGGCAGGTTATGTTATCCGAGTTTGACATAAAAAGTTCATCCCAAAAGTCTGTTAAGGGAAGAGCTATAGCGGATATGCTGGCAGAAGACCCCCATGCAGGGGCAGCCCCGAAGGCAGCTCAAATCAAAGGCCAAGTCTTGATGCTATCAGAAGTCAAATGGGTCATGTATTTCGATGGCGCGGTCAACCTATCAGGAGCCGGCACTGGGGCGGTACTGGTATCCCCAGAAGGACAACATTATCCCGTCGCTGCCAAATTGATATTTCCATGCACCAACAATATATCGGAATACGAGGCATGTATTCTCGGCTTGCAACTAGCTGCCTCCATGAAGGTGCGAAGATTACAAGTCTATGGGGATTCCATGCTTATCATTCTCCAAACTCAAGGGGAGTGGAAGACAAGAGACTCCAAGCTTATTCCTTATCATGAGTTGCTGAAGGAGCTAGCTCTAGGGTTCGAGGAAATCACTTTTGAATATCTGCCAAGGACGCAAAACCATTTTGCGGACGCTTTGGCCACGTTATCCTCTATGTTGCAAGTAGCAGGCGGGCTTAACGTCGAGCCCCTGAGGATAGACGTGATCAGGCAACCGGCCCATTGTATGGCGATCGAGGAGGAATTTGACGGTGAACCATGGTATCATGACATTAGAAACTATCTCTTAAAAGGAACGTTTCCCGAAGGAAGTCGAGGGGTTGATAAGAGATACATAGTTAAGATGGCCACCAAGTTCTTTTTGAGCGGTCAGACCTTGTACAAAAGGTCATTCGATTCAATTCTGTTGAGATGCGTAGACGCTAAGGAGGCGAACTTGCTCATGAAAGAAATACACGATGGAGTATGCGGTCCACATATGAACGGCCATCTCCTTGCAAGGAAGATCATGCGACTTGGTTACTTTTGGATGACCATGGAGTCGGACTGCAATCAACATGTCAGATCTTGTCATCAATGTCAGGTGTACGGAGACCGGATCAATGCGCCTCCGAATGAACTCCATCAAATGTCAGAAGCTTGGCCATTCTCCATGTGGGGGATAGACATGATCGGGCCAATAAACCCTGCCGCCTCCAATGGTCATCGCTTCATCTTAGTAGCGATCGATTACTTCTCCAAGTGGATTGAGGCCAGTTCATACACAAACGTCTCTGCAAAGAACGTAGCAAGATTCATTAAGAGGGACATAATCTCTCGATATGGGTCTCCTCAAGCGATCATCACAGACAATGGGTCTAATTTGAATAACAAGGTGGTCGATGACCTGCTGAATGACTTCAATATCCGACATCTCAACTCATCCCCCTTATCGCCCGCAAATGAACGGAGCAGTGGAAGCGGCGAACAAGAACATCAAGAAAATTCTGGCAAAGACTGCCGAGAATTACAGGGATTGGCATGAGAGGTTACCCTATGCATTAATGGCATATCGGACGTCGATTCGGGCTTCAACTGGGGCAACTCCCTACTCCCTCGTTTACGGCATGGAGGCGGTCCTGCCTGTGGAAATGGAAATTCCATCATTGCGAATCCTATCGGAGGTCAAGCTTTCTGAGGCTGAGTGGGTACGACACAGATATGAACAGCTCAGTTTCATTGATGAGAGGCGCCTGAGGGCGATCTGCCACGGCCAAAGTTACCAGAAAAGGGTGGCCAAGTCGTTCAACCGGAAGGTCAAGCCCAGGCATTTTGAAGTCGAAGACCTCGTGGTGAAGAAGACACTGCCAAACGGGGCTCATCCTGGGGGCAAGTTCACTCCGAACTACGAGGGCCCGTATGTTGTAAAAAAGGTCCTGATAGGAGGAGCCTTGATACTTGTGAATTCAGACGGGAAAGAACTGGGATACCCCGTAAACGCCGATGCGGTCAAGAAGTACTATCCTTGAAATAGAATCAGAAGCCGATTTGACTATCTTCTTAATGATCTGAGTCGCTATGGGACCACAGCACGCATTTCATGCATTCCATACATACATGCGCATCTTTCACATTCGCAGGATTGATGAGAGATTCAAGGACCAGACCCTTGACGAGGATACATGGAAATAGGAGCTGCGACTGCAATGAGCCGAGGTCATCGTCAAATTTACAGGAAAAAGGGACTACCGTAACTCGTTTGAGTTCAGAAGTCTCTAGGACCCTGTAAAAACCCCAAGGTCCGTATTCGAAATGTCTAGCCTTAACAAAAATGAGTAAAAGAGTGATAATGAGCATTTTCAGCAAGAGGTTTTCAAATCATTCGAAATGAGATTTTTTTCAAACCAAGAAGGGTTTCAAAACTCTCAAAAGGATGTTTTCTCAAAAGACGAGGGGGTAAGCCTAATCCAAACACGTTCTACATACACTGGAGAGGTGAGTGGAGCGGATCAGATAGCAAGATCTGGGCCTACGGGAGTAGGGATTATTCGCAACAATTACATGGATTGGGATGACGGAGGCATTTGGTTCATACCCCCAAACACTACAGGTGACCATTGACAACCCCTTTG
This sequence comes from Rhodomyrtus psidioides, assembly GCA_021437785.1. NCBI lineage: Eukaryota > Viridiplantae > Streptophyta > Magnoliopsida > Myrtales > Myrtaceae > Rhodomyrtus > Rhodomyrtus psidioides. The sequence continues at coordinate 1,469,614 of JAILYB010000134.1, read as the reverse complement.
AACGGCGGTTTTCATTCTCAACCCTGTCGAGAACCACCCCACATTGGGGCAAAATGGAGGCGAGTCCAGCAGCATCAGGAGAAAATGGTTAGAAATTTTCTTGCTCGGACTAACATCAATCTTTGTGTGTTGTTTATATGGTAATCCAAGTGCCATAGGATGACGAGAAGTATTCATTTTTCTATCCCACACACCATACCCTTTACACAGCCAAGTTGGGCCTGCCAAATTATTTCATAAACCCGTTGGTGATCGTTGCACATTCCAAGACGAATGCATCATCACTTCAGAAACGGAGGAGTGCGAGACTTAGGGATTACAAAGAAATTCCTAGGCTAATGCTTAAAGCGTGTTTAGACATTTGGTCACATGTCTAACACGACCTCTCAAAGATGAGAAAAAGCGGGATTTCAAAAGAAAAATGAAAAGGAAAAGATGATGAGAAAAATCCCCAGCATAAAGAAAAAGCAAAGTGCCTGGTAAAAGCAAGGCCGATGCCTGGGTGAACAATTTGTATCAATCCCACCAGTGAAACCAGTTTAGAAACAGGAGAAGAAAAATTCAGAAGGAGTCAGATTCCAAAAACTACTCCTCAAACGGTATCAAGCGCGGAGCAAAGACGCAGATAGAGTTGGTAGTCTCTTAATGCAGCCAGGGGCGCTTTCTCAGGAATTTGTGCACACCTCAAAAGCGGTTGCACGCCTCAAAAATTGAAGATGCAGAATGAAAAAGATAGGTGACAAGTTTGCAATGATCACCAACGTCAATCCCCTCATGAATTCTGGGCCAAAAACAAGCCTTTTTTTTCGGTCCCCAATCCTACCAGAGTTACAACCCTGAAACAGTCTTCTCTGACTAAGATACTTGGGTTAACATATTTCTTAGCTCGAAGAAGTACGAGCAAGACTATTTCTTTCTCATTTTGCAGGGTTCTCGACTTGTAAACCTGGAGCAAATGGTGAAGACTTTCATTCAATGGCCTCGACTCCAAAGCGGGTCCCCCTTGAAAACCAATATCCAAGCCCAACATTACGGTCCCGTGGAAGACCTCCCGACCGATCAAAATGTATGCGCTGCGAATGAGCCTAAAACCTAGGCACAGGTCAGTAGGGAATTGAGTACATCCCCTATAAAAATCATTACCTCAAAACAGGTGAGAAGACCTCCTCGTCGAGAAATATTCCCATTGATGTTTTGAACAAACTCTTTTTGGAATTTTCAAACTGTTGATCCAGATTTTCCATGCAAGGAATTTGTGATCACATTTGCATGTTGCAAGAATGCTTTGGATAACCTCCAGCATCAAAATGCGCATTTCACGACTAAAACTTAAATCATACGGTTTTTGTCAAATGGACAGCCGTGGTCTTCCCAAAGATTACTAACGTTTTCTTGGTGAAGAAAAATCTTTCAGGCTCAAACTTCTGCAGGATACCTGGAGAACCCAGCTCCCAGAATGTCACCTCAACAGACCCAAATGAAGCTTTGTCAAAATAAAATCTTTCACTGCTTCGAAAACTGAATTCCCGACAAACTTCGGGATCTCTAAAAGAGGGGAAGAAAAACCCTTTTAAAAGAAAATGTCCTAGCTTGACGTGGAGAACCCTCGTCCTAGGACCCCTTTCAAAAATATCAGACAGTCCTAGCATGACGTGGAGAACCCTCATCTCGGGACCCTTTTTCAAAATCAAGCAGTCCTAGCATGACGTGGAGAATCCTCGTCCTAGGACCCCTTTCAAAAAATCAAGCAATCCCAGTAGACGTGGAGAACCCTCGTCTCGGGACCCCTTCTTTCAAAAATCAAGCAGTCCTAACTAGACGTGGAGAACCCTCGTCCTAGGACCCCTGTCAAAAAATCAAGCAATCCCAATAGACGTGGAGAACCCTCGTCTCGGGACCCTTTTTCAAAATTCAGACAGTCTCATCGGACGTGGAGAACCCATGATCCCGGAAGGATGCCTTGCTCTGTCAAGAAAAGCTCATAGGGTCATGTTTCGCAGGATCCCTGGAGAACCCAGGTCCCAAACTGATACCTTTTTAATGAAAAGTTTGCAGGTTTCAGCTTTCTGCAGGATAATTGGCGTCCCCAGATCCCAGAAAGGTACCTCGCATGTCGAAAGGACAACTCGGCCTTCTGCGAGATTTCAGATAACCCCTAAATCCCAGGAGAGCCTTCAGGTGAACCTAGAGTTAGGTAAACCTTCCAAAAGAGACCTTAATGATGTCATTCCATAGGTGGAGCCTTTTAGTAGGCAAACCTTTTCCAAGACCGATCTACAGAACGATCGAGTCTTCGACTAGTCCCGACAAGAAGGGATATGTCAATCTATAGGCGGAGCCTTTTAGTAGGCAAACCTTTTCCAAGACCGATCTACAGAACGATCGAGTCTTCGACTAGTCCCGACAAGAAGGGATATGTCATTCCATAGGCGGAGCCTTTTAGTAGGCAAACCTTTTCCAAGACCGATCTACAGAACGATCGAGTCTCCGACAAACCCTACAGAACGGGCGCGTCATCCTTAGATTCCTATTAGTCTGGAGTCTCACCAAAGGTAGAAACCGCCTGAAGGGTCAACTCCATGGTAGAAACCGCCATAAGGGTCAATTGAATGGTAGAAACCGCCATAAGGATCAACTCAAAGGTAGATACCGCCATAAGGGTCAAAACTAAATTCAAAGGTAGATACCGCCATAAGGGTCAAAACTAAATTCAAAGGTAGAAACCGCCTGAAGGGTCAACTTGATGGTAGAAACCGCCATAAGGGTCAACTTGATGGTAGAAACCGCCATAAGGGTTAACCAATGGTAGAAACCGCCATAAGGGTCAACTAATGGTATGACCTACCATACAGGTCAGAGCTTAATCTCCCTAGGATATTCTGAACCAGTCCTAGGTATCTTCTTGAAAGTCATCGCAACCGGCAGCATCTGACAGGTGAGCTTCGGGTAAGCCTCTCTCACTCCGGCCCATGTTCGAATTGCAAGAGTAAACCGGTGATTAATTTTAGCATTCATCAAAAGACTTGAAGGTCCGATGTCATAGCATTTCTTTCCCCCAATCGAGTCGGTCAAGATCCAGGTGTCATTTTGTCTTTGAAAGCAACCTCTGGCGAGCTCACTCTCAAAGAGGGGCAGCTGTTGACACCTGATTTTTGACCATCCGTTATTATAGTTTTTATTTCTAAAATTAATTAAAAATAGCAAAAAATGTCAAAAAATTGCAAAATCAACTTTGTGAGCCTTAGCCTAGCCTTAGGAACCAATTTTGAAAAAAAAATATTTTTTGAATTTTTTAATATTTTTTGGAATTTATTTAATTATAAAAATACCCAAAAAATCAGGAAAAATACCATTCGTGGTCAGAAAATTACACAAAAATATTCAGAAATTTTATTTTAATTTCATATTTAATATTTTCACTTTTTACCAGGGAAATTTGGCTCGGTTCATGGGGTTCCTTCACAAACCTAATCCCGAACCGGGCCTAAAAAATCCTTTTCGAGTCTTTTAATTTTCAATTCTCGGTTTTTATAAGCTATGACATTGGATTCTAGAGTATTGAAATGCAATTGGGTCAATTGGCCCTCCAATTTGATCAATTTTAACCAAGAGGGCTTAATTGCATAAAAATCTTTCAATTTAGTCCCCGGTTTTACAATTTGTGAAATTAAATTTCACACGGGCACACCCATTAAAATAAAACACCTCTACCCTATAGTTTTCATCATGCTGAATCCATTGGTGGGCTCAATTTTGAATAATTCGATCGTTTGGACCTTCGATTTGGTGAAATTCATTTTCGGATCCTAGGGACAATTTGGGGTTTTCATAAAATTTCAATCAATTGATTCACGAAAATACCCATATTTGATAGAAAACGTGTCAAGGAATCCGATTTTGCCATCAATTTCATGAAAAGAGGTCAATTTGGGGCCCGATTTGGGCGATTCGGCCGAACCGGGCCGGTCGGGTCCGACCCGACCCGACCCGGTCCGACCGGGTCTGCAACTCAGTTGCAGACCCGTGCAGCGCACCGAAGAGAAAAAAAATAGGGCATGTCGGGGACGTGCGTTTTGGGAAGAACGAAAGCAGAACGAGGATGGGGGGACATAGGTGGAGACCAATGCTCGTGCTCTGGAGAGGAAGTGGTCGTCGAGGCGGGCGGTCGGCCACGAAAACGGTGGAAGATTCTCGGTTTAAGAAAACCGAGCTCGACAAATGTGGGGGGGGGGGACTTCGGACAAAGAGAACGGACAACCGACGACCCCGAACCTCCAGCGGACTTCTCTCATCACCACCAAGGTCGCCATTGCCGTCGCCAAGCCCGGAGCAGGTCGGTATTCTCCCCTGAGCTCCATTTCTCTAATGCACGCCGACTGTTCGACGAAATGCCTAAACGAGTATCGTATTTTTGGAGTCTCGGCCAACCCATCCCGGCCCCTATTTGTCGCAATTCTGGCTTTAAACTTTCATGATAATCTTCCCTATCCCCTGGCCTGCTGTTTGTTTTACATTATTCGACAAAAAACGAGGGCCGAGGCTTCGCCGGTCGTGGTCGGGGTCGGGAGCTCGATGGGGAGCTTCAAGTGTTCGCCGAGCTCAAAACGAGCTAAGGTAAGTTTTCGGACCATCCTAGGATGCTATTGGATGACTGAGAATCGAGCTTGAGCAAAAGAAACGAATTGTGTAAATCGTCGCCGGCACCGGGAAGTCGGGGGTTCGTCCCGATCGTTTTCGACGTGTCCATGGCCTTATTTTTTGTATGTGATGATGTTGAGGTGCTGAGGGTCCGAATGCCACAAAAATTTCCCCAAAATTTTGAGTTTTGGTTCGGTTTTGGGCATTTTCCGGCGACCTCGCCGGAATTTTCACTGTTCCGGCGAGGCGCCGATCGTCTTCTCCGGCGGGCCGGCGCCCCGCTGACCGGTCAACGGCTGACGTGGCATGCCACGTGGGCGCCACGTCAGCCAGGTGGGACCGGTCCGTTGATTTTCAAACCAACGGATTGGGCGGCCCGGATCGCGACACGTGTCGCGATCCTGTAATTTTGGAAAATTAAAAAATGATTTTCGAATAAAATAAATGACTTTCTGATAATTAAATTAAAATCGATCCGACGGTCGAGAATGTGCCGAGTGGCTTTCTGTGGATCGTCCGATCTCGTCCAAGATCGGACGCACCAGGAGTAGCCACGTGGCACAATCTGGAGCGTCCGATTTGATTGGTTTTCTAAAAAGGAAAATAAACTAATTGTTGATCTAACGGTCACCAATGAGCCACGTGGCTCCCTGTGGATCGTCCGATCTAGCGGGAGATCGGACGCACAGGAGGAGGCCACGTGGCGCAAGGAGGACCGTCGGATCCGGGGAATTTCGGATAATTAAATAAAATACATAAAAAATCAAAAAAAATTGTAAAAAAAAATAGAAAAATGTTTTAAAAAATAAAACGGTGTCGTTTTAGGCCGGTGTCGACCCCTAGGGTCGGGCCGGGCGCCCGAGAGGCGTGGGCCGGGTTTTACCCGGCCCGGAAAATATTTTTAAATATTAAAAAATTCATAAAATAATAAAAAATAATAAAAAATTCAAAAAATCAATAAAAAATGAAAAAATCATAAAAAATTCTTAAAATTCAGAAAATTCAGAAAAATTCTAAAAAATTCCAGAAAATAGGAAATGGCCACAAACAACTGGCCATGACCTGTTTCGGGTCTTTCGACCCCCTATCTTTTCAGAAATGACGGTTTTGCCCTTCCAGCAAACCGTCTTCCAAAAAAAATTCCAAAAATTCCAGGAAAATCCCAAAAAATAGGAAATTGCCACTAACAACTGGCCAAGTCTCATCTCGGGTGTTTTAAACCCCGACCCTTCTTAAAATGACAATTTCGCCCTTTGGGCGAATCGTCTTCCAAAAATTGAAGAAAAATCAAGAAATTCCAAAAAATTCCCAAAAATGGGAAATGGCCACAATCAACTGGCCATGGAATATTTTGGGTAATTAGGTATCCAAACCTTCCAAAAATGACGATTTTGCCCTTCGGGCTAATTGTCCCCGAATCTTCCCATTTTACCCCTAGCCCTAAATCACATCTTTCCTAGGCCCTTATGGCTATACTAGGAGGCCAATGATTGAAATTGATGTGTATTGACATGACTTATTTATGCACTTGACTTGCGCCTTTATTATATTGACTGTGATTTGATAGGACTAGTCTTCCAATCTGCATGAAACCCTGACTCATACCTATCTCACCCAAAATCGCGCCTGCATGAACTCTTAGTTAAGAAAATCACTCGCGTTAGGTACCGAAAGGGCGTTGGTAATGACACCGACGTAACCAAGTCCCCGAACCCAAAATCTCTGGTTCCGCAGAACTGATCGATCTCTCCCAATCGGTTAGTAAGGTTTCCGGTCTACCCTCCAAGAAAGACCGGTGGCGACTCCAAATGCATGCACAAGTTGCACATGCCACCACGACCACACTGAAGGTCGAAAGCGATCGGCTCTTATCGTCGAATCCTTAAAGATATACCTCCGCCGCGATTTGGTATGGGCCTGGGAGGGCCCGCGCCGGTCTAAGGCCCGCGATCCACATTTCAGAGTGGGGGCCCGCGATCGGTAATCCGTTAGCCGCGTCCGATTTCGGACGGGTCGCGACACTAGTTTTACATTATCACCCCTCATTTGAAAAATCCAAAAATAATTAGTGACATAAGATGAGAATTTATCATTTGAAAAATGAGGGTTGATAAATCCTCATTTTAAAACTAGATAATTCAAACGAGGGTTAAGTAGCTCAAATGAGAGTTTGCAAACCCAAATTAGTTGATAATTTAGTTGAAGAAAAGTAGATCAGTCACTCTAATTAAGATTAGTATTTCCTTAAATAGATGGCACATTTAAACGTCAATTATTAGAGAAAATAAGAGTTGGTAATCCAAAGTTAAATGGGAATTTAATGAAAGAAAAGTTTGCGAATAACGTTAATTAGGTTTGTAATCTCTCTAATGAAATAATAAATTTAAGGAGTTGCTATTTCTGGCAAATAAAAGTTGGTAAACTAACAAAAAAAAGTACAATGAGATATTGATATATCATTCAAATGGGAATTGATAACCCAAAATCAGTTCGTAACTATATAAAAAAAAGTTAATAAATCACTCTAACTTAGGTTAGTAATTTCATATAAGGTTTAATATTTTGAAGCATAAAAATTGCTAATACGTAAATCAATTAAAGTTTCATGATTTCCTAGAGTGTTGAAAAGTTATCAACAGATAAAGCAGAAAAAATGTTACTGGTCACATTTTTACCAACAACTTTTTGACAGTGATCGATATTTATCAAAATTTACCTGCATAGACAAATCCGCCATTTTTCGGCATGAATCATGGAATTCTGCTCCATTTATAGCAATATCCTCGATCACGTTTTCGAACCAGGTTTCTGTTGCTGTTATTTTACGTGTATGAACTATCTCGGTTAAATTTCTCTCCATCTTCTCTCTACTTTTAGTCAACAAACTAGCGAGCTTATATCATAATATTACCTTTGACAGATCATTCAGTTTCCATTTACAATCATAATTTTTTGTCATAAATTAAATTTGCTGTAGTTAGAATTTCTTTTTCTTATTACTTACGCGCGCGTGTGTAAGCACCCTCACTCTCAAGATCGATCGATCGACCCGTTTACTTGCGGGAACACTCAACTGCCACTCGATCGACTATATAAAGCCTCAAACACTTGCATGGGTGTCCACATGAACCCAAGTTCCATCTCGACTCCACCTTAAATTTCTCTGCTTCTTTTGGGCTGAACTCTCTCTTTTACCTGAATGGATGGAAGCAATAATACCATGCCTCAGTCTCCGGAGTGGATTATCAACATACAGAATCGCCTCGGAGGCGGAGGGCTCACTTACAATTCGGGGAGCTTGTGGACCATCTACCGAGTTCCTAACCACTTGCGCGAAGTTCACACGAGTGCGTTCCTGCCGAAAGCAATATCCATCGGTCCCTTCCATCGTCGGGGCAGAGAAGAGAGGGCGGAACTGCAGGTCATGGAAGAGCACAAGATGAGGTTTCTGGAGCGCCTTCTGGGCGGGAAGTCAGAGCGGTGGAGTGGAAATGGAGATTCGTCGACGTCGACCACGGGAGAGCGAGAGTCCGATGACTTTGTCCATGAGGACGACGACGATGGTCGGATGGCAAGCACCTTGCTTTTGGATGACCTTGTGAAAGCCATGCAGAAATTGGAGAAGAGAACGAGGGCCTGTTATTCGGAGAGTTTTGAAAAAATCACCAGGGACGACTTCGTCAAGATGATGGTCCTCGATGGTTGCTTCCTGGTCGAACTACTGCGCCTTTACTACTACCATGTCAACACCGAGGTAAAGCTGCATTTATATACTAAACAGCATTCTTCGGTTTTGAATTAATTGATTGTAGTAATTTACAACGTCTGTTCTATCTCAAAACCAACCGAATTTTGTCGGTCTTAGCTTAAATCATTGATCTTTTTTGCTTGCAGTCCACTGGTGTGGCAAATGTGAACGATCCGATTTTCACAGCCCCATGGATGCTAAGGACCCTTCAACGTGATCTTCTGATGCTCGAGAACCAACTGCCTTTCTTCGTTCTTGAGAAACTCTTCAAGCTGATCAACAAGAACAGAAACATCGATAAACAATCTGTGTCGCTGGAAGTACTCGCGGTCACCTTCTTCAACCCATTGCTACCCCGAAAGAATGCCGCCTCTAAGTTAAACCCCAAAAAGCCCAACGCTCATCTGCTCGCGGCTTTCCGCTCTACCTTTCTCCGGTCGGTGAGACTGAAGAACGAGAAGAAGGAACTACATCAAGCCATGTCGAGGTTGAACGGGGATCACAGTATGAGCAACCTTCTCCGAGAAAGGCAGTTAGTACACTTTGTGTCGGAGCTCCGAGATGCTGGTGTTCGATTCAAGAAGCGGGAGGGCTGCGACTTACTGGACATCAACTTCGATGGCCGCACTCTAGAGGTCCCTCAGTTGTCCATCGACGACAACACCGTCCCACTCTTTTTGAATTTCGTCGCCTACGAACAGTGCGACTACAACGCCAAGCCCTTCTTCACGAATTACTTCATGTTCTGGGACAGTTTGGTGAATAGCCCGGGGGACATTCAGATTCTCCACGAGCACCGGATCGTCAATCACGCGTTGGGAAGCAACGAGAATGTGGCGCGTCTGGTGAACAAGCTGTGTAGGGAGATGGTTTACGATCTCCATCGGTGCTACTTGTACGACGAAATTGAGAAGTTGAATGATTTTTGCAAGCCGTACGACAGGAGCATGTACCGCGTCTGGTGGAGAAACCTCGTCCGACAACATTTCAGCAATCCGTGGACATGCATCTCTCTCTTTGCCGCCATTTTCCTCTTGCTGCTTACGGTCCTCCAGACTCTTTACACCGTCTACCCTTACTATCGGCCGAATTAAGCTTTTGTGTCTGTCCTATGCCAAGATTGTGTTTTTGGTTATGCCTTTATAGCATTTGATGTCCTATATGTATCTTTGTTGCATAGTGGCTTTATATGATGGGAGTCGAGTTGTATTCCTTGTTTTCCATTTGAAAATCGCGGATGGCTGTGGTGTTGAATTCGGTTTGGAGCTTTTTCTCATAATTTCGTTCAACACCGGCATTGAACTGTTGTAAAAAGTTTAAGACACGGTACATGAAACTGCCACCAATACCATAGTTATCAAAGTTCACTAAACTATTTTAGCATTATTAAGTCAACATGAGAATAAGATAAATTCGCAATAGTTACAAGCGGGTGTCGCAATCTCTGCAAAATATATATATATATACAGTGTCGCAATCAAGAAAACCCTAACCTTCAAACAAATACACATTCACGGAACCTTTAATCTTTTTAATCGAAATTTATGTCCCATCAAAATAAATCAAATTGAAGTGAAACGTACATCGCTGTGTAAAAATAAATTCCAATAAGAAAATAGCATCATATTTTTAATTGACCATAGGAATTGAAAAAATATCTTCAAATGAAATTAATTGGCCTGTATACATAATTTATGAATTTCCATAACGCTGTATAGACACTTGATGCAGTTTACTAAATGGATCCACCAGAAATGGAGTCCATTCTTTTGACCATATAAATTAATTGGCCTGTATACATAATTTATGAATTTACCGACTCCTTCGATAGTTTACAAATTATTGGGTTTTATTATCTTCTACCATATTTTATTTACTTATCAAAGCCATAAATTGATTTGTGATTCTACCCTTAAAAGATTTATGGGCTTTGATGATGTGTATATTTGACTTATATTTTGATTATATTTGATGATACTTAGGGCAAATATTCGAATAAATTGAGTGGAACTTATTTGTTTTTATGCATTGTGGTCAAGTGATGGTAAATGATGCAATCGTGAAGATTCTGGATGCATTGATATGATTTTGAGCTGATTGGTTGGGATTCCGCATATAAAAGATTCATTTTCCAAATCAAATTGTGGAGAAGTTTTGTACTTAAATAAGACTCTTAATTAGGGATATTATGGAGAAGATTTTGCTTACTTTTTCTCTCTTTCATGTTGGATAGAGTTTCTTTTTTCTAGACTTTCTTCTTCTTTTTCTATTTAGGAGGTTGAACGCAAGAGGGAAGATGGACGTTGATTCCAGAAAATTCATAAGCATTTTTTATTCTTCTCTTTTGCACACTTTGTAGCCATGCGTGGCTAACTCCTTTTAATTCTAGCAAAGGTTTATCAAGGTTCAAGTTCATTCAAGTTGTGAATCCTCCTTCTTTGTTTCTGCAGTATTTATATATTTTCTGTTTTATTGTTTACCATTTCTTTGTTGATTGTTACAATAAGGGCTCGTTGTGCAATTGACAGGGTGATAGTTTGCCAATGAAAATGCCCAGACCCGTAATTGTTTAGGTGTTTTAATATTAGTGGCAGATAATATAACTTGATTAAAACCAGATTTTCAGGTTGTATTATGAGAATATATGATTTAGCTTGAATAAGTTATGCGTGTGATTTATTGGCTAGGGTTGGATTTTTCTCGCTATTCATTCTATTAACGAATTAAATCGTTGGCACGTGTCAGGGTTATTCATTAATAAGGGATTAATCATAGGTGTGTGTCCGGTTAATCTAATACTAAGGAAATATTAGGTTGTTAGAAGCGTTTCAACAACCATAACTAGTCTATTGCAGCATTTGAGATTATTCGTTTGACTCAATAATCAACTTCCGAACTTGAATGAGGTTACCTTTGCTAGATATCGCATAATCTGATCTTTTTTATTTCGTTTACTTATTTTGTTTTAGTATATTCTGCATAAACCTCCCTTGTTAATTTTGTTTCTATTGTTTACTTGGTTTTCGAAGAATTAACAATTTGTCAGTCTCTGTGGATTCGACTCTGCTCACCCTAAGTACAATTTATTTGTCATTTTGAGAGTATGAATTATTTTTGGTGAATTCGACAGCCACCAAGCTTTTCTTGGGAGAATTGTCCAAAAAAATCTAAACCTATTGCATTGTGCCAGTTCAGTCCCAAACCTTTTCACCTTTTGTCAATAGAGTCATATTGGCCAGAAATCGCTAATATGGACGCCGGCCGCCCTACGTGGCATGACCGACACTAACATGGACAATTTAAAATGTAATTTTATTATATAATTTTTTATTTTATTATTTTTCCTTTTTTTTTCTTGCATTTTCTTAGCGGTCGGCGAGGTTAGCCCGATCCTCGCCGAGCGGGGGAGGGCTGCGACGACTTCGTCGGCCGTTGGCCAAGGCTGCCACAACTCGTCCCCAATTGCTGAGCATGGTCCGAGCAAGTGGTTCCCATCGTGGAACTAGGAACGGCCGGCTGAAGACCGATTCCAAAAAGTAGAACTGAGAACTTCTCGTTGGTTCCATGGATCCACCCGATGGTCCAGTTCTAGGTGGGTCCATGAAACTGGTCCCTAATTTCTATAAAATTGCATTCATAAATTGATATCATAGTGAACCTAGTTTCTATGTACTTCTTTGCAAGGGAAAATGTAAGCATAATAAAGAAATCTGCATGAGAGTCTTACTTATCAAACGTAAAATGATATTGTGATTTTAGGACAAGTCAACCAAAATAGAATATACGCATCAATGCCCAGTAGCTGTGACTGGATGTTCTGATGTGAGTAAGGGGTAGAGTAAAGGAACACATCGAGAAAAGCAGCATCCAAGTAGGAAGAAAGACTGTAGGTTAATGGCAGCATCTTGATGTGTGTTCGATTTTGAGGACCCCGAGATTCAAGTAGGACTATAGGGTAAAGTGCACAAAGCAAGTATTTTACTAAAAGTGAGTTGGAATTTTTTTACATATGTACCGATTCGATCTGGGTGGGTTGGTTCCACACTTGGAATATGAAATTGGACCATTCCCATGGGAACTGTCGATTCTGGGACTATCTGGTCCAGTTCCTAGCGGTTCATTAGCACATCCTTGCCAGTCATGATGGCCTCCCTTGCAGTCGGCGAGGTGTACTGGCCCTCACCAGCGGTCAACAAGGCCCTAGTGACCCTTGCATGCCACTAGAAAAAGAAAAAAAAAAGAAAAAAGAAAGAAAGAAACAATAATAGAATTTACTGATATTTCACATAAGGTGGTTTCTCCTCCTTTCTCATAAGCATGGTCTTTCGCATATCTGAATCCTCTTGTTGACTCAGTAGTACGATTGGTTTGGTTTAGTATGCTCTTCAACTTGCCACTATGTAGAACCTGTTGAACCAGAAATATCTGGCACCTTAAGGGTTGAGCTTCAAGAATGGACTTGAGTGAGCAAACGGGCAGTCCCCTTTTAAGGCCAGGAGCGCCGTGTTTGTGGGGATAGCATACATGCTCGTCTCACCCAGGCTTGTCTCCGCTTCCTTTACTGGTATTAGAGCCATACATCGTCGAAACTGAGTTAAGATTAGTATTCTTATATTTTTAGACCTGCTGAAGGGAAATGAGAAATTCAAACTCTCATGGAAAACTCCACAAATATTCCGGCTCCAGTTCAGCTAGAAACCACCATCTCACTACCACCACCACCCGAACTCCGCAAATCCACTTCCTCCAAAATGGATTACCTATACGAAGTATCCTATGTGAATGATGATCGCAAAATCTCAGAAACACAACTCCCTCTCATGAACCCCTACTCCGCCTTTTGTAAACCATCATCATTTTCTTCCATTCGTTCCATCAAACATCTCATCAAACAAACCCCTCGTTCTGTCAAAGAATATGTCCAGTCCACTAAATTTGACCAGCACCCCATCCTGTATACGCAACAAGAGCAATTTGTAACTCTCCAAATTCCACCTGAGTTCCCTGCCCAGTGGGCTCAACAGGGTTTCACTCATCTCCACTTTGGCGCCATCCGTTTGGCTCTATCCCTGCATGGATGAAAGGGTTTACCCGTAGTTGCTCGGGTTGCTCTCCTTGATACTCGCTTCTTGGAATACCAGCATGCTTGCATTGGCACTGTTCAGACCACTCTGAACGCAGGCACAGTATTTGTCACACTCTTCCCAAATTTCAACATGGCCTTAGCAGATCCCAACCTTCTCTCTACTTTGAAGGTTCAGTTGCAGATCACTGGTGCTCCTCAAACCACATCAGCCTAATTGCTACTCTACACTACCAGATGGTGTACAGAGTACAAAACCATGCCATTGATCTCAACCTACCAAGTGCAGATGATGCTTTGCTTATCTCTGTTGACAACGACCAGACTTCATGTATTCATATCCCTCGTCAACTTCCAAGAGATCAGCTTGTTAAACTCCTTCCTGACAGTTGGGTGACCAACTATGAAAAACTCCATCAAAATTCCCGACCTGTCCAATCTTCTGAGCCACAGTACAACAAGAAAAAAGATGGTACTGTCACCATTAAGTTCACAAAAGAGAAGGAAGACACTTCTTCCTCTGTTTTTCCATCATTCCCCACCATCATGTGTTTCACCCCGTGTCCATCTGAGTCTGTCAGTATGGAAGACCCAGATCCTAACTGTTGGGGAAAATGGGCAGCACCTCGGCACAAATATAGCCAATCCAGGATCAAACAATAACCCCCGACACTACTCCAATACAATCCAGCAAAATATCAACCTCGCAGCCATGAATATAACAGCGAAACGATAAATAAAATAACACCAAGATTTACGTGGAAAACCCGAATCGGGAAAAACCACGGACGACCCAAAAAACTCCACTAATCACCAAGAATAGCAGAATACACCAAGTATTTCTCTCTAGTCACACACTAGAGCTCAACAACAATATTCCAGGAGCAATACCTCACCACAAAAGTGGAATAACACAAAAGGGGCTAGAAAACCCTAACCGTAATAGGAGAGCCGGAGACAAATCTCAAAAAACGAAACATATCAATTCGTAGATCTCAATCTCACGAACAACATAATGAAATTTGAGCCAAATCCGTCAACGTTTGGCCTTTGAATCGGGACTGCGAAGTTGCGTCCCTTTCCTTCTCCTTTTGCCGCTCTCGGTCTCTCTCTTCTGTTCTCTCGATGGCGCTCTCTCTCTCTCTCTGTATCTCACACAAAAAAAAAAAACAGCCGCCACTTTTCTTTTCTTTTTGTTGTTTTCTTTCTTTATTTTTCTTTAGTCTTTTTCTTGTTTTTCCTTTTTAAAAACAAATAAAATATAAATGCTGGGCCCCACAAAAGAGGCGTACCAGCCAACAAATCTCCCCCTACGCCTCATGTGGGGAGTTCTATCATACCTTCTTTGCTTCTACAAGAGTCAAGTTTCACCATGGGCAAGGCTTTGGTCATCATGTTGGATCCGTTGTAGTCAGTACGGACCTTCTCAAGAAGAAAAGACTTTTCTTCTAACTTCTCTCGAACCCAATGATACTTCACATCGATATGCTTCTATCTTGAATGCAAAACTGGATTCTTGCTGAGATAAATAGCACTCATGCTATCACAATATAGAATAAATTTTTCTTGCTTCAAACCCAACTCTTGTAGGAATTTCTGCATCCACAAGAGTTCCTTGCTTCCTTCGGTGATAGCTATATACTCTGCTTCAGTCGTAGACAAAGCAATGCATTTTTGTAGTCTCGACTGCCATGAAACTGCTCTCCCTGCAAAAGTCATCATATAACCCGAAGTAGACTTTCGGGAATCACCATCTCCGGCATAATCAGAATCTGAATAGCCACTCAACTCAGGCTTTCTACTTCCATAACATAAGCAAAATCTAGAAGTGCCTCTAAGATACCTCAAAATCCATTTCACAGCATTCCAATGCTCTTTGCCTGGATTTGAGAGAAATCTACTCACAACACCAACTACATGAGCAATATATGGTCTTGTGCAAACCATGGCATACATCAAACTACCCACGGCAGATGCATAAGGAACTTTCATCATCTCTTCCTTCTCTTTTTCACTCGTAGGACATTCATTGCTACTCAATTTAAAGTGACCAGCAAGTGGAGTACTTACTGGTTTACATGTGCTCATGTTGAATCTTTCAAGTACTTTTTTAATATATTTCTCTTGTGATAGCCATAGTTTTCTATTCTTCCTATCACGAGTGATTCTCATGCCAAGTATTTGATTAGCCGGCCCTAGATCCTTCATCGCAAAAGCTTTACTCAACTCACTTTTCAAGCTCTTGATTTTGTCAGCATCATGCCCAACTATCAACATATCATCCACATAAAGCAGGAGAATAATAAAATCATCATCTGAAAATCTTTTCATAAAGACACAAGAATCTGAAGTTGTCTTACCATATCCATGAGCTTCCATGAATGAATCAAACTTCAAGTACCACTGTCTTGGCGCTTGCTTGAGACCGTATAGACTCTTTCTTAGCCTACATACAAGATGCTCCTTGCCTTTAACTTTAAAACCCTCAGGTTGCTCCATATATATCTCTTCTTCTAGGTCTCCATGAAGGAAAGCTGTCTTTACATCAAGTTGTTCGATTTCTAAATTCAAACTGGCGGCCAAACCAAGAACAACTCTAATAGAAGACATTTTCACAACCGGCGAAAAAATCTCTTCAAAGTCGATTCCCTTCTTCTGACGAAAACCCTTCACAACAAGCCTAGCCTTGTATCGTGGCTTTAAATTGCTTTCTTCTGTCTTTAACTTATACACCCACTTATTTGTAAGTGTCCTCTTACCCTTAGGCAACTTCACCAAGTCAAATGTATGGTTCTCATGCAAAGATTTGAACTCATCTTGCATAGCTTCGTGCCACTTATTCTTTTGATCGCATGACATAGCCTCTTCATAAGTTTCAGGCTCTCCTGCATCAGTAAGTAACACATACTCATGTGGCTGATATCTTTGTGAAGGTTTACGCTCTCTTTCTGATCTTCTAACTTGAGGTTGGACTGCTTCTTCTTGCTCAACTGTTTGTTATGTCTCAACTGTTTCATCTGTCTCAGCTGAAGAATTAACATTCTGTGAGGATTCATTTGCTTCACGATTTCCCTGCACTTCTCCCCCGTGATTTTCACCCAATACGGTAGGAGGATTTGAGCTGAAACTGACAGTGTGTTGAGCTGCATTCTTTGGCTTCTTTGGCTTGTCTATGTCTTCAATGGTCTGATGCTCAAAGAATACCACATCTCGGCTTCTAATGACTTTCTTTGTAGTTGGATCTCATAATCTGTAGCCAAACTCTTCATGTCCATAACCCAAGAAGATACACTATTTAGACCTGTTATCAAGCTTGGACCTCTTGTCTCTTGGAACGTGCACAAATGCCCGGCAACCAAACACCCTCAGATAACTATAGGAGACATCTTTCCCACTCCAAACTCTTTGCGAAACATCCCCTTTAAGAGGAACCGATGGAGAAAGATTGATCAAGTCAACTGCCGTTCTCTTCGCTTCGCCCCAAAATGGCTTAGGTAATTTCGCATGAGACAGCATACACCGAATCCGATCATTAATCGTCCGGTTCATTCTCTCTGCTACTCCATTATGCTGTGGTGTTTTCGGAACAGTCTTCTCAACCTTGATACCATAATCCCTACAGTAATGTTCAAACGGTCCTCTATATTCACCATCGTTATCAGCCCGAACACATTTCAGCTTTTTCCCCGTCTCCCTTTCAACACTGATATGAAATTATTTGAAGGCCGCAAGTACCTGATCTTTAGATTTCAAAGCAAAAGCCCACACTTTTCTAGAGCAGTCATCAATGAATGTCACAAAATACAATGCACCACCAAGTGTTCTAGCATCCATGCAACAGACATCCGTGTGAACTAGATCAAGTACATCATGTTTCGTGTGAGGAGAGGAACTATGAAATGAGAATCGATGTTGCTTACCCGTGAGGCAATGAGTACATTCTGTCAGGTTTTTCTCCTTTAATGGTAAAAGATTCTTCCTAACAAGAGTTTCAAGCCCTTTCTCGCTAAGATGACCAAGCCTCATATGCCATAAGTCAACTGAGGAATCCTCCACTGCATTTACCTCTTGTCGCATCAAATTTGCTTGCATGATATAAAGACTACATGTCTTCTTGCCTTTTGCCAACACCATAGAGCCTTTAGTCAATTTCCATTTGCCATCATAGAAGGAATTACAATGACCATCATCATCTAAGGCACCTGTGGAGATCAAGTGAAGTCGAATATCTGGAACATGTTTCACATTTTTCAGAAGTAAAGTGTATCACATATCGGTCTTCAGATAAACATCTCTCATGTCAATAACCTTGGAAACACCACTGTTTCCCATCCTAATACAACCGAAATCACCGCTGCAATAGGATGTAAAGAAGTCACGACGTGAAGTGACATGATAAGAAGCTGCAGAATCAACAACCCAGCTAGAATCTTGGCATGTGAGGTTTACATAACCGTCATCACAAATGAACACAATATCACCGTCAGCTACAACTGCCGTTGTAGGCTTATTTTCTTCTTTCTTTTTATCTCCATTTCTATCATGGGATTTATCTCTCTTCGGTTGCCAACACTCATTGGCATAATGTCTCATTTTGCCACAGTTGTAGCACTTCACACTTCTTCTCGGCCTTGACTTCGATCTTCCTCTTGACTTGCCCCTGTCATTACTTTGAAACTTTCTTGACTGACTTCTGCCTCTATGTTCTACGACAAGCGCTTCCGATTTGGAAGCATAATTCAAACTTTTCCTCCTTGTTTCTTCATTGAACAAGCTTTCTTTAACTATGCTCATAGAAAGCACACCAGAAGGAGCAGAATTATTTAACGCCACAACTAAGGTGTCACAGCTATCAGGAAGTGTACCAAGCAATAAACAAGATTGCAATTCATCACCAAGGTCAATCTCAAGATTTGTCAATTGATTTACAACATCTTGAAATTCACTCAAGTGCTCCGTCATACTACTCCATTCCTTGTATCTCAAGTTCACAAGTCTTTTCACTAGAAGAGCTTTATTTTGTGCAGTTCTCCTCTCATAGAGATCTTGCAATTTCTTCCACAAAGTATCTGCCTTCGTTTCTTGAGCAACATGATGAAACACGCTATCATCAATCCATGGTCGAATAAACCCAACCGTCTTCCGATTCATTCGCTCCCACTCTTTATCTTTCGTGTCCCCTTTAGCTTTAATGCCTTCGACCGTATCATACAAATCTTTTCAATATAATACGTCTTCCATCCGAGGCTTCCATATAGAGTAATTCGAGGTATTTAACTTAAACATAGTGCCACTCGTATTCTCCATCTAATACTATAATCTCAACTCAAGCTCTGATACCACTTTGTTGGGGAAAACGGGCAGCACCTCGGCACAAATATAGCCAATCCAGGATCAAACAATAACCCCCGACACTACTCCAATACAATCCAGCAAAATATCAACCTCGCAGCCACGAATATAACAGCGAAACGATAAATAAAAATAACACCAAGATTTACGTGGAAAACCTGAATCGGGAAAAACCACGGACGACCCAAAAAACTCCACTAATCACCAAGAATAGCAGAATACACAAAGTATTTCTCTCTAGTCACACACTAGAGCTCAACAACAATATTCCAGGAGCAATACCTCATCACAAAAGTGGAATAACACAAAAGGGGCTAGAAAACACTAACCGTAATAGGACAGCCGGAGACAAATCTCAACAAACGAAACCTATCAATTCGTAGATCTCAATCTCATGAACAACATACTGAAATTTGAGCCAAATCCGTCAACGTTTGGCCTTCGAATCGGGACTGCGAAGTTGCGTCCCTTTCCTTCTCCTTTTGCCGCTCTCGGTCTCTCTCTTCTGTTCTCTCGGTGGCGCTCTCTCTCTCTCTCTCTGTATCTCACACAAAAAAATAGCCCCCACTTTTCTTTTCTTTTTGTTGTTTTCTTTCTTTATTTTTCTTTTGCCTTTTTCTTGTTTTTCCTTTTTAAAAACAAATAAAATATAAATGCTGGGCCCCACAAAAGAGGCGTACCAGCCAACACTAAAGCCCATGTCCAATCCTTTGATGACCATGGACGACACATCCATTATTACAAGGATCCCTCCGGACGCTGCTTTTGGGATGTTGACTGTTCCTGTTCCTCATGTTTGAACCTAGATGATGAGGATGGCAGACCGTCCTCCACAAAGAAGAAGAAGAAGAAGAAAGATTCACTTTACCAAAGGTACCTAGACGGTGATCCAACCGTGGGTCCTCTTGGTGAAGACGGCGGACGCTGGCAGTATATGGTTGAGTATGGTTCTCCTAAACCTGCTCAAATTACTGCACCTCCACCTGCTTGTCCCCCAGATGAACCAAAGCCGCCACCTCCACCACCAAAGAAACCCATCACTTCTCCATTCTACAAACCCATCCTCAAATGGGTAAAGAAAAACTCTTGTCCCATCAAACTCCCTCAACCATACACTTGCAATCCTAAACCTGAACCACCTCCTGTTTTACCCAGTATTTGCATGTTCCGACGAGAAGACTTTCCACCCTTACAGCCTGCCCCATATGAAGAAAGCTCAGCCACTTTCAGATTCCCTCCTGTTGAAAGTTTCTCTGATGCACAGCAGAAATACTTCCATTCTCCAAAGATCACAACTCCACATGATGTCGATCTTCAAGGAAGAAGGAAAGGCCCTACACCGGTTGAGGCTGTTCTAAATTGGCAGACAGAGAATGCTCTAGCCCAGAATGTAGCAATAAACACAGTGGCTACTCGTCTTGACAGGGTAGACCATGCTACATCTGTCTCAAAGAAGATGTTGGAAGATTTCCAGAAGAGGCTGTACCTGATGGAGACAAAACAGATTCCTACAAGTCATTATCTGGAAGACCAAACTCCTGAGATTGAGAAGCTTAAACGCTAGGTCCAGATACTGCAAGAACAACAAGCTCTCATTGAGCAAAGGAATCTACAAGCCCTGGATCCATTTTTCTTTCCAACAGCAACTCCTAACCCCACATCCTTCTTGCCAAGCTCTCTAGACCCCATCTCTTTTGCAGCTGTACTCAGCATAGCACCACCTCCTCCAAAAACGAACATCATTGTTCTTCGGGATCGTCTTAAAAAGTTAAACCAAGAGAAAAAAGAAAAAAGCAAACAGACCTTTTTTCCACCTCCTTCAGCACCACCAGAAAAATCTCATCCTTCATCCCCTCCTCATAAACCTTCCCATTCATACATGGTTTCAAATCCCTTGGAAAATTTCCTTCGAAACCAGGTTCCTACCATCTCCACAGTGAAACCCATAAATCCTTCACCCCAACTACTCCTGAAATCTCTATAAGTGACTCATCTTCCATTCCAGATACTGAATCCTATGATTCTAGCACACAGTCTGTTGTGGCAGAAAGATTGGTGGAAGTTAGCCCCAGAAAGAGACCAACTTCAGTTTTTAACCATGTCCTTTGATGAAGCAATCCAGCTCATACATCTTTTCTTTATTGGCCAACCTCAAGATTCGAAAGAACTCAAAAGAAAAGAATTCTTTGAAAGAAAATGCTGTTCTCTGGCCAAAAAAGACCTGGATCGACACTTTCGAGAAATAATCAAGCTTTTCTACCAGCTTGGTTCTGATCCTAATCTCAAGTCCGTATTCCTAGCTTCCATCCCTAAAGAGATTAGTCAAGTTGTTGAGAAAGCCCTGAAGCTAAAAAACAAGACCATCACAGATGCGACTTTTGGAGAAATCCAACAGTCTGTCCACCTTGCCATTGAAAAAATGTGCCACAGAAGAGAAGTCTTCAGAAGTTACCTCCGGGAGAATCGTTCTCTCGAAAAGAATTGTGACAATCCTCATTGGAAGATCAAGTGCTCAAGAAATTGCAGTGATCCCTCTTGTGCTGGCAATAAGAAACGCAAGCACTTCAAGAAGTTCTCCTTTGAGAAATTCTCTTTTGGCAGACGAAGACCTAAGAGAGGCAAGTGGAAGTTCCTTCGAAAAAAGAAGCGGCATCACTCCCCTGCTTCTAGTCTCAAGAAAAAGAAGAAATCTGACCGATGCTACATCTGTAGCAAGAAAGGACACTTTGCAAAAAACTGTCCTCAGGCAAAGCGCCAAGGAAGCTACATGATCCAAAAGATTTCCTCCACCACAGGAATCCCTTTGGATGATGAAGATATTGAGTCTGTCTTCTCTGTTGAAGATGAGCCTTCACCCGACACACTGTTTGCCCTCCAAACATATTCCTCAGACTCTGATGAATCCCCAGGTGATATCTTTGCATTCTTCCCTGATAATATCCCCGACTCCTTCCATGTCCAACCCGTTTTCCACTCTCCATAATCCCCATCCAAATCCATACTCCAGAAAATGACAAACCTGTCCAAGTCATTGCTCTCATTGATACCGGCGCGGCAGCATCACTCATGGATATAAAAGTACTCCCAGAAGAATTATGGACGCCTTACACAAGGTATGTCCATTCTGCTTCCGGAGATACTTTTACCACAAAATTCCGCAGCAAAACCATCAGCCTCCAAATATTTCCAGGTTGTTCCATATCCACAAAAATCCTTGGCTGTAATTCCCCAGATAAGGACGTTATCATTGGTTGGGATGTTCTAGCCCAGCTTTCCCAGCTCAAAATTAAACCTACTGGTTTACAATTTGGTGACCAGTTTCGTGAATATGTGGATATCCAGAGACTTTTCATCATTCAGCCAGAAATCCTTGATCCAATTGCCCAAAGTCTTTTATCCTGCTGTTCTGAATCTCATTCCCAGTTTATCCAAACCTGTTCAAACCCTCTTTGGAAAAATCCTGACTTCTTTGTCAAACTCACATTCAAGAAAAGTGAAGATGTTAATCTCACAAAAGCCAGTCATTCTGGTATGAATCCTGAACATCTTGCTTTGGCCCAGAAGGAATGTGCTGATCTGCTCTCTCAAGGCCTCATTGAACCCTCTGATTCACAATGGGCTTGCGAAGCCTTTTATGTGAACAAGCGAGCAGAACAGAATCGTGGTAAGCTCAGATTGGTGATCAATTACCAACCCTTGAACAAATTCCTCCAAGATGATAAATTCCCTTTGCCTCACAAAAACTCTTTGTTTGGTAGCCTAGCACAGGCTAAGATCTATTCAAAGTTCGACCTGAAAGCAGGTTTTTGACAAATTGGCATTCATCCTTATGACCGTCCTAAAACTGGTTTTTGCATTCCAAGCTAGCATTTTCAATGGACAGTTGTCCCCTTTGGTCTTAAAATAGCCCCATCCATTTTTCAGAAAGCCATGTGTAGAATTTTCCAGCCCATTCTCTCACATGCCCAGATTTACATTGATGATATTCTCCTCTACAGTCCTGATGAGGAATCTCATTGTAAATTACTCTCCCAATTCGTTGAAATTGTCCAGAAACATGGAATCATGCTTTTCCAAAAGAAAATGATCCTTGCTCAAAAGGAAATTGAGTTCCTTGGTATGCATTTGAAAGAAGGCACCTACTGTCCAGGTCCTCACCTTGCAGAAGAACTCCAAAAATTTCCCTATGAGAATTTGACAGTTAGCCAAATCCAGGCTTTCCTTGGAATTGTCAATTATCTCCGAGACTTTATGCCAAAAATATCTAAAGCGCTCTATCCTCTTCAGAGGATGTTGAAAAAAGATGCTCCCCATGGGGATCGAAGCAGACACAGGCTGTAGCTCATCTCAAAGAAATTTTGCAGCATCTTCCTCCTTTGCAAATTCATTCCACTGGTCAAAGAATTCTGCAAACAGATGCTAGTGATAAATATTGGGCAGCCATTCTCCTTGAAGAAATCAAAGGTAAGCGCTTCATCTGTGCTTACAAAAGTGAACGATTCACTCCCACAGAGATGCTTTATCACTCCACTTTTAAGGAGATTCTCGCAGTCAAATATGGCATCAAGAAGTTTGAATACCACCTTATTGGGCATCACTTTTTGGTCGAAATGGATATGTCTTCATTTTTTCAAATGCTCAATTTCAAGCAGAAGCAGATTCCCCATCCGCAATTGTTAAGGTGGGCCGAATGGTTCTCGAAATATTCTTTTGATGCTAAACACATAGCCGGCAAAAAGAATGTCCTCGCAGATTTTCTGTCCCGACCTAAGCAGCCAGTTGAATCCATCAACATGTATGTCCACAGAAATTCATTGGATGCAAGAACATTTCGTACCACACCAATGCGAGATACACCATGGAATACTCTCACTTATCCTCCAGAAGTCCCCAGGCAACTTGCAGAAAATAATTTATGTGAGAATTTGAAGTATTACATGAATGAGTACCAAAATTGCATATTCAGCACTTATGGTGGATTAATATTATGACCACATTGTCTTAATCCTGATTATCCATTTATCCATGTTTTGCGGTGGTCTCCTGATCAAGATTTCCCTAAAGACCTCAAATGGTTCTTTTGGTATTTTCTCAATGTATATGCTGTTGCTATTGAATTTCCCACAGACAAGATTATCCGAGTCCTGTCCAGAGCACTCATGTGAGATTTCTCAAACCAAAAGGTTTTGACAAAAATGCTCACTTGGTTCCAGCCTTTAGCAGCATGGAAACAACACTTCATCTTTCAGCGAAATTGTGGAATAGCTGACCCAGAAAGACACACCACAGTCCTTTTTCATAGGCCTTGGGTTTTCTTCAGCCCAACCGGAGATGTTCGAGAAAAAGCATTGTATTATGGCACCACTACATTCAAGCCCAATCTCCATCGACAAGTTTTTCGGATCTACACAACACTTCCCAAGTCCATCACACTGATGCAGTATGAGTATAGAGAACTCCAACCAGTCCTATGTCAAGAAAATCATGAAATTCCTCCTGAAATTTGGCCATACCATCACATGAACCACTCGTGAGATAGGCCCAAAATGCACCCTCGGGTACTTCAAGCTCTTGAAGATTATAGAAGCAACCAGCCGAGTTCTTCTATGGACACTGACACTCCTGACACTCAAGACCCTTGGGGAGGACAATTATCACAAAATCCATACTCTACAGCAGACATTGCATCCAGCACCCAGGACCAGCCATCCAGCTCGTACACGTGGCCTCAGCTCCAACTATGGCCCCAGCCCCAGTTGCCATTCAGCTCTAATCAAGGCTCTCGACAAGATCCACCAGACCCAGTCACTATGGAAGATATTTTGTCAGGCGAAAGAAACGCGGCAGAACAAGAAGATAGTACATCACTCACCGAAGACGAAGACCCAGACGTTGGACTGTCCTAGCTTGAAGAACAGTGGTACTGGAATAAATTTAAAAAGGACAAAGACGGCCCAGACAGCTCTAACTCTGACGATGCCAATTATCACCCAGATCCAGATCGTCGTCGGCTTTGAACTACCCAGTTTCACGTGCATGTAATAAAAGTCTGAGATGACTTTGTTTCGTCTAAGTCATCGTTTGTTAGAATGTTGTAAAAATCCTCGTGCATTTGTTGTTATTAGGTGCGTTAAAAGTCTTAAGAAGTAAGCACGTATGTCAGAATAATGTCCTGCATAATCAGAAGACTTTTTGCGAAAATTACTGTTCACGTACTGTCATGGTACTGTTCACAGTACTGTAGCAGACATTGTTTGGCACTGTAGCACTGTAGCAGACATTGTTTGGCACTGTAGCAGTACTGTAGCACTGTAGCAACCACTGTTCACCCGAAGACTTTTTTTAGTTTTTCGTCGTGAATTAGTCTGTCATGTTGTCGGAAGTCCCTTTGTATGATATTGGCCATAAAAGGCCCCCGAAGGCATTGTAATCAGGGAGGAGAAACCACCTTATGTGAAATATCAGTATGCTTTCCAATATCATGAGTTTCTAAAGTTTCATTTCTCCTCCTTTCTCATAAGCATGGTCTTTCGCATATCTGAATCCTCTTGTTGACTCAGTAGTACGATTGGTTTGGTTTAGTATGCTCTTCAACTTGCCACTATGTGGAACCTGTTGAACCAGAAATATCTGGCACCTTAAGGGTTGAGCTTCAAGAATGGGCTTGAGTAAGCAAACAGGCAGTCCCCTTTTAAGGCTAGGAGCGCCGTGTTTGTGAGGATAGCATACCTGCTCGTCTCGCCAATATTAATATATATATATTAAGAAAAATATTAAAAATTGTCTATGTCAGCGTCAGCTGTGCTATGTAGGATGGCCGACGTCCACTTCAGTGATTTTCGGGTTCCGGCCAATATGACTATTGGCATACAATGAATACTTTTATGGCTGAATTAGCAAAAGTGCATTGATTTACTGATTGATTTTGGTAACCATCCCTCAATTGAATGGAACACAAATGTCTACTTATTCATTTTAAAATTAGAAACTTATTTGAAACAAAATTTACTTTGAATTTTTTTATTAAATTATATATTTTCTTGTGCACACTTTCCTATTTTCATTTATGGACACAATTTTTTGTGGATGAAGTGGACTCCCATATACGACAAATACCTAGTAGTTAGATTATTCTTTCATTTATAATGATGTGCACTTGCATGAAAACTCAAGCTCAACTGCAATTCTCTGAAGCGGAAAATCTATATAAAGCCTCAAAAACTTGTATGGGTGTCCTCGTGAGCCAAAGTTTCCAGCTCGTCTCAAAAAGAGACCTTTGATTCCACCTGCAATATATCTGTTTTCCCACAATGGGTCGAGGCAACAAGAGCAGCAGTAAATCTGGGAAGAAACCCAGAACTGTGGGATCTCATCCCAAGAGGCACTCAAGAAATGAAGAAGAAGAAGGACAAGATCGGTGTTACAACAATCACTGGGTCGTCGATATCATGACCTCCCTCGAAGAGGAGCACATTTACGACGCGGGGAGGTCGTGGACAATCTACGGAGTCCCTAACAACTTGTGTGAAGTTCAGAAGAATGCGTTCAAGCCCAAAATAATATCCGTCGGTCCCTTCCATTATCGTGGAAGAAAGGGGAGGCTGCAGGTCATGGAAGAGCACAAGATGCGATTTCTAATGCGCCTTCTGGGGGGGAGGTTCGAGGGGCGGAAGAACAGTGGAGATATGTCGGCGACGACCACGGGGAAGAGAGAGTCCGATGACCGTGAATGTCCAGAAGACGACATTGATAGTGGGTTGGCCCAAGCCGAGCTTTTGGATGACCTTGTGGAAGCCATGCAGATGTGGGAGGAGGAAGCGAGGGCCTGTTATTCGGAGAGCTTTGCTGATATTGACGGGGACGACTTTGTGGAGATGATGGTCATTGATGGTTGCTTCGTGGTCGAACTGTTGCGCCTTTACTGCGACTATGTCGAACCATCGGTAGAGCGGCCTTTAAATTTTAAACAATGCCCCTCATATATTGATCTTGCTTCTCTTATTCTTAGCTTAAATCATTGATCTTTTTTGCTTGCAGTCCCCGGCAAATGTGGACCATCCGATATTCACCACCCCCTGGATGCTAAGAACCCTTCAACGCGATCTTCTGATGCTTGAGAACCAACTTCCTCTCTTCGTTCTTGAGACACTCTTCGAGCTGATCAACGAGAACAGAAACATCGATCGACAAGCTGGGTCGCTGAAAATACTCGCTGTCACCTTCTTCAACCCATTGTTCCCCCGAGAGGATTCTGTCTCTAAGTTGGATACCGAAAGAACCTACGATCATCTGCTCGATGTTTTCCGCTCTACCTTCCTTCAATCGGTGAGGGAGAAACTTGACGAGAAGGGATCGGCTCGAGTCAAGTCGAATTTGAATCCCAATGGCAGAACCAGCACCCTCGGCCAAGAAAGGCAATTAATACACTTCGTCTCGGAGCTCCAAGAGGCAGGGGTGCAATTCAAGAAGCAGGAGGGCCATGACTTGCTGGACATCATCTTCGATGGCGGCACCCTACAGGTCCCCCCATTGTCCATCGACGACAATACCGTCCCTCTCTTTCTGAATTTCGTTGCCTACGAACAGTGCCATGACCACGCCAAGCCTTTCTTCACGAATTACTTCATGTTCTGGGGACAGTTTGGTGAACAGCACCGAGGACATTCAGATTCTCCACAAGCACGGAATCATCAATCACGTGTTGGGAAACGACGGGAAGGTGGAAAATCTCTTGAACAATGTGTGCAGAGAGACCGTTTACGACCTCAATCAGTGCTACTTGTACAACGAAATCAAGGAGCTGAATGAGTATTGCAAGCCATATGACGAGAGCAAGTGCCGCAAATGGTGGAGAAACCTCATCCGCGAACATTTCAACAGTCCGTGGACATGCCTCTCTCTCTCTTCGCTGCCATTTTCCTCTTGCTGCTCACCATCCTCCAGACCGTCTACACCGTGTACCCTTACTAACGGCCGAACTAAGCTTTGTGTCTGTCATTCTACGCCCAGATGTGTAGTTGGTTATTGCTTGTTAGCATTTGATGTCCTGTACATATCTCTGTTTGCATAGTGGCTTTGCACGATGGGAATTTTATCCGCTACATTTCAAAATTTGGATTGTTGTGGCCGCAACTGTGAATCTACCGACTAGAATATCTAATGCCTGAGCAACATAATATGCTAGGACCATGTATTAAGCGCTTTATCTTTATGATGCAATCATCTCCATAAATAAGCGCAAGGTGTGTCACGGGTACCATCCCTCCGCCGACTCTTCTAGAGAACCATTTTTCTCCGATTGGAAACTACATCATCTTTACAAAGGCAAGGAGCTTGTCATCGATGAACGCCATCTAACTTCCAGTCGACACAAGTTGATGCTGCAGTAGGACTTCAGCATTCTTGGGATTCTATTGCAGCTATCAAGTGGTCAAGAGCAATACAAAAGCTCTGCAATGTTTACATTAAAAGTTCACTTCCCCATGTGAGTCAATATCCTCTTGATCAAATCCTCCTTCTTGCCAGAGACGGGCAGATCGTGTGCCGTCAAGTAGAACTTCAACTCCACTACCGTCAAATCCTTCAGCTGCAGGGTCAACATCAACAAAAGGAAGGTCAGTGAATGCAGCCACTCTGTAATGATTTTCCGCCAAACTTAACGACATTAGCCTTTCATCTACATGATTGTCCTCGTGCAAATCGCCTAAAACCTCTAATTCGGAGGCAAAAGACGCTTTCTTAACAAATAAACAAAACAATAATCTGCACGATACGTCAGAGAGCAGGGAAAACAACTCCTGCAGAACTCTTTTTAACTGGCTCGAGAAAAAAATCTTGTCCAATAACTGCAGGCTATAATTGGATCGACAAGAATCAGAATTTAAAAGAAACATGTACAGAGGAAACACAAGAGAGAGAGATCCTGTTTCACCTTGCCACTGTCAGCGAGCGCATCCCAATTATATTGTGCAGATTTCTGAACAGCACCATCTGCAAGGGCTTTTCGTTTCTTGGATGCCTCACTTGCCTTTTTATGGCCGGCATTATCACTTTCGTCATACTTATCCCCATAAACAGACAGCTTGAACTCTTCTATCGCTTTAACAACTCCTGGCCTGCAGGCAAACGTAAAAAGGCAGCCAAAGTTGATATCTGACGTAAAAATAGGATGCGAACACTCAACAGGGGGAACCTTTGTCCTTACCTAGCCAGGCCTTCCTCATCAGGCACTGTTTCATCTTTGATTTCTGGCAAGTCATCTTCTTCGAGAGCAAGGGCCTGCAAAATTGCATAATGTCTCTGCAAACCTGCAAAATATGTCTCAGTTGCACCGAAAATTTTAACAAGAGTTGCACTTTAGTAAAATCCCATGGTCCAGTTTTTAAAGACAACATCAAAGCGCTTCTCAACAGTTCACCATCAGGGCAAATATACCAAATGGTGCATTTAATATAAAAAAAGGGATATATATCATAAGTACGAGGTACTGCAGACTTTATTCATTGAAACCAGCGTACACGGCACCGTGGGACCTATACTAAGTGTAGGTTAACTAGCATGCCATAAGATTTGCTTCTTCAGGTAGAAGACAAGTTGTTGCATATGGAGCGGATTTTTTCTTTCCAAACAATTTTGTGGTCCTCACACCACAAGTGGCATTCACTCGTTTACCAAAGGCAAGTAACCAACAATCCTAACTTAGCACCATCAGCTAAACACAAATATCCATGAACAAGCACATTATCTTCATTTAATCCAATCACACATATATTGTAAGTATGATCATCTGTGAGCATCAATTATGTCCATCCTATAAATAGCTGCCAGATTAGCTCTTTAAAGTCTATGTCTATCCGTTGGCCGTGACAACTTTACAATCTAATAGACATACTTAAAAATAAACTTACAGATTAAATAGGACTCGTCCTAAGGAAACTAGTATAAGTATACCTCCTGCATGCACTACCAGTGGAAGAAAGAAAAGTATTTACCAGGATTTGCAAACTGGTAGACTGAAAAGTCCTTCAAGTCAATACGCTTTATTAAAGCAGCAGCCTTCTTAATTTGATCCTCATTTGCTCGAGGTACGGCTGCATTTGTAGTTGAGTGAAGCTGCAAAAATATCACCAAGATCTTTAAACTACAGCAGTTGTTTCTCTTAAAAGCAATGATAAAATCAGAAATAAAAAATGGCGAAATGAACAATAACAACAATGTTAGAATTAACAAATAATACCTCCTCAGCATGTCTAACGTCATCAGAATAAGGAAGATATATCATGTGCATTCCCGGTGGCTCAACCTGCCCTCCAGAATCAATAATTTCTTCCTGTGTGGTAGCATAAGGCAAGCAAAACTTGTCAATGCTCGATTTTAGAAGCACCCAAACTTGATAATCCATAAAAGTAGACTTGAATCATTGAGCTAATACAAGGCTGATAAAAGTCGAAAGTATCAGGTCCAGTAACAAGTGATTCTATTGTCTAGTTAGGGTACTTGAAATGAAAAGACAACAAAAGAATATTTAATATCAGTACTAGCAACAGAACTAGATAAACACATCACTACTGTACCAGCATATTGTATCATACGAACATCATAATAGCCAGGCATTTGAGTGACATCTTACTTGAGCAACGAGGGCAACCAACTGGGAACGAGATGAAGTGCCATAGAATGCAACTGCAAAACTGGAAATGACAAAACAAAGTATTGGTGGAGCAAATTTTCACATAATTAACAGTATTAATAGTTCAGTACTGAATATTGCCCAAGATCAACTGTAAAAGAAAGCAATTGAACCACCAGTTTTAGTCAGATTATCTAACGGCCAATAACACAAAATGCATCGTCTCAGAATTTGTGTTATCGTGTAGCACAATGTCATAAATCAACTTCAACATCACAGGGCTACACGTTCACCCAGATCAAGCTTTTGACATTTAACAGAGAAGTGAATAGGCATCTCGCATAAAAAGTCAAACTAACCGGTTGAGCCGTATCATGGATCTATGCAGAGCAACGAAAATTCGAGTGCTACCAATTACTTCCTGTTGAATAGTGAGAAAAGCAATTGCAAGTGAATTAGACAAAGACAAGTAAACTCAAGGACACAAGAAAACTAAGGGAACAACATGACAAGATCGGCAACCTAAATTACAGATACTCATTGGTTCCGTAATGACAGTTAATTCAAGCAATAGTTCTATGAATATGAATAAGCCATGAAGTTCGTACAAGAAAAGCAAGAAATAGACACAAGTATGCCTGCAAAGACCCATGCTAAGCCATAATCTAAGAATAAGTCAATCAATCAACAGGCGATACATTTATCTTGCAAAGATAAGTTTCCAACTTGAGAGTAAACCTTAGTATTAGGCCCTAAAAATACATGGCCGCTTGCTTATCTAAATGCATAAAATATGTATATTCCACGTCGCAATGCAACTCAATAAGAGAGAACAGTGCAAGGAAAACTAAAGAATTCTGTAAGTAGATAATGTCAATCTATGTCAGTATAATAAATTTCAAGATAACTACTGGCATTCTGCCAAAAAGCGGAGAGAGCCCACTGACAAATACTCTTCATATTAGTTTATAAGTTACAACAAGAAAGGCGGACACAGAGAATAAAACCATAAACCCTAGATAGAACTTAGTTCTAGGACCTCCAATACGTAACATGGTCAAGTTGACACATCAATTATTTATGCTTAACAAAGTATGTTAGGAGGGGCATAAGAGTTTGAACTACTCCTGAACCAATCAAATGCAACAGAAAGGAGAGGAATCATTGAAACTAAATGGCAACATTAGATACATCGTTCCAATTTAGAGCTGATCGATGCTGGTTCAGATATTTTTCACTTGATGCCCTTCAGATTAAAGTAACAGAGCACTGCTGAAGGCAAGAAAATAGCATGTCTCGCACATAAAAGATCTTTGGAATTTACCCAAGGCATCTAAAAGTGGTCTATGATTCCGAAAAGAGGAATAAACTAGCAAAGACATACTTTGTGCTAAAAGATGATGAGAATGTTAGTTACCTCATCACTGGGGAAAATAAATGTAGATGGCCGCAGGTTGTGATAATCTTTTAAGCAACTCAGTGGCTTAAACCCAAGAAGACGAAGCTGTCCAGTTGACACTCTTTTTATCTCAGAAAGTTCCTCCACTGAGAACTTGACATATTGACTAAACAATGGTAGTCAGGCCAGATAGTTAAAGGCAAAAAGTTAGACCTCTTGTACTCAAGCATCTAAAAAGAGACAAGATGGAATAGCCAGTAACCATACTTCTTGTAAGTTTGAAAACGTTTTGGAGGTTCTTGCATCAGTGCACCAGTATCAGCACAGATGAACGATCTTTCAATCTGCATAGTTTCAGGAAGTCCCAAAATTGATTTAGAAGCACATTCATATTTTAAAATATCCAAAATAAAGTGAATATAGATTGGAAATTTCAGAAGCTACAGGTGATTGGCATCAAAAGCAAATAGGAAGCTCAGAAGCTAGAACTTCAAGTAAGCCAAAAATATCTCTTGCACAGATAAGTTTTCAAACACATTAAGTACACAGATCCACCAAAGCACAAAACAAATGAGGTAAGTTACTGACTTCACAAGGCTAGTATAAAACCAATGGCATACAATATCCACCACAAGGAACAACACAGAGGTGCCTTGCTTTACCTTGATAGGTTGATTTGTGACTGAATCAAGCCAGGTTATTGACCCTGAAAAATAAAAGGTGACCGAGATAGGAATCAATTGCACAAGAGATAACATTCCGGATCGGGCTTAGACCACAGCTACATTTATAGAGAAAATGATAACAATACTACCTAGAACTGTTGGACGGATAAAAGCATACGTATTCACTTCAATGGACACTCCGTTGGCAACTAAAAATGTTAATTTCCTCACAATGCGCTTCTTGAACATACGTTTTCTCAGTTGATATTTCATATCTTCCATTCTGAATTTAAAGAACAGATAAATACATTATGAACAGAGTCATATAAAGGAAAAAAGACATCAGCAACCCCGAGACAGCATCAGACAGTAAACTATACACTAAATTATCATCACAAACTGCCTACCAGATATTTTTGCTGGCAAAGCAATGACAAGATAACCTAACCGTTGGCTATCATTTCCCCTTGTCTCATTATAATTTGAACCATAAAGCCATATTTGGTTGCATATGATCTCACTCATATTCAACAACGTTCTTCTTCCTTTGCTATGATCTTGGCCAGTGTAGTTAAAATCGCATTTTGACTTGTAAAATTGAACTTTCACAAGTCAAAACCGTAGCACCTCGTCAGATCGTGCTAAAAAGGATCGGGGTTAGATCACGAGTCAACTCGCTAAACTCACCAAAACCACAAATCAGATTGCACCCACTCGTAAATTCTACACTATATTTTGCACTGCAACTTCACGGGTTCCAAAAAGCCTGACAAGTAATTAGGCCCACATCATCGGTAAGGCATGCGCCCAA
The DNA here is from genome assembly GCA_021437785.1 of Rhodomyrtus psidioides. Lineage (NCBI taxonomy): Eukaryota > Viridiplantae > Streptophyta > Magnoliopsida > Myrtales > Myrtaceae > Rhodomyrtus > Rhodomyrtus psidioides. The sequence goes on along the minus strand of JAILYB010000134.1, from coordinate 1,436,289 downwards.
TTAAACCAGCTGAACTCCTTGAGACATCTTTTGTAATCCGGTGCTTGCCCACTATGTTCACAAATGCAAAGTGGGACAAAAGTGACGTTCCTAAAAGGTGTGTCATTGTAAACCCTTGCTTTTATAGTGTCTCATTCGCTAATATCCCAATTGCACAATGTTGGACAAGCTCCTCTTTTTAGACTCAGCTCATGACAAAACCAACATAAACCTGCATAAGAAAATTTCTCCAAACATCCAAACATAATGAGCATTTTCAAAAAGTTAGTTTTAAAGAAAGATTTGAATTACAGATTTTCTCCTTTCAATACTCAAAAGGATACTCAACTGACCAAGATTCCTCAATTTCCATTAAATCATAATAAACCGAACAATAGATATGTTATTGGCGTGTTCAATATCTCGTTTACCACTTTCTAGTCCCCAAATTGATTTTCTTAAGTCATTAGAAGGTAAGGCACTAGTTCCAGATTCCATCAAAGGAAATGAGAAATAGCCCCTACCATGCACTTGTAAATTACGAGAAATTAATGAAAAGATGGCTTACCTCTCTCCAGCAGCAGGCATAAATTGAGTAAGATCCTCACCTTGCAATCCAATCAAATCCTGAAATCCATAAGTTGTTGCCATTAATGTAAATGAAGATTGTCGATAACAACTTGAGAAATAAGAGGGTAGTGCAAGGGAATACAGCATAGAAAAGCAAAATATTGAACTCCCTGTCTAGCTGACTCAAGGGAAGAAGTTCAATTGATATTCCAAGATCTTGTGCATCCTAGAAAAATCCAAATTGGACATTAGCAGAATTCCTTATTAGGAACGGAAATGTCCTATGAATAGCAGTCAATACTTTGGCACGCTGCAAAGTGGTTCTGGTCATATCCGCTTTTGCCCCACCTTTGATGTTTCCAAAAGGATCGTCCTCATCAGTAAAAATAAGTATACGTTTATCAGCTGTCTTTGCAGATCTGCAGTAGTTACTTTAAATTACTACCAGTGTCTAAAAGCACTTCCCTGAGCAAAACACGAATTGAATAAGGATTGTTGCTTCACATTCTCTCAAGAAGTTTATGTAGAATACCCTTTACGTAAAAGAGCTTGCGCCACCCAAAGAGCATTGTAAAGTGAATTTTCTCGAGATCCAGACACAATGCCATACTGACTGCCAATTTCTTTCATAAAGAACTCTGCAAGCTTTAAGTCAAGAATTAGGCAAAAACTTCACTTCCAAACTCCATCACAGAAGTTTCAGTCAAACACAAACCTATCTCAAGATGTCTAAATGGGCAATATTCCCATTGCACCGATGCACTCAACTGTTAAAGCAACATGTTCTTTACCATGCATGACAAACAAAATTGATCCATCAGCACTTACCCTCTAAACGGGAAAGTTCCTTTATGAATTTAGCCATTGGCCTGTCCAGGAACTCCCGATCAGCAACATTAAACACAAATACACTATTTAAATCCTGCAAGTTCTTCTTTTCTCTCTGCATATTCGAAGAAAAGTTGCTAAATGAGAACTGACCATAAGTTTCTACCACAACTCAAGTTATGAGTTGGAACTTAAAAATTGAGTTGACATCATGTGCAAGTTTTCCCTCTATTTCAATCTGAATCCATACATGAATGGCAATGCCACTCTATCATTGGAAGGGGCAAAAATGTGAAGAAGGGTCCTACAATGGTGCCCAAAACACTTAAAAACGTGAAGTTCCCCAGATCAGTATTTACCGTGTTGAAAAAGCATACTGCAACTTCATCATATGATCTATTAATTATTTGAGTCTTCAATGACTGCAGTATACAGCTAATGGCAATCTGAAAGTGGCTTTCATCCTTCTGATCTTCCTGCTCGTATTAACAAATATTAAACAGTTGAGTCAACCAGTCTTGAAAGTAATAATAAGGAAAAGGATCAAATCCACGAATTCAAAAATCTAGACACGTGATGCCCATAAGCTAAAAAACATTAACAAAAACAAAAACCATGACGTTACAAGGCTAGGAAGATTGAACCCTAGCAACTATTGCACATGGGAAAAAAAAAATCTTTCTAACATGTAGTAATAATGCTTCGAGCGGACACCACCTCCATCTAGAAGTCGGTGGGGAGCCACAACCTGACCTCGCTGACGCAAAAAATTCCCATCCCCTCACCCCGCTCGCCCAGCCACCCCCCACCCCAAAAAAAAAAAAACTACCAGGCACATATTTAATATCGACATACTACGAAAGAGTATGAACACCTTCAAAACGAATAATTATATTTTCAGAAAAGGGAGAGCAACTTGGAAAATGTTCACATAACAAACAGCAAGAACTAGTGTATGCTAAGTTGATGTTCACTACTCTTTTAAAGAAAAAACAATTGGTGGCCATTTCTTATTGTAGCCACAGTATGAGAGATTACCGAACGCTTACCACATCAGGCAAATTCCAGCAACCCATCAGCTCTTGACTGAGAAAATAGAACTACGAGGGCAAATATGCCAAGAAGGATCAAAAGAATCGCGACAAAAGAAACGCGTGCGCAATCTAGACACTTAAGCCCACTTGAAATTTCGAAGCGGGAGATGGCGAGAATCCACGAAGTCGTCTCCATCAAAAAAGAAGAAGAAGATGTCGAAAAAAAATTCAAATCGGTAGCGAAGAAACTCACAGAAGGGCACTTGGTGGAGAACATTTTAGGGGAAGCATCGACCAAGTACACCACAAGCTCTTTACTCGAAGCTCTTTGCTGCAAACAAATCGACACATAGGCTCGCTCATTCTCCAACACGAGCCGAAACAGATAAAAGGGGGCAGAAAGAAAGCAGAACCCGAAGAGCTTCGTTCTCAGGATCGTCATCGTCGTCCCTGAAAACATCATCTGGGTCCAACTCCATTGCCACCGCTTAAACTCTGCTTCCCTGAGAATCTCCAAAATCGTACACGCACACGCACAGGAAGTTCGGAATTGCGAAGCGTCTGGAGTGGCTTTTGGCTTAATGGCTTTTCCCTCTTTGGCCACCCGCGTTACCTTTTTTAGCGTTCAAAATGTTGGATGCAAGTCCAGGGTTGTGTATCGTGCAAGCTTCAAAGAACCTGTTCAGCTTCCGGCTGCCCGACGGATCCAAATCCAAGAGATCGGCCCATCAAAAATGTTAGTCTTGGCCCAATTATAAGTGAGTTGGACTGGGAAAAGATCTCCCCAGCACTGGCCCGTCCATTGAAACCCTTCTGTATTAAATTAAAAAATATGTTTACTAGAAATCCTAAAACTTGTCGTAAAAGTGCAATTGAGTCATAAAACTTGCAAAAAGTGCAATGGAGTCCTAAAACTTATCAAATTGGTGTAATCGAGTCCTTTCGTTGACACTATCAATTTATCTAACAGAAAATGCTGACGTGACATTATTAAATTAATTTCTCTATCCGACGTGACATTTTTCTATTATTTTCTTTTTAATTATTGTTTAAATCAAATTAAAGAAACTAAAAAAACTAAAATATTAAATTTAGAAAACTAAAATGGAAGGGAAAAAAAAAAGAGGAGGACGGCAGGGTAAAGCAGAGCCTTGCCGATGAGGCATGGCCGCCGCCGCCCATCGCCGGAGGGGCCAACAGAGGTCGCCGGCCCTGGGTGAGGGTGTCTGGCGCAAGCCAACCCCGGCGAGGCCCGCGCTTCAACCCAGATCTGGAAGTGGTCTAAGAGGCAGAGGTGGTGTGGTGAATACGAATCATTTGCGCTTCTCCAGAAAGTCGGGTACCTCTGTAAACCAGTTGCCAAGTTCCGCCTTATGTTCACACCGGCTAATTGCTTGTTAAATGAATAGTTGAAGCTCTACCATGAATATTCATTAGAACTTGAACTGCTATTTCCTCAAAGAACCAAATTTCCCGAGTCCAAAAAAAACTGAGCAACCAGATTATTAAGCGTTCCCGATGAATTTGACCACCAAACGACACTCTTCAACTGGTTTAGAAGAACAAGTGCTCCATCATTAGTAAATGTGAGAGTTCCATTTGAATCGGCGAGCAAACTGTTCCTGGTGGCGACTCAATGACTGTCTCTTGCTCTTCTTCACCATATCCATGCCTTCACTAACGTAAGTTTCTGGTACAAGAAGGTGAAGAGAGGATCATTTTCATTTGACTGTCTCTTGCTCTTCTTCCCCATATACATGCCTTCACCAACGAAAGTTTCTGGTTGATATGGTGTTGAGGAAGCTGAAGGAGGACATTTTGCCACCTCTGCCTCTGAGACCACTCCCAGATCTAGGTTGAAGCGCATCGCCTAGATCTAGGTGAGCCTCACCGACACGAGGGCTGGCAAGCATCAGCCACCCTCACCCAGGGCTGGCGACCTCTGCCGGCCCCTCCGATGATGGGCAGCGGCGGCGGCCACCCTCACCGGCGAGGCTCTGCTTTGCCCTACCATGCTTCTCTTTTTTTTCCTTCTATTTTAGTTTTTTAAATTTAATATTTTAGTCTTTTTTTAGTTTCTTTAATTTGATTTAAATAAGAATTAAAATGAAAATAATAGAAAAATACCACGTAGGATAAAGAAATTAATTTAATAATGCCACATCAGCATTTAGTTATACAAATTGACGGTGTCAACAAAAGGACTCGATTACACCAATTTGACAAGTTTTATGACTCGATTGCACTTTTTGTAAGTTTTAGGACTCAATTGCACTTTCATAACAAGTTTTATGACTTATAGTAAACATATCCCTAAAATTAACATAGTAGTAAAAAGAATACCATCCTGCGTTCAAATTTCAAAGCCAACGAAGTGGCTTTGATAGGTTATTCACAACAATCCGATTTTCGTAGAGACATAATCAAAGGCTCTACGCATATATGAAACTCGATCAACTTTCATCAAATAGTAATTTTTCTGATCATTCACAAGTTTTTCCCCCCAGCATCATTCACAAGTTCGCGCAAAAGGTTTTTAGCAACACTGATCTCGACCTAGCTAGCCCGCGAGGTTAATTCTCAGGGCTATCCACGCCGTCCATCGATCACTCTATTCTCACATCTCATTTGTTGCGTAACTATAATGATATACGAGAAAATGCCGCATTTTATATGAAGGTTTGATATAATGTTTGTAATCTAGTTAGCTTTCCGACCAAATTCACGCTTTTTTTTTCTTTTTAAATTGATAACTTCTTCACATTCTGCCATTAAATTCCCGGATAATCTGCATGATGAATGCTTTTATCTAGATATTTACGAAATAAAAAATTCAAGAATAAAATCTACATACTAATTGTCGCTTGCTCGTCCGAAAACTTAAAATATGAAACTGTTGTGACGAACGCGGAAAACAAACACAGAACAACAAGGATTTTCACAAACTTTTACGGTATATATCTCCATACTCTTCACCGCATGGCCATAACACTCTATATAACACGTGTTTCTCAGTTCTCACGCATTAGATTAAGGCTTAGGTATGGACTAGGAAGCACCCATATTTTTTGGAAGCTTTCGTATCTTGTCGAGTGGCATCCGACACTTCAACACTCTCTGACATACGATCGACATGTAGTCAGCGCTCCAGACATGTCGGCGATACTCGAATCCGACACATCATTTCTATAAGCACGAGAATAATTTTAAGCACTTTCAATATATTATGGGTCGAAGATACTCAATATTTTTATATATACATGATAATTTATCTTGCATATATGAAAATATAAATCTAGTATTCCTGCTGGTGACGTCTCCGGCATTCTCGACTGATGAGCTGCTCTCTTTTCACACCTCGTCTTGTAGCTGGGTAGGTGGTGACTCTTGCGAAACGTGAGAGCTTTTCTTCCCCTCTTTGTCTCCATTAAGCTAGATTGAAAATTAAAAAAAAAAATTTAAAAAAAAAAGGAGAGCTTCTCATGTGCCCTTCTCGTCCCCTCTCCTCTCTCCATTAAACTAGAATTTAGCAATAATCGAAGTGTCTAGGGCGTCCTTGACTACTTCATATTTGTCTGGTTAAATGATTACATCCACAAAAACATGTAGTGTCAAAACACAAAAGCACTTCGTGATAAGATGCTGCATCCTTGTATGCGCTTGGTATGTACTTAACATGGTGCCGATTTAATCACCTCCTTTCTTTCAGAATTCATTAAAAAAAACAATCATAACCAGAAATATTTAGCGGTGTGTTATACGTTAAAAATGTCATATGATTACAGAGTAACACAGATGACTGTTATGCTAACAGCTTACCCCCGTTGACTTCATGACAGCCGAGAGAAACAATATCCATCCAGTTAATGAGCGATTGATCTAATTGCTCTCCTTTTACAAGCCAATAGAATATGAACCCCAGTAGAATTGCAACTACATGGCCCTTTGTTTCTTCGAGGATCAAATCAGTTCGATTTTCTTGTTGACCATATAGACGAGCATCCTGATGGAATAATGATTGATTAAGCTTTGCCAGGGAGCATGGACAGGGAGGAAAATGAGTGAATGGGAGATCAATAATGGGGAATTGATTATATAACTGTATTTTGGTGATTACTATGCTAATAGTCTGTTTTGGCTCGCAATCAAAAGCTCTTATGCTAGCAAAATCTATAAATAAATAGGATAAAAAAAAAACATTTACTGCTCGGTTAGCTTTGTGGCAAGTTTTTGGACTACTAATATGCTAATACTCTTTTTGCACTACTTTTTCAGTCATTTTGTGACTGTTAGTTAGCTTAGTTCCCAGTCAGCTTTGTGGCAAGTTTTTGGCTCATTTACTGCTCGGTTCAAAGCTGTTTAGGGACCGATTCCTTCCTGTTTTGAGGCCGGTTCTGCTATGTTTTGAGGCCTCTTGTTTGGTTGTTTTATGCTGCATATGTTGGCCATTTCTTGGCCATTGGATTGGACACGCTTTGCCGCGATATTGTATCTTTCAACCAGTTCACCGTTGAACTCTCCTTGGCACATAATGGTGCTATATTGAGTTCATGATTTTTGTGTCTGGTTCCACTTTTGTTCCTAGCGCATTAAAAGCTCAATACTTACTTACTTTATCAACAAAAAAAAAAAAAAACATCGGAAGAGAAATTTTTTTAAGTTTTATACATCTTTTTCCTCCCATTTCTTAGTTTCCCTTTTCCCTATGATTCGAAACACAAAATTTCTCCTCAAAATTTCATGAAAAGCCCCTAAAAACTTACATGGTATCTTGGCAAATGAGCGACAAAATTTGTAATTGAAGATACGTCTAGTACTTCAAATTATAATTTCTTAAAACTGTAATACTTTCCAAACTTAAATTAAATCTTTTTCCTATCTTTGATCAGTTAGATCTTTCTTAACTCTCCCTTAATTCATTTCCTTAATCCCCTTTTCCCAAACATGTCTGTTATCTCTTATGTTTTATATTTGTATTGTGGAATGTTGTAACTTATATATTTACTAATACGCATTTTGAAATTGCAATATTTGACACTAAGGTGTAGAGCTGTCAATATGGGTCATAGACCCATATTTGACTTATATTTTGTATAAAATGGGTCTTATATGAGTCATTAAATTTTAAATAACTAACTAAAAATGAGTCCAAAAAGTTCAAGAAAAATTAAATGGGTCAATAATTGGTCATACTTAAACCCATTTTCGATCCATACTGGACCCATTTTCGATCCATAAGGATAGCTTCCTTCCACAAGTTGCAAATTGGGCCAATATTATTATTATTATTATTATTATTATTATTATTATTATTATTATTATTATTTAATTTTCTATTTTTATAAGTGAAATGAAATAAATTTGAAAAGAAAAAAATATATAAAAGCCGCCGCCGACCACGGCCAACGGTCACCGGCCAATATTTAAAAAAAATAAAAATTTGAAAAAAATCAGAAACATATAAAAAAAATTAAAAAAAGGAAAAATTTCACTAGATTTTTATTGTATGAAAGCATTTTAGTAATAGTAATATCTTAGAATATTATTGTGATTTGGTAATATGGATCAAAATGGGTCGGGTCGGGTATGAGTCATTGAATACGGGTCAAAATGGGTTAGACGGGTCAATATGGGTCAAACCATATTCGACCCGACCCAAACCCGACTCGATGCACCCATTTGATACATCTAGTTAGGGGTTTTCGTTGGCACAGGTAATTTAACCCAATTTGATCATTTGGACCTCCAATTGCATAATTCTCCAATTTGCAATCAAAAGAAAATTTGGGGTTTTCGTTGAAATTGATACAAACTTTTGGGCAAAACTACATTTTTAGATAAAATTCCTAGATTCGATCCTGGGGTTTAATTGCAAAAATTCACAGCAGATTTGGATTAATTTGGAAAATTGCAAGTCGAGACCGGTTCAGACCGGTCAGACCGCCGGTCGGACCGGTCCGCTACAGTGCCTTCTTCCCCAACTCTTCCCGCGCCATTTGCAGACTTGCGAGTTGGATTTTAATGGCAAAATTGGACCCTCAATCGGCTCCAATTGGTAAAATTGATGGAGGCGTTTCGTAGACAATGAAGTTTACCATCGATTGAGACCAGGGTCACGGCTAATGGCCGCCGGAGGAACAAGAAATCGATCGGTCAATGCCCCGGCGGCTGTGAAAGTCAACATCAATGAAACTACTAAATTGGCCGTCCATTAGCACTCAATGGAAGGCTTGACGAACTTGGGCAGGTACCCAACGGATTCCATCACCTTCCGGCGACCAAATGGCGTGTGTGGGACACGTGACAGAGCCAATGGGAGTTCCCCCGCTCCGTGCCAAAAATTCGAAACAGCTATATAAGGCTAATGGACTTTCTGTTGGAAGAGGACGGTTGATTCAGTTAGAGAGAGAGAGGAACTGAATCTAGAGAGAGAGAGAGAAAGCGAGAGAGAGCTCGCCCTCCAACCGCCATTGTCGAGGGCTCGAGCTCGAACTGAGAGGCATAGGTAGGGCCACTTCCAGGCCAAACCAAAGCCGGAGAGTGTTGCGAGGAGGTTGCCCAGACTCCCCGGAAGCTACCGCCGCCGACCGCGCAGGCTTAAACCGCGAAAATAGGTGAGTCAGAGCTTCGAATTCTACACTAAGCTTCAATGGCGAATTTCATTTCTGGCAATGATTCTTGCATTTAGTGTGTGCGTTTCGCTCCTTGGATATCACTGACCATCATCGCGTCTTGATTTTGCATTGATTTTGCCTGAACAACTCGAATCGAGTCTTCTAACTCAGCCTCCATAGCCGACCACTGTTCATCCCTGCCTAGCCCAATCTAGGCCGTTGTTGACACCAGATTTTTGACCATCCGTTATTATAGTTTTTTTTTATTATTTCTAAAATTAATTAAAAATAGCAAAAAATGTCAAAAAAATGCAAAATCAACTTTGGAAGCCTTAGCCTAGCCTTAGGAACCAATTTTGAACAAAAAATATTTTTTGTATTTTTTTAATATTTTTTGGAATTTATTTAATTATAAAAATACCCAAAAAATTAGAAAAAATACCATCCGTGGTCAGAAAATTACACAAAAATATTCCGCAATTTTATTTTAATTCTCCCTTTAATATTTTCACTTTTTATTAGGGAAATTCGGCTTGGTTCATTGGGTTCCTTCACAAACCTAATCCCGAACCGGGCCTAAAAAATCCTTTTCGAGTCTTTTAATTTTCAATTCTCGGTTCTTATAAGCTATGACATTGGAATACAAAGTATTGAAATGCAATTGGGTCAATTTACCCTCCAATTTGATCAATTTTAACCAAAAGGGCTTAATTGCATAAAAATCTTTCAATTTAGTCCCCGGTTTCACAATATTTGAAATTAAATTTCACACGGGCACACCCATTAAAATTAAACACCTCTACCCAACAGTTTTCATCATGCTGAATCCATTGGTGGGCTCAATTTTGGCTAATTCGATCGTTTAGGTCTTCGATTTAGCGAAATTCATTTTCGGATCCTAGGGACAATTTGGGGTTTTCACATAATTTCAATAAATTGATTCACGAAAATACCCATATTTGATGGAAAACATGTCAAGGAATCCGATTTTGCCATCAATTTCATGAAAAGAGGTCATTTGGGGGGTCAATTTGACTATTTGGTCGAACCGTGCCGGTCGGGTCCGACCCGACCCGACCCGGTCCGACCCGGGTCTGCAGACCATGCACAGAATGTGCAGAATCTGCAGAACGCAGAAGAAAAAATAGGGGAGCAGAGCATGGGGGCGTGCGGCTTTTGGGGAAGAAAAAAAAGAGAACGGGCGTGGGGGACACTTCTGGCGGAGACCCATGCTCGTTCTGAAAAAAACGGGCGCCGAGGCGGGCGGTCGGCCATGCGAAACCGAGATATTCCCGGATAAAAAACGGAGCCCGGCCTGGGCGTGCGGAGAGGATTTTTTTGGAAAAGGCCGGACGAGAAGAGCTTCGGCGGAGCTTCAAGCATCTTCACGGATCATCACCGGGTACTCAGTGGCCGTCGGCGAGCTCCAAGAAGGTCGGTATTCTCCTCCGATCACCGTTTCTCATACGCACGCCATGTGTTCGAAGAAATGCCGATGGATGTCTCGGCTCGGTTTTGTCTCGGCCGTGTCTTCCCGAGCTTCATTTAGCACGAATATTGCCTTGAGTCTCCACTAGAACTATCCCTAAAGCCCGGCTTGCTATTTATTTTGCATTAAAACGTGCCGGGAAACCATGGCCGGAGCTCCCCGACGCATACCTGAGCCGAGAGCTCGGTCCGGCGAATCTCACGGCAACCGACCATCAAAGGACCATAGGTAAGCTTCTAAACCCTCCTTAGATGCCATGTGAATGCCTAGAATCGAGTTTAAACAAATAAAATTTTTCCATGAATTCTTCGCCGGAGCCGGTCCGGTTCGCCGGTTTTTAGCGTGTTCACGGTTATTATTTGTGTTGTATGTTGAGGTGGGTGGTCCAAGAAGTCGAATGCCGCAAGAACGGGCGAAAAATACCAAGTTTCGGGCCCGTTTCGCAATTTTCCGGCGACCTCGCCGGAATTTTTACTATTCCCGCCGGCATTTGCACTGTTCATCATCTTCTCCGGCGACCCTCCGGCCGGTCAACGGTCAACGGCCGACGTGGCGTGCCACGTGGGCAGCCACGTCAGCCGGGTGGGGTCCGGTCCGCTTATTTTTAAGTCAAACGGAATTAACGGCCACGATCGCGACACGTGTCGCGATCCTAGAATTTTGGAAAATAAATAAATTAAAATCAATCCGGCGGACGAGATTGTGCCAAGTGGCACGCTGTGGAACGTCCGATCTAAGGTTAGATCGGACGCGCCGAAGGTGGCCACGTGGCACAATCTGGAGCGTCCGATTCGAATGGTTTTCTAAAAAAGGAAAATAAATTAATTTTTGATCCGACGGCTATAATTGAGCCACGTGGCTCTCTGTGGGTCTTCCGATCGAGTGAGAGATCGGACGCACGAAAACAGGCCACGTGGCACAATGAGGACCGTCTGATCCGGGGAATTTTCGGATAATTAAATAAAATAGATAAAAAAAATCCAAAAATTGTTTAAAAAATAGGAAAAAATATTTAAAAAATAAAACGGTGTCGTTTTAGACCGGTGCCGACCCCTAGGGTCGGGCCGGGCGCCCGAGAGGCGCGGGCCGGGTTTGACCCGGCCCGGAAAATATTTTTAAATATTAAAAAAAATTCAAAAACAGTAATAAAATAATCAAAAATCAATAAAAAATAAAAAATCATTAAAATATTCAAAAAATTCAGAAAAATTCTAAAAAATTCCAGAAAATAGGAAATGGCCACATTCAACTGGTCACGACCTGTTTCGGGTCTTTTGACCCCCGATCTTTCCAAAAATGACGGTTTTGCCCTTTCGGCAAACCGTCTTCCAAAACAAATTCTAAAAAATCCAGGAAAATTCCAAAAATAGGAAATGGCCACAAACAACTGGCCAAGTCTCATCCCGGGTGTTTTAAACCCCGACCCTTCTTAAAATGACGATTGCGCCCTTTGGGCGAATCGTCTTCCAAAAATTGAAGAAAAATCAAGAAATTCCAAAAAAATTCTCAAAAATGGGAAATGGCCACAATCAACTGGCCATGGAATATTTTGGGTAATTCGGTATCCAAACCTTCCAAAAATGACAATTCTGCCCTTCGGGCTAATTGTCCCCGAATCTTCCCATTTTACCCCTAGCCCTAAATCACATCTTCCCTAAGCCCTTATGGCTATACTAGGAGGCCAATGATTGAAATTGATGTGCATTGACATGATTTATTTATGCACTTGACTTGCGCTTTCATTTAAATTGATTGTGATTGATAGGAATAGTCTTCCAATCTGCATGAAACCCTGAATCAAACCTATCTCACCCAAAATTGTGCCTGCATGAAATCTTAAATAGGAAAATCACTCGCGTTAGGTACCGAAAGGGTGTTGGTAATGACACCGACGTAACCAAGTCCCCGAACCTAAAATCTCTGGTTCCGCAGAACTGATCGATCTCTCCCAATCGGTCAGTAAGGTTTCCGGTCTACCCTCCAAGAAAGACCGGTGGCGACTCCAAATGCATGCACAAGTTGCACATGCCACCACGACCACGCTAAGGTCGAAATCGATCGGCTCTTATCGCCGAATCCTTTGAAAAATATTCCCGCCGCGATTTGGTATGGGCCTGGGAGGGCCCGCGCCGATCCTAAGGCCCGCGATCCACATTTCAGAGTGGGGGCCGCGATCGGTAATCCATTCGCCCGTCACACTAACGAAATTCAATCCCCTCGCACCGTCGGATCGGGGAAAATTTCGGACGGGTCGCGACAGCTGGCGACTCCACTGGGGACATTGTTCTAGAACACTTGGTTCTTGACCTCAAGTGGACTTAGGCCGTAATTAAAATGTTGAGTGATTTTTCTAACCCTGCAGGCGCTCTTGAAGGTGAGGTAAGTCCGCTCACGATAGGTGTTATATGTTTTTGCAGATTGGAGTGATAAGGGGTGTAGTCTGTGATTAACATTGTCTTATGCAGGATGGGCGTAGGAATGTATGTTATATGGGTGATTTGAAGCGCTAATTGATATATAAATTGTTGCGCATGATTCACTGCATATTTGAGGATCACGACACTTTGCACAAAGCGCCCAAACCCAGGCCGCGAAATCACCTTTTCAGGTAGCCATAGATCAGGGATCGATATGCAACGCTCTAGCGTGGATTGCGCTGGGGTCGACCATATTCGATCCCACTCACTATCCAAGTCGAGACTTTTATCCATTTGTTGTGGATTGCGCTCATGGACGAATTTATCGACTTGGATAGAGGGAAGCCTCTAGGTTCTTCACCTAAGCCATTTTGATTTTTAGAGTCGAGCCTCACTTGTCTCACGCGCATGTATATGGATGGTTGGTATACCCAAAACCAAAAAATCATTGGGTACCTCTCATGGTAAGGTCCTGCCATTTCTATTTAAATTCACTTGCAACCTTTCATTTTGCACAACATGTTGCATTCATCAAGTCCGATGGTTGAGTCCAATTCCATGTTAAAGTATAGATAAAAGAGATGATCTCTCCAAGTCGGTCCCACATCCCGGACGTATTCAAATATGAGCGACGCGCCATCCGCCATCGGACTGTCGGGACATTCAACGGAGTTTACCCTCTTCGAGCTGTCCAAGGAATGATCCAATAACCATACCGATAGTTGAAGGGCGTGCGATAACGGCAAATCCGAGACACCTGCCGCACATTATCAAAAAGGTGGCCAGACTGAAGACATCAAGCGTCGTCCCCCGAAGACCCGACTTGGGGCATCTCTTTAGGTTCTTAAGGGCTACATTCCAATCGTCCCTTTTCTTTTATCAGGATCATCGAGTCTGTAAGGAGCACCCGTCTGTGGGTCTCCCATCTATCTTTTACGCCTCGATTCCTAAGTCTTGTCTAAGTGTCTTGACATTGGAATGCGGCACTGGAATTTCTCTCAACCATTCGAACTGTTCGGTTCAATTGCGTGTCTTACCCAGATGAAATTTTCGTTAGAACTCACACTTGGCATGTTTAACCCAAGTACGAGAATCTAACATTCATTTCATGGTACGCCGGACATGGAATTGAACCGGTCTATAGCATGCATCATTGGTAATCCTTGGTAATTAACTAAAGTCGTTCATGTTTCCTGAATTCAAGAGGAGACCTGATATCCAAATTACCTTCGGGAAATCATTTCAATTTGGATGTCCTATCTCTCACCGAATTTAGGACACATTGGAATTGCATTTTTATCTTCTTGGAAATTCCACAGATTTTCTGGGGATTTGCCAAAAGTAATAACCATGGATTACGCTCCTTTTAGTTTTATGTTTTCTCTTGAAAAACATCGGTAAAAACTTTTCACATGAGGTTAAGGCTTGTGTAAAAGTCCTTATCTTCGTTATTCACAAGAAAGCATAAAATTGAAAGGATTTATGCTTTACTTCCATTTCTAACATAGTCTTGTCATTCGAACAGGTGATTTCCAGAATCAAAATCCGAGGACTTGTGGGAAGAATCAGTCGCAAGTTAAAATGGACCTGGATGGCATAGAAAAGCGCTTGACCACCCTGGAGAGTCAGTTGGCTTAGGTGTTCGCAATGATGACAGAGATGAAGACACTCATCCTCACCACACAGGGTGGTGCCCCGACAGCCTTAAATTCTAACCTGACTGTCCGACTAGGGAATCATCAAGAAAAATCGTCAACTGATGAGGGCATTTTGCCATCTTTCAAGACGTTGAACAACATGGAATCAAAGGAGCCACGTTCAGAAGAGAATTAGCTGTAATCTAATCTCTTTGAATTTGAAAATTTGTTGATTGTGTTTTATTGATCCTCAGGAGTGGTCCTTCAAGAATATCGAAGCTAGTCAATAACTCGAGCCACTAGGATGGATGTTTGAAGACAGACAAAGGAGTCAACTTCTCACTAAGACGACATACTGGGGCAAAGCCCGCCAAGATGAAAAGAGACAGGAAGCTCCGAACGGCAGATATCCCCTAATTGAAAAGGGAACCGTAAGAATTGTGAAAGGATCAAAGCAGTCGACTGGGGCATATCCCACTCAACTAGGGACGACGCCACCTGACCGGGGCAGCCGGATCAAGTGTAAAGACGTGTCGTTCCTAATTGATCTTCAATCAGATACCGGCATAATACTTCCTATATTTTCCTCTCAGGTGAAAAACAGGATAAGATAGTCGAAGACCAACGAAGGGGAACTTGCATTCCCTACAAGATGAAGAGGAAGGTGCCTTCATCAGACGTCACCCATTGGGTTTGTAAAGACAAGATGGACCAAATCGGGTTGAACCCCAAACAGGCAGCATGAAGAAAGAGCAACCTAATTAGGATCGACCCTCCTAAGCCGAAAAAGGGTGTATCTGTTCCAGATCGAACTAATTCGTTCATAAGTTGATGTGGTTTCCCATTCTTGCAGGTGATGATAAAAGTGAATGGGACCACCGAAGAATCTCCATCGTCTTGGATGCCCGAAGATGAAATAAAAGACTATTAAAGCGTAAGGTGAATGCGACATGACACAATGAAGGAAACCATGGCCTGTGAAGTAACACTTCAAGATGTTAAAGTATTCAACCACATGTACACCCGCGCTTGCTGATGTCGAATAGCAAGAAGCTCGAGGGATGTCATGAAACGATGACAAGGCAGAAGGTGCATGAAGAAATCAAAACGCATTGATGAGACTAAGAAGTGTCGAAACATCAAATGCTGAAATCTTCGAAGGATTGTATGAGCATATCATCTGGTATCCCAAAAGAGAATACAGAGTAGATACCAGGCGTCAGAGAATTTGAAAGGTTCGGGATGCCAAAATCACCTGACACGGAGTGGATCGGCTCCGACTAAGTGGGAATGCATCAACACGGCATGATCAAACTACCCATAAATAAATCAGTCAGCCCCATACAACGCATCCAGTTGCTGGAGGCAAATCACTCTCTACCCAGAAAGGGTACCGAATGTAGGATATGCCGAATTCACCATGGGGATACGTAGGGGAAGTCCCTGAAGTAGTTATCAGTCATGAATCATGATGAAGTGGAGTAATCCATCAAAGACAAAACACATCAAACCCTTCTAAATGAGAATGAGAATGATACGGAGCCATCGATTCTGGTAAAAGGACGTATCGTTCCAAAATGATTATTTTCTTGATATGAGAATAATGTTTCATTTCTTTTTCCTTTCAAGTTGGGAACAGAAGCAAAGGGCCCAAGAAGCAATGCCTTTAAATGACAAACAGGGAATACCCATTTTCATGGCATCTCAGACATGCACTTTGGCTAAACATTTTTAAGAGCATCCTAATAGCTCAATTTGTGAACAAAACCTTTGAGAAAACTTGAATAAGTTTATCATCATTTAGAAATCTCTGTGAAAAGAGCGCTTGAAAAGAAAATTTCAAGTTTTCCAGATTGACATATCTGATAAAAATGCTTTCTCTGAATAGAGCGAAAAGCACGAACTCATGTTTCGTTGCTGGCACACATAACATGCATCATGCATATCATGCACATATCCTGCATACAGAGAACCCAAAGGGAGAAATGCCGGTTCCCGCAGGATAAATTTCAAGGGTAAATTGTATCGACTCCAATAGTCAATTATACATGCCCTTTACTCATGAGATTTCTTCTTTTCAATAGGGGAACATCGAACATCTCAAATGGCGACTGTGATCGAGAGAATCACCAAATCGCCACACGACAAATCCCCAGACTATCAAGCTGTCTAGGGATAGAGAAAAAATAATCGAAGACTCTGGCAATTGAGATAGATGACCAGAATCGACAAAATTCATGGGAGCGGGCTCCCCCATCTGCTTCGAGGAGCCAAGCCGGGGGCAAACTCTCATGATTCCCCATGAAGGCGCATCAGACTAGGGCTATTAAACCCAGAGATGACAAACACCCAGACAAGCCTGCCTGGGGCGGAATACTTGGGAAACACCGTTCCTTCAAATGTCGGAAGGACGAAGCCTCGAAGGGAATATCTCCTTCCTGAAATTCCAAGTGAAGCCGGATAAATACCCACGCATGTCTCTTCATATGCAGGTGCATGAATGTCTTCAAATCGGATCAAAAATCGTCCAGGAGCATGGGAATGCCAAGGCACGCTGCCAAGATGAACACCGCCCAACTGGGGCAAAGCAGTTGTCGACGTGATTGAGGATCGTCTTGCGAACAACACCCACAAATACAGACGAGATGAAGCAGCATCCGTCATCCACATCAAATGAGAAGCGTCAATAATCGACGAAGGAAAGGAATACGTCAGTAAGGCGTCATCAGGAATCCCAAGAGGGAAGACATCCCCAAAGAGGATGGAGATTATAGCAAAACGCAGGAATGAATTTAGCTGGGGCAGGCATCACCTAGCCATGATGAACCACGTCTAACCGGGGCAAGTGAATCATTTGTGCGCCGGACAAAGGAAGGACATTTCTTCTCTGGCAAAATCCATGGACGCAATGACAGAGTCGTCCTCATCGGAAGTAAACCCCAGGATACAAACCTGGGTGAACGGTAACTTTGTATCGTTCCAAATTGATCTCCCAAAGATCCCATGCTTAACATGAGTTTGTTCTCATTTGGCAGAAAATTGGTGGCACCAAAAAGCCACAAAAGAAAGGATCTCGCCCAACGTGGAAGCGAAAAGAAATATCCGTTGTAGGGGGCAAGCTGCCAGGAAATGGAACCCCGCAAAATGGCGTTAGAATACGTCCAAAAGCACAAATTGATCTCATCCGATTCAAATCCTAGAGAAGGATTCGTTGCCAACCAGACGGGTAGATCATGGCCACGAGCTAGATGGCCGACTTCAACAAGCCTTACATTTGCGTTCAAATGGAGGCGCGAAGCGAGAGTAAAGCAGTATCGTTTCGATTTGTCTTGAATTTCGAAACACGAACTGACACTTGATGTTTATTGTTGACAGGGATTCGCCGTCAAGATGGACAGAAAATTGTTGGCGCCAAAAAGCCGCAAAAGAAAGGAATTCGCCGACAAGGAGGCGAATAGAATTATCAACTTTGGAAGCCATGACTCCAAGAAGTGATCTTTGATTGAACTTTGAAGATTGGCGTGGGAATGCATCCAAAAGCATGAATGAATCTCCTCCAGTGCAAATCCTAGAGAAGGATTCATTGCCAACCAGAGGAAGGGATCATGGCCACAAGATAGATGGCCAACTTCTGCAAGCCGCACGTTTGTGTTCAAACGGAAACACAAAGCAAAATAAGACGGTATCGTTCCAATTTATCTTGAATTTTGGAATACAAACTAACACCTAGTTCCCGTCCTTGACAGGGGCTCGCCAACAAGGCAAAACAGGATTCTGACATCCCATGTATTACTAAGTTGGAGCACATGACCAAGGGTAAAGCAGTATCGTTCCGATTCTTGAAAAATCCGTGAACATACAATGACATGTTTCTTCTACATTTTCAGGGACCTCCAGCCACGGTGGACAGGTAAGTACCCCTTTCCCCAACCCAAAACAAAAAAGAGAAAAGAGAGAAAAAGAAAAGTTTTCAGAATCTGATGTCTAGAAAAGACATAGAGTTCTAACTCCATTAACAATCATGTTTTGAAAACAGGAGGTTGTCTAAACATGATTAGAACATGCATGGTGCAGCATAAAATCCCCTTGACGGGTAAAATTTTTGGAGAAGATGAAAGAGATTTTTTCCAATCAAAAGTTGTTCAAAACTTTCAAAAGGACGTTTTCTCAAAAGACGAGAGGCAAAGCCTAATCCAAACACGTCCTATACACACTTGAGAGAGAAGTGGAGCAAATCAGATAGCAAAATCTGAACCTACGGGAGTAGGGATTATTCGCAGCAATTACATGGATTGGGACGACGGTGGCATTCGTTTCATATCCCCAAACACTACAGGTGACTATTGACAACCCCTTTGAACGGCGGTTTTCATTCTCAACCCTGTCAAGAACCACCCCACATCGGGGCAAAATGGAGGTCAGTCCAGCAGCATCAGGAGAAAATGGTTAGAAATTTTCTTGCTCGGACTAACATTAATCTTCGTGTGTTGTTTATATGGTAATCCAAGTGCCATAGGATGATGAGAAGCATTCATTTCTCTATCCCACACACCGAATCCCTTGCATAGCCAAGTTGAGCCTGCAAAATCATTTCATAAACCCGTTGGTGATCATTGCACATTCCAAGACGGATGCATCATCACTTCAGAAACGGAAGAGTTCAAGACTTAGGGTTTGCGAAGAAATTCCTAAGTTAATGCTTAAAGTTGTTAGACCTTTGGTCACATGTCTAACACGATCTCTCGAAGATGAGAAAAAACATGATTTCAAAAAAAAATGAAAAGGAAAAGATGATGAGAAAAATCCCCAGCATCGAGAAAAAGCAAAGTGCCTGGTAAAAGCAAGGCCGATGCTTGGGTGAACAATTTGTATCAATCCCCAGTGAAACCTGTTTGAAAAGGGGAGAAGAGAAATCCAAAAGGAGTCAGGTTCAAAAAGACTACTCCTCGAATGGTGTCAAGCACGGAGCAAAGACACAGATAGAGTTGTTACTCTCTTAATGCAGCCAGAGGCACTTTCACAAGAATTTGTGCACACCTCAAAAGCGGTCGTGTACCTCAAAAATTGAAGATGCAAAATGGAAAGGACATGTGGCAAATTTGCAATGATCACCGATGTCAATCCCTTCACAAATTCTGGGCCAAAAACAAGCTTTTTTTTTCGGTCCCCAATCCTACCGACATCATAACCCTGAAACAGTCTTCTCTGACTAAGACACTTGGGTTAACATATGGCTTAGCTCGAAGAGGTACGAGCAAGACTATTTCTTTCTCATTTTGCAGGGTCCTTGACTTGTAAACCCGGAGCAGATGGTGAAATCTTTCATTCAGTGGCTTCGACTCCAAAGCGGGCCCCCCTTGAAAACCAATATCCAAGCCCAACATTACGGTCCCGTGGAAGACCTCCCGACCGATCAAAATGTATGCGCTGCGAATGAGCCTAAAATCTAGGCACAGGTCAGTAGGGAATTGAGTGCATCCCCTATAAAAATCATTACCTCAAAACAGGTGAGATGACCTCCTTGTCGAAAAATATTCCAACTGATGTTTTGAGCAAACTCTTTTTGGAATCTTCAAATTGTTGGATCCAGATTTTCCGTGTAAGGGATTTGTGATCACATTTGCATGTTGCAAGAATGCTTTGGATAACCTCCAGCATCAAAATGCACACTGCATGACTAAAACTTGAATCATACGGCTTCGTCAACTGGCCAGCCATCGTCTTCCCAGAGATTACTAACATTCTCCTGGTGAAGAAAAATCTTTCAGGCTCAAACTTCTGCAGGATACCTGGAGAACCCAGCTCCCAGACTGTCGCCTCAACAACTCATGGTAGAAACCGCCTTAAGGGTCAACTCAAAGGTAGATACCGCCTGAAGGGTCAACCAAAGGTAGAAACCGCCTGAAGGGTCAACTCAAGGTAGAAACCGCCTGAAGGGTCAACTCATGATAGATACCGCCTGAAGGGTCAAATCAAAGGTAGAAACCGCCTAAAGGGTCAAATGAAGGTAGAAACCGCCTGAAGGGTCAACTCATGGTAGATACCGCCTGAAGGGTCAAATCAAAGGTAGAAACCGCCTAAAGGGTCAAATGAAGGTAGAAACCGCCTGAAGGGTCAACTCATGGTAGATACCGCCTGAAGGGTCAACTCAATGGTAGAAACCGCCTGAAGGGTCAACCAAAGGTAGAAACCGCCTGAAGGGTCAAATGAAGGTAGATACCGCATGAAGGGTCAAATCATGGTAGAAACCGCCTTAAGGGTCAACTCAAAGGTAGATACCGCCTGAAGGGTCAACCAAAGGTAGAAACCGCCTGAAGGGTCAACTCAAGGTAGAAACCGCCTGAAGGGTCAACTCATGGTAGATACCGCCTGAAGGGTCAAATCAAAGGTAGAAACCGCCTAAAGGGTCAAATGAAGGTAGAAACCGCCTGAAGGGTCAACTCATGGTAGATACCGCCTGAAGGGTCAAATCAAAGGTAGAAACCGCCTAAAGGGTCAAATGAAGGTAGAAACCGCTTGAAGGATCAACTCATGGTAGATACCGCCTGAAGGGTCAACTCAATGGTAGAAACCGCCTGAAGGGTCAACCAAAGGTAGAAACCGCCTGAAGGGTCAAATGATGGTAGATACCGCCTGAAGGGTCAAATCAAAGGTAGAAACCGCCTAAAGGGTCAAATGAAGGTAGAAACCGCCTGAAGGGTCAACTCATGGTAGATACCGCCTGAAGGGTCAACTCAATGGTAGAAACCGCCTGAAGGGTCAACCAAAGGTAGAAACCGCCTGAAGGGTCAAATGAAGGTAGATACCGCCTGAAGGGTCAAATCATGGTAGAAACCGCCTTAAGGATCAACTCAAAGGTAGATACCGCCTGAAGGGTCAACCAAAGGTAGAAACCGCCTGAAGGGTCAACTCAAGGTAGAAACCGCCTGAAGGGTCAACTCATGGTAGATACCGCCTGAAGGGTCAAATCAAAGGTAGAAACCGCCTAAAGGGTCAAATGAATGTAGAAACCGCCTGAAGGGTCAACTCATGGTAGATACCGCCTGAAGGGTCAAATCAAAGGTAGAAACCGCCTAAAGGGTCAAATGAAGGTAGAAACCGCCTGAAGGGTCAACTCATGGTAGATACCGCCTGAAGGGTCAACTCAATGGTAGAAACCGCCTGAAGGGTCAACCAAAGGTAGAAACCGCCTGAAGGGTCAAATGAAGGTAGATACCGCCTGAAGGGTCAAATCATGGTAGAAACCAGGTAATCCCATCGGACGTGGAAAACCTCCGTTTTGGGAACCTTTTCAAAAAATCCGGCAGTCCTAGCATGACGTGGAGAACCCTCGTCCTAGGACCCCCTTTTTCAAAAAATAGGCAATCCCATCGGACGTGGAAAACCTCCGTTTTGGGAACCTTTTCAAAAAATCAGGCAGTCCTAGCATGACGTGGAGAACCCTCGTCCTAGGACCCCCTTTTGCAAGAATAGGTAATCCCATCGGACGTGAAAAACCTCCGTTTTGGGAACCTTTTTCAAAAAATAGGCAATCCCATCGGACGTGGAAAACCTCCGTTTTGGAAACCTTTTCAAAAAATCAGGCAGTCCTGGCATGACGTGGAGAACCCTCGTCCTAGGACCCCCTTTTTCAAAAAATAGGCAATCCCATCGGACGTGGAAAACCTCCATTTTGGGAACCTTTTCAAAAAATCAGGCAGTCCTAGCATGACGTGGAGAACCCTCGTCCTAGGACCCCCTTTTGCAAGAATAGGCAATCCCATTGGACGTGGAAAACCTCCAATTCGGGAATCCGTTTCAAAAATCAGGAAATCCCATCGGACGTAGAAAACCTCCGTGTTGGGAACTCCTTTTGAGAAACAAATCATCCCATCGGACGTGGAAAACCTCGTCATGGGACCCCTTTTCAAAATTCAGGTAATCTCATCAGGCGTGGAGAAACCTCGTCATGAGACCCCTTCCTAGAAAAACAGGTAATCTCATCAGGCGTGGAGAAACCTCGTCATG
The DNA here is from genome assembly GCA_021437785.1 of Rhodomyrtus psidioides. Classification (NCBI taxonomy): domain Eukaryota; kingdom Viridiplantae; phylum Streptophyta; class Magnoliopsida; order Myrtales; family Myrtaceae; genus Rhodomyrtus; species Rhodomyrtus psidioides. The sequence continues at coordinate 1,413,714 of JAILYB010000134.1, read as the reverse complement.
AGACCCCTTCCCAGAAAAACAGGTAATCTCATCGGACGTGGAGAAACCTCGTCATGGGACCCCTTTTCAAAAGAACAGGTAATCTCATCAGGCGTGGAGAAACCTCGTCATGAGACCCTTCCCAGAAAAACAGGTAATCTCATCAGGCGTGGAGAAACCTCGTCATGAGACCCCTTCCCAGAAAAACAGGTAATCTCATCGGACGTGGAGAAACCTCGTTATGAGACCCCTTCCCAGAAAAACAGGTAATCTCATCAGGCGTGGAGAAACCTCGTCATGGGACCCCTTTTCAAAATTCAGGTAATCTCATCAGGCGTGGAGAAACCTCGTCATGAGACCCCTTCCCAGAAAAACAGGTAATCTCATTAGGCGTGGAGAAACCTCGTCATGAGACCCCTTCCCAGAAAAACAGGTAATCTCATCGGACGCGGAGAAACCTCGTCATGGGACCCCTTTTCAAAAGAACATGCAATCTCATCAGGCGTGGAGAAACCTCGTCATGGGACCCCTTTTCAAAATTCAGGTAATCTCATCAAGCGTGGAGAAACCTCGTCATGAGACCCCTTCCCAGAAAAACAGGTAATCTCATCAGGCGTGGAGAAACCTCGTCATGAGACCCCTGTCGCGACCCTCTCGAGGTTGCATGTGGGCTCTCGAGGGCTAATGGGCCGTCCAGTCTAGTCGGACGCGGGCCTCTCCCAAGGTCCGTTACCCAAATCGCAACGGAGGTATGCGTAGTCGACCTTCAGTGTGGTCTGGTGACATGTGCTAAGTGTGCATGCCATGGAGTCGCCACCAATCATTTTTTGGAGGGTATGATTGGACCACCCTATTGAATAGTCGGGAGTTTCTATTCAATTCTGCGATAACCAGAGAAATGGGTTCGGGGACTTAGTTACGTCAACTGTCAGAGTTGACGCCCTTTCGGTACCTAAGTTGACTGAATTTTCTGACCTAAGATTTCATGCAGATGAGTGGAGTACGAATCCTAAATCTAGGAATTCATGCAAATAGGAATGACTATCCTAGCAATCACAATCAGTAATAAAATGCGCAAATCAATGAATCTAAATATGTAAAATAATCACACCAAATCAACATGACACTCCTAATAAGGCTCTATTAGCCTAAATAAGTATCAATCAAGTTTATGAATGATTTAGACATGATTTTACCCATCAGGGGTAAAGTCGTAATTTTGAGACAAAAGGGACGATTTGCCTAAAAAGGGAAAAATCGTCATTTCGGAATGAATCCGGAGTAAAACAATGTCAAAAATAGGTTTGGTCACTCAATTGTCCCATTTCCTATTTTTTTTTGCAATTTTCATGATTTTCTGGAATTTTAGAAACCGATTTACCATTCGAAGGGGTAAAATCGTCATTTTCTAAAAATGGGAATGAAATGTGAAAATCTTAGACATAAGGTTTAGCCACCTATCTGGCCCATCACCAAATTCTAAGCAATTTCCACAATTCATAGGAATATCAAAGACGATTTACCCTTTGAGGGGTAAAATCGTCATTTTGGATTAAATGGGAGAAAATCCAAAAAATGGAAACAAATCAATTTTTTTTTGTCATTTTCAGCCTTCAAAATTTTTTAGAAGTTTTTAGGAATTTTCTGCAATTTTTCTCAATTTTTTTTTTTGAATTTTTCCTTAATAATTCATTTTTTTGGAATTTTTTTTATTTGATTTTTTTTTTATAAATTTCTGAGAATAAATCCCAACTGACAGTCCCTAACTCACCACGTGGCGTCTCGGTGACAATCGAATTATTTCAATTTTTGTAAAATTCGAAATTCATTTCTTTTAATGTTAAAAATATATTTTTTTTTTCTGAAAATCACCTAATCACGACACGTGGCTCATCTGCAGACGTCCGATCTAGCATTTTTTGTTTTTGTTTTTATAGGACGCAACACAATGCAAAAAATAAAGAAGATATTAAGTCATTATACAACATAAAAATAAGCAATGGAGATGGGATCCGGTGAATTTTACGACGTCGGAGTCCGTCGGTGCTCGTGCAACAATGTGTGGGGGGTATATACCACCAGCAGGAGGCTCGGCCTTCCGATTCTGGGGTAGCACAATATAATTTACAGAAAATAAATAAATAAAACACCTTGGACACCAATAGGAGGCTTAGCCTTCCGATTCTAGGTCTTTTATGCGAAATATAGAAATGCTATGACATAAAGTAAATACACAGCAAATATTTAGACACCAACAGGAGGCTCGGCCTTCCGATTCTGGGTCTTTTATGCGAAATATAGAAATGCTATGACATAAAGTAAATACACAGCAAATATTTAGACACCAACAGGAGGCTCGGCCTTCCGATTCTGGGTCTTTTATGCAAAATATAGAAATGCTATGACATAAAGTAAATACACAGCAAATATTTAGACACCAACAGGAGACTCGGCCTTCCGATTCTGGGTCTAATAGGTAAAATGTAAGGAGTGAAAGGTGGTCTTACCAAGATTGAACCCAAAACAAGCTCAGAAATCCAATTTGGCACTCGCGGACTCAAGTCTGATCAGTCTGACCTTTGCTACTTCAAACAGCTCTACGGGACAAATGGCTCGGCCAAATTGGACTCACGATATGTCATTAGAACGGCAAGAGAATAAGCTTTCTAACAGTATATGGCTCGTTCCCATACGATTCCTAACGAAAGAGTTATGGTCGAAAAACCGGACGGTTTTCAATCGCCCAATGACCAGAATCTGTCCCAGAAAACTCCTTCAATTCAACCATTAAAACCCATCCAAAACTCAACTAGACTACAATCTCAGCTTGCTAGATTCCTAATTTAGGTGCTAGAGACATTTTATCGAATATTGGAAGCAAGGCAAGCCCTTGAATCACTCACAATGTTCACGGCACCACCTTGACAGAACCGGTTCAGATTTTTCGAACAAAACAATAAGGGATCAGCCCTTAAATCCAAATATAATCCATCTTCAAACCATAAAACACAATAATATATGTCTTAACAAGGAGTGAGAGGTGGTCTTACCAAGATTGAACCCAAAACAAACCCGAAAATCCAATTTGGCACCCGCGGACTCAAGTCTGATCAGTCTGACCTTTGCTCCTTCAAACAGCTCTACGGGACAAACGGCTGGTCTAAATTGGGCTCACGATATGTCATTAGAACGGCAAGAGAATAAGCTTTCCAATGGTATATGGCTCGTTCGCATACGATGTCTAACGAAATAGTTATAGCCGAAAAACAGGACGGTTTTTTATCTGGGCGGCGAGCTGAGCGAGAGGAAAAAACGAAAATGAAAGAGAGAGAGTTGAGGGAGAAGAAGAGTCGGGAGATGATGAGGGGGAGGAGATAAATAGGCAGCGGGAAGGAGAGAGGGAGTGGGGGAGAGAGAGAGAGAGAAAAAATATAATAATAATAAAATAATAAAATAATAAAATAATAAAAGTAAAAATAAAATAAAATAACAAAAAGAGAAGACAAAATCATTAGTCCCATTTTCCTTTTAAATGATGATGTTTCCCTCCTTTTCCTTTTAATCATTACTAATATTTTTGTCAAATTCAATTTTATGGTGATCAGAGAACACCTAAAATCAAACCTGAATTTTACTATTTATGAGGTTAGAAAATAGATAAAATAAAAATAAAAATACCGACTATTTTTATATATCTTTGTGACCTCAAATATTATTTTTCTTGATTTTCTTCTTTTCTTTTTTTTCTTTTTTTTTCGAAAATATTAAAAAAATGAAAATTATGAAAATAATTTTTTTGGTCAAAATGGTTCATTTAGCTTGGCCAAGGTCACCAAAATTGATTTTTCAATTTTTGAAATTTTTATAGATTTTCTATGAATTTTTTAAAAAAAGAAAAAAAGGTTGATCAAAATTTAGGTGTCAACAACCCCTTCCCAGAAAAACAGGTAATCTCATCGGACGTGGAGAAACCTCGTCATGAGACCCCTTTTCAAAAGAACAGGTAATCTCATCAGGCGTGGAGAAACCTCGTCATGAGACCCATACCAGAAAAACAGGTAATCTCATCAGGCGTGGAGAAACCTCGTCATGAGACCCCTTCTCAGAAAAACAGGTAATCTCATCGGATGTGGAGAACCCTCGTCATGAGACCCATTTTCAAAAATCAGGAAATCCCCTTGGACTTGGAGAACCCTTGTCCCGGGAACCTTTTCAAAAGATCAAACCATCCCAGCGGACGTGGAAAACCTCCGACTCGGGACTCCTTCTCAGAAAAACAGGTAATCCCATCGGACGTGAAAAACCTCCGTTTTGGGAACCCTTTCAAAAAATCAGGAAATCTCATTGGACTTGGAGAACCCCTGTCCTGGAAACCTTTTCAAAAGATCAAACTGTCTCGCCGGACGTAGCAAACCTCCGACTGAGAAATCCCCTCTGGCCCCGCTAGTCAGCGCCATGGGATCCCCTTTCAAGCCAAAAATATCCCCTCTGTCACCGCTAGTCAGCGTCATGGGATCCCCAAAGCTCGGGGTGCTCGGTAAATCTTTCTGTGAGTGTTTCCTATCAGTAGCCGGGAAAGGTTTTCGAGGAATAAAGCCTGGGATAGTGTGTCAGAAGCTACGAGGGCCTATAAAAAAAACAAAAAAAAAGAAAGAAAAAACAAAAACAAAAACAAACAAAAAAAAGGAAGAAAACAAAAAAAAGGGAACAAGCCCCTCCTTCTTCCGGCATCCTGAGAGCGCAGTGATAAAACCTCAGACTCCGCATGCGCAGGACCCAATGGGCAGACTTCAAGTAACCCGCTCCCCCTCAGGCCCACGTTCGAATTGCAAGAGTAAACCGGTGATTAATTTGAGCATTCATCAAAAGACTTAAGGGTTCGATGTCATAGCATTTCTTTTCCCCAATCGAGTCGGTTAAGGTTCAGGTGTCATTTTGTTTTTGAAAGCAACCTCTGACGAGCTCACTCTCAAAGAGGGGCAGCTGTTGACACCTGATTTTTGACCATCCGTTATTATAGTTTTTTTTTTATTATTTCTAAAATTAATTAAAAATAGCAAAAAAGGTCAAAAAATTGCAAAATCAACTTTGGAAGCCTTAGCCTAGCCTTAGGAACCAATTTTGAACAAAAAATATTTTTTGTATTTTTTAATATTTTTTGGAATTTATTTAATTATAAAAATACCCAAAAAATTAGAAAAAATACCATCCGTGGTCAGAAAATTACACAAAAATATTCCGCAATTTTATTTTAATTCTCCCTTTAATATTTTCACTTTTTATTAGGGAAATTCGGCTTGGTTCATTGGGTTCCTTCACAAACCTAATCCCGAACCGGGCCTAAAAAATCCTTTTCGAGTCTTTTAATTTTCAATTCTCGGTTCTTATAAGCTATGACATTGGAATACAAAGTATTGAAATGCAATTGGGTCAATTTACCCTCCAATTTGATCAATTTTAACCAAAAGGGCTTAATTGCATAAAAATCTTTCAATTTAGTCCCCGGTTTCACAATATTTGAAATTAAATTTCACACGGGCACACCTATTAAAATTAAACACCTCTACCCAACAGTTTTCATCATGCTGAATCCATTGGTGGGCTCAATTTTGGCTAATTCGATCGTTTAGGTCTTCGATTTAGCGAAATTCATTTTCGGATCCTAGGGACAATTTGGGGTTTTCACATAATTTCAATAAATTGATTCACGAAAATACCCATATTTGATGGAAAACATGTCAAGGAATCCGATTTTGCCATCAATTTCATGAAAAGAGGTCATTTGGGGGGTCAATTTGACTATTTGGTCGAACCGGGCCGGTCGGGTCCGACCCGACCCGACCCGGTCCGAACCGGGTCTGCAGACCATGCACAGAATGTGCAGAATCTGCAGAACGCAGAAGAAAAAACAGGGGAGCAGAGCATGGGGGCGTGCGGCTTTTGGGGAAGAAAAAAAAGAGAACGGGCGTGGGGGACACTTCTGGCGGAGACCCATGCTCGTTCTGAAAAAAACGGGCGCCGAGGCGGGCGGTCGGCCACGCGAAACCGAGATATTCCCGGATAAAAAACGGAGCCCGGCCTGGGCGTGCGGAGAGGATTTTTTTGGAAAAGGCCGGATGAGAAGAGCTTCGGCGAAGCTTCAAGCATCTTCACGGATCATCACCGGGTACTCAGTGGCCGTCGGCGAGCTCCAAGAAGGTCGGTATTCTCCTCCGATCACCGTTTCTCATACGCACGCCATGTGTTCGAAGAAATGCCGATGGATGTCTCGGCTCGGTTTTGTCTCGGCCGTGTCTTCCCGAGCTTCATTTAGCACGAATATTGCCTTGAGTCTCCACTAGAACTATCCCTAAAGCCCGGCTTGCTATTTATTTTGCATTGAAACGTGCCGGGAAACCATGGCCGGAGCTCCCCGACGCATACCCGAGCCGAGAGCTCGGTCCGGCGAATCTCACGGCAACCGACCATCAAAGGACCATAGGTAAGCTTCTAAACCCTCCTTAGATGCCATGTGAATGCCTAGAATCGAGTTTAAACAAATAAAATTTTTCCATGAATTCTTCGCCGGAGCCGGTCCGGTTCGCCGGTTTTTAGCGTGTTCACGGTTATTATTTGTGTTGTATGTTGAGGTGGGTGGTCCAAGAAGTCGAATGCCGCAAGAACGGGCGAAAAATACCAAGTTTCGGGCCCGTTTCGCAATTTTCCGGCGACCTCGCCGGAATTTTTACTATTCCCGCCGGCATTTGCACTGTTCATCATCTTCTCCGGCGACCATCCGGCCGGTCAACGGTCAACGGCCGACGTGGCGTGCCACGTGGGCAGCCACGTCAGCCGGGTGGGGTCCGGTCCGCTTATTTTTAAGTCAAACGGAATTAACGGCCACGATCGCGACACGTGTCGCGATCCTAGAATTTTGGAAAATAAATAAATTAAAATCAATCCGGCGGACGAGATTGTGCCAAGTGGCACGCTGTGGAACGTCCGATCTAAGGTTAGATCGGACGCGCCGAAGGTGGCCACGTGGCACAATCTGGAGCGTCCGATTCGAATGGTTTTCTAAAAAAGGAAAATAAATTAATTTTTGATCCGACGGCTATAATTGAGCCACGTGGCTCTCTGTGGGTCTTCCGATCGAGTGAGAGATCGGACGCACGAAAACAGGCCACGTGGCACAATGAGGACCGTCTGATCCGGGGAATTTTCGGATAATTAAATAAAATAGATAAAAAAAATCCAAAAATTGTTTAAAAAATAGGAAAAAATATTTAAAAAATAAAACGGTGTCGTTTTAGACCGGTGCCGACCCCTAGGGTCGGGCCGGGCGCCCGAGAGGCGTGGGCCGGGTTTGACCCGGCCCGGAAAATATTTTTAAATATTAAAAAAAATTCAAAAATAGTAATAAAATAATCAAAAATCAATAAAAAATAAAAAATCATTAAAATATTCAAAAAATTCGAAAAATTCAGAAAAATTCTAAAAAATTCCAGAAAATAGGAAATGGCCACATTCAACTGGTCACGACCTGTTTCGGGTCTTTTGACCCCCGGTCTTTCCAAAAATGACGGTTTTGCCCTTTCGGCAAACCGTCTTCCAAAACAAATTCTAAAAAATCCAGGAAAATTCCAAAAATAGGAAATGACCACAAACAACTGGCCAAGTCTCATCCCGGGTGTTTTAAACCCCGACCCTTCTTAAAATGACGATTGCGCCCTTTGGGCGAATCGTCTTCCAAAAATTGAAGAAAAATCAAGAAATTCCAAAAAAATTCTCAAAAATGGGAAATGGCCACAATCAACTGGCCATGGAATATTTTGGGTAATTCGGTATCCAAACCTTCCAAAAATGACAATTCTGCCCTTCGGGCTAATTGTCCCCGAATCTTCCCATTTTACCCCTAGCCCTAAATCACATCTTCCCTAAGCCCTTATGGCTATACTAGGAGGCCAATAATTGAAATTGATGTGCATTGACATGATTTATTTATGCACTTGACTTGCGCTTTCATTTAAATTGATTGTGATTGATAGGAATAGTCTTCCAATCTGCATGAAACCCTGAATCAAACCTATCTCACCCAAAATTGCGCCTGCATGAAATCTTAAATAGGAAAATCACTCGCGTTAGGTACCGAAAGGGCGTTGGTAATGACACCGACGTAACCAAGTCCCTGAACCTAAAATCTCTGGTTCCGCAGAACTGATCGATCTCTCCCAATCGGTCAGTAAGGTTTCCGGTCTACCCTCCAAGAAAGACCGGTGGCGACTCCAAATGCATGCACAAGTTGCACATGCCACCACGACCACGCTAAGGTCGAAATCGATCGGCTCTTATCGCCGAATCCTTTGAAAAATATTCCCGCCGCGATTTGGTATGGGCTTGGGAGGGCCCGCGCCGATCCTAAGGCCCGCGATCCACATTTCAGAGTGGGGGCCGCGATCGGTAATCCATTCGCCCGTCACACTAACGAAATTCAATCCCCTCGCACCGTCGGATCGGGGAAAATTTCGGACGGGTCGCGACAGCCGTGCGAGCTCAATCGGAGCTCGAGGTAAGCCTCCTAACCACTAATGGATGCCATTCTGTGAATGAATTGCTTTGATTTTGCGTGATTTGTGCGATAGAACTCTCATGGCCGTACTCGGCATTTCGCAGAATGATTATGATTTCGCGGATAGGTTGGCTCGATTCTTAGATACATTAAGCTAGAATCCATTGCGAGTCGATTGGCGTTGGTCTCGCGCGATTTCATCAAGGATCCACCGTCGAATCGTCGTCGGAGTAGTACATCCGTTCGTCCAAGTTGCAGGCGCGAGGTTGAAGACGAAGCTGACCTGGCGTGGTCAGCGGGTCAAAGCCTTAGGTGGCGTTCGGCCATTGGTCCACATAGATGTCGAGTCAGCTCGACCGTTAGGTTGTTAGGCTGAGATGGAATTGATCCAATGACCGAGATTAATTGAGTCTAATAAACAGTGACCGTCCGATTAGAAATTAGGATTATCCGAAAATAATTTTAATCGTAAAATCAATTAGAATAGAAACTGTGCCGTTTAGATAAAGGGTCAGGCGACATCGTTTTGTGTTAATGAGAATAGACGGTCCAGATCAAGTCCCATGTTCTAATCGTGGCCGTAGATTTAAGTAGTTAGATCAGACGGCCCTGATCGGGTCTCCGTTCAATCTAGACCGTACGTCCTAGTAATCAGATCTAAGGGACGTGGACAAGCCACGTAGTTCAATATAGGCCGTTCGATCAGATTAGGATAATCTGAAAATAAAAACGCGATGCGGCGTCGTTTTGGAGCCGGGGTCCGCGCGGGTCCGGGTCTGGGCCGGGTTCCGACCCGAGTGGGTCGGGTCGACCCGGTCCGAATCACATTTTTTAAATAAAAAAAATTAGAAATGATTTAAAAAATAAAAAAAAATCAGAAAAATCCTAGAAAATAAAAAAAAGGCTAGAAAATTCCAAAAAATTCCAGAAAAATATGAAAAAATTGTGGGAAAATCCTAGACACTCAGAAATCCCCAAAAAATGAGGATTGACCACAGACAACTGGTCAACCCTATTTTTGGGGTTTCTTATCCGTCCTTCCGAGACTTAACGACATTACCCTTTAGGGGTAAGTCGCCTCTGCTGTGTATGCGAGATAAGATCGATAATGCCAAGGTAAGAATTAGGGTCAGGTAGGCGACCAATTCTTAGGCTTGGGTTTTCGAGTCCCGCCTCTTTTCTCAAAATGACAATTTTGCCCTTTAATGGGAAAATCGTCTTTCTTGTCTCAATCGAGTTCTGAAAATTGCTTAAAGTTAGGGTTTGGGTCAGGTGGACGACCAACCCTAATATTTGAGATTTTTAGTTCTCATCTTTGTCAAAAATGACGATTTTACCCCTCCGACGGTAAAATCACTTTTAAATTCCAAAAAAATCCCAGAAATTCCCAAAAAAATAGGAAAAGGGTTGGATTGATAGCCAATCCTATTTCTCTCACCTTTTGACTTCCTGATTCATCTAAAATGACAGATTTACCCTTTCAAGGGTAAATTGTCCCTGAATTGTTCAAAATTACAATTCTATCCCTCATGGGCAAATCATGCCAAAATCATTCCTAAGCCTTGTTTGATACTTCTCTAGGCTGATAGGGCCTCATTAGGGATACCATGCTGCTTTCATGTGTTTTATCCGCACGTACTGGATCCTTGATTTGCGCACTTATTTCTATTGATTGTGATTGATAGGGTAGTAATTCCCATCTGCATGAACTCCTAGATTTAGGATCTGTACCCCACTCGTCTGTATGAAATCCTAAGATCAGATAAACCATTCAGCTTAGGTACCGAAAGGGCGTCAACTTTGATAGTTGGCGTAACTAAGTCCCCGAACCCACTTCTCTGGTTTCCGCAGAATCGAATAGATCACTCCCAACTATTCGATAGGGTTTCCGATCGTACCTTCCACGAAACGATTGGTGGCGACTCCTTGGCATGTACACTCATCACATGTCACTAGACCACACTGAAGGTCGACCACGTATATCCAGCAATTGCGATTTGGGTAATGGACCTTGGGAGAGGCCCGTGTCTGATCATACAACATCAGACGGCCCATTAACCCTCGCTAGCCCACCATAGACAGGCGCTCGCGGGAGGGTCGCGACAGACTGGCGACTCCGCTGGGGAAATATTCTAAACTAGAATCTCTGGTTACGAATTCCAGAGGACTTGAGTCGATTAAAAAGTTGTTTGGTTTATCTGACCTTATTTTCTGCAGATGCTCTCGAAGGTGAGGTACGTACAGTAATCATTGTGTTAGATGTTTTTGCAGATTGGAGAAATAAGGGGTGGAGTGATTGTTGACATTTTTTTCATGCAGGTTGGAGTTGGGAATGTATGTTTATTTTTATGCACATACTGAAGCGGTGTTTTGATACAAACTGCTGTGCATGACTTTGCATTGTGATGATAACGACACATTGCACACACTGGCGGTCAAACCCCGACTGCAACCACCTCTAGGTTACCTTAGACAGGGAAGGAATGCGAAAAGGATCTTGTGTTTGATTGCACTTGAGACTTTCGTGTTCATTCCCGCCTACCATCTGCATTGGCGATATCTAGCCCTCTTGGGTGGGTACCCTTGGGGAGGAATCTGCCTCATGTGGATCGTGGGAGCCTGAGCCGTAGGTTCCTCACCTGATTTTCAATTTTTAGAGTATACCCACTTATCTTATGCGCGTGTCTATAAATGGTTGGTATACCTAAAACCACCCATTGATACATGGGACATTCCACATTCCCCCAAATATGGTTGGTAAGGCATTTATTGTACTTTATTATTCCCCGCTCTATAATGTGACTCATGCATTACATACATCCATATGCATTCACGTCATGCAAATCGCTCAAGTGACTAATTGAAACAGCAATGGTAATAGGTTAGAATGTCGCTGTTCCCAAAGAGCTCGACAGAATTGGTGACCTTCGAATATCTGAGGAAAGTCACTCGCCCCGAACCAAACACAAGGCTACACTTCACTAGATTCGTGCATGGTCGGGAACTGACTGGACGTAAGTTGGGATACGCCGAAGATTGCCAAACTCGTTATTATGTCGATAACCTCATATTCAAGCGACAAGCGAACGAAATGTTTAAGGACTATATGGAGATGAAGAGGCAGCGTCGCAACCAGTTGGCCAGAGAAGCATATGCCCGTCGGAAGGCTGAACTACTGGCCAGAGAAAGTGCGCCTATAGTCACTTTTTGGGGAAGAAGAGACGCCCCGCGACTAAGACAAAACCGAAGCATGTCACGCTCAAGAAGGCGAAACCCGAGAAGGCTCCTGAAGTCGTCATACCGTGGACCAGAGAATGGCCAGAGGAACTACCGCCTCTCGACCAAAACACTGAAGACGAGTCCCTTACACTTGATTAGAGGAAAACTCCCAACCGACTGTCATTTAGATAGACCTCTGGGAAAAGAGTGATTCGGATCCTCACATTCCAACGGTTTTTTACAACTTTCTTGTTTGAAAGATCTCTCTTTACCTTTCTTCCATTAAACATCTTGATTGTAATAAAAGTTCACTCCACTTTGTTCTTTTGATGTATTGACCAATGGAATGTGACATTGCTATTTCCCTTAGTCACTGAGTAAACCTGACTAAATTGCATAATTCACTTCCTTGAAATTCAAATTAGGCTTTGAGTCAGGCTTTCAAGACCTGAAAGAGGTCCTAATTTTCATTTCTTCAATTGAACTATGCAATCGAGTTAGCTCATGCATATCTCATGACATCTACACGTTCATACGTTTGAAGTAATTTCTGACGATTGACTTTTCAAAATCATTTGCATATTTTAGACTTGATGGGAAAGAATGATATTCAAGTATTCAAAATCCCCCGGGCCGAACTCCAATCATGGTGGGACAACATGGGCGAAGCTAGCCAAAAGTATGCTGAATCACGACTAGGATACCTACTGGACCTGCTGAAGATTGAGTGTCCACCTGCCTTTATTCAAGCCATGGCGCTCTACTGGGATCCCACCACCGCTACATTTTGCATGGAAGGACTAGAGATTACTCCCACTATCGAGGAATACAGCGCCGTCATCGGAGTTGAGTTCACTCCTACGCTCGTCCGACCCCCTATAGGATTTGAACCCCTGAGTCAGGTGGCTGAATTCCTTGACACAAGCCTGAATGAAGTCAAAGCAGATGAAAAAAGTAATTCTGGACGAGTCTCCTTATCTTTCCTTATAGATCGATTTTCCCGCCTCCCTGCCACTTGTTGACACATGATTTTTGACCATATATTATTGTGATTTTTATTCTTTAAAATTAATTAAAAATATCAGAAAAGGTCGTAAAATCACAAAATCAACTTTGGAAGCCTTGGCTTAGCCTTAGGAACCAATTTTGAACAAAAAATATTTTTTGGTATTTTTTTAATATTTTTTTGAATTTATTTAATTATTAAAAATACCCAAAAAATCAGAAAAATACCATTCGTGGTCAGAAAAATACACAAAAATATTCAATAGTTTTGTTTTAATTTCCTCTTCAAGTGTGTCACTTTAAATCTCAAAAATTCGGCTCGGGTCACTATGTTCCTTAACAAACATAAACCCGAACCGAGCCCAAAAATTCCTTTTCGAGTCTTTTAATTTTCAATTCTCACTTTTTATATACTATGACATTGAATTCTAAAGTCTCGAAGTGCAATTGGGTCAATTTGCCCTTCAATTTGACCAATTTTAACCAAATGGGCTTAATTACACAATTTCCTTTCAATTTAGTCCCCGGTTTCTCAATTTTTGAAATTAAATTACGTGTGGGTATATCAATTCAAATTAAACATCCCTACCCTATAGTTTTCATCATTCTGAATCCACTGGTGGCCTTAATTTGGACTAATTCGATCATTTGGGCCCTCAATTTGGCGATAATCATTTTCGGATCCTAGGGACAATTTGGGGTTTTCGCTAAATTTCAATCAATTGATTCACGAAAATACCCATATTTGATAGAACACATGTTAAGGAGTCCGATTATGGCATCAATTTCATGAAAAGAGGTCGATTTAGACCCCATTTTAGTTTAATTGGTCGAACCGGGCCGGTCGGGTCAGACCCGACCCGACCCGGTCCGACCGGGTCTGCAACATTGCAGACCCACGCACGCTCACACCAAGAACAAAAAAAAAGGGGGGAAAATGGTACCGAAGGTGGGGGCATGATTTGGTTAAAAAAAACCGCCAACATGGGGAACAAAGGCTGGTGGTCGTGGAAGGGCAAAAAGGGCGGTCGGCCACGGTGAAAGGGCCGGTCGGCCATCGACAAAAGGAGGCCGAGAGAGAGAGTTCGGTGAGGAGGGAGTTTGGGGAGGTGTTCGGGCGAAACAGAGGGGAGTAAGATCGCCCTGGAGCCGCAGCACGCGAGATTGATCTTCATCGGAGCCAAGGTCGCCGCCGGTGAGCCCAAACCAGGTCGGTATCTCCTACGGTCCTCGTTTTCACTTACGCACGCTAGCTGTTCGATGAAATGCCAAAATGAGAGTTATGTTTTTGGGGTCTCGGCAGAGCTGTGCCGAGCCTTCCCGGTCGCAAATCGTGCCATAAAGCTTCATTATATATGTCACTAAACCCGACTTCCCTTTATTTGTGCATTAAAATTTGGCGAAAACGAGCCCGGAGCTTCGCCGGCCGCGGATTGGATCGGGAGCTCGACGGGGAGGTTCACGGCAGTCGTCGACCCCAACGAGACCTCAGGTAAGTATCTAAACCTCGCTTGGATGCTTCGCGATTGAATAGAATTGGGTTTAAATGAAAAAAAATTTCTGCAACTCCTCGCCGGCGCCGGACCTGTGGGTGTTCGGTTCGGCCGCTTTCCGACGTTGCATCGTCCATGTTTAGGTGATATGTTGATGCTAAGGTGTTAGGGAGTCGAATGGCGAAGAAACGGGTAAAAAAATACAAGGTTTCGGCACGGATCGCGCTATTCCGGCGAAGATTCCGGCAAACTCGCCGGAATAATCACTGTTCCGGCGAGTCGCCGGTCATCTTCTCCGGCGGGGGGGTTCGATCGGTCAACGGTTAACGCTGACGTGGCCTGCCACGTCAGCGGCCATGTCAGCGTGGGGGGGCCACGTCCGAATAATTTAAAACCCAGATCGGACGGCCGTGGCTTCGCCACGTGTCACGATCTGGGAATTTCGGAAAATAAAAATGATTTTCAGAATTAATAAAAGATTTTTGAATAATAAAATTAAAAATTGATCGAACGGATGAGGATGCGCTACGTGGCTAGATCTGGGGCGTCCGTTCTCAATCCTTGAAACGGCGCCGTTTTGTCATGGACGGGGCGGGCCGGAGCTGGGTCGCGGATCCGGGCGTGGGCCGGGTCATCCGACCCGGTCCGAATAATTTTTATTATTATTATTATTTTTAATAATAAAAAATAAAAAAATTCAAAAATTCAATAAAAAATAGAAAATCATAAAAAAAATTCAAAAAAATTCGGAAAAATTCTAAAAAATTCCAGAAAATAGGAAATGGCCAAATTCAATTGGCCATTACCTATTCCGGGTCATTTGACCCCCCGATCTTTCCAGAAATAACGGTTTTGCCTTTCCGGCAAACCGTCTTCCAAAAAAAATTCTAAAAAATTCAGGAAAATCCCAAAAAATAGGAAATGGCCACAAACAATTGGCCAAGACTCATTCCGGGTATTTTGAACCCCGATCCCTCTTAAAATGATGATTTTTCCCTTTGCGCGAATTGTCTTCCAAAAATTGACGATTTTGCCCTTCGGGCTAAATCGCCTCCAAATCTTCCCTTTTTACCTCGGTCCGAAATCACACCTTCCCTAAGCCCTTATGGCTATACTAGGAAGCCATTGATCTGGATTGATGTGCATTGAAGCGATTTATTTATGTACTTGATTGCGCTTTCATTTAAATTGATTGTGGTTGATAGGAACAGTCTTCCATTCTGCATGAAATCCTGAATTAAGCCCACCTCACCTAAAATTGCGCATGCGTGAACTCTTAAATAGGAAAATCACTCGCGTTAGGTACCGAAAGGGCGTTGGTAACGACACCAGCGTAACCAAGTCCCCGAACCCAAAATCTCTGGTTCCGTAGAACTGATCGATCTCTCCCAATCGATCAGTAAGGTTTCCGGTCTACCCTCCAAGAAAGATCGGTGGTGACTCCAAATGCATGCACAAGTTGCACATGCCACCACGACCACACTAAGGTCGAAAGCGATCGACTCTTATCGTCGAATCCTCCTGAAAAATACTCCCGCCGTGATTTGGTATGAGCCTGGGAGGGCTCGCGCCGATCCAAGACCCGTGATCGGTAATCCATTAACCGCGTCCTCTTTCGGACGGGTCGCGACACCACTAAAGGAACCAAATCTGGTAGAGCCTTTGTCTTGGCATTCTTTAGCTTTGTACTATTCCCAATCTCATCTGTCACCTTTGACCCTATCATGGCTGTAGTAGCTAGACAAGTCTGTTGTGGATGGGATTACTCAAACATCCTCCTTGCCGAAACCTTCCTTTCCTTAAATCACTTCAAGAAAAATAAAAAGGGAATCTTTAGAGCCTCTAGTGATCTTTTGTATCTGTGGTTCACATCCCATATCAGACAATTCCACATCCGCATGGGTTTCACTGAAATTAGCCCTGACGCATATCCCCTTAAAACCTTTGTCAGAACCCATACACGTGTTCCTAAGTTCAACTTTATAGAGTGGAAAAACTTCCTTAAAATCCTAAAACCCGAACAACTCCGATGGCGGCTAAGGTTGCCAACGCTGAGCAAAGTCAGATTGACCTGCGATGACGAGGGTCCAGTCCCTTTGTTAGGATTCACGGGTGCTACCGCATATTATCCAAGGAGGGTGATTCGATAGTTTGGAGCTCTACAGAGATCCCTTCTTCACCACAACCTGGTATCTTTTCTTTTGACATACCAAGCAAGACTCTCATGGAGGAAGAGAAGAAACAGTTTGAAGCCAAGGTGACATCCATCATTCGCTCCTTGAAGAATTCACAAGCCGAAGAAATAAATTGGCTAGAAAACATGACTCGGGAAGAAAACATTCATAGGGCCACCGCAGAATACATTCAACACTTCAAAGCGACCCAACGAAGCCTTGTCGAGCCCTACATACCCGAATACATCGTGCCGTACGTACCTGGAATAGAGCCGTACATACCCGAAGATATGGGACCGCTGTCATGTTCAGAAGACGAGGAGTCCCAGACTGAAGAGGGGAATCCATACTGGGATGATGAGGATACCTTAGGCCCCAAACGTCCTAGACTTGAATAGACTATTCTGTCAAGTGTAAAATAATCAAACATTGTGATATCTTCCCATACATTCTCATTTCTATTAGATACTATCTTGGACACATGAGCATGAATATGAACATGTTTTGCGAATGCATAAAAACTATCGTCAGAAATTACGCCTCTTTTAATTTCATGAATTCATATCAGGAAATGACTAAAAGAACTACTTACGTGAGGCTAAGGCTCACAAGGTAGCCCTTTTTCTCATCTACTGACAAGAAGCATGCAACTAAAAGAATTAACTGCTTCTTTTTACCAAAAATACGCGAAGCACTCACTAGAAATCTTTTTAAATAGGTACCCTCTCATCACGGAATTTCCCACGCATCGTTTCCGAACTCGCCTTAAAACAAGAATGGAGCAACAAGAATTGACTCCGCGTGTGAGCATGCTGGAATCCCAGATGACCGCCCTAGCAACTATGATGGCAGACATCAAGGCAATATTGGAAGTTTCCCAAGCTAAACAGACAACGGGTCATAACCAGAACAACACAGGTCCTTCTTTTGTACCTGATACAGCAGATAAGGATGTGACGAGAGATACTCAACATGCAGAGGAGGACATCCATGAACCAAATAGCCGGCCACAACAGAAGGCCTCGCCTGTTATTATCAACCTCGAGAAAGAGGAGAAGGGAAAGCAGACTCTGAAAACCGAAGCAGAGGCTAAAAGGTTGGCCAAGATCGAGGAGTGCTTGAGCAGCCAGGGTTACGAGTTAGCCCGCTTCGACAAAATATCTCCTTTTGCTAAAGTAGAGACTCCTCCTGACTATAAAGAGCCGGAATTTGTAAGAAAGTATAATGGGACAGGCTGTCCCCGTGCCCACCTCAAGTATTACCTGCGCAAGATGGCGCACTATTCAGATTATATTCCGCTACTAATAAACACATTCCAAGAGAGTTTGGCTGGCGCCACTCTAGCCTGGTTCATTGAGCTAGACCTAGAAGATTACGATGGATGGGAGGAGCTTGCAGAGGACTTCCTCAGACAGTACAAGTTTAACACGGCTACAGCCCCAATAAGAGAAGATCTTCTACGAACTTCAAAGGCGAGAGGCGAATCAATCAGGACATATGCCCAGAGGTGGCGAGCCTTGGCTACACAAGTAAAGCCATCAATCCCAGAAGAGGAGCTGATTGATTTATTCCTGAAAGCACTCCCCTACGAATACTTTGACAGGCTAAACACTTTCGGGTGTCAAACATTCGCACACTTGATTAAGGTTGCCGAGAGACTAGAATGGACCTTAAGGGAAAGAAAGCCTCATGAAGCTCCTAGAAGACAATACCCATTTAAGAAGGAGAGAGAAGCCGGACTCGACATAGCATTTATACCAGATCCCCACAAGCCCAAGACGTTCGGTAATCCCAACCAGGCCAAAGGAGGATCGTCCTGGTCGATACCTAAAGTGCAAGAGCCTAGAAGAAAGCAACCCCATAAACAATTCTCTCAGCTCCCGAGGCCTTTATCCAAGTTGCTCCCGATGCTGCTAGAGCAACACCTGGTGGCGAAAGAACCGCCTAGGGCAAACCCCGCAAGATATCTTGGCTTTGATGAGAGCCAGACCTGTGCCTACCATATGGGCGAGAGATGGCATAATGTGGATAACTGTTATATCCTTAAGCTCAAAGTGCAAGCCCTGATTGATAGTCAGATTCTAAAATTTGACAATACTGCCCCAAATGTACAAGAAAATCCACTGCCAGATCATCAAGCAGTAGGGGCAATATTCTCTGAAGGGGAAGAAGACTACCTTAAGCTAAAGGTAGATGTGCTTAAGCTGACCGACCTGCTAATAACTGCTTCATCATACCCAAAAGCAGGAGCGATCTCGACTGACCAAAAGAGACTATGCATCGCTAAGATGATAAGCTTGAGGATAATGTCTGATATCACCAATGAAGAGTTCGAAGGAGTCAAAGCCTCTTTATCTTTGGAGGGTAGCTACTTCATGATCAAGACTGAGCAGGGCAATACCTGGGGTACCTCACATGAGAATCTGGTAAACGGTCTTAGGCCAGTCACTCAGTCAGAGGAAGAATTCGAAGAAGACGGACTGGAAGCCAAGAGATGAAGTCTAGCAGACCTCAAATTTATGGCCGACGCACTTGAGAAGGGCGAAATTATAGACAACCTTGGTCAAGATTCTGGAGGGTACAACTTCAAAGTGAAATATTCGGCCCCTCCCAGCTTTTATCAGAAAATTAAAGACATCATACCGGACGGATGGGGAGGTATGGATGACCTCTCTCAACCAGAGATCTCGAAGGGCATAAAAGAACTTGACAACACCGTATCGATGATCGAAACCGTCACGACCGTGGTAATCAGGTTGGAAGAACTAGATAACCCGAGCAGGGTGGAAAATTACCTAGTCAAGCCTATCGTGATTCGATTGCCGCAAGAAGAAGAATGTGACACATCTAAACCAGAGATACCTCATCAGACAACTGTAACTATAAAAGTCCCCCCTGTGGAAGAATACGATCCTAAAGCAGTCCATTGGGACTATGGGACCACACAGGTAGACGCGGTAATGAGGTCCGGACGATTCTATGCCCCCAGGGAGGGCGAATCCGAAAAAAAGGAGGTCTCAAAGGAAGACGCAGAAAAACTCATATCGATCATCAAAACCAGCGAGTTTGAGGTGATAGAACAGCTGAGGAAGTTACCCACCCAGATATCCCTATTAGATCTATTCATCAATTTTGAAAAACACAAGAACGCACTGTTGAGGATACTTAATGAAGTACATGTCCCTGAAACAATTAATGAGGTACAATTAGGAGACTTTGTGGGGACGATCCTTTTAAAGGACCAATTGAGCTTCTCTGACGAGGACTTCCCCATGGAAGGAAAAGGGCATAACAAGGCCTTGTATATTTCCGCGCAATGTAACGAAAAAAGAGTGGCGCACGTATTGATCGACAATGGATCAGCCTTCAACATTTGCCATTTGGCTACCCTGAGAAGATTGGGAATCAATGAAGAAACAGTTAAAACATCCAAAACGGCTGTGAGAGCTTTCGACGGGATGAAGAAGACTGTGGTGGGTGAGATTGAGCTTGACGTGTCCATCGGTCCAACAAAGTTCTCTATAAACTTCCAAGTGATGGATCTGCCCAGTGCATTTGGGTTCTTGTTGGGAAGGCCTTGGATCCATACAGCAGGAGCTGTCCCTTCAAGCTTGCATCAAAAGGTACGTTTCGCAGTAGATGGGAAGGTAATTACTGTGCATGGAGAAGTCGACCTCCAGATCTACCAGAACAGTGCCATACCTTATGTTGAACCCGAAGTAAAAACAGAGGCGAGCTATCATTCCCTGGAACTGGTAGCAAAGTTCATACCCCGGCAGGGACAAGGCTAAGAACCCCCTACATCTCAAAAGCCAGTCTTCTACCAGCTAAGATGCTACTGGCATATGGATTCAACCCCGAAAAAGCCTAGGCAGACACAATCAAGGAATAAATACCCCACTGCAGTTAAAAGCTAACCCACATAGAGTGGGCTTGGGGTATCAGAAGTATCACACAGATGGATCTGGCCCAAAGACAACAGGCCGAGGCGAGGCAGAAGCCTGGGACGCCTGGGAGGCCGAAACAGCCCGAATGACTCATTCATCGGTTCTCCAACTTGGAAAGGCAGGTCTCAAATGTTTAATAACCCCTTGAATGCCCACTTCAACCAGAACTCTAAATGGTTGTCTGAAGAAGATGTCACTTCACCGATAGAACCAGATCTGACAAATCCTTTTCTCAAATATGACGCTGTGAATGTCATCATGGAGTGGTTGGACAATGGAGCCACTTCCTCTGAGTAAAGAGCCTCTTCCTTTGTCTTTAAATACTGCATTTAGAACTCTCTGCATTTTGTTGTATTTTCTTTCCTTATTGTACGTATAGGGAAACGCATTTGGATCTCTGGCCGTTGGTCCAAATAGCACATCTTGTAACGCGGCCCATCTTGCATTCAATAAAACCACGCATATTTTGTTAAGGACATATGGAGCCACGAATCAGCCCAATGATGATACCAGTCTTCCACACAGAAGCTTGAGGCCTGATTTGCCATATGATTCCTGATTTCCAAAAAGATTTCCTTGGGGCCAGGATATCCAATGACATGAGGATTAGTCTCGTTCATACCTATACCTATTTCAAAAACTCTTTCGAAAAGACTTTCCATGATCATACATGTCGTTCTTATGGGAATACCAACTGACCATACTCATGACATTTCAGGCATATCATCTCAAACATGCATACCAAGTTGTTACGAGATTCGGACTTCTCCAGTAATCATTCTTATAGCATCGAGGAAGATGAAGACGAGGGTTATGCGTCTATCCGCAGAGATTGGAATGCCTTTGAGGAATCGACACCTCCTACTATAGAAGAACCAATCATTGTTAATCTGGGAGACTCCGTGAATATCAAAGAGGTCAAGATCGGCGGGCATTTATCCCGAAATGAAAGGCTCAAGTTCATAGAGTTATTGAAAGAATATCAAGACATTTTTGCATGGTCTTACGCTGATATGCCAGACCTAGATCCTAAGATCGTGGAGCATGCCTTACCCACGGATCCCAGTGTCAAACCTGTCAAGTAAGGCATCAGACGGATGAAGGCTGAGTTGTAGGACAAGATTAAGGAAGAAGTCATGAAGCTTCTTAGGGTAGGCTTTATTGAAGCTATCCCATATTCAGATTGGATTGCAAATATAGTCCCCGTCATGAAGAAGGATGGTAAAGTTCGGATCTGCGTGGATTACCGAGATCTGAATAGAGCAAGCCCAAAAGATGATTTTTTACTTCCTCACATTGATGTGTTGGTGGATAGCACAGCAGGTTATGAATTGCTATCGTTTATGGATGGATTTTCGGGATACAACCAAATCTTCATGAAACAAGAAGATAAACCAAAGACTGCTTTTACCACGCCCTGGGGGAACTTTTGCTACAAAGTCATGCCCTTTGGATTAAAAAACGCCGGGGCTACCTATCAGAAGGCCATGGTCACATTATTCCATGATATGATCCACAAAGAAATTGAAGTATACGTCGGCGACATGATCGCCAAATCCAAGAAAGGACAGGATCACATACAGGTGTTAGGAAAATTATTTGAGCGCCTGCGCAAATATAAGTTGAGGCTGAACCCTAACAAATGTGTGTTTGGGGCGAGATCTGGGAAACTTCTTGGGTTCATAGTCAGTAACAGGGGCATTGAGATTGATCCTTCAAAGATTCAAGCTATCTACAATCTGTCAACTCCCTCCACAGTAAAAAAAAGTGAGAAGCCTTCTGGGGAGACTGAACTATATTGCCCGATTTATCAATCAATTGTCTGATGTGGTCAAGCCAATCTTCAAATTGCTTAAGAAAGGCGCGAAAGTAACATGGGATGCTGAATGCAGCAGGGCTTTCCAAATGACCAAGAACTATCTGATCACACCGTCGGTACTTGTGCCGCCAATTTCTGGTCACCCATTGACCTTATATCTCACTATACAGCAGGAATCCTTGGGAGCCTTACTTACCCAAACAATCCCGATAGATGGTAAAGAAAGAGTCATCTATTACCTGAGTAAGAAATTCACACCATCTGAAGTAAAATATGCACCAGTCGAAAAGGCCTGTGTAGCAGCGGTATGGGTACTTCGCAGACTAAGGCAGTATACCTTACACCACCACATCCAGCTCATAACAGAGAACGATCTTGTCAAATACCTCCTCGAGAAACCCGCTTTAATTGGGAAATTAGCAAAATGACAAGTAATGCTATCTGAATTTGACATCAAATGTTCCCCCACAAAAGTCAGTTAAAGGAAGAGCTATAGCTGACATGCTAGCAGAAAACCCGTCAAATGGTGAGTTTCCTGAAGTAACAAGCACAGAAGATCAGATTCTCAACTTAACAGAAGACAAGTGGATCATGTATTTCGATGGTGCTGTCAATCTATCAGGGGCAGGCACTGGGGCAGTACTAATATCCCCCAATGATCAACACTATCCTGTGGCGGCAAAGATAACTTTCCCTTGCACCAACAACGTCTCAGAATATGAGGCGTGTATTCTAGGCCTACGATTGGCCATTTCTGTGAAGATACCTAGGTTGCAAGTTTTTGGAGATTCCATGCTCATCATCCTACAGACACAGGGAGAGTGGAAGACGAAAGATGCAAAGCTCATCCCTTATCATGAATACCTTGAAGAATTGATACTTAGGTTCGAAGAAGTGTCATTCGAGTACCTATCAAGATCTCACAATCAATTTGCAGATGCGTTAGCCACCCTGGCCTCAATGTTGCAAACAACTGGAGGGTTGGATAAAGAACCCCTAAGGATCGGCATAGTTGAAAAACCAGCTTATTGTATGCTAATCGAAGAAGAATTTGATGGAGAACCATGGTATTATGACATCAAGAATTACCTCTCAAAAGGGGAATTCCCTGAAGGATGCCAGCCAGGAGACCAAAGATACATAACCAAGATGGCCAGCAAGTTCTTTCTCAATGGACAAATTCTGTACAAAAGATCCTTTGATTCTACTCTATTGAGATGTGTAGATGCCAAAGAAGCAAATATCCTCTTGAAAGAGATCCATGAAGGAATATGTGGGCCTCACATGAACGGCCACCTCCTCGCCAGGAAGATCATGCGGCTTGGCTATTATTGGATGACCATCGAATCAGATTGCTGTCAGCACGTCCGGTCATGCCACCAGTGCCAAATATACGGTGATAAGATCAATGCACCCCCAAACGAACTACACCAAATGTCTGAAGTTTGGCCTTTCTCTATGTGGGGCATAGACATGATAGGGCCTATTAATCATGTGGCTTCAAATGGTCATCGCTTCATCTTGGTAGTGATTGATTACTTCACAAAATGGGTAGAAGCCAGCTCTTACAAGAATGTCACTGCAAGAAATGTGGCAAGATTCATCAAAAGAGACATCATCTCCCGGTATGGTACCCCTCAGGCAATCATCACAGATAACGGGTCTAACCTAAACAACAAGATTGTCGATGATCTACTGGATCACTTTAGCATTCGACATCTGAATTCATCTCCTTACCGCCCACAGATGAATGAGGTAGTGGAAGCAGCCAACAAAAACATCAAGAGAATCTTGGCTAAAACAGCAGAAAACTACAGGGATTGGCACAAAAGACTGCCCTTCGCCTTGATGGCCTACCGAACGTCGATAAGGACTTCTACAGGGGCAACTCCCTACAGTCTGGTATATGGGACAGAAGCAGTTCTACCCATAGAAGTTAAGATTCCCTCTTTGAGAATCTTATCAGAAGATAAACTCTCTGAGTCAGAATATTTCAAACACAGATATGAACAGCTGAATTTAATAGACGAGAAACGTCTTAAAGCCATTTTCCATGGACAAACTTACCAGAAAAGGGTAGCCAGGGCATTCAATCGAAAGGTCAAAACCAGAAACTTCGAAGTAAATGACTTGGTAATTAGGAAAGTTTTGCCGAGTACTACCCATCCAGGGGGAAAATTCACTCCGAATTACGAAGGCCCCCACATTATCAAGAAGATCCTCACGGGAGGAGCGTTAATTCTTGTAAACTCCGAGGGAGAAGAATTGGGGCACCCTGTAAATTCAGATGCTGTGAAGAAATATTACCCTTGAAATAAAATCAGATTCCGGTCATATGACTTACCTCGAATTGAGCCTACTCTTCATGATAGTCATTGCATAAGCATGTCATGCACCCATGCATACATTAGCATGTGTTCAATATTGCAGGACTCAAGGAAGCAAGGTCCTCGAGGGCAAATACCTAAAAAATGTCCGATGAAGACAGCATACAGCAAAACGAAGAGTAGGAAACTTCAAAAGAAGGACACAGGAACACGTTCCAAAATGAATGAAGCCAATTAGAATGCATGATCAAGAGGACTTACTGTCATGGTGACCAGAAAAATGCAGACTTTCATGAATCTATCCACTTCCATTGGAGTGCATGATCAAGGGTAAGGTGTATCGTTCTAATTTTCTGAAATTCAAGAGCATACACTGACATATTCCTCTTATGTTTTTAAGGAATCTCTAGCCACGCTGGGCAGGTAAGTATTCATTTCCCAATCTTTTAGGTTTTTTTTTAAAAAAAATCAGAATCCTGATTGCTAGAATTTGAAGGCTTTTTGGAATCTAGCATACATTCAAAGCTCATGTCAAGAAAGACGCAAAATTCTCACAGTCATGTCATTGGCATTCATGTTTAGATTTGGAGGTTATCTGAACATGATTGAAATATACATTGTGCGTCATAAACCCCCTTTTGAGGGTAAGTTTTGGAGAAAGAGAAATGAACTTTTTTAACAAGAGTTGTTTAGAACTGTTTAAAAGGATATTTCCTCAGACAAGAGGCAAGCCTGGTCCAAACACGTCATATACACACTTGAGAGATGAGTGGAGAGGAATGGTAAGGATAGCGAGACCTTGACCTACGGACATAAGGGTTATTCGCAGTGATTACATGGGTTGAGACGACGGAGGCATTCGTTTCTCTGTCATAAACACTACAGGTGACCATTGATAACTCTTTGAACGACGGTTTCATTCTTTACCCCTGTTAAGAACCACCCCACACTGGGGTAAACTGGAGGTACGTCCAGCAGTATCAGGAGAAAAATGGTTAGAAGTTCTCTTGCTCAGACTTGCATCAATCTTCATGTGTTGCTTGTTATTTTAACTTCTATGGTAATTCAGGTGCTTTAGGATGATGAAAAACATTCGTTTCTCTATCCTATACACTTTTACCCTTTGCATAGCCCAGTTGAGCCTGTATTTCGTTCCGCAAAATCCATTGGTGATCATTGCATATTCCAAGACGGAAGCGACGTCACTTCAAGAACGGAAGAGTTCAAAACACAAGATTTGTGAAAAATTCCTAGATTAATGTTTGAGTGCTGAGATTCAAGTTGTACATCTAGCACACTCATTTGAAAATTCTGATCCCCAAAAGAAAAGAAAAGGTGAGATTTCGACAAAAGATGAGAAAAAGAAAAAAGAGAGAAAAATTCGATCCTGGGCATTAAGAAAAAGCAAAGTGCCTGGTAAAAGCAAGGCCAATGCCCATCCAAATACTTGTATACTTGTGAGTCATGTGTTTGATATTGTAAACGCCAAATGATGGCATGATACCTTTGTATAGGTCACTAGTGAGATCTGATTGTAAAAGAAAATCCCAAGGGAGCTGGACAGCGAAAGATGCTCCCAATCATGTCACACTCAGATGATGAAAGCGTAGACAAGATATTGACGCCGTATCAACACGAAAGAGATATTCTCTAAAGACAAATGTGCGCTTCGAAGGCTGACAATGCTCTTCAAAGACTATCAATGCACTTCAAAGACTGAAGACGCTATTTGAACCGGAAGGGGCAAGATGACGGCAAACTTGCAGTGATCACCAATGTTAAACCCTTCACGTATTCTGAGCCAAAAACAAGCCTTTTTTGGTCCCCAATCCTACCTACGTTACAACCCTGAAAAGCCTTTTCTGATTAAGGCACTTAGATTGACATAGGGTTTAATGTCTAAGTTTAGCTCGAAGAAGTTCGAGCAAGATTATTTCTTTCTCATTTTGCAGGTTTCTTGACTTGTAAACCTGGAGCAGACATTGAAGACTTCTCTTCGAAAGCCTTGACTTGCACGCAAGTCCCCCTTTGGAAACCATTAACCAAGCCCAACATTACGGTCCCTTAGAAGTCCTCCTGATCGATCGAGGTGTATTCACTGCGAATGATCCTGAACCCTAGGCGCAGGTTTGATAGGAAATTCGAGTGCATTCTTGGTAAAAGACCATTATCTCAAAACGGTGAGAAGTCCTCTTTGATGAGAATACTCCGTTGGACATTTTAACTAAACTCTTTTGGTAATTTCAGATTGTTTGATTCAAACTTTCCCCACAAGGAATTTTGTATCACTTCCGTATGTTGCAAGGTGTTTTGGATAACCTCCAGCATCGTAATGCATTCATTAAAATTTTTTCATGACTATGATATAAGTCATAAAGTGCTGTCAGTTTGACATTAGATACCACTTAAAGACCATTGGTATGCCCTTGGTAAGAAAATTTTCAGATTAGAGCTTCTGCAGGATTCCTGGTAACCCCAAATCCCAGAAGAAGATAACCTCTCTTGGTAAGAAAGAGTTTACATGTTCAAGCTTCTGTAGGACCCCTGGTATCTCTAGACCTCAGAATGCTACTTCTTTTGTGAAGAATAACTTTCAAGTTCAAGCTTCTGCAGGATTCCTGGTAACCCCAAATCCCAGAAGAACACAACCTCTCTTGGAATCATGGTAACCCCAGATTCTAGAAGGATGCCTTGCTCTGTGAAGAAGAGCTTTCAAGTTTATTTCCCTGCAAGATCCCTGGATACCTAGAGTCCCCAGATCCCAGAATGTCACCTCTAATGTCAAAATGACAATGTTTGAAATTATCTCCCTGTGTGAGATTCCAGTATTATAGGTTTGATCTTTCTGCAGGATGTCTGGAGTACCCAGATCCCAGAATGTCACCTCCCATGCCAAGAAGACAATCTTCAAAAATCATCTCTCCATGAGATCCCAGTATTACAGGTTTGATCTTTCTGCAGGATGTCTGGAATACCCAGATCTCAGAATGTCACCTCCCATGTCAAGAAGACAATATTCAGAAATCATCTCTCCATGAGATCCCAATGTTATAGGTTGGAACTTTCTGCAGGATACTTGGAATCCCCAAATCCCAGAATAACGCCTTGCATGTCGAAAGGACAATTTTCAAGATCAGCTTTCTGTGAGGTTCTAGGTAACCCCTAAACCCAGAATAGCCCATTTGGTGATGCCTAAAGGTTAGGCACACCTCACATGTATGAATCCTAGTTAATTCCTTAGAATATAGGATCAAAACCTTTTGACAGAATCAGCTTTCTGTGAGGTTTTAGGTAACCCATAAACCCGGAATAGCTCATGTGATAAAGCCTCAAGGTTAGGCACACCTCACTTGTATAAATCCTAGTTAATTCCTTAGAATATAGGATCAAAATGTTCGACAATCCCTAAGAGACTGGGTGCGTCATCCATAGGTTCCTAGCAGAAAGGAGTCCTATTTTCGGCCTGATCCCCCTGAAGGATCAAAATGTCTGACAATCCCTAAGAGACTGGGTGCGTCATCCATAGGTTCCTAACAGAGAGGAGTCCTATTCATGGTCTGATCCACCATATGGATCAAAACCCCTGACAATCCCTAAGAGACTGGGTGCGTCATCCATAGGTTCCTAGCAGAAAGGAGTCCTATTTTCAGCCTGATCCCCCTGAAGGATCAAAATGTCTGACAATCCCTAAGAGACTGGGTGCGTCATCCATAGGTTCCTAACAGAGAGGAGTCCTATTCATGGTCTGATCCACCATATGGATCAAAACCCCTGACAATCCCTAAGAGACTGGGTGCGTCATCCATAGGTTCCTAGCAGAAAGGAGTCCTATTCATGGTCTGATCCACCATACGGATCAAAACTTCTGACAATCCCTAAGAGACTGGGTGCGTCATCCATAGGTTCCTAGCAGAAAGGAGTCCTATTCATGGTCTGATCCACCATACGGATCAAAACTTCTGACAATCCCTAAGAGACTAGGTGCGTCATCCATAGGTTCATAGCAGAAAGGAGTCCTATTCATGGTCTGATCCACCATACGGATCAAAACTTCTGACAATCCCTAAGAGACTGGGTGCGTCATTCACAGGTTCCTGTCAAGTATAGGAATCATATTCTGGTACGGCCTACCATACATGCTAGTGTTTAACCGCCCTAGGATACTCAAAAGATGAGTTCCTAGGTATTCACTTGAACCCGCTATACACCGCGCATGCCACACGAGCATCAGGCAGGTGATCAACAGGTAAATAGCAGGTGGGTCTCTCTACTTTCTCTCTCATGTCAGCAAAAGAATGAGGAGTAGAGCGTTCACCAGCGGGACAAGAAAGATTGCGTGTCAAGATTCGTTTTTATTTTCCCCAGTTGAGTCGGTCTAGACTCAGGTGTCACCTGTCTTTGAGCGAAACCTCCCACGAGATTCCTCTCAAAGAGGGGCAGCTGTTGACACCTGATTTTTGACCAAGTCTTTTTCAGTTTTGTCTTTGAAAAATCACAAAAAATTCATAAAAAGTCAAAAAAATTACAAAATCAACTTTGGTAGCCTTGGCCAAGCCCAAGGAACCATTCTTGACCAAAAAATAATTTTTTACATTTTTTATATTTTTTAGTATTTTTAGAAAATAGAAAAATACTCAAAAAATCAAGAAAAATAGTATTTGAGGTCAAAAAAATATGGAAAAATAGCCAATATTTTTCTTTTTAATCCCTTGTATTTTGGACCTCACAAACAATCCAAAATCAGATTCAATTATGGGTGTTCCTTTGTAACCCATACTATTGAATTTGAGAAAAAAATATCAATTGAGTCTTTTAAATTGCAATTTTGGCATTTTCTAGGATCTTGACATCCATTCTAACTGTCCCTTATTGCAATTTAGCCCAACTGTTTGTACAAATTGCTCAATTGCACGAATTTGGCAAAATTACATACTAAAATTGCATTTTTAGTCATTGAAATGGAGCATAATTGAAATTACTTTCAATTCAAGGGCTATCATTGCAAATTAAATATACTGCCCAATGGGTTTCACCATTTTGAATCGATTGGCATAGGTAATTTAACCCAATTTGATCATTTGGACCTCCAATTGCATAATTCCCCAATTTGCAATCAAAAGAAAATTTGGGGTTTTCGTTGAAATTGATACAAACTTTTGGGAAAAACTACATTTTTAGATAAAATTCATGCCCTATATTCGATCCTGGGGTTTAATTGCAAAAATTCCCAGCAGATTTGGATTAATTTGGAAAATTGCAAGTCGAGACCGGTTCAGACCGGTCAGACCGCCGGTCGGACCGGTCGAACCGGTCCGCTACAGTGCCTTCTTCCCCAATTCTTCCCGCGCCATTTGCAGACTTGCGAGTTGGATTTTAATGGCAAAATTGGACCCTCAATCGGCTCCAATTGGTAAAATTGATGGAGGCGTTTTGTAGACAATGAAGTTTACCATCAATTGAGACCAGGGTCACGGCTAATGGCCGCCGGAGGAACAAGAAATCGATCGGTCAATACCCCGGCGGCCGTGAAAGTCAACATCAATGAAACTACTAAATTGGCCGTCCATTAGCACTCAATGGAAGGCTTGACGAACTTGGGCAGGTACCCAATGGATTCCATCACCGTCCGGCGACCAAATGGCGTGTGTGGGACACGTGACAGAGCCAATGGGAGTTCCCCCGCTCCGTGCCAAAAATTCGAAACAGCTATATAAGGCTAATGGACTTTCTGTTGGAAGAGGACGGTTGATTCAGTTAGAGAGAGAGAGAGGAACTGAATCGAGAGAGAGAGAGAGAGAGAGCTCGCCCTCCAACCGCCATTGTCAAGGGCTCGAGCTCGAACTGAGAGGCATAGGTAGGGCCACTTCCAGGCCAAACCAAAGCCGGAGAGTGTTGCGAGGAGGTTGCCCAGACTCCCCGGAAGCTACCGCCGCCGACCGCGCAGGCTTAAACCGTGAAAATAGGTGAGTCAGAGCTTCGAATTCTACACTAAGCTTCAATGGCGAATTTCATTTCTGGCAATGATTCTTGCATTTAGTGTGTGCGTTTCGCTCCTTGGATATCACTGACCATCATCGCGTCTTGATTTTGCATTGATTTTGCCTGAACAACTCGAATCGAGTCTTCTAACTCAGCCTCCATAGCCGATCACTGTTCATCCCTGCCTAGCCCAATCTAGGCCGTGCGAGCTCAATCGGAGCTCGAGGTAAGCCTCTTGACCACTGATGGATGCTATTCTGTGAATGAATTGCTTTGATTTTGCATGATTTATGCGATAGAACTCCCATGGCCGTACTCGGCATTTCGCAGAATGATTATGATTTCGCGGATAGGTTGGCTCGATTCTTAGATACATTAAGCTAGAATCCATTGCGAGTCGATTGGCGTTGGTCTCGCGCGATTTCATCAAGGATCCACCGTCGAATCGTCGTCGGAGTAGCACAGCCGTTCGTCCAAGTTGCAGGCGCAAGGTTGAAGACGAAGCTGACCTGGCGTGGTCAGCGGGTCAAAGCCTTAGGTGGTGTTCAGCCATTGGTCCACGTGGATGTCGAGTCAGCTCGACCGTTAGGTTGTTAGGCTGAGATGGAATTGATCCAACGACCGAGATTAATTGAGTCTAATAAACGGTGACTGTCCAATTAGAAATTAGGATTATCTGAAAATAATTTTAAACGTAAAATCAATCAGAACAGAAATGGTGCCGTTTAGATAAAGGGTCAGGCGACGTCGTTTTGGGTTAATGAGAATAGACGGTCCAGATCAAGTCCCATGTTCTAATCGTGGCCGCAGATTTAAGTAGTTAGATCAGACGGCCCTGATCGGGTCTCCGTTCAATCTAGACCGTACGTCCTAGTAATCAGATCTAAGGGACGCGGACAAGCCACGTAGTTCAATATAGGTCGTTCGATCAGATTAGGATAATCTGAAAATAAAAACGCGATGCGGCGTCGTTTTGGAGCCGGGGTCCGCGCGAGTCCGGGTCCGGGTCTGGGCCGGGTTCCGACCCGAGTGGGTCGGGTCGACCCGGTCCGAATCACATTTTTTAAATAAAAAAAATCAGAAATGATTTAAAAAATAAAAAAAAATCAGAAAAATCCTAGAAAATCAAAAAAAAAAAGGCTAGAAAATTCCAAAAAATTCCAGAAAAATATGAAAAAATTGTGGGAAAATCCTAGACACTTAGAAATCCCCAAACAATGAGGATTGACCACAGACAACTGGTCAACCCTATTTTTGGGGTTTCTTATCCGTTCTTCCGAGACTTAACGACATTACCCTTTAGGGGTAAGTCGCTTCTGCTGTGTATGCGAGATAAGACCGATAATGCTAAGGTAAGAATTAGGGTCAGGTAGGCGACCAATTCTTAGGCTTGGGTTTTCGAGTCCCGCCTCTTTTCTCAAAATGACGATTTTGCTCTTTAATGGGAAAATCGTCTTTCTTGTCTCAATCGAGTTCTGAAAATTGCTTAAAGTTAGGGTTTGGGTCAGGTGGACGACCAACCCTAATATTTGAGATTTTTAGTTCTCATCTTTGTCAAAAATGACGATTTTACCCCTCCGACGGTAAAATCACTTTTAAATTCCAGAAAAATCTCAGAAATTCCCAAAAAAATAGGAAAATGGTTGGATTGATAGCCAATCCTATTTCTCTCACCTTTTGACTTCCCGATTCATCTAAAATAACAGATTTACCCTTGCAAGGGTAAATTGTCCCTGAATTGTTCAAAATTACAATTCTACCCCTCATAGGCAAATCATGCCAAAATCATTCCTAAGCCTTGTTTGATACTTCACTAGGCTGATAGGACCTCATTAGGGATATCATGCTGCTTTCATGTGTTTTATCCGCACGTACTGGATCCTTGATTTGCGCACTTATTTCTATTGATTGTGATTGATAGGGTAGTAATTCCCATCTGCATGAACTCCTAGATTTAGGATCTGTACCCCACTCGTCTGTATGAAATCCTAGGATCAGATAAACCATTCAGCTTAGGTACCGAAAGGGCGTCAACTTTGATAGTTGGCGTAACTAAGTCCCCGAACCCACTTCTCTGGTGTCCGCAGAATCGAATAAATCACTCCCAACTATTCGATAGGGTTTCCGATCGTACCTTCCACGAAACAATTGGTGGCGACTCCTTGGCATGTACACTCATCACATGTCACTAGACCACACTAAAGGTCGACCACGTATATCTGTCGCGACCCTCTTGAGGTTGTCGGGCTCTCGAGGGCTAATGGGCCGTCCTGTCTGGTCGGACGCGGGCCTCTCCCAAGGCCCATTACCCAAATCGCAACGGAGGTATGCGTGATCGACTTTCAGTGTGGTCTAGTGACATGTGCTAAGTGTGCATGCCATGGAGTCGCCACCAATCATTTTTTTAGGGTATGATTGGACCACCCAATCGAATAGTTGGGAGTTTCTATTCAATTCTGCGAGAACCAGAGAAATGGTTTCGGGGACTTAGTTACACCAACTGTCAGAGTTGATGCCCTTTCGGTACCTAAGTTGACTGAATTTTCTAGCCTGAGATTCATGCGGATGAGTAAGGTATGAACCCTAAATCTAGAAATTCATGTAGATAGGAGTGATTATCCTAGCAATCACAATCAGTAATAAAATGCCCAACTCAAGGAATCTAGATATGCAAATAAATCACATGGCATTCCTAGTAAGGTCCTATTTATCAATCACAGCTCAAGAATGATTTAGCTGTCCTAGCCATTCTACACACGATCTAACCTAAGAAAAGCATTAGGAAGCATCGAAGGAGTTCGAGAGTACTCACATGGGGTTCGCCGTGCCCTGGTTTGGTCTTGGACGAGCTATCGAGCTCATGCCGACCCGATTATATTTGGGGATCCACTCGGCGTTTTACATCATGAAATCATGTGAAACAAAAACGAAAATATTCAGCAAGGGGCATTTATTGTAGATGGTGGTCGATCTAATTGGACGTCAAGACTAAAAAAGATGTAGAAATTTACAAATTAAAATACTCGAATGACAT
The DNA here is from genome assembly GCA_021437785.1 of Rhodomyrtus psidioides. Classification (NCBI taxonomy): domain Eukaryota; kingdom Viridiplantae; phylum Streptophyta; class Magnoliopsida; order Myrtales; family Myrtaceae; genus Rhodomyrtus; species Rhodomyrtus psidioides. Next base: position 1,380,190 of record JAILYB010000134.1, on the reverse strand, counting down.
TTTTTTGCTAAATTCAACTCTATGCGTCGTGAAGAAACACATGCAATTGAACTTGAATTTTGACTATTTATGAGTTCAAAATGTAAAAGAAATTAAAATAAAAATATTGACTATTTTTCTATATTTTTACGACAGCGAACGCTATTTTTCTTCATTTTTCATGTATTTTTCTATTTTTGGAAAATATTAAAAAATATTAAAAATTATGAAAAATTATTTTTTATCAAAAATGGTTCCTTTAGCTTGGTCAAGGCTACCAAAGATGATTTTTTAATTTTTTTTTTAACTTTTTATAGATTTTTTATGAATTTTTTAAAAATAAACTATGAAAGACTGATCAAAAATCAGGTGTCAACAGCTGCCCCTCTTTGAGAGAAATTTCGTCAGAGGTTTCTCTCAAAGACAAGGTGACACCTGTGTTCCGATCAACTCGACTGGGAAAAGAAAAGAAATCATGACATCCAATTTTCATGCCCATCAATGTGTGCTTTTCCTTAAAAAGAGATGTGCTCATTCAATTCCCTGATATGATGTAAGAAAGTTAAGGAGTAGATAGACTTCCCTGCCCCTTACCTGCCGAATGCTTGCGGCATTTGCTGTGTCTGATGGGTTCAAGTAGATTCCTAAGGACTTGTCATCGGAGTGTCCTGGGGATGTTAAGCTCTGACCTGTATGGTAGGTCAAACCATAATGGGATTCCTAACTGATAGGAACCTAAGGAAGACGCATCCCACATTTGGGAATTTGCCAAGGGTTTTGATCCGTGTGGTGGACTAAACTAGAAATGGCTTGCCTAATGTAAGGCTTATTAGGGAAAACGACTCCTCCCGCGTTCGGGATTCATCAAGGTTTTGATCCGTATGGTGGATCGGACCATTGGGTTGATCCTTCAGGCGGTCTCTACCAGTCCTTTGACCCTTCAGGCGGTTTCTACCATTCATTGACCCTTCATGCGGTTTCTACCATTGAGTCGACCCTTCGGGCGGTTTCTACCATTGGTTGACCCTTCAAGCGATTTCTACCATACATTGACCCTTCAGGCGGTTTCTACCATTGTTTTGACCCTTCAGGCGGTTTCTACCATTGGTTGACCCTTCAGGCGGTTTCTACCATACATTGACCCTTCAGGCGGTTTCTACCATTGTGTTGACCCTTCAGGCGGTTTCTACCATTGATTGACCCTTCAGGCGGTTTCTACCATTGAGTTGACCCTTCAGGCGGTTTCTACCATTTATGAGATTCCAAATTGATATGAATCAAAGGATGACGTACCCGCTCTTCGGGGCTAGTCGGAGACTCGATCATTCTGTGGATCGGTCTTAGAAAAGATTTGCCTACTAAAAGGCTTCACCCAAGGATGACGCACCCAGTCTTTGGGATCGCCAAAAGTCCTGCAGAAAGCTTAGACCTGAAAAAATTTTCCTCGCCAAGAAGATATTAGTAATCTTTGGGAAGACAATAATTGTCTAACTGACAAAATTCTACGACTTAAGTTTTAGTCATGAAATGTGCATTTTGATTGTTGGAGGTTATCCAAAACATTCCTGCCATATACAGATGTGATCATAAATTCCTTGCACGGAAACTCTAGATCAAACAATTTGAAAATTTCAAAAAGAGTTTGCTCAAAACATCCATTGGAGTATTTCTCACCCAAGAAGGCTCCTCACTGCTCTGTGATAATGATCTTTAATAGGGAAAGTGCTCAATTTCCTACCGACCTGTGCCTGGGTTTCAGGATCATTCGCAACGCATACATTTCGACCGATCAGGAGGTCTTTCACGGGACCGTAGTGTTAGGCTTGGATATCGGTTTCCAAGGGGGACTCACTTTTGAGTCAAGGCCGTTGAACGAAATTTTTCACTATCTGCTCCGGGTTTACAAGTCAAGAACCCTGCAAAATGAGAAAGAAATAGTCTTGCTCGTACTTCTTTGAGCTAACTTATACATTAACCCAAGTGTCTTAGTCAGATAAGACTACTTCAGGGTTGTAACATTGGAAGGATTGGGGACCGAAAAAGGCTTATTTTTTACCCAGAAATTGTGAAGGGTTTGACATTGGTGATCATTGCAAATTTGCCACATGTCCTTCGAAGAACATCTCCATTTCTTGAAGTGTACACTCCTCTTTTAGAGCGCACAAGGATGTTTAAAAGCGTCTCTTGTTACATTAAGAGACCGTCTGTTTGTGTGTTTGCAATTTGAGCACGACATCATTTGGAGAGTAGTCATCTTGATCTAACTCCTTTGCAGGGTCTTTTCATCGTCTCTCTAGACTTTACTGGGGATATTTTGAATAGACATCAGCCTTGCTTTTTACCAGGCACTTTGCTTTTTCTTGATGTCTAGGGATTTTTCTTTTCCCCCTTTTTTTAATCCCGTGTTTTTCTTTTCTTTTGGAGCTAGGATTTTCGGCAATCATGCTAGATATGCAACTTAAACTTTGGCACGCTTCCATTCCTAGAGTGATGTTGCCTTTGCTTTGGAATATGCAATGATCACCAATAGGTTGATGAAATGAATTTGCTGGCTCAACTTGGTTGTGCAAAGGATAATAGTGTGTAGGATAGAGAAATGAATTATTCTAGTCATCCTATGACACTTGGATTATCATATAAATAACACACAAAGATTTATGTTAGTCCGAGCAAGAAAATTTCTAACCGTTTACTTTCTGATACTGTTGGACTAACCTTCATTTTCCCCAATGTGGGGTGGTTCTTGACAGGGTTGAGAATGAAAATCGCCGTTCAATGGGGTTCTCAATGGGCATCTGTAGTGTTTGGAATGAAGAAATAAATGCCTCTGTCATCTCGATCCATGTAATCGTTGCGAATGACCCTTATATCCATAGGTTAAGGTTTCGCTATCATTTCCAATCTCCTCATCTCTCAAGTGTGTATGGGACGTGTTTGGATTAGGCTCGCTTCTCTTATGAGAAAATACCCTTTTGAACAGTTCAAACGACTCTTGTTGGAAAATTCATTTCATTTCATCAAGATTTATCCTTCAAAGGGATTTTGTGATGCACCATACATGTGTAATTCATGTTCAGACAATCTCATGTTTTAAAACATGAATGTCAATGAAGTAAGAATTCTATGTCTTTTTAGATGTGAGAATCGAATTAATTCTGAAAGTTTTTAATCTCCAATGAATTGGGAAAAGGGATACTTACCTGCCCATCGAGGCTGGAGATCCTGGAAATATAAAAGGGATATGTCATCGTATATTCTAAAAATTTACAAAAATTGGAACGATACATCTTACCCTTGGTCATATGCTCCAACGAGTGTACAAGGGTTGTGAAAATCTGCACTTCACATAGTAACACAAGATTGTTAGGTGTTCTAAAGTTCTTTCGACTTCTTGGTTTTTGGAGAAAAATGAAACTTACATGTCTGCCCTGATGGCGAGCTCCTGCCAAGGATAAATATTAAGCATTATTTTGGGTTTCCAAATTCAAAACAAATTGGGACGATACTACTTTACTCTTGATTTGAATTCCATTCTGCATGCCAATGTGCAGATTGTAGAAGCCGGCCCTCAAGCTTGTGGCCATGATTTCTTCGTCTGGTTGGGCAACGAATCCACCTCGAGGATTTACGTCGGAGGAGATTCATTCATCTTTTTGGGCGTGTTTCATGCACTGTTATGTTATTTGAATGCATGGCTTCTTGGGTGCCTCGTCTCTGTTCATCACCTGAGAGGAAAATGAGAGAACATTATCCCTGCATCTGATTGAAAATCATTTAGGAACGATACGTTCTTTTTACCAAATGGGTGGCTCCGCGGCCAAATGCGTTTTACATTGAAAGGATGGATTCCATTACGCTCTGCGGATGATAACTATCGCTTCAAGGACTTGCCCCACGGATTAAACGATGAATTTGATGTCTTCGGCTTCGACATGCTTTCCGGATGTAGGAATGGTTTGCCCCCATTTTCAGTGGAGATGGGTTTTGTCGAGTGGGCAACATCAAAAACTCATCCTAGATTTGGCTTTAGTCGAAGGTTGAAATCCCGACCTTGGATAAGCGAATCATGATTCATCTCCTTCTGCTTCGGATTTGTCATTTGCATGCTTCACATTTTACAATACCAACTTCGCCGCTTGATGAAAATGAATCGATGATTTTCGAATTGCCCCAAGTTCTATAGTCATCTGCGTCGAATCTCTTTGAACTTCATCGGGTGATAGACCAACTGATAAAATGATTTTTCAATCCCGAGATCGAACTCCTGACGTTTCGTACCACTTCCATTTCACTGACTACCAGGACACAGCACTATTGGCGTCCCTAACTGGTTCGTTTTTTGTTATAAAATTCTTGAAGCAGTTAGCGACCCCCATCGAGAATGAAACAAGCTCAATTTAGAGTTCATAACGACTAAAGGTCCCTTAGAACGATACAGAGCTAACCGTCTTTGAGCTCGCTCGGGCTTTTGCTCGCATTTTCCTATGTGAAGCCTTTAAATGTTTTTCTTCGTGGCGTTCAATTGATTCGCCTCGACTCTAATCTAACAAGGGATTGTCGCACTCAAGCATGATGATGCTCGCAGGTAGTACTGATCGCTGCCCCAGATTAACTCTAGGCATTAAGGAAGATTATCTTGCATGGAAGACTTTATGACAGAAAGATTAATGATACATCCAGTCACATGTGCCTAGTTCCCTTGAGGATTCTCGGTGATCAGCCAGTTACACCATGAATCAGACATATAATCGTCATTTTGGATCATAACTTCATAAGTCCATCAGTTTTAAACTGATCGATCCAGATATGGAGCTCCTCATCAAGGAAATCTTTTGATTCTTCGAGCAACTGATATTCGGGTTGACCATCATCGCTTGGCGTTGAAGGATTCCTGTTTCTGTTGTGAGCGATCTGATTCTTCGAGCTAGAACCTTCGTCGTTGCTCGAGATTATAAGAGGATGATTGATCGGTTCACTATCAAAAGCACCTTCCATTTGGGAATGGAAGAAACAAAAATCCTCAGAGCATCCGCCCGCTTGATCTTCCGAAATCATATGCCCAAGCCGGGCAGATCTTTGAACACTAGGCGCAATATGTTGATCGGGGATAGGAAGAGCACTAGCGAAAAGTTGCTGCTCAAACCAAGGAGTTCGTACCTGCTGCACTTGTGGCATATACTCTTGAGGGGTGCTGAGATGATTCAGGGGAATATTCTGATTAGCGCCCAAGTAGTCAATGGTGCTGCTACCAGCTTGGTCGGTGCCTAGATTCGGCAGGGTATTTCTTACTTCAGGGGCATTGTAGTTATAGCCATGCCTAGTGTTTAGGCACAAGTTGAGTTCTTTTAGGTTCAGTGCTGTGTGGCGCTGTCTTAACGCCCTTCTGTAGCTCTTGAGGTGACTCGCGACTCCATCTTTAGTGAGTCCTGGTATGTTCATGATCTCAAGTATGCGCGTTGGATATGCTGAGTTGATCCCTAGTTGCTGAACCGCACTAAAGAACTTGAGATGAAGCTCGGGGGACCAATTGACCCTCATCTTCTTGCGACCCGGAACAGTGTTGACAACTTGGCTATTGCTCTCTGGCCTATTTCCAGTAGGATTTGATCGAGCCGGAAATTGTTGTGGAGGGAATTCATCAGCTTTGGATTGGTCGGTCGTGATAGTAAGCTCATCGTTAAGGAAACTCCAATCATGGTGACGCATATCACATCCTTTAGAAGGCATCGGTATTGACTTCGTAGAATTGATTTGTTCATGCATATCTCCAACAAAATCCGATTGTATCGAAGATGGTTCGAGGGAGTGGGGTGGTGAATGAGCATTTTCAATCCTCATATAAGGCTTATCAAGGAACATTTCGCCGAGAGTGATAGGGCCACCGCAATTAAGGCAAGCGATAGTGCTGGGAGCTTTCTTATACCTCATGTTCTCCGCTCGAAGCTTTTCGTTTTCCTCCTTTAGAATCGCAAGTTCTTGACGTCTGTGTTGAGCCCTCAATTTGGCTCGCTTATTTTGAAACCAAAACTTGACCCTCAAAGGTTTCATCCCTAGCTTCTGGCCCAATTCATTTCTTTGTTTCATGTTCGGGAGAGGGCATTCACTAAAGAAAGCTTCAAGCTCTTGGATTTCATTCTGAGTGTGGCACTGGCGACGTTTCCTTTTCCGGGATTGACCATCGCTGCTGCTGTTGTCGTCGCTGCTGAGATCCTGAACTTCGTTGCCGAAAGGGTTGGGTTCTGTGGTTCTGGTACCAGACGCCATCCTAGAATCTTCGAGATCTCTCAGTAGTTCATTTTCTGAGATTTTTGGATCAGTCGCCTCTAGCAACTGATGGTAACCCTCAAACATGTTGGATCGAAAAATGTTCGATCAATTTTTGCTCACTCAGGGTTCTCTACTCTCTCATGTATGCTCACTCTCTCTAAATTTTCTTTTGAGTGGTTCTGTATGCCCATGAAACGTTCTTTAAACATGGATGAAGATCATCAGGCAAGCGTTGCTCCCAAGATTTCGTATTTCCCGCTTTGTCGTCTTCTTTCTTCTTTTCAACGTGGAGGGACACCAAATCGATTTCCTTTTCTCGATATCCATGTCTGTCACCCACTTATTTTCAAAAAGGTGGAACTACGCTCGCCTCCCGCTCAGTTTTTTAATATGATGGGACCGCCAAATCCTTTCGCAACTTTTTTCGATAGTTGCGCTTAACTCCCGTTCAATTTTAATATGGTGACACCGACATATCTTTTTACAACTTTTTTAGGTTTATCAAGCCTGAAATCGCGGACTGGGATAGATCTGATGGTTCACCGAAAGAGCCACCATTGCTTTACCCAATTAACTTGGCTCCACGAGCATTATTGCTATGCCTTTCTTCATTCTCGAGTTGCTATAAAATGAGGAGTTAATGCAGAGAAGATTAACACTCTTACATAATTGCCTTTTCGTATTTTAATCACTCTACCACACTCATCTTCTTCTCCCTCACTCCAACGAAAATGACCTCCTCTCCTATTCGCGCTTTCTCGGCCGAAATTTTGGCCCAGTGGGAAAAACTCTATAACCTCTTCGGTCGAGGCTATGCTCATATAGCCGATCACCCAGAAACTGAAGATGAAATCCGTATTTTGCTCGTGGAAATAGACACCACCTCCATCGAAGGCACTAATTTAGAGAGGGAATATAGAATCTTCCCAACCCTCTTTATAAACTTTTTAGAGACTTACCGTGTCGCTCATCGAAAAGCTACCGTGGCTCACGTTTTTGCGAGCTCGCTATGAGGATCGGTCCAACTGCTTGGTGTTGGCCAACCTTGTAGCCGATAGTCACAGAAAGGCTGTTGAGTTCGCCAACAAGCGAGTCTCGATGTTGCTTCGCGAGAGGGGAAATTTGGTGGAGCGCTTGGCCTTATCCCTGACCACCTATGAGCACGACCGTCGTAATGTCGTGTTGAAGTTTCAATGTGAGTGGCAGGAAGAAAGGCTTGACAGCATTACCGCGGATATAGCCCATGGGAGAGGACTAGTTCGGGACCTGGAAATAGCCGCCGAAGATCACGGGACCAAGGTTGCCGATCTTAAATGGGAATGTAAACGCCTTCTTCTTAAGCTTGCAGATCTCGAGTCTCGAGGTGGTGAGTATAAGCAAAGCATCAATAATATGGAGGGCCAACTAGGTTCCTTTGTGATGCTAATTAGGGCTCATTGCGGTTTTATGTTTCCACCCCGATGATTTGTATGATCTGCTTTTAAGGTCCCTCGATTGAGCGAAATGAATGAAAGCTCTAATGTGTGTGTCTCAACTTCTGTATGGCTGACTTTCTCGAACACCTGACCACTCTCAACCTAGGCAAGCTGCGCTTTGACATTGATGATTCGAGCGTGTACATCTTGATTTTTTAATCTTGCTTATGATCGGATAAAGGAACCTCCCACCGCGATTATCCACAAAAAGACTTCTCTTCTCTACTTATTTTTAACCTGTTTCAAATGAAAAGGCAGAATCAGAAGAAAGAATTTGAAAAATAAAGCATAAATCCTTTCAATTTTATGCTTACTTGTGATTAATAGGGATAAGAGCTTTTACAAGGGTTTTGGCCTTGTGCAAAAGCTTTTATCAATATTCCTCAAAGGAAAGCATATCATTGAAAGGAATGTAATTCACGATAATCGCCTTTGATCAATTCCAAGAAAATCAATGGAATGTTCAAAAGTACACAATTACGATGTGTTTTAAATTCAATTGAAGATACGGTATCCAAATTAAAGTTGTTTGCTAAGAACGAGAGTAATTTGGATATCTATTTTTTCATTAAATTTGAAAAACACGAATACTCTTGATCAATTATTGTGGATTACCAATGATGCAAAACATGCATGAACCAATTCAAGTTTATAGTTCCTTCTGGCGAAATTGGGATTGTATTGCCCTATACGGCCAAAAGGTTGTATAAGACTTCCAATTTCAATTTCATCCAAAGGAATTATAAAATTGATTTTGGAGTATTCGAGTGATTAGAAGAAATGCCACTATCACATTCCAATGACAAGTCAATAGAAATACAACAAATTTCAATCTGAATGTATATAAACACAAATAGATCCCTAATACAGTCAATCTAAGGGATCAGATAGAGAGGATCTCAGCAAAATAAATCCTATACAAGAAGGCTAGAAATGAAAAATAAAACAAAGGAATGTGATCTTAATACTTAGACTCTTCTTGTCCACTTGGCGCTCGTAATGGGATGACACCATCTTCATCTTCCATCAAGAACATTGGGAGGAAAACACACATATCTATCCTCAAAATGGCATTTAATCCAATCACCGGAATTATGCAATGAATATAATGATTAAGAGCTGTAACAAGTTCGAGGGATAGAAAAGTCTTACCAACCAAACTTAAGAGAAAATCAAGCTTCTCTGTATTTTTTGCAGTGTTAGGTATACTAACCTTCCATAGACAAACGCATGAGACAAGTGAGGGAAAACTCCTAAAAATCAAAAGATAGGGCTTGGTACCTAAAGCCAAGGTTCTCACCTCGAATTCTGGGAAGAGCAGATTCCATTGCACAACTATCGTTGCATTGGGACTCAATCCATAGTTCGAAGTGAGCGGAATTGAAAAGTGGATTACCCCATGTTTTTCCTCACGGAGATTCCATTTTCAATTCCTTCTATTGTGTTCCTAAAGAGGGCGCCTGGGGTTTTAGGCGCAATTGTGTGTATTCATTGTGTCGTGCTAAAGCAATAGACATGCATTTTATTTAACAATCACCGCTTCAATATAAACATCCACACAATCATACATCCAAAACTCCTGCCTGCATAAAACAAAGTTAACAAGCACTTCACCCCTTATTTCTCCCATCTACAAAAACATCTAACACATTCGTTAGCATATACACCTCACTTTCGAGAGCATCTGCATAAAATTAGGTTAGAAGAATCAATCAACTTTTTAATCGGCTCAAGTCCACTAAATGGTTAAGAACCAGTCCCCAGCGGAGTCGCCAGTCTGTCACGACCCTCTTGAGGTTGTCGGGCTCTCGAGGGCTAATGGGCCGTCCTGTCTGGTCGGACGCGGGCCTCTCCCAAGGCCCATTACCCAAATCGCAACGGAGGTATGCGTGATCGACTTTCAGTGTGGTCTAGTGACATGTGCTAAGTGTGCATGCCATGGAGTCGCCACCAATCATTTTTTTAGGGTATGATTGGACCACCCAATCGAATAGTTGGGAGTTTCTATTCAATTCTGCGAGAACCAGAGAAATGGTTTCGGGGACTTAGTTACACCAACTGTCAGAGTTGATGCCCTTTCGGTACCTAAGTTGACTGAATTTTCTAGCCTGAGATTCATGCGGATGAGTAAGGTATGAACCCTAAATCTAGAAATTCATGTAGATAGGAGTGATTATCCTAGCAATCACAATCAGTAATAAAATGCCCAACTCAAGGAATCTAGATATGCAAATAAATCACATGGCATTCCTAGTAAGGTCTTATTTATCAATCACAGCTCAAGAATGATTTAGCTGTCCTAGCCATTCTACACACGATCTAACCTAAGAAAAGCATTAGGAAGCATCGAAGGAGTTCGAGAGTACTCACATGGGGTTCGCCGTGCCCTGGTTTGGTCTTGGACGAGCTATCGAGCTCATGCCGACCCGATTATATTTGGGGATCCACTCGGCGTTTTACATCATGAAATCATGTGAAACAAAAACGAAAATATTCAGCAAGGGGCATTTATTGTAGATGGTGGTCGATCTAATTGGACGTCAAGACTAAACAAGATGTAGAAATTTACAAATTAAAATACTCGAATGACATTTTTTTGCTAAATTCAACTCTATGCGTCGTGAAGAAACACATGCAATTGAACTTGAATTTTGACTATTTATGAGTTCAAAATGTAAAAGAAATTAAAATAAAAATATTGACTATTTTTCTATATTTTTACGACAGCGAACGCTATTTTTCTTCATTTTTCATGTATTTTTCTATTTTTGGAAAATATTAAAAAATATTAAAAATTATGAAAAATTATTTTTTATCAAAAATGGTTCCTTTAGCTTGGTCAAGGCTACCAAAGATGATTTTTTAATTTTTTTTAACTTTTTATAGATTTTTTATGAATTTTTTAAAAATAAACTATGGAAGACTGATAAAAAATCAGGTGTCAACAATATCCAGCAGTTGCGATTTGGGTAATGGACCTTGGGAGAGGCCCATGTCTGATCATACAACATCAGACAGCCCATTAACCCTCGCTAGCCCACCATAGACGGGCGCTCGCGGGAGGGTCGCGACAGTATGTACTTAACATGGTGCCGATTTAATCACCTCCTTTCTTTCAGAATTAATTAAAAAAAACAATCATAACTAGAAAAATTTAGCGGGGTGTTTTACGTTAAAAATGTCATATGATTAAAGAGTAACACAGATGACTGTTATGCTAATAGCTTACCCCCGTTGACTTCATGACAGCCGAGAGAAACAATATCCATCCAGTTAATGAGCGATTGATCTAATTGCTCTCCTTTTACAAGCCAATAGAATATGAACGCCAGTAGAATTGCAACTACATGGCCCTTTGTTTCTTCGAGGATCAAATCAGTTCGATTTTCTTGTTGACCATATAGACGAGCATCCTGATGGAATAATGATTGATTAAGCTTTGCCAGGGAGCATGGACAGGGAGGAAAATGAGTGAATGGGAGATCAATAATGGGGAATTGATTATATAACTGTATTTTGGTGATTAATATGCTAATAGTCTGTTTTGGCTCACAATCAAAAGCTCATATGCTAGCGAAATCTATAAATAAATAGGATAAAAAAAAACATTTACTACTCGGTCAGCTTTGTGGCAAGTTTTTTTGGACTATATGCTAATACTCTTTTTGCACTACTTTTTCAGTCATTTTGTGACTGTTAGTTAGCTTAGTTCCCAGTCAGCTTTGTGGCAAGTTTTTGGCTCATTTACTGCTCGGTTCAAAGCTGTTTAGGGACCGATTCCTTCCTGTTTTGAGGCCGGTTCTGCTATGTTTTGAGGCCGCTTGTTTGGTTGTTTTATGCTGCATATGTTGGCCATTTCTTGGCCATTGGATTGGACACGCTTTGCCGCGATATTGTATCTTTCAACCGGTTCACCGTTGAACTCTCCTTGGCACATAATTGTGCTATATTGAGTTCATGATTTTTGTGTCCGGTTCCACTTTTGTTCCTAGCGCATTAAAAGCTCAATACTTACTTACTTTATCAACAAAAAAAAAAAACATCGGAAGAGAAATTTTTTTAAGTTTTATACATCTTTTTCCTCCCATTTCTTAGTTTCCCTTTTCCCTATGATTCGAAACACAAAATTTCTCCTCAAAATTTCATGAAAAGCCCCTAAAAACTTACATGGTATATTGGCAAATGAGCGACAAAATTTGTAATTGAAGATACGTCTAGTACTTCAAATTATAATTTCTTAAAACTGTAATACTTTCCAAACTTAAATTTAAATCTTTTTCCTATCTTTGATCAGTTAGATCTTTCTTAACTCTCCCTTAATTCAGTTCCTTAATCCCCTTTTCCCAAACATGTCTGTTATCTCTTATGTTTTATATTTGTATTGTGGAATGTTGTAACTTATATATTTACTAATACGCATTTTGAAATTGCAATATTTGACACTAAGGTGTAGAGCTGTCAATATGGGTCATAGACCCATATTTGACTTTATTTTGTATAAAATGGGTCTTATATGAGCCATTAACTTTTAAATAACTAACTAAAAATGAGTCCAAAAAGTTGAAGAAAAATTAAATGGGTCAATAATTGGTCATACTTAAACCCATTTTCGATCCATATTGGACCAATTTTCGACCCATAAGGATAGCTTCCTTCCACAAGTTGCAAATTGGGCCAATATTATTATTATTATTATTATTATTATTATTATTATTATTATTATTATTTAATTTTCTATTTTTATAAGTGAAATGAAATAAATTTGAAAAGAAAAAAAAATATAAAAGCCGCCGCCGACCACGGCCACCGGTCACCGGCCAATATTTAAAAAAAAATAAAAATTTGAAAAAAATCAGAAAAATATAAAAAAAAAAATAAAAAAAGGAAAAATTTCACTAGATTTTTATTGTATGAAAGCATTTTAGTAATAGTAATTTCTTAGAATATTATTGTGATTTGGTAATATGGATCAAAATGGGTCGGGCCGGGTATGAGTCATTGAATATGAGTCAAAATGGGTTAGACGGATCAATATGGGTCAAATCATATTCGACCCGACCCAAACCCGACTCGATACACCCATTTGATACATCTAGTTAGGTGAGAATGCTTCCCAAAAGTGTTCTAAGGGCGCGCATGGCAACACTTCTGCAAAAGAAATCATTTCTGAAGTTGAAGTTGATTTTTCAACTTCTCAATCAGAAGCAGAAGTTGACTCTTCAACTTCTCCATCAAAAGTTGATTTATGATCAAAGAAAGGTATTTGATAAAATTTCTACTTCTGAAATTTTTAATTTGTAAACATTATTAACAAAATCTCCAGCAGTGGTGGTCGGTGGAGGGCGACGGCCGGTGACCGGCAACGGACGGACGACCATCGGCGGACTGGCGACCGGCGGCAGCAGGCCACCGGCGGCGGCCGGCGACCGGCGGCTGCGGGCGATCGACTGCAGGCGGGCGGCTGCGGCCACGGGGTGGGCGGCCGGTGACCGGCGGAGGGCGGCGGTCGGCGGCGGCGGCCGACGACCGGCGACGGGCGGGTGGCTGTGGCGGCCGCGGGGCTGGCTGTCGATGGCCGCCGACGGCCGGCGGAGTGCCGGGGGTCGGGGGGCGCCGGCAGGCTGGCGTTAGTCGGCAAAGACCGGTGTAGTTGAAGAAGTGATTTCCTTTTAAGAAGCTACAATTTTTAGCTTCTCAAAGTTAGCCAAAAATTCAACCAGAAGTAGAAATCACTTCCAGAAGTACTTCTGGAAGTGATTTCTCAATATTTTTACCAAACGGCTTTCAGCTTCAGAATCTCTTCTGAAGTGTCTTTACCAAACGGATTTCAGCTTCAGAAGCACTTCAGAAGCAGAAATTCTGCTTCTGAAGTGTTACTATGCGCGCCCTAAGCTACTCTGTTTTGAAGGTATTACAGCTATGAGATGTTTTACAAGCACCTTAAAAAAATGGTAACACCTATTTTTGGAAAAATTACCAAAAAAATCATAAACTTACTGCAATTGTATCAATTTAGTTCGAAACTTTTTGTATTTCTGCCATTCAAGGCCATCAATTAATTACGTGGCGTGACCAACGCTAACTTAACAACTTTTAATAATATTTTAATATTTCATTTATTATTTATTTTCTTTTTATTTTTTCCCTCTCTTCTTCTTTTTCCTTAATTCGACCTTGAGCCCGAAGATCGTCTAGAGGCGAGGGTTGGGGAAGCTCGTCCTTGTCGGCCGTTGGCGAGGCGACCTCGCCCAGCGATGGCGAGGTCACGCCTTACCATAGCCAGGCAAGGCTTGACCTTGCCCAGCAACGATGAGGCTAGTCTCGCCAAGGGCAAGCTTCATCGACCCTCACCTTTGATTGGTTATCGGTTGCTGGACTCATCGGCTGGTTTGAGGAGGAAGAAGAAGAGAAAAAAAATATAAATATAAATCCCCAAAAATATTAAAATAATAATAATAATTGGCCATGTCTGAGCCGGTCGTGCCAAGTTAGTGATTTCCGACAAAAATTAGCCGTAAAGACTGAGTTAGCACAAATACAAAAAGTTAGGATTGAATTGGCCAGAAAAATTTTAGAAATGAATTGACACAATTGCAATAGGTATAAGACTTTTTCTAGTAATTTTTCCTTCAATTACTAATTCAAGCCTATTTTTATTGTATGGATTTCAATTTAGTCATAAACTTTTCAATTTTACTAATGTAGTCCTAATCCGTAAAGACTAATGTAGTTCTTTCGGCCCATTGCCACCAAAATTGCTAACATAGCCATCCACGTAGGACTTCGTTTTGAGCAAAGTGATCCACGTCAGTATGTCACGTAAAACAACTAGTGATCATTGGACACAACGTTAGCAATTGCCTAGAAAGACTATATTGAAATTTTGCGTGATTGTTTAGGACTACATTAGCAAATTGAAAAGTTTTGAGATAAAATTGGTATATATACAATAGGTTTATAATTGATTCAGTAATTATCACCCTAGATAATAGGGGTGATAAAAAAGAACCAACTGGACTAGGCGGCAGATCAGGTCCGGTTCTAGGGGCGCCCGTTCTGTTCCTGATTCCATAAAAATGCAACTGGTAATTGTTGGTCCGCTTCCCCATTCCAAAGGTGAAACCTCTCATTCAAACCAGACTGACAATATTTTTTCGTTTTAATTCTATTTCTTAAAAATCTTTGAAAAAATCATTAAACTCTTAATTATTAAGAAATTTAAACTGTTAATATGTATTTCAAGCACAAGCACATGCGACAAGTTTTACTGGACTGTCCAAAAATCGGACCGGGCCTAAGTTGGTTCGATCTCCTATTCCGAAAACTAGGAATCGATACCCGGGTGAAATTGGACCGAGAAATGATAACCCTTAGTAGAAAAACTCTAATTACTTATTCTACAAGCCATGAACAAATACATAAATTGTGCAGTTTATTTTACCTCTAACGACTGTGAATTTGTCTTATTGGCACGTTGACTTGATAATGTTAAACGACATTTATTGATTTTCACTTTATATATATAAGAGCTCAATCTTTTG
This sequence comes from Rhodomyrtus psidioides, assembly GCA_021437785.1. Taxonomy (NCBI): domain Eukaryota; kingdom Viridiplantae; phylum Streptophyta; class Magnoliopsida; order Myrtales; family Myrtaceae; genus Rhodomyrtus; species Rhodomyrtus psidioides. The sequence continues at coordinate 1,364,928 of JAILYB010000134.1, read as the reverse complement.
ATTAGTGAATTACCATAGTCAATTGGAGTTAAACTTTGATATTATGTTTGATCCAATCATTCAATTGCAAGTTAGCATGGGCAGTGGGTAAAATATGTGTACATGGAGTCCATGGCTACCGATAAAATCATACAAGTTACTGAATATTTGATATATGGTGAACAGCTTATTAAAACTTATATGTAGTTTCTGATTAAGTAAACCTTTACTAATATATCTATGCTCCCCACAAAAAGGAAAAACTCGTTTCTTTCATGATTTAAATTGCTTCTAGATACTGCAACGTTTACCAACGATATAAAACGTCGCACGTAGTCTATGTCATTTATTGAATTTTTTTTTCACTATTTATTAACCAACGATTGATTCGAGGATATAATGGAACGCGAGGCACGCAGCATTTTAATCAAATCGCAATGGACGACAAGGTATCCGTTAGTTACTTACTTATAAAAAGCGCCAAATATGTTCGTTGACCGAGAACTTTTTAGTCGGCTGGACAAAGCCTGGAATCTAATCCGCATATGCCAACATGAATCCATTACCAACCATGCCTTAGTATAATTAGAATTAGAAAATTCACAATACTATAGTTGATCATATCTTATTCGAACAAAACAATGTGCAATTCTAGGTTCCGGCTTCCGAATGACTCTAAAGTGATAGCCGTTCGAAAAGCATGTAACCAAATCGTTACCTACTTGGAACATTGCCATGTGGATCACTGCCATCAGATTAATTTAACATACATAACCAGCTGTAGAAACTTCCATAAACAAAATGTTTTGTGCATTAGTCAACGCGATGATGACGTAACGCGCATATGTCATATTTCCTCCAAGAATGACGACACAGATGCTTTCTCAAGGCAAGATTCCGTCCTTAAATCCCATGTTCGACCCATTACTGGTATAGTCAGGACACTTGTTTATGGAATGGCCATTGGCATCCAGTGAGATCAAACTGCTGGTGCAGATTCAAACAGCTACAATGAAAAAGACTTATCTCTAGTTACCGACGTTTATACGTTCCTGTGTAAATTTACAATGTGTATTTAGTTTTCTAATAACCAGCTTCTATTATGTCTAGAAAAAAAGCTTACCTTATTTTTTTACCAACTTTTATGTACCTTTTTTACCAACGCGGCAACGCCATATATTTACCAGCTATTACATGAAATTAGTACCTTTTATTTGAGTGACTTACCTACTATTTTCCAGATTAAGTAATTCATTAAAAATGTCGATATATTAAATTAAAAACAAATAAGTACTACTGAGTAATTCAAATGAGAATTGGTAACATTTGGTTGGTTGATAGCTTAATTGGAGGAAAACTGATAAGTAACTCGAGTTAAAGTTAGTAATTTCAAAGTTGGTCAATCTAAGATGAAGTTAAAAAAAGATAATAAAAGATGGTAAAATATAGAAAGAACTTGAAATGTAAAAAATATACTAAGGAACTAACTCAAATGAGTTGGAACAAACGAAAAAAATTTAACTCAAATGAGAATTAGTAACTCAAAATTAGTTGGTATTAATTGAAGAAAAGTAGGGTTGTCACTCTAATTAAGATTGTTAATTTCTAAAAAGAACTGGTACATTGAGGCGTTGCTAGAAAAGAGGGCAAATTTTCCAAAAAGATTTAAACCCATTGCACTTTTGCCATTTCAGTCATAAATCTTTTGATTTTGTCAATTGAGTACCATTTCACTTTGACCGGCCGACGTTGGCATGGCAATTTTTTACTTCCAACTTCCAATTGTTAACACAATGAGAAATGATTCTGTTATTGCCTCTATGATGTGAATCGTTGCGGAAACTGATCGTGTTTTTCGAAAATCCAAGAGTTGCAAATTGCGAACCTCGACCCCTAATCGAACCTGTGACTGATAACCTCGGTATGAACGTGACATGTTGACGAACCTGTGTCAACCAATCCACGCTATAGACGCCACGAACAAGAGAATTCGCGATCTTGCTCGATAAGTCAGATCGATAGCCACAAGGAAACCTTGATAAGATCTAGTCCTCAAGAGAACTCGAAGAAGAGAAAACCTCTCTGTATGAAATTCTGAATTAATGTTGTATATGAATTGCAAAGATGAATGTCCTTTGTATAGATAGGACTCCCTCAGGAACTAGGATTACGTAAAGACATATTAAAGATAACAAATATCGAAATCAAATCTAATCTAAGCAAGCGAAATACAAATCAAATATCGTGATTACCTATACCACTAAGCTTCCTAAAATAGATATCGTCTGTGAGATTTGGTAAGTCAGATATTTGGTAAATTCCCGATCAGTGAAATCTTCCGAATTCGATAAAGGTCGTGTTGCACCAAGGAGCTCCAGAATCTTCAAGTCTCGAATCCAGATTGTCTTTATTCCAAAGATATTCAACCATGTTACCGACAGCTTGCTTGAATTCCTTTGCTCTCGCTCGAGTGATCGGACCTAACGGATAGAACAACGAGTCTCTAGCACCTCCTCCTCGATAGGGTTCGATGTCCACATCATTCCCTCCACTGTAATATTAACAAAATGTTCTGGATCACAAGAAAAAGTAGTATAAATTATTCTGGATCCCACTCCACCAAAAAAATTATAGCCCATAATATGTTGTTAGTCTCACAGTCACTCAAAAATTATTATGTTAGCAAAGACCAAACACAAGTTACACAAGTTTTGGTGGATGAATTCAGCTCGCATAACAAGTTAAATTCACAGTAGTTAGATTTTCTTTTTCTTTCTGGTAATGTGCGCGTATGTGCGTGTGAACCTAGCCCCACCCCCACCCCCACCCCCCTCTCTCTCTCTACACTTATATATATGGAAACACTCAAACAGTTGCATGGGTGTCTTCACGAACCAAACTTCCATCTCGACTCATTCATAAGCCTTGATTCCACCAGGAATTTTCTGTTTCTTTTGGGTTTTTTTTTTTCAACAATGGTTCGAGGCAACAAGAGCAAGGTAACCTCCGGGAGCAAGCTCAGGCATTTTGGATCTCATCACCACAAGAAGCCCTCAAGAAATGTAGAAGAATCCAATGATAAGTTGGTCATCGATATCACCTACCCCCTCGACCAAGGGCACAATTACGATGCGGGGAAGTCGTGGACCATCTACCGAGTCCCTAACAACCTGTGTGAAGTTTACAAGAACGCATTCCAGCCCAAAACGATATCCATCGGTCCCTTCCATTATGGGGACAGAAAAGAGAGGCTGCGGGCCATGGAAGAGCACAAGATGCGGTTTCTGGAGCGCCTTCTGGGAGTGAAGTTAGAGCGGCGGAAAAGCGATGGAGATCCGTTGACGTTGACCGAGAGGAAGAGAGAGCCTGATGACCGAGGAGGTGAAGTTGACAACAATGGTGGCCGGATGGCAAGACCCGCGCTTTTGGATGCCCTAAAGGAAGCTATGGAGAATCTGGAGACGAAAACGAGGGCCTGTTATTCAGAGGAGTTTGATCAAATTGGTAGCAAGGAGTTCGTGTCGATGATGATCCTTGATGGTTGCTTCGTGGTCGAACTATTGCGCCTTTACAACGATCATGTCCGCACCAAGGTAGAGTGGTATTTAAATAATAAACGATGTTTTATCAGTGTAACTCTTGTGCATTTAAGTCTATCCTTGAAAGATCCAAAAGCATATTCCATTAGAAGCTAAAGTCATCCTAAATTATGCATTCAGGTTGAATAAGTTATCAAAAGCATTGGAACAAAGACATTTACTATTTAGGTTTACTGATCGGGGAACACTGCCGAGATGCAAAGTAAAACAGGATCCTAGAGTCTTCATATTATCATATCTGTTTATGTCGCCACGACTTAATTAATCCTTAACAATTGCCGAGCATTCAAGCATTATGAGTCATCTTGGACACAAATATTGGTCTTACTCCTGTTAGTCTCCGGCTCTTAGCTTAAATCATGGATTGTTTTGCTTGCAGTCCACTGCCGATCCGATTTTCACCACCCACTGGATGCTAAGAACCCTTCAACGCGAGCTCCTGATGCTTGAGAACCAACTACCTTTGTTCGTTTTGAAGAAACTCTCCGAGCTGACCAACGACAACATTGATCAACAATCGGAGTCGCTGGAAAATCTGGCGGTTGCTTTCTTCGACCCGCTGCTACCCCGAGAGAATGCCGCCTATAAGAAAAACAACACAAAACCCAATGCTCATCTGCTCGCCGTTTTCCGCTCTACCTTCCTCCAATCGGTGAAAAAGAAAAGCCACAAGGACCCGGGTCCAGTAACGTCGCAGTTGAATCCCAATAACGGTACGACCACCCTCCTCCGAGAAAGGCAGTTAGAATACTTCGCCTCGCAGATCCATGAGGCCGGCGTGCACTTCCTGGAACGGAAGTGTCAAGACTTGCTGGACATCAACTTTGCCGACGGCACTCTACTGGTCCCACAGTTGTGCATCAAGGACAACACCATCCGCGTCTTTCTGAATTTCGTTGCCTACGAGCAGTGCCACAACAAAGCCAAGCCCTTCTTCACGAATTACTTCATGTTCTGGGACGCTCTGGTGAATAGCCCGGGGGACATTCAGATCCTCCACAAGCACGGTATCATCAGGCACGTGTTTGGAGGCCACGGGGAGGTGGCGAACCTGTTGAAACAGCTGTGCAGGGAGATCGTCTACGATCTTGATTGGACCTACTTGTACGACGAAATCAAGGAGGTGAATCGTTATTGCAAGCCGTACTTCGAGAGCATGTACCGCCTCTGGTGGAACAACCTCATCCGCAAACATTTGAGCACTGCCGCCATCGTCCTCTTGCTACTTACGGTCATCCAGACTTTTTACACCGTGTACCCTTACTATCGGCGGCATTAAGCTTCGCACCTGTCATTCTATGACGACAGGTTTCTGTTGGTTTTGGCTTCTTAGCATTCGATATCCTTTATTTGTCTTAGTTGCATAGTGGCTCTACGTGATGGAAAATTGGAAATTGTATCCCGCTACATTTAAATCATTTAGTTGTGGTGTTGAATTCAATTTGGAACTTTTTGGATCTACTGAGTAAAAAATCTAATGCCTGCAACACAATATTGCTAGGATCGTGCATGAAGCGCTATTTTTCGTACGAGCTTTGCTGCCATGGCAGTATAATAGTATTTTCATTATTTCTGACCATACGATTTTTCAATTAATTAGTCCTTTATGTAAAACACGCAGTGATGGTGTGTAGATCTACAATCAGAAATAACTGATAGTACTGTCAGACTGTCATGTCGGCTTTTTCCTTTTTGTACATCCTTCGATTAGGGAAATTACTATAAAAGATATTAACTTATTGCAATTGTGTCGATTCAATTCTAATTTTTTTTTCTTGTGTCAATTTAGTCATTCTTTCCAACTTTGGAAGGAATTCGCTGACGTGGGCACTAACCGGCCTGACGTGGGTAAATTTTAATAATGTTTTAATATTTTCAAATATTTTTTTTATTTTTATTTACTTCTTTCTCTTTTTATTCCCCTTCCATTCTTCTTCCTTCAGTCGGTCGCTAAACCTCGGCAACTGGCTAGAGGGGAAGGCGGGTGAGGTCGACCTCGCTAGTGGCTGGCAGGAGTGAGCCTCTTTGGCTGGCTAGAGGCTATCCCCTCTAGCAGGTCGTCAAGTTCTGTGATCGACTGGAGGAAAAAGAAGGGCGAGGAAAAAAAGAAAGAAAAGAAAAGAAAAAACTGTAAAGATAAGTGAAAATTTTGAAAAATAAAATAAAAAGCTATTAAAATTTGGCCGCTGCAGTGCCGGCGGCCACATCAGCAAATTTCGGTCAAAGTTGGCCGGAAAAACTGAATTTACACAAATGCAAAAGGTTTATGACTGAATTTGCACAAAAAAAGACTAAATAGGTATAATTGCAATATGTTTTAAGAATTTTTTTTTGGTAATCCCCCCTAATTTGGTTCGGTGAGCGTAAAAGCACATGAATTTGGGATTCCATAAGCAGGGCTTAGGACACTGAACCCTTATGGTTTACATTTAGCAGAAGCTGCAAAAAATTGCTAAGGCACAGCCCTCCTTGTTGTCGGGGAGAGGCGGGCAGGCATATAATAGAGGTAATATTTTGTTTTGTATAGTGGAAAAATATATTTAAAAAGGGTTAATATCCCAAAAAACCATCAAACTGGTACACCATTGAAAAATTTATCTCAAACTATTTTTTTATCACAAAAAATCCTAAATTGACAAATCTTTAATAAATTTACCCCACAAACTGGTTCACTCGTGACAAATCTACCCTATGTTAAATTAGGTTAATACCACAAAAAATTCAAAATTGATACACTTGTGAACTGTTATGTGCCATTCATCTTAGCAATTTAACACTTAAATTCAAGAAAAAACTAACAAATAATAAATTTATCACATGTATACCAGTTTGGGGTAAGTTTATCATAAGTGTGTCGGTTTAGAGTTATTTATGGCAAAAAATAGTTTGGGGTGAATTTGTCATAGGTGTACCAGTTTGGGGTTTTTCGTGATATTAACCCATTAAAAAAACATATTTTTGACATCCACGTTTCATGATAACTACACAGATTTAATTCTTTGCTTCCTTATGATACAATCATCTCATTAAATAAGTGCAAGATGTGTCACAAGAACCATCCATCTATTAGAATTCGACGCATAATCAAATCTAAATAAAACGTAAAACGAGAAAGAAAAATCGAGACGCGAGAGTTTATCATGATTCATCATTAAACTAAGGCTATATTCAGTAGAGGATTTTACTATAATTAGCGTCTCGCACCACTCATTACATCACCCTATTACAAGCAAAAAAGAGTTTATACAATAGTGGCTATTCATGGGCTCAAATCCAAACTACAACATATATATATATGAGCTCAAATCGTAAAAGCGCTCTAGTGTACAAGGAGCGCTGCCCCTTGAGATCCTTGCCAGGGCAGCTTCCCCGGCTTGTGACCAATGAAGACCTAAAGAGGGCCACAAACCTCTTCCGGGGCCAGCAAGTGCTTCGCGGCCCCTTGCCATGTGGCCGATGAGAGTTATCGGCCCTCGCTTGTGATTGGTGTGGGTTGCCGGCCGACCCTCTCAAGATTTTGTGAAAAAAAATAAAATAAAATAAGTAACTATAGAAATTAGAAAAAAAAATTATGACTCACTTAAAATAATTAGGCAAGCGTTTTAAAATCCATCTAAGACTTATTAAATTGTTAAGGGTGCATATGGCAATACTTCTACTTCATAGATCAACTTCTGGCCACAAGTTGATCTTTCTCCTTCTACTTAGAAGCAGAAGTTGATTTTTCTATTTTTGCGTCCAAAAATTGATTTCTGATTAGAGAAATTTGTTTGGTAATTGTTAAAAATTTCTACTTGTGAAATATTACGAACACAAAATCTACTGTGAAAAATTATTGTCGGCGGTCAAAAAAATTTTACTTCATTTTTACTTTTTTTTAAAAAAATATTTTCATTATTAAAAATATTATATACTTTTAAAAAATTAAAATTATCATTTAATTTTTACTTTGACTGCCGGAGTCGGCAACTCTACGACGGGAGGTGATCAACAGTAGGTGGCGGTGGCTGGCGAAAGTCGATGGTGGGCGACGGTGGGTGATGGTCACGGCAGTGGTCGATGGTGGCTACAGGCTGCGGCGAGAGACGACATCGGTAGTAGGCGATTGGCTGCAGAGGGTAGTGGTGGGACGCATATGTGGTGGTGGGCTGCTGGCGGCGGTTGGTGGGGGGTGGCGGTGGCTGGGGGTGGGCCGCGACGACGATCAGCTTTTGGTGGCATTATGCAACGGCGGCCGGCGGTGGGCGGTGTTCAACGGCGGGCGGAGGTGGTCCGCGAAGATTGGTGGTGGGCAGCAACGATGGAGGCATGGTTGGAAGATAAAGGCACTGAAAATGTAAAGCGGTTGAAGTGAGAGAGATGTCGATGTTGAAAGATTTCTACTTTTAGAAAAGAAATAATTTTATTTAACTTGTAGAATTGGCTCAAAAACAACTTTAGAAGTAGAAAATGTTGTGTAACCAAATGACTTTCCGTTTTAGATGTTGTAGTATCAAACGGATTTTTGCTCCAAAAGCACTTTTGAAGCAATTTCCAAAAGTATTACCATACGCGACCTAAATAGGCCTAATTCCCTTAAAAAAATCCCAACTTTAGTTCCAGTCCCAAAACTGTCCGAAACTTTTTTTGTCTCAGAAAAAAACCCTAATTTTCAATCTCATGAACTTTTTTTTTGTCTCAGAAATACTCCAAAATGTAGGTTTAGTCTCAAATCTATCTTGAACATTTTTTTCTAAGAGAAAATTCACCAATTTTCATTCTAATCTCAAATATACCCTCATTAACCCTATGTTCAAAAATCGTTGTTAGTCATCCTTAACTTTAATATCTGAGAATGGTTTCATTTCGGAGAATTTCAGTAATTTTTATCGAGATAATTTTTTTATTCACCTGGAAATGCCACACTGGCTCATACATACCGCTTCATTTCTTTGCAGATGTGGATTTTTTATCGACGTAGAAATGCCACGTCAAGTTGGAACTAGATCATGGGTTAAATTTGAGAATAACTTGAAATTTTGTGAATTTTTTTGATAAATCTAGGCGAATTTGGGGCTGATCCTAAAGTTTGAGGTTTTTTCTGAGACAAAAAAGAGATTGGGGCAGATTTAAGACTGGACCTAAATTTGAGGATTTTTTCTGATATAAAAAAAAAGTTCGGGGTAGAACTAGACATAGAGTTGAGGATTTTTTTTAGGAAATTGAGTCCCTAAATAACTCGTTTATGACACATTTAAGCTTGATTTTAAAACTCAAGGCAACCGAATCCTTTAGCCACCGCTACAAACGTGTTCGCCCGATGGCCGGCCTTCCTTTTTCCTTTCCATTTCTTATTCTTTCCCTTCTTTTCCTTGTTTTTCGTTGTCTGTTTGCTCGTGCCCTCCCGTTGTCTGTTTGCTCGTGCCCTCCCGTTCTTTATGACTAAGCTGAGCAGTTTTCCTTCTTTTTCTCTTTTTTTAAGTTCGACAACTTTTGACTAAGTCCAAAGAAAGAAAATATTAGCTACACCTGTTTTGATGTAGTAGTTTTTTTTTTTTTTGGAATGACTTTTGTATGGGAACAGAATATGAACTGCATGACAGTCGCAACTACTTCGCGTTTGTTTTCTTCGAGTACTCCATGGATTCGAACTTTTTTGTTTTCATTATAGACAAGCATACTGATGAAATAATGGTTGAATGCATTGTCTACAATTAGGCTTTGCCTGGGAACATGGACAAGGCGGAAAATGAGAGATTGGGAGGTACAAGATAGCATAAAAATCGAACTTTTTGGGCTAGAGAATTTCAAGTGTTATCCAACTTTCTCCTCCAATCCCTTAGAGCCTGCATGATAACACTTCAAAAATCAACTTCTTTTATCAGAAGTCAATCTGGCAGAGAAATCCATTTGATAAAAATATTGTCGAAGTAGAAATCCGTTTGGTAAAAAAATTGACTTATGGTAGGATTTTTAACTTCTAAAGTGAAAAATCACTTATGATAAAAACATTTTGCCAAATTTGAGAAATAAAAAATTTTAGTTTCTCGGCTCCATAATCACTTTTTGGACCACACCCGCCTCTGCCGACCATTGCTCGTTCGCCGCCGCCCGCCGTCGCTGTCGTAGACCGCCAATCACCGCCCGCCGAACACCGCCGCCGACTGCCCCTACCACCGCTGCCTACCAACCGCCGCCTCTACCTACCGACCACCGCTGCCAAAGATTTTGCAAATAATGTTTGAAAAGTAGAAATTTTCAATCATTACCAAATGAATTTCTCTGATCATAAGTCAATCCGAAGCAAAAGTAGAAAAATCAACTTATGCTTTTGAGGAGAAGTAGATAAATTAACTTATGGTCGGAAGTTGATTTCTGGTAGAGAACTATTGCCATGGGTGCCCTTAATTTAACCCCTCCCTATGTTCCCAAAGCAAAATCTTTTCCCTTTAAATTCCATGAGAATCCCCAAAAAACTTATATGGTATATTATTAAATGAGTGACAAGAATTATAATTTAAACATAAACTAAACGTCTAGTACTTCAAATTTATAATTTCTTAAAACTCTAGTACTTTCTGACTAAGGCACTTGAGGGCATGTGACTTGACGCCATTGGATCTTTCCCCCTATAAAAGGGGGTAGATCCAGTGGTCACAAATTCAAGGATCCCCTGCTTTTAAGGCAGGGGATCCGAATCCCTTTTCCTTCTTTTTTCTCTCTTCTTTGCAGTAGTTGAATTCTACTTTTTGGTGATGTCCGTGTCCACGCACTCCAGATCCTCTGCCCTAGGGATCTCTCTATTTGCCACCGTCAGATCATCCCCTTATATAGGGGGAGATGATCTAACAGTGGTGGGTGCAGGGCACCCCTGCCACTAGGGCAGGGGATCCTGACCCCGCTTGTAAACGGGAGAGGATTTCCTACCATGGAAATCCTCTCCCGTTGAAATCCCCACCCTCCATGTGAGTGGGGCCCCCCACATGGAGGGTGGGGATCTCAATGATCCTCTACCATTAAGGTAGAGGATCCGAATCCCTTGTAAACCCCCTCTCTCTCTCCATATGTATACTTGCATGAACACTAATATAATGTCTTAGAAACTGGCTTGGGTGTCTTCACGAACGAAAGTTCCATCTCGACTCATACACAAACCTTGATTCCACACGAAAATTTATCTTTTTCTTTTGGGTTTCTACTTCTTTCCACAATGGATCGAGGCACCAAGAGCAAGAGCCAGAGAAATAAAGGAGAAATTGAAGAACAAGAAAGAGAAGACCAATGTTACAACAGTAACGAGCCTCGATCTCCGGTGGGGTTCATCCAAATCAAGAACCCCCTCCACCAAGAGCTCACTTTCGACACGGGGAGTTCATTGACCTAACAGCTTGTGCACAGTTTACCAAACGCGTTCGAGCCCAAAACAATATCCATAGGTCCTCACTACTACTATAACATCAGATTAGGGAGGACGCAAATGCACGTCATGGAAAAGCACAAGATGTTGTTTCTGGTGCGCCCGCTGGGAGGGAAGCCAGAGCTACGGAGAAGCAATAGAGATGTGCCAACGGGGATTGCGGATGAGTGAGAGTCTGACGACCGTGAACGCGAAGAACATAATAGTGGTAGTCGGATGGCGAAAGCCGTGTGTCTGGATGACCTTGTGAAAGCCATGAAGTTGTTGGAGCAGGAAACGAGGGCTTTTTATTCACTGACTTATGATATGACAGCGACCACTTTGTGGAGATGATGATCATGGGGATCATGGATGGTTGCCTCGTGGTCGAACTATTGCGCCTTTAGTACGACCTTTTCCGCACCAAGGTCGAGCAGCATTCTATTTCTTCCGTTTATTAGTTTTACTTTCTTCGAGTGAATTAATTGTAGTTATTTACGCCGTCTTGTCTAACCTTCAAGCTGATCGATCGAAAAGAATACTTCAATAGAAGCTGAACTCAGAGATCATAAGATGCATGCTACATTATGCGTTTAGAATAAATAATTTACCAAGAAGATAGGAACAATGGCATATTTAGAAATACTACCCGAGAGTATATTGATCTAACTTGTGTTAGTCTTGTAGATTAAATGATTTGTAATTTTTGCTTGCAGTCCACTGGTGTGGCAAATGGCTCGAATGATCCGAATTTCACCGGCCGCCAGACTCTCACAAATCTCCAATGCGATCTTCTGATGCTTGAGAACCAACTACCTTTCTTTGTTCTCCAGAAACTCTTCATGCTGAGCAACAACAACAGCCCTGATCAACAAGTCGTATCGCTGGAAGTACTCGCAGTCACCTTCTTCCACCCTTTGTTACCCCAACAGAATGCTGCCTCTAAGTTGAACACTAAAAGTTTCAATGCTCATCCGCTCTAACGTTTTCGCTCTACCTTCCTCAGATCAGTGAGTGAGAAAGTCCACAAAAAGGGAAAGGATCGAATCAAGTCGCAGCTGAATCCCGATGGCAGTATCAAGGGCTTTGCCCGACACTTCGCATCAGGGGGGGTGAAATTCCAGAAGTGGGAGGGACACGACTTGTTGGAAAAACAGTGTTAAAAATGAACAATACTGTTTTATAGATATTGAGGATACTTACAATTCAGATGACAATAATAAACGTAAGCAAACTGCCTCAAATATTAAAAATACTAAGTTGGCAGAAGCACAGAATCTGAGCCTTCAGAAGGAGGTCAGATGCAGGTCAGAAGCAGAAAAGACTGAACCATCAGATGCAGGTCAGAAGCAGAAAAAACTGAACCATCAGATGCAGGTCAGAAGTAGAAAAACTGAACCATCAGATGCACTGTTCAAAACTCGTCAGATGCAACTGCATCTGAACCCATCAGATGCACCCGTCAGATGCAGTTCCTTCTAAACCCCGTCAGAAGCAGTTCCTTCTGAACCTATAGAAGCCTTCATGAGGATAAAAGCTCAACCTTCAAAAGAACAAAATCTGCACGGAAATGCAACAGTATAAAAAGTAATTAAATTAATAAAGAATAACGAAGCCTGTGTCCGACACAGTTTCCTTAAAACAGATTCGTCCTGTCACGCCACGACTCTCGAGCCCGTGACACTCTTGAGACCTGAAATTTTTTCCCACGACGGGGTGAGAATAAATCTCAGTGAATCAAGCCTAAGCTCGGTTAGGAAACTGATTCGCCGAGGGCAACCTAACCGAAGCTCACAAATCACACATGCACATATAGCAACTATCCACAGTTAACAATATAACCATCATCCACATGCACACTTACCAGCTTCAGCCATACATAATGCAATGCTCGACATGACTCAGCAGTCAACGTCAATCAGTCACTCAATCACAGCATTACATCCACCAGTATGCACAGGACATTCACCAGGACAATGCACACGACACAATAATAACTCGAACACAAGTGAGTATGAACTTCTGTCTTCCTACTCCATTCGTCCCATTCCAAACGTCGTAGTCGGGATACGCTCATACTTACCCATGTACGAAGTTACATTGCATTCAATTATTTTATTAACGATGATCGTGCCACCGGCACATGAGAGGATCTACGCGAAAGATGGCGTGATTCGACTCTCACAAATAACGCGATCTAACACCTCAGTGTGATCCAGCGTTCTACTGGTAAAACTAGGCTACGTTCCTTTACTCTCGGCAACGGCTACTACAAGAGGTGTATCCAGTGCGTTTGGCACGGCACCAGCAAGTAGGCATCCCCATACGGGGCGTCGGTCCAACCTCCATTGCGACCGACATCCGACCAACTCTGCATCCGTACTAGTTAACACCGGATCAGAGCTGTCGTGCTTCCGGCAAGTCGTTTGATTCCATCAGATTGGGACGACACGAACTTGCCAAGAATGCTCATCGTTATCCTCATATGACCATACGATCCACATCTAGCAATCAACCCATTTCATTATCTTTGGTTAAAGCCAGATGCTCATTCAGCATGTACAAATCTTGGCCAAATTCCATTTTCATGCTAAAATATGTATTTTAACTTCGCACACGGTCATATGCAAATACAGACTAACCACTAGTCACCACTCACAGGTCATATGCAAATGCAGACTAACCACTAGTCACCACTCACAGGGTGATTAACCCCCAATTAACGATCGACGCCAAACAGTCATTCCAGCCAATCAATCACACCATCCAACGAGGCAATCAACACAAATATGAACAATCAGTCCGATTAGGCCACATAAAGGCTCGAGTTCATGCAATAATTATTTATTAGTCAATCCGACTTAAACGTCCTCGATCGTTCGCTCGTCTCTAGCCTATCGCTCGCTCGCGATCAAACAGCGGCAATCCATTGCCCAATCAATCAATCAATAATTTTCTAATAACAACTAGCCACAGACAATTTAATCAATCTGGCTAACCAAATCGATCTGCCATTTATCCTAATCCCAATTTCTATTTAAACCGGCCCCGATCGTGTACCTAAATACCACAATTGACTAAATGACTAATCCTAGGCGCAATTAGCGCCCTAACCAAGGATTAGGGTCAACTCACTTCCAATTTAAGCTCGGGCAGTCTCTACGGCGACGATGCGGGCGGCTATGAACTCACGAACTTCGGTGAGGCTCGGAATTCTTCTCGGCGACTCACGGATCACGGCTCAACTTCCTCGGACAACGGCCCAAACCCACGGCCCATGGGCCACAACTCTCGGCCAACTTGGCCCACGGACCAGGCACGGTGGCCCAGTCACTCGGCCCACCTCGCAGGACACGGCCCAGGCCAAAACAGGCCACGACCCAGTACGTTGGCCCACGAACCAGGCCCAAAACAGGGCAGGGGCGACAGCAGGGCTAAGGCGGCCGAATCGACGGCCGACGGGTGGCAGCCGGCTCGAAGGTCGACGGCGGAGGCTTGGGGGAACTTCGGGGAAGCTGATGGAGGTGATGACGGTGGCGAAGGGCGGCCGGAGGTGGCCGAACGGGAGCGGAACAGAACCGGGCGCGCGAACAGGGGAGATCGGCCGGGAACAGAGGAGGGTTTCAAGGCATTTTCCGGCAGCCACGTGCGGCGGCGAGCTCCGCCGAGCTCAGGGGCCACGAGGATGGGCTTTGGGAGCTCGTTGGTGGCGGCGGTGAGAGGTGGCAACAGCTGGTTCGGCCGGATATGAAGAAATACCGGACCACGCACGAAAACAGGGCACCGGGCTTCTCGGGCCTGTTCGCGACGGTCCCGGCGATCGATCGGCGACAGGATGGCTTCGGCTTGGTCGAGGGGGAGGTGGTGAGTGACGGTGGTGCGGTGGTTGGGTCCGGCGACGCCACAAACGGCCGGGGAAGGGGCTGGAGTGGCTCGGGTGCAGGGGACCGAAAACAGGGGCAGCTTCCCGCGGCGGTTTCGCGGTCTTCCGGCGGCTGATGACGGCGGCAAAAGGGTCAGTGGTGCCGGCGACGTCTGGCTGAAGGTGATGGCCGCCGGTGGTGAGGTGGTGGCACGCCAAAACGACGGAGGAAGGAGGAGGAAAGGAGGAGGCGTCGATCGGGCAGGGGAAAGCAGCGAGAGAGAGAGAGAGAGAGCAGATGGAGGGTGATCGTGAGAGAGAGGGCAGGAGAGAGAGAGTGATGGGAGAGGGAGTGGGGCCACAATGAAGACTTTTGAGGATAATTTATCCTTTAGTGCAAATATCCAAGGGCAATTTGGTCATTTGGCGAATCGGGATTGAAACGAATTTTCGGTACAACGGACGAAGGGTATTTTGGTGATTTCATAGGCTAGGCTCGGTCGGGATTAGGCTCGGGTCGCGAGGATTGAAATCCTAATTTACGGCGATTAGGAATTTCGACCCTAATCTAAACCGACTAAACTTTAAAATTCGTCCAAACTTCGCCTCTTCAGTCCTTTCGATCCAATACATTTTAACGACTGGATTTCAATCTTAATCCATTTTATCGAATTCAAGGACTTCACCGAGGTCGGATTCCTAGGGCGTCACAACTCTCCCCCACTTAGGAAATTTCGTCCTCAAAATTGAAGTACTGCTATGGCTCTTCAAACAAATAAGAATACTTAGTCCTTACCACATCGGTTCTTAAAACTTCCTCAATCTTTCTAATAGTTCTTTCAGGTTCATGGTATTACCAAACCACCTTGACTAGCAGGACCATCTTGTTCCACCTTATTCGCTCTTTCCTATTCACGATTCTGACTGGACTTTCCACATGTGATGCTGACTCATCTAGATCAATTTTTGCAACTCAGTACCTGAGCGGGTTCAATTCGCACTTTCTTAATATCGGCACGTGGAAGATGTTACACTTGAGTACGCCTCCGCGGCAACACCAGAGAGCATACCAAATTTCCAATTCCTTCCAAAATCTCGAATGATCTGACATACCTTGGGCTTAACTTTCCTTTCCTGCCAAAACGAGATGTCCATCTTCATAGGCGACACCTTCTACAAGATATAATTGTCCATCTAGAATTCCATAGGTCTTCACTTCTTAATGGCGTAACTTTTCTGATGACTCTGCACTGTTCTTTGTCCGCTTCTGATAATCCTGATAGCGTCTAACGACTAATCTACTGATTCTGATTCAGTAACTTCCTTTCTTTTTCCAATTTCGTCCAAATAGATTAGCTTTCTACACACCCTACTACACAAAGCCCCGAAAGCACTACTTTAATGCTTCGCTACTGTCTGTTAGTTAGGTAACTCCAACAGGTGTAACAGTTCCTTCCAATTACTCTTGAAATCCAACTCCATATCTTAAACTTGTATTCCAAAGTCTGATTTGTCCTTGCAAACTGACCATCCGTCTTCGGATGATAAGCCATACTGAACCACAATTTCATCACCCCAGAGTTCACACTACGCTTGCTTCAAATCAATCTTTATTTCTACCTCATGAATCAAGACCACACTGCGACTACCGAATCCAAGTTAGATTCAAACTTACGTTCCTCATTTATCAATAAGCCGCAATTCCATATCCACAATTCGTTTAAACATGTTGGACCATCCAGCTCTAAGGATACAACTCTACTGTGATCATCTAACTTTACTGTCCCTTTTCGCTGTCGGTTGTCCCAATGGCCACAGTAATTAATCACTCTCACGAATCCATTAACTATTTCTTAACTTCCAATGAGAAGAATTTAACGTTGCTTCTCCTCTTGGTCCAAAGATATCAATCACGACTAACACTAATGGCAATTTAGGCATTCTGTTTACATGAAGAAGGTCGACTAATGATTCGCCTTTTTATCCGTCAACTCCTTGTGGTCTGAAGTTATCACTTGTCGATTCTAGAAACATCTGACGAATAACCGAACTCGGGCTCCAAATCCAACTGAGGGTCAGGACATCCATTCTGTCGAACAGGTCAGCTCACAAGCGACTGACGAGTCGAGGGCCACCTCAATATTCCGGTTTAGGGTTGGAATCACCCGTTCCTAAACCGGTGGTACAATCGAACACTATCGAGATTACCTCTCATGACCAACTCAAGTTGATGCAGGATTAGTTCAACTCGACCCGCATTCTTCCAACAACACGTCACATGACTCAGGGTGATCAGCCCTTCGGCTAGTGCGCGGTTGGTACGGGGTTCTAGTACAAATCGTCCTCACTGGGTCCATAGCCATCCTGAATATCGATCAATGTCAGCTCGCAAATCATGCCACAAATCAATCCCTGGTCAACTTCAGGGTGATCCTATGGTTGACTTACAGCTGAGCCAGATCAACCCAAATCGTTCCGTGCTTGATTTCAGATCGCCACACAGTCGAACCTCAATCAACACAGCTAACTGGTAAATCAGGCCATCATCCACGTCGAGGGCGACCTCTAAACTCTCGGTGGCTTCCTCAACCCTTGGTCGTTGTTTGCGAACAGTCCGAGTCTTAAGCTTGGGTGGGTTCTAGATCTTGGAGCATCACTTTTATACCAAACTGAATCTCTTCACACTGTTAAAATCTGCACCTGTATCGTCAATCTACTTACTGCACTCCAAACTGAGTCATTTATCCTTCGACTACTAGGAAGTTTCCTCACGAATCCATTGTGATCTTCTCCTACCTTTACCTTAGAATTCCCAATGACTGCAATAGTCCGCTAGGCTTGTAATGCTGCTCTTCGACTTACCGATATGCTAGTTCTTCGCCATAAGCTTGGCCATATCAATCTTTCTGCCAATCTCTTAGTGACCTTATCTTTAAATCTTGGTACCTCATCCAACTATTCGGACCAACACTGAAACTACTATGGTGAGTTCCGATCGATTTTTTTGTTTTACCAAAAGCAAGACCCTTATAATCATTACTCCGAGAAATCATGCGGTCCTACGATGCTTCCAATGCGCCACTCTGATGACTAGTCAACCTTAATTGTCATATCTCGCAATCTTAATCTTATTCAGGGGTATCACCAATCTCCATAGCCTAAGCAACCAACTGGCGACCTACCATGTCGTCTAACCCCAGATTGTCCTTACGAACTTTCCTTGTTCGTCTTTACCGTTCTTATTCTATACACATGTCTAAGGTTTCGTCAAATATAGTCTTCAGGCAGTGTACACTTCCTCACGACCTTAATAAGTTACTAGTCCACTAGACCATACGGGCCTCAAGTCATCTCAACAATGTCTTTGACATACTTCAAGGCCCTCTCCGGTCAAGATTCGGAGGTATAACCCATCCTTCACCGATTCTGCAAAGCACATAAGTCTCACTTATTCATGACATCCCAATTCAAACACGTGTAGTGAAAGATTTTTCCCTATTACTCATTACCCATTAGCTGCCTTCACATCGATCTTATCAATGGTACCTTCTGACTATTTGGGAGCTCATTACACCTTAAAGATCAATATCACAATTCACATTCGTTCCTCTGCGAATATTCATCTCGTCCTTAATTAGGATCCACAGAAAAACAACAGCTAAGACAATCCAAGCCAAACAACACTTCAAACTTATGCAATCCACAAAGTACTAAGTGCCTTAATACAAGCCCATATCCATAAGCCTTATCCATAAAAAGTATTTTCAAACTCAACTAGTCACGGCTAGTTCACAACTAGTACATCTTAGCTCAAAAGTTACTCTACGCCCAGTCGAGTCAATCCCGGTTGTCCTGCTGAACAATTCCTCGAGTTTGTCCTTCTCGCGGCAGCGATGCTTGCTCTGTCTTATTTCTCATCGGGCAGTCCTTCACTTGGTGTCCCGGCTGGTAACTGTTGACACCTGATTTTTTACCATTTATTATTGTGATTTTTATTCTTTAAAATTAATTAAAAATATCAAAAAAGGTCATAAAATCACAAAATCAACTTTGGAAGCCTTGGTTTAGCCTTAGGAACCAATTTTGAACAAAAAATATTTTTCGGTATTTTTAATATTTTTCGAGTTTATTTAATTATAAAAATACCCAAAAAATCATAAAAATACCATTCGTGGTCAGAAAAATACCTAAAAATATTCAATAATTTTGTTTTAATTTCCTCTTCAAGTGTGTCACTTTAAATCTCAAAAATTCGGCTCGGGTCACTATGTTCCTTCACAAACATAAACCCGAACCGAGCCTTAAAAAAAAAAAAAATCCTTTTCGAGTCTTTTAGTTTTCAATTCTCACTTTTTATAAGCTATGACATTGGATTCTAAAGTCTTAAAGTGCAATTAGGTCAATTTGCCCTCCAATTTAATCAATTTTTACCAAAAGGGCTTAATTGCACATTTTTCTTTCAATTAGTCCCCGGTTTCACGGATGTATACGTATGCTCTATGTATTTATACGTCATACGTATTTATACATTATGCATATTTGTACTGTTTGGTAACCTCTTTAACTCTTGTAATAATAATAATGGTTATTATTTTTAACACCTTTGTTAGTGCCTTTTTTTAGCATTTTTGTATTGTGAGTGCTATTGCTAGTGCTATTTTTAAATAGCATTTTTGTATTATAAATTGTGAGTGCTATTGTTAGTGCTATTTTTAAATGACATTTATTTATCATAAATTGTGAGTGCTATTGTTAGTGCTATTTTTAAATGGCATTTATTTATCATAAATTGTGAGTGCTATTATTAGATAGAATTTATAATTGTTAGTGCTATTTTTAAATAGCATTTTTGTATTATAAATTGTGAGTGCTATTGTTAGTGCTATTTTTAAATAGCATTTTTGTATTATAAATTGTGAGTGCTATTGTTAGTGCTATTTTTAAATGTCATTTATTTGTGAGTGCTATTTTTAGATAGAATTTATAATTGTTAGTGCTATTTTTAAATACAATTTATTGGAAGGTATTTTTGGCTATAAAAGGATGGCAAGAGTTTTGAGGTTGAAGGGGGGAGACATTTTGTAGAGTGTGCAAATTTTTGAGAGCTTAGAGAGAAGAACACAAACACTCTCTATATTCTCATCATCTTGAGTGAGCAAAATATACTAAGTTCGGAATATTGATTCCGCATATTGCTAGCACAATTGTTGTGGAGTTATTAGTCGTCTCCCCGTTCGTCAATTGGTGGTGCGTCCGAACTAGATGCCTAACACTTGTGGAGGCTGAGATCGAAGAACATCGAACCGACACCTCCGTTCAAGCACGCTACGAGAGGTAATCTATTTACTCCCTTTGAGGCTTTGTGATTTTTTTTTTCGATTGAAATGCACGAAGTACGCCTCTGGAGATACATGTATGGGTTGTTATTTATTTCCGCTACGTGTTACGTGGATCCCAACAGTGGTATCAGAGCCAATCCTTAGGCGTTTTCGTGCATTTAATTGATTTTTGCAATTTTTGCAATACTATGGCCAATATGTATTAACGAATTGTTCGTCTTACATGGCTAATGGAGGTTGATTGTTTTTATATGATAAATTAATCAACGTAGCAAAAATTGAGACTAAATCAATTTTGAATCGAAAATTTATGGCTATCTTATTTTACGTAAAAATTCTGAATATGATTCAACGTAGAATTTTTATTGTGTCTTCCTAAGTTTTAAATTGTGAATTTATTACTTACGTGGAAGGGTGGTGATCATGGAAAAATCCCTAATCAATGTGATTGATGTATATATGAATGTATGATGATTATTTATATATTTGGGGTTGTAATTATTAAATGGAGGCTGCGTACTCCTTTTATTTTTCATGTAATCTTTATTTTTAGCATAGTCAATTGTTGATGTAAATGCTACGAGGATTACGTGGGGGAGCCTTTTAAGTCGGCGAGCTCTTTGGGGCCCAATTCTTGAAGAGTTCAAGAAACCAAGAAGAAGCGAAGAGCGGCTCTCCGTTATTAAAATATTAAAATGATTAAATGTGGTCTCATTGGCTCGAGACCCATTAAATCATAATTCCATGATCACCACGTAGGATAGATGTTTATGTGATTGACATCTATTTATTTATTATGATTACGTGAGCATGTTAAACTGGTTAATGTGCAAAGTCAGACTTACCTCACCCAAAATTGCGCCTGCATGAAATCCTAGTTAGGAAAATCACTCGCGTTAGGTACCGAAAGGGCGTTGGTAACGACACCAGCGTAACCAAGTCCCCGAACCCAAAAACTCTGGTTCCGTAGAACTGATCGATCTCTCCCAATCGATCAGTAAGGTTTCCGGTCTACCCTCCAAGAAAGACCGGTGGCGACTCCAAATGCATGCACAAGTTGCACATGCCACCACGACCACACTAAGGTCGAAAGCGATCGACTCTTATCGTCGAATCCTTCTGAAAAATACTCCCGCCGCGATTTGGTATGGGCCTGGGAGGGCCCGCGCCGATCCAAGATCCGCGATCGGTAATCCATTAGCCGCGTCCGCTTTCGGACGGGTCGCGACAGCTGGCGACTCCACTGGGGATACTGTATTCTAGAACCTATGGTTCTAGACCCCAAGTGGACTTAGGCCGTAATTAAAACGCTGAGTGATTTTTCTAACCATGCAGGCGCTCGTGAAGGTGAGGTAAGTCCGCTTACGATAGGTGTTATATGTTTTTGCAGATTGGAGAAATAAGGGGTGTAGTCCGTGATTAACATTGTCTTATGCAGGTTGGGCGTAGGAATGTATGTTGTGTGGATGATTTGAAGTGCTGATTGATAAACTGCTATGCATGAATTGCATTGTGATGATCACAACACGTGGACACACACAATCGCGCCTAAAACCCCGGGCGTCGCCTATAGGAACACAATAGAAGGAATTGAAAATGGAATCTCCGTGAGGAAAAACGCGGGGTAATCCACTTTTCAATTCCGCTCGCTTCGAACTATGGATCGAGTCTCAATGCAACGATAGCTGTGCAATGGAATCGGCTCTTTCTAGAACTCGAAGTGGGAACCTTAACCTTAGGTGCCAAACCCTCTGATTTTTAGAAGTTCACCATAACTTGTCTCATGCGCATGTCTTTGGGCGGTTGGTACACCTAAAACCGCACATAAGTCGACGAGTTTGGTTGGTAAGACTCTCTATACCTCGAATCTATTACAGTTCATATAAATATAGGCATTTCATTCATTGCATTCTGGTGATTAGATTAAATGCCATTTCAAGGATAGATGTGTGTGTTTTTCCCAAACGTCCTTGATAGAAGACGAAGAGGATGATATCCCATGACAAGCACCGAGTGAGCAACAAAGGAGCCTACTATGGACATTATTGAGATATCGTCCAATGAAGATGACGAGTTGGGGCAAGTGATCCGGAAGTCACAGATCGAACTTGGGGCATCCTTAAACGTTAGGATCACATTCCTTTGTTTCATTTTCCATTGCTAGTCCTCTTGTATAGGGTTTACTTTTATCGAGGCTTTCTCTATCTCACCCCTTAGAGTGATTGTATTAGGGATCTATTGGTGTATACATTTAGATGGAACTTGGTTGTATTTCTTTTGACAGGTCATGGGAATGTGATAGTGGCATTTTCTCTAATCATCCGAATACTCCCAAGTCAAGTTTATAATTCCTTTAGAGAAAATTAAAATTGGAAATCTTGCACGACCTTTTTGGTCATATAGGGTAATCCAACCCCAATTTCGCTAGAAGGAATTATACACTTGAATTGGTCCATGCATGTTTTACGTCGCTGGTAATCCACGATAATTGATCGAGAATATCGGCGTTGTTTTGAATTTAATGACGAGATAGATGTCCAAATTACTCTCGTTCTTAACAAAACGGCCTTGATTTGGATGCCGTATCTTCAATTAAATTTAAAACACGTTATTATGCCTCGCACTTTTGAGTAATTCGTTCCTCTCGAAATTGATCAAAAGCGATTATTGTGAATTACATTCCTTTCAATAGTATGCTTTCTTTCGAGGAATATTGATAAAAACTTTTCGCGCAAGATTAAAACCCTTGTAAAAGTTCTTGTCCTTATTAATCATGGGCAAGCATAGGATTGAAAGGGGTTTTTGATTTCTTTTTCAAATTATTCCTTCTGATTCTGTCTTTTTATTTGCAGGTAAAAAAATAGGTAATAGAGAGAAATCTTTTCCTGGACAAGTCTAAGGCTATTATCTCATCTGATCATGAGCGAGTTATAAAATCAGGACATATTTGCTCGGCTTACTGATATTATGGTTCGGCTCACCCAAGTTGAAGATGTTCGGATGCTCGAAGAAATGAACCATACAGAAGTTAAAACACACACACAAGAGTTCTCATTTATTTTGCTCAGTGGAGGGTTTTCAAAAGCAGGTCATACAATTCGGGGTAGAAAAGTAAAGCCGAAGTGAGCCCTAATTAACGACACGAAGGAGCCCAACTGACCCTCCATGTTATTAATGCTCTGCTCATACTCCCAACTCCGCATGTCATGGTCGGCAAGCCTGAGGAGAAGACTTTTGCATTCTCCCTTAACTTCGGCGACCTTGGCCTCATGTTCTTCGGCGATTGTTTCCAGGTCTCGAACCAGTCCATTCCCGCGAGCTATGTCCGCGGTTATTTTGTCGAGCCGTTCTTCCTGCCAGTCGCTCTGAAGCCTCGACAGGACATTGCGGCGGTCATGCTCGCCGGTGGTCAGGGATAGGGCCAATTGCTCCACCAGATTTCTCCTCTCGCGAAGCAACGTCGCGACCCGCTCATTAGCAAACTCGACGGCCTTTTTGTAACTATCGGCCAGATAGTTGGTCAGCACCAAATGATCAGATCGATCCTCATAACGAGATCGCAAGACGTGAGCCACGAGAACCTCCCGATTAGCAGCACGGTAGGCCTCTAAGGAGTGTGCAAAGAGAGTCGGGAAAATTCTATATTCCCTCCCCAGTGTAGTACCTTCGAGAGAAGTGGTATCAAGGTCCTCGAGCAGGACACGGATTTCATCCTCGGTCGCAGAATGATCGGTTATGTGTGCGTAACCGCGGCCCAGTAGGTTATAAAGCTTTTCCCACTGGGCCAAGACATCAGTTGAAAAAGTGCGTACGGGAGAAGAGGCCATTTGCGTTGGGTTGGCTTGAGAATAAGACGAGTTTGACAGAGAGATTAGAAGGAAGAAGCTGATTATGCGAGAACGTTAACCTTCCATACATTAATTCCTCATTTTATAGCAACTCGGGGATGATGAAGGGTCTCAGTAATAAAGCCGGTGGAGCCCAGTTAGGGGGTAAAGCAGGAGGTCCCCTCACGAGAACCATTGGATTCGTTTCGGTCCGCGATTTCCGGCTCATCAATTAAAAGATGTAAAAGATTTGTCGGGATCACCATTATTAGAGTTAGGTGGGAGGTAAGCGCAACTATCGAAGAGAGCCCTAACAGGATTTGGCAGTTCCATCACGATTGAAAAGCTAAGCGAGAAATTCTAAGTCTTGAGGGGGAACGTTTGCCTAATGATGCTTGAAGAGCGTCTCCTGAACATACGAAGTCACTCGAAGAAAACTTTATAGGGAGTGAGCATACATGAGAGAGTGGAGAACTCTGAGTGGGCAAGAACCAATCAAACATTTCTCAATCCAACATATTTAAGAGGTTATTGTCAGCTGCTAGAGGCGACTGACTCAAAAATCTCAGAAATTGAACTACAGAGGGATCTCGAAGATTCCAAGATCAAGTCTAACGCCAAAACCATGGAGCCCAACACTTCTGGCAACGGAAATCAAGATCACGGCGACGACGACAACGACATCCACGATGTTCAACTCGGGAAAAGAAGACGTCCTCACCAATACTCTCAGGAGGAAACCCAAATGCTGGAAACCCTTTTCAGTAAAAGCCATTACATGAAAAAGAAGTGGAGAATTGAATTGAGCCGGGAGTTGGGGATTAATCAGTCGAGGATCCAGTTTTGGTTTCAAAATAGGAGATCCAAATCGAGGGCTCAACGCAAGCGTCAGGTGGTCGAGATTTTAAAGGAAGAAAACCAAAAGCTGCGAACAGAAAACATGAGGTATGAAAAAGCTCTCAATATTACCGTTTGCCCTCATTGCGATAACCTCGTCGCCCTCGGTAAGATGTTCCCCGATAAGCCTCACGCGATGATTGAAGACGTTCATTTACCACCTTACTCCCTCGGGGCATCTCCTGCTCAACCAGATTTTGCCGGAGTCACGCATGAGCAGGATGATCATACGAAGGTGATACAAATGCCTCCTGGGGGATGGGATTTGCATCGCTTTGATTGGAGTTATAGTTTCAAGGAGCTGGATGTTACCGCCGACCAGCTCAAAGCATATCAGCCTCATGCACAACAATTTTCGATAGGGTCGGGTCCTGCTGGAGATGAGTTAATCAGTCGTCAAGCCATCGATGCGATTTTGGGCCACGATAAGAGGAGGTTCGCTTGGCCCCCTGAACTGCATTCCAGATTCCTAGACGTGGTTCACCAAATGGGGATCGACTCAGCAACTCCGACGCGCATATTTAAGGCCATGAATGTACCGGGGCTTAGTAAGGAGCTGGTCAGGAATCACCTTGCTGCCTACAGAAAGCTATTAAAACAACGTCGAGCGGAGCTAAACCGGGAGGAATCCGTCTCGAGCCCAAAAGCTAGAGGCGACCGCCATTGTAATGCTCAGGCATCAAGAGATACCCGGCCAAATCTAAGCATCAATCAAGCTAGCAACCCGACCACCGGCAAACTGAAAGCTGATCAGAATGTCCTCCCAGGCCATTTCAACACTTCTCAAGAGCGCGTGTCACAAGTACAGCGAGTGCGCACTCCTCCATTCGAGCAACAGTCGGCTGGTGCTCTGCCTGCCGCTGGTCAACCCACGACAGACGATTTCTTCGATGAGGGGCTCGATACCTTGTTCAATCAGTGGGAAGCTGGCATGCTTGGACAGCCATGATCTAGCACCTAGCTCGGGGCACGATGGGTCGGTCACTACGAACACCCATAGGAAGAAGAGCATGTTCACGAGTGGATCACTCTTTTTATCCATTGTAAAGTTCCTATGGGAACATTTTTCTTTAATGGCTATAGTTAATTATGTATGAAAACCAACGCTATCGACGAACATCGTCATGCTCAGTTGTGATGATCCCTTGTTAGATTAAGTCTGAAACCAGAGACGGTCTTTAAAATTTTGAGTGGCTACGAACTCATTCCTCACCAAGCGCCCGGGATGCTGAAATGAAGAGTAACAGCATGCACAGGGAAAATGCCACTTTCGTTTGAACGATGAAAAGGGGTTGAGAGAAGATCATGGCGTTAATTCCCATGGAGCTAAATGAATTAAACAGAGTCATTAATTGCGGGTCCACCGCTGCTCCCCACGTTCTCGGGCCTAGCAAATCATAAAAGGCGCCGAAAGATTGTAGACCCACCACTTTGAAGACTGAACTAGGGGACGAGCGCATTACTCGATGAAATCGAATCAATGCAAGTGAGTTTGTGATCCTATCACGAGGAAAAAGAAAGGGGAATACAGACGATGAGTAATTGCAGGATCTCGGGAGGAGCGCTTGCTTGCTGGTCTTCATATGCAGCCTGAAGGATGGTTCCAGGACACGCACAATCACTTGAGAAAATTTCTAGAGTGAGCAAACACGTAAGAGCGAATTGAGAAAGCTGAGTGAACTAGATCAGCCCGAGATACCCCGATCCATCATGTTTAAAAGTTATTCCCATCTGCTAGAAACGTCCGACCTGGACATTTCTGAGCACGAACTGCTGGGAGACTTTGAAGATCCTGGAGCTGAATCCTGCCCGAAGGCCATAGAGACTGACTCCTCCAGCGATGAAATTCTAGGTTTCAGCTACGAAGAAGGAGTATACAATGATGACCGGAGTCGGAAAAGGAAGCAACTACAACGCCACACTCCAGGCCAAATCCGAGAGCTCGAAGCTTTCTTCAATGAATGCCCCACTCCAAGCAGACAACAGAAAATGGAGTTGAGCCGAAAGATAGGATTGGAGCTTTCGAAGGTCAAGTTTTGGTTCGCCAACAAACGAACCCGGGTGAAACAGCAATACGCAGACCATGAGTTACTGGTCCTGAAGGAGGAGAATGAGAAGCTTCAAGCTGAAAGCGCGAGATATAAGGAAGCTCTGACCAAGGCCACCTGCCTTAATTGTGGTAATCCTGTTGTCCTCGGCGAGGTGTTCCTCGATGAACCATCCCTGTTGACGAATAACGCTCAGCTGTTACCGTATTCTCCACAGCATTTTCCGACACAGCCAGATACCGCCGGAGATCTGCATGAGCAAGTCAACACCATAGGATCAACACCAACATCCTCTGAGAAATGGGATATGAATCATCACAGGGGGAATTCTCTTAATGACGAACTAGCTGTCGCAGCCAGCCAATCCAAAGTCGGTGAGTCCCTCCCTGGACAACTTTTGAAACGACTAGATCCCGTAGAGAATAGCTACCGAAGTATTGACGATATTTTGGGTGATAAGAGAACAAGGTTTTATTGGACCTATGAGCTTCACACCAAATTTGTTGATGCAATTCGAGAGCTGGGAGTTGATTCGGCTAGCCCACTACGCATACTCGAGATTATGAATGTGCCGGGGCTCTCTAGAATTAACGTTGAGTCTCACCTCAAGTACTATAGGAGATTGCTAAGGGATGGAAGGATAGCGTTAAACCATCATAAAGCCAGTTGGAGCTCAAGTGCTGGGCAGAGTTACAACCATGATGATTGGAGAGCCAAGAGCACCCAACCGTGTTTCAGCAATGACGGGATTAGCAGTCGTGTCAGCGACTCCTCTAACCCAAATCAGAATGCTCCGCCGAGCTATCTCAATACTCCTCAGGAGTATATGCCACAGTTCCAGCACATAGAGATTCCTCAGTTTGAGCGCGAATCAGTCATTAATGCTGTCATTGAAGTGGATCTGGCATTGGTAGAGAGTGCACATATGAACCTGCCGGTCATTGGAGGAAGTTCCAATTCGAGGGGTCAAATTGCTCACGGCGAGAGCAAAGAGAGGAATCCCTCGCCTGCAGTCGACGACACCCAATCTGGGCACCAAGGGCTAGAAAGAACAGGTGATCTCCTTGATGAGGAGCTGGACACTTGGATCAATACTTTTCAGGAATGTATGTCTCAACCCCAACAGGGCAATGATGAAGGTCCCAGCTCAAAAACTCCAATCCCTCACAACGAAGGCAATGAAAGAAATCTGCCCCCAACAATCGTTGATACCCAACTTGAACATCAATGGCTCGAAGACCCGAGCAATTTCCTTGGCGATGAGTTCAATCTTTGGCTCGATCAATTTGGAGCCGGAGGACCATCGCAGTGGTGACGCGAGGCCGGTGATCAAACGTCTGATGCAAGGCATGGCTACTCGATGAAAAATGCTTCGAGAAAAGGGGTTGAATACTCCTATTGCATATGTTGTTGATCGCACTGTAAGGTTCCCACGGGAACATCTTTCATTAATATCTAGAACTAATTGCGCGTGAGTGTCAACATCACCCTTTGAGCATCTTCAAGCCGAAGGCCGTGGATTAATCACTTAATCCGTGGAGCAAGTTCCATGAACCATAATTATCACCCGCTGAGCATAATGGGATCTACCCCTTCAACACGAAATACGTTTGGCCGCGAAGCCACCTATTTGGTAAAACGATGTATCGTTCCTAAACGATCTTCAATCGAATACCGAAGTAATGTCTCATTTCTTTCCCTTCTCAGGTGATAAACGTGGATAAATCACTCAAGGAGCCATTTGTTCGAATAACAGAACAGACGTTGCCTAACTGGGGGCAGATGAACCATTGATGTTGCAAACACTCCAAGAATGGATAGGCGGATTTGATAGATGTTGTTCATATCAATATGCAATATCAGAACGGGATGAGAACCAAGAGTAAAGTTGTATCGTTCCAATTTGTCTTGAATTTGAGAATATGAATTGATACTCGTTATTTATCCTTGACAGGGGAATCGCCTTACAGACGAACAGGTTTTCACATCCCATGTATTACCTGTTAGAATACATGACCAAGGGTAAATTGTATCGTTCTAATTTTTTGAAAAATTCGTGAACGTACAATAACATGTTTCTTCCGCATTTTCAGGATCTCCAGCCGCGGGGGACAGGTAAGTATCCCTTTCCCCAATCCATTGAAGATGTTAAATAAAAAACAGAGAGAAAAAGAAAAGCTTTCAGAATCTAATGTCTAGAAAAGACATAGAATTCAAACTTCATTGGCATTCATGTCTTAAAACAGGAGGTTATCTGAACATGAATAAGAACATGCATGGTGCATCATAAAATCCCCTTGACGGGTAAAATTTTTGGAGAAAATGAAAGAGATTTTTTCCAATCAAAAGTTCAAAACTTTTAAAAGGACGTTTTCTCAAAAGAAAAGAGGCAAAGCCTAGTCCAAACACGTCCTACACACACTGGAGAGAAGTGGAGCGGATCAGATAGCAAAATCTGGACCTACGAAAGTAGGGATTATTCGCAACGATTACATGGGTTGGGATGACGGAGGCATTCGTTTCATATCCCTCAAACACTACAGGTGACCGTTGATAAACCCTTTGAACGACGGTTTTCATTCTTAACCCTGTCAAGAACCACCCCACATCGGGGCAAAATGGAGGTGAGTCCAGCGGTATCAGGAGAAAATGGTTAGAAATTTTCTTGCTCGGACTAACATCAATCTTTGTGTGTTGTTTATATGGTAATCCAAGTGCCATAGGATGACGAGAAGCATTCATTTCTCTATCCCACACACCATATCCTTTGCACAGCCAAGTTGAGCCTGCAAATTCATTTCATAAACCCCTGTTGGTGATCATGGGATGTTTCAAGATGGAAACTGCATCACTCCAAGAACGGAAGAAATCAAGAGATGGGATTTATAGAAAAATCTCATATCGGCGTTTAAATGTGCTATGATTCAAGTTGTATATCTAGCACAATTTTCTGAACATCGTAGTTCCAAAGGAAAATAAAAGGCGGGATTTCAACAAAGAAAAAAATCCCCAGCATCAAGAAAAAGCAAAGTGCCTGGTAAAAGCAAGGCCGATGCTCGTGAAAACTATTTGATTGATCCCCAATAAAGCCTAGTTGGGAAGAGAGAAAAACCCATAAAGGAGTCAGATCAAGAAGACTGCTCCCCAAATGATGTCAGCCGTGGTGCAAAAACACGGACAGAATTGTCAATCTCTTAATACCACAAGAGACGTTCTCTAAAGGACTTGTGCACACCTCAAAAGCGGTTGCACACCTCAAAAATGGAAGATGCAGAATGGAAAAGACATGTGACAAATTGGCAATGATCACCAATGTCAAATCCTTCGTGATTTCTGGGCCAAAAACAAGCCTTTTTCGGTCCCCAATCCTACCAATGTTACAACCCTGAAACAGTCTTCTCTGACTAAGACACTTGGGTTAACATATAGCTTAGCTCGAAGAAGTACGAGCAAGACTCTTTCTTTCTCATTTTGCAGGGTTCTTGACTTGTAAACCCGGAGCAGATGGTGAAGATTTTCATTCGATGGCCTCGACTCCAAAGCGGGCCCCCCTTGAAAACCAATATCCAAGCCCAACATTACGGTCCCGTGGAAGACCTCCCGACCGATCAAAATGTATGCGCTGCGAATGAGCCTAAAACCTAGGCACAGGTCAGTAGGGAATTGAGTGCATCCCCTAAAAATCATCACCTCAAAACAGGTGAGATGGCCTCCTTGTCGAGAAATATTCCAATTGATGTTTTGAGCAAACTCTTTTTGGAAATTTTCAAACTGTTGATCCAGATTTTCCATACAAGGGATTTGTGATCACATTTGCATGTTGCAAAAATGTTTTGGATAACCTCCAGCATCAAAATGCACATCTCATGACTAAAGCTTAAGTCATAAAATTTTGTCAATTGGACAATTGCTGTCTTCTCAAAGATTACCAATATTTTCTTGGGGAAGAGAAACCCTTAAAAAGAAAATCCTTTTCAAAATCAGACAGTCTCATTGGACGTGGAGAACCCTCGTCATGAGACCCCTTTTCAAAATTCAGGTAGTCTCATCGGACGTGGAGAACCCTCGTCATGAGACCCCTTTTCATTTAGGCAGTCTCATCGGACGTGGAGAACCCTCGTCATGAGACCCCTTTTCAAAAATCAAGCAGTCTCATCGGACGTGGAGAACCCTCGTCATGAGACCCCTTTTCAAAATTCAGGTAGTCTCATCGGACGTGGAGAACCCTCGTCATGAGACCCATTTTCATTTAGCCAGTCTCATCGGACGTGGAGAACCCTCGTCATGAGACCCCTTTTCAAAGTCAAAACTGATGGTAGACACCGCCTGAAGGGTCAAACAAAGGTAGATACCGCCTGAAGGGTCAAATGAAGGTAGATACCGCCTGAAGGGTCAAATCAAGGTAGATACCGCCTGAAGGGTCAAAATAAGGTAGATACCGCCTGAAGGGTCAAATGAAGGTAGATACCGCCTGAAGGGTCAAATCAAGGTAGATACCGCCTGAAGGGTCAAAATATGGTAGATACCGCCTGAAGGGTCAAATCAAAGGTAGATACCGCTTGAAGGGTCAACACAAGGTAGATACCGCCTGAAGGGTCAACACATGGTAGACACCGCCTGAAGGGTCAAACAAAGGTAGATACCGCCTGAAGGGTCAAATGAAGGTAGATACCGCCTGAAGGGTCAAATCAAGGTAGATACCGCCTGAAGGGTCAAAATAAGGTAGATACCGCCTGAAGGGTCAAATGAAGGTAGAAACCGCCTGAAGGGTCAAATCAAGGTAGAAACCGCCTGAAGGGTCAAACCAACGGTAGATACCGCCTAAAGGATCAACTTAAGGTAGATACCGCCTGAAGGGTCAACACAAGGTAGATACCGCCTGAAGGGTCAGCTCAAGGTAGATACCGCCTAAAAGGTCAACCAAAGGTAGAAACCGCCTGAAGGGTCAAATCAAGGTAGATACCGCCTGAAGGGTCAATTCCAGGTAGAAACCGCATAAGGGTCAAACTAAACTTGAAGGTAGATACCGCCTAAAGGGTCAAATATGGTAGATACCGCCATAAGGGTCAGCTCATTGGTAGAAACTAAACTCAACCAAAGGTAGAAACCGCCTGAAGGATCAATACAAAGGTCTGATCCACCATACGGATCAAAATCCTTGGCAAATCCCAAAGCGTGGGATGCGCCTTCCTAGGGTTCCTACCAGTTAGGAATCCCATAATGGTATGACCTACCATACGGGTCAGAGCTTAATCTCCCTAGGATTTTCTATGACGAGTCCTAGGCATCTTCTTGAAAGTTGTCGCAACCGACAGCATCCGACAGGCGAGTTTCAGGTAAGTCTCTCTCATCCCGACCCATGTTCAAATTGTTAGAGCAAACCGGGGATTGATTTGAGCTTTTATCAATAGGCTTAAGGATCCGATGTCATAACATTTCTTCTCTCATTTTCCCAGTTGAGTCGGTTAGGAATCAGGTGCCACCTTATCTTTGAGAGAAACCTCTAACGAGATTCCTCTCAAAGAGGGGCAGCTGTTGACACTTGATTTTTTACCATTTATTATTGTGATTTTTATTCTTTAAAATTAATTAAAAATATCAAAAAAGGTCATAAAATCACAAAATCAACTTTGGAAGCCTTGGTTTAGCCTTAGGAACCAATTTTGAACAAAAAATATTTTTCGGTATTTTTAATATTTTTCGAGTTTATTTAATTATAAAAATACCCAAAAAATCATAAAAATACCATTCGTGGTCAGAAAAATACCTAAAAATATTCAATAATTTTGTTTTAATTTCCTCTTCAAGTGTGTCACTTTAAATCTCAAAAATTCGGCTCGGGTCACTATGTTCCTTCACAAACATAAACCCGAACCGAGCCTTAAAAAAAAAAATCCTTTTCGAGTCTTTTAGTTTTCAATTCTCACTTTTTATAAGCTATGACATTGGATTCTAAAGTCTTAAAGTGCAATTAGGTCAATTTGCCCTCCAATTTAATCAATTTTTACCAAAAGGGCTTAATTGCACATTTTTCTTTCAATTAGTCCCCGGTTTCACGGATGTATACGTATGCTCTATGTATTTATACGTCATACGTATTTATACATTATGCATATTTGTACTGTTTGGTAACCTCTTTAACTCTTGTAATAATAATAATGGTTATTATTTTTAACACCTTTGTTAGTGCCTTTTTTTAGCATTTTTGTATTGTGAGTGCTATTGCTAGTGCTATTTTTAAATAGCATTTTTGTATTATAAATTGTGAGTGCTATTGTTAGTGCTATTTTTAAATGACATTTATTTATCATAAATTGTGAGTGCTATTGTTAGTGCTATTTTTAAATGGCATTTATTTATCATAAATTATGAGTGCTATTATTAGATAGAATTTATAATTGTTAGTGCTATTTTTAAATAGCATTTTTGTATTATAAATTGTGAGTGCTATTGTTAGTGCTATTTTTAAATGTCATTTATTTGTGAGTGCTATTTTTAGATAGAATTTATAATTGTTAGTGCTATTTTTAAATACAATTTATTGGAAGGTATTTTTGGCTATAAAAGGATGGCAAGAGTTTTGAGGTTGAAGGGGGGAGACATTTTGTAGAGTGTGCAAATTTTTGAGAGCTTAGAGAGAAGAACACAAACACTCTCTATATTCTCATCATCTTGAGTGAGCAAAATATACTAAGTTCGGAATATTGATTCCGCATATTGCTAGCACAATTGTTGTGGAGTTATTAGTCGTCTCCCCGTTCGTCAATTGGTGGTGCGTCCGAACTAGATGCCTAACACTTGTGGAGGCTGAGATCGAAGAACATCGAACCGACACCTCCGTTCAAGCACGCTACGAGAGGTAATCTATTTACTCCCTTTGAGGCTTTGTGATTTTTTTTTTCGATTGAAATGCACGAAGTACGCCTCTGGAGATACATGTATGGGTTGTTATTTATTTCCGCTACGTGTTACGTGGATCCCAACAGTGGTATCAGAGCCAATCCTTAGGCGTTTTCGTGCATTTAATTGATTTTTGCAATTTTTGCAATACTATGGCCAATATGTATTAACGAATTGTTCGTCTTACATGGCTAATGGAGGTTGATTGTTTTTATATGATAAATTAATCAACGTAGCAAAAATTGAGACTAAATCAATTTTGAATCGAAAATTTATGGCTATCTTATTTTACGTAAAAATTCTGAATATGATTCAACGTAGAATTTTTATTGTGTCTTCCTAAGTTTTAAATTGTGAATTTATTACTTACGTGGAAGGGTGGTGATCATGGAAAAATCCCTAATCAATGTGATTGATGTATATATGAATGTATGATGATTATTTATATATTTGGGGTTGTAATTATTAAATGGAGGCTGCGTACTCCTTTTATTTTTCATGTAATCTTTATTTTTAGCATAGTCAATTGTTGATGTAAATGCTACGAGGATTACGTGGGGGAGCCTTTTAAGTCGGCGAGCTCTTTGGGGCCCAATTCTTGAAGAGTTCAAGAAACCAAGAAGAAGCGAAGAGCGGCTCTCCGTTATTAAAATATTAAAATGATTAAATGTGGTCTCATTGGCTCGAGACCCATTAAATCATAATTCCATGATCACCACGTAGGATAGATGTTTATGTGATTGACATCTATTTATTTATTATGATTACGTGAGCATGTTAAACTGGTTAATGTGCAAAGTCAGACTTACCTCACCCAAAATTGCGCCTGCATGAAATCCTAGTTAGGAAAATCACTCGCGTTAGGTACCGAAAGGGCGTTGGTAACGACACCAGCGTAACCAAGTCCCCGAACCCAAAAACTCTGGTTCCGTAGAACTGATCGATCTCTCCCAATCGATCAGTAAGGTTTCCGGTCTACCCTCCAAGAAAGACCGGTGGCGACTCCAAATGCATGCACAAGTTGCACATGCCACCACGACCACACTAAGGTCGAAAGCGATCGACTCTTATCGTCGAATCCTTCTGAAAAATACTCCCGCCGCGATTTGGTATGGGCCTGGGAGGGCCCGCGCCGATCCAAGATCCGCGATCGGTAATCCATTAGCCGCGTCCGCTTTCGGACGGGTCGCGACAGTAACATTTAAAGCATTCTCCACCTCTATACGGGCAGGGACCAGACCCATGCCTTAGACGACACAGGCGACACTTCTCACTTTGGCGGAACATCAGCTTCTTGATTGTACTCCTCCGGTTAGACGGAATGTGATACTTGTTGACAAACATGGGCCTCTTCTCTGACCAACGGTTATCCCTAGAAGAAAGCGCGAAGCGCGATCCAGATGCGATTGCTCTGTCAGTCCTGCTCTTCTCCACAGATTGAGCCCTTTCATACAATTTTCTATAACTCCTTATGTCTAGCGACACCAGTCGATCCTTAATCTCAGGTTTCAATCCATCATAAAATCTTCTCATCCTATTCAGAGGATCTCTAATCGTCCATGGTGCAAACTCAGACAGCTCGGCGAATTTCACTTCATATTGCTCTACTGTCAAATGGTCCTGACGAAGCTGCAGGAATTCAACCATCTTTTTCTCTCGCTTACAGTCCAAAAAGTACTTGCCATAGAAGGCTTCCACAAAGGCATCCCATACCGGGACCATACCTTCGGGGAAAATCTTTCCTTGTGTTACTTCCCACCACGCCTGAGCGTTACCTTGAAGTTGGTAAACGGCTAACGTCACCTTGTCCTCTTCGGAGCATCTCAACAGGGCGAATGCCTTCTCTATTTCTAAAATCCACCAGATTGCAGCCTCTGGATCTCCTATCTCTTCAAACTTCGGCGGTCCTAGGTCTAGAAACCTTTCCATCAACTCAGGTATTGGTCGTATACCACTCTCATTGCCAATCAATGAATCTTCATGTGAAACGGCGGTAGTATTAGCTTGACTACACCCTTGCTGTCCAGCTACAGCTCTCAAAGTTTCCAATGTCTGCAGGATCCCGTCCACTCTGGGACCTTCTTGAACTATCCTTCCACTAGACACTATCTCATTACGGTCGCTCATTATACAGGTAAATTTACAGAGTCCTGTCCACCCCAGGCAACACGTAATGAGATAACCAATAAACAATCAATAGCATAGATAACAAGCACATGCAAAAGCTTATAATCCTACTAACTATCCCAAATCCCAACGCTCCATATCACTCCAAGCCAATGACTAGATGAATCAGGCTGACCTTGCTCTGATACCACCTTGGGCGGGGATGTCACGCCTCGATTCTCGAGCCCGCGACATCCCTTGCCAAATCGCCACGAGGTCATAGAGATAGCTTCCCAGGCACGCTATCGACCTATCACTTAACTACGCATGCGGAAACGTTCTAACTCCCTGACAGCATAAACAAACAGGGATAGAAAAGTAGGCAGTCACAATCGACATTCACAAAATGAAAATCCCAATTCATACATACCAGCAAACCAATCAAGACCTTATTCATACTAACGAATGTACACAACCTCATACTTCGGGGCGACTAGACAAAACCTCAAAAGGTCACTTGGTCAGGTGAGGTCAACTTCTCACTTACTTCAATAGACTACTCGAACAGCCAATCCATGGCGTCCACGAGGCTTCGTCACTTGAGACCTGAAATTTTTTCCCACGACGGGGTGAGAATAAATCTCAGTGAATCAAGCCTAAGCTCGGTTAGGAAACTGAT
The DNA here is from genome assembly GCA_021437785.1 of Rhodomyrtus psidioides. NCBI lineage: Eukaryota > Viridiplantae > Streptophyta > Magnoliopsida > Myrtales > Myrtaceae > Rhodomyrtus > Rhodomyrtus psidioides. The sequence goes on along the minus strand of JAILYB010000134.1, from coordinate 1,328,317 downwards.
TCGCTGAGGGCAACCTAACCGAAGCTCACAAATCACACATGCACATATAGCAACTATCCACAGTTAACAATATAACCATCATCCACATGCACACTTACCAGCTTCAGCCATACATAATGCAATGCTCGACATGACTCAGCAGTCAATGTCAATTAGTCACTCAATCACAGCATTACATCCACCAGTATGCACAGGACATTCACCAGGACAATGCACACGACACAATAATAACTCGAACACAAGTGAGTATGAACTTCCGTCTTCCTACTCCATTCGTCCCATTCCAAACGTCGTAGTCGGGATACGCTCATACTTACCCATGTACAAAGTTACATTACATTCAATTCTTTTATTAACGATGATCGTGCCACCGGCACATGAGAGGATCTACGCGAAAGATGGCGTGATTCGACTCTCATAAATAACGCGATCTAACACCTCAGTGTGATCCAGCGTTCTACTGGTAAAACCAGGCTACGTTCCTTTACTCTCGGCAACGGCTACTACAAGCGGTGTATCCAGTGCGTCTGGCATGGCACCAGCAAGTAGGCATCCCTATACGGGGCGTCGGTCCAACCTTCATTGCGACCGGCATCCAACCAACTCTGCATCCGTACTAGTTAACACCGGATTAGAGCTGTCGTGCTTCCGGCAAGTCGTTTGATTCCATCAGATTGGTACGACACGAACTTGCCAGGAATGCTCATCGTTATCCTCATATGACCATACGATCCACATCCAACAATCAACCCATTTCATTATCTTTGGTTAAAGCCAGATACTCATTCAGCATGTACAAATCTTGGCCAAATTCCATTTTCATGCTAAAATATGTATTTTGACTTCGCACACGGTCATATGCAAATGCAGACTAACCACTAGTCACCACTCACAGGGTGATTAACCCCCAATCAACGATCGACGCCAAACAGTCAATCCAGCCAATCAATCACACCATCCAACGAGGCAATCAACACAAATACGAACAATCAGTCCGATTAGGCCACATAAAGGCTCGAGTTCATGCAATAATTATTTATTAGTCAATCCGACTTAAACGTCGTCGATCGTTCGCTCGTCTCTAGCCTATCGCTCGCTCGCGATCAAACAGCGGCAATCCATTGCCCAATCAATAAATCAATAATTTTCTAACAACAACTAGCCACAGACAGTTTAATCAATCCGGCTAACCAAATCGATCGGCCATTTATCCTAATCCCAATTTCTATTTAGACCGGCCCCAATCGTGTACCTAAATACCACAATTGACTAAATGACTAATCCTAGACGCAATTAGCGCCCTAACCAAGGATTAGGGTCAACTCACTTCCAATTTAAGCTCGGGCAGTCTCTACGGCGACGATGCGGGCGGCTATGAACTCACGAACTTCAGTGAGGCTCGAAATTCTTCTCGGCGACTCACGGATCACGGCTCAACTTCCTCGGACAACGGCCCAAACCCACGGCCCACAGGCCACAACTCTCGGCCAACTTGGCCCACGGACCAGGCACAGTGGCCCAGTCACTCGGCCCACCTTGCAGGACACGGCCCAGGCCTAAACAGGCCACGACCCAGTACGTTGGCCCACAAACCAGGCCCAAAACAGGGCAGGGGCGATGGCGGGGCTGAGGTGGCCGAATCGACGGCCGACTGGTGGCAGCCGGCTCGAAGGTCGACGGCGGAGGCTTGGGGGAACTTCAGGGAAGCTGATGGAGGTGATGACGGTGGCGAAGGGCGGCCGGAGGTGGCCGAACGGGAGCGGAACAGAACCGGGCGCGCGAACAGGGGAGATCGGCCGGGAATAGGGGAGGGTTTCGAGGCGTTTTCCGGCAGCCACGCGCAGCGGCGAGCTCCGCCGAGCTCAGGGGCGACGGGGATGGGCTTTGGGAGCTCGTTGGTTCGGCCGGATCTAAAGAAATACCGGACCACGCATGAAAACAGGGCACCGGGCTTCTCGGGCCTGTTCGCGACTGTCCCGGCTGTCGATCGGTGGCGGGATGGCTTCGGCTTGGTCGAGGGGGAGGTGGTGAGTGACGGTGGTGCGGTGGTTGGGTCCGGCGACGCCACAAACGGCCGGGGAAGGGGCTGGAGTGGCTCGGGTGCAGGGGACAGAAAACAGGGGCAGCTTCCCGCGGCGGTTTCGCGGTCTTCCGGCGGCTGATGACGGCGGCAAAGGGGTCAGTGGTGCCGGCGACGTCTGGCTGAAGGTGATGGCCGCCGGTGGTGAGGTGGTGGCGCGCCAAAACGACGGAGGAAGGAGGAGGAAAGGAGGAGGTGTCGATCGGGCAGGGGAAAGCAGCAAGAGAGAGAGAGAGCAGATGGAGGGTGATCGTGAGAGAGAGGGCAGGAGAGAAAGAGAGTGATGGGAGAGGGAGTGGGGCCACAATGAAGACTTTTGAGGATAATTTATCCTTTAGTGCAAATATCCAAGGGCAATTTGGTCATTTGGCTAATCGGGATTGGAACGAATTTTTCGGTACAACGGACGAAGGGTATTTTGGTGATTTCATAGGCTAGGCTCGGTCAGGATTAGGCTCGGGTCGCGAGGATTGAAATCCTAATTTACGGCGACTAGGAATTTTGAACCTAATTTAAACCGACTGAACTTTAAAATTCATCCAAACTTCGCCTTTTTAGTCCTTTCGATCCAATACATTTTAACGACTGGATTTCAATCTTAATCCATTTTATCGAATTCAAGGACTTCACCGAGGTCGGATTCCTAGGGCGTCACACGTCCCCTCCAGTACGTACTTTGAGATTTTGCGAACGTCTGTCTCCTAGGATACAACGGTTAAGCAGCGATAGAGGCAAGCACAGCACTACAAAGCTTCCGACGAACTTGAACAACACGAGAACACTATCGAAAATAATGCAAATGCAGATAATTCAAAAGAGAAAGAAGTGATTTTCGTAGTTCGTAGTTCTTATGTTCGTTGTTTCTGAAACAGAACGAGAAGCCACCTATTTATAGGCTAAGCGGGGCATTGCAAAAATAAAGAATAACGGCTAAATAAATTCTGCCGTTTAGAGCCGTTATTTATTTAATTCTGTAACCACAGAATTATAACAGCCGTTACTTAGTTAATACCATTAACACACCGGTAAATAACTTAAGAATGGTTAACGGCTTGAGTTGGAAAAAATTAAAACATAAGGTAAAATTGGGCTTGTCGCGAGGCCCACTTTCCGGTCCTGCATTCGCGTACGCAGGTCGTGCGCTCGCGCCCAAGTTCAACTTGTCGGGGTTCGGGATTTGCATCCCCCTGCGCGTGTGCGCGAGGCATTGTGCTTTGTTATAATAGTTACCACTCAAAGAGAGCGTATCCATATATAAATCACTTCAAGGCCTTCTTCCTTTCCTATGTGGGACTAGTGCTTTGTATCTTCCCACTTCCAACTCAATGGTGTTCTTTGAGAAACAATTCCCCATTCACTCACCTATCAAAATACCTCATATTTTCCAACAATCCCTCACATGAATGAAAATTATTTTGGTTTTGACTCTGTGATAGTGTTCAACAAATGAAGCCTGCATAGGATAGGTAGGTGTCACCCTTTGAACCTTCCCTTGTGAAAGTATATTTAATTTACCAGCTGTCCAGTAGACATGATGTCCTTGAACTGTCATGCTTTCTTAGTAAATGACACATACACTTCACACATGAATCATCTAAACGTTTGTTCAGTTCTCATAAGTATGTTCGTTTTGGCCATGAACATCGTCCTAGTTCTGCGAGAGTTTCTAAAGAATTCAGCCCTCAATAATTCTCCTTTGAAGCGGCCCCACTTCTCTCTCACATAGGTGATTACTTAATATTGAGTAATTGGTTTACTCCACTTAAGAATCATTAAAGCATAATTGCTATCATTTTCCTGATAAACCACCACAATAATTGGTTTTTCTCCATATATCTGAGGGATATCAAATCACTATTTCTTTTATAGGAATGGTTTGAGGGATAGACCCCCACAGTGATATCATTCAGTTCATATAATTAGGTTGTCCCTTTGAACCTAGATCTTGGGATCTCCAGTCAGCTAGGTTGGGTTTTCCTTTATATCAACTTTTCTGTAATGGGCTTAGTCCTATTCCTATTGTTGACTTTTCAACTAACTCTCTGTTTAACCCTTTGGTTAGCGGATCTGCAATATTATCCTTTGACTTTACGTAGTCAATAGAGATAATTCCAGTTGAGAGTAGTTGTCTAATGGTATTGTGTCTACGACGTATATGTCTAGACTTGCCATTATACATGTTACTCTGTGCTCTTCCAATCGCAGATTGACTATCGCAATATATACAGATTGGTGGCACAGATTTTTGCCATTTTGGAATATCCTCTAAGAAATGGCGTAGCCATTCAGCTTCTTCACCACATTTATCCAAAGCTATAAACTCGAATTTCATTGTGGATCTGGTTATAACAGTTTGTTTACAGGATTTCCAAGATACAGCCGCACCTGCCAATGTGAAAACATATCCACTAGTAGATTTTGAGTCTTTTATATCAGATATCCAGTTTGCATCACTGTATCCTTCTAATATAGATGGATACCTGGTATAGTGCAGGCCATGATTCCGAGTATACCGTAGGTACCTGAGTACTCTCACTATTGCTTTCCAATGGTCAGCTTTCGGATTGCTCGTATATCTACTCAATCTACTAACAGTATATGCAATATCTGGTCTAGTACAACTCATTAAGTACATTAGACTTCTAATGATTCTCGAGTATTCTACTTGAGAAATACCCTCTCCTCTATTCTTGATAGATGAAGACTATTGTCTAATGGTGTTCTAGCAATACCAGAATCATTCTTGCTGAATTTTTCAAGAATCTTGTCCACATGGTGTGACTGATTTAAAACTAAACCTTCTGACGTTCTTGTAATCTTAATCCCTAAAATCACATCAGCAAGTCCCATATCTTTCATGTCAAATCTTGAATTCAACATATTCTTGGTAGATTTGATCATTTTGTCATCACTACCAACAATGAGTATGTCATCCACATACAGACATAGAATGACATATCCATTCTCTGTCTCTTTAATGTAGACACATTTATCACATTCATTGATTTTAAAACCATTGGTAATCATTGCATTATCAAACTTTTCATGCCACTGCTTTGACGCTTGTTTTAGACCATACAATGATTTTACCAATTTACAGACTTTCCTTTCTTGTCCTGGAACTACAAAACCTTCAAGTTGTTCTATATATATTTCTTCATCGAAATCACCATTTAGGAAAGTGTCGCGACCCTCTCGCGGAGCGGGGGAAGGGGGTTAATGGTTCCTTTCTTGTCCTGGAACTACAAAACCTTCAAGTTGTTCCATATATATTTCTTCATCGAAATCACCATTTACAAAAGTGTCGCGACCCTCTCGCGGAGCGGGCGAAGGGGGTTAATGGACCGCCCGATGGCTGCCTGATCGGACGCGGGCCTCTCCCAAGGTCCATCACCCAAATCGCAACGGCTGGATATACGTGGTCGACCTTCGGTGCTGTCTGGTGACATGTGATATGTGTGCATGCCAAGGAGCCGCCACCAATCATTTCGTGGAGGGTACGAACGGGAACCCTATCGAATAGTTGGAAGCGGTCTATTCGATTCTGCGAAAATCAGAGAAGTGGGTTCGGGGACTTAGTTACGCCAATTATCAGAGTTGACGCCCTCTCGGTACCTAAGCTGAATGGTTTATCTAATCATATGATTTCATACAGATGAATGGGGTACATCCTAAATCTAGGAGTTCACGCAGATGGGAATGGCTACCCTATCACTCACAATCATTAAAAGTAAATGTGCAAATCAAGGATCCAGTACATGCGGATAAAACACATGAAAGCAGCATGGCATCCCTAATGAGGCCCTATTAGCCTAGAGAAATATCAATCAAGGCTTCAAAGTGATTTGGACATGATTCGCCCATGAGGGGCAGAATCGTAATTTTGAGAAAATTGAGGATAATTTGCCCTAAAATGGAAAAATTATCATTTCAGATGAAATATGCTGTCAAAATAGGGTGGAAATGGGATTGGCAATCAAATTCTTCAATTTCTTATTTTTCGAGAATTTTCAGAATTTTTTCGGAATTTTAAAAGTGATTTTACCCCTGGAGGGGTAAAATCGTCATTTTGGACAAAGATGAGAACTGAAAATCTCAAATATTAGGGTTGGTCGCCCACCTGACCCAAACCCTAACTTTAAGCAATTTTCAGGACTCGATTGGGACAAAAAAGATGATTTTCCCATTGAGGGGGAAAATCGTCATTTTGAGAAAAGGGACAAGACTCGAAAACCCAAGCCTAAGAATTGAACGCCTAACCGACCCTAATTCTTACCTTGGCATTATCATTCTTATCTCGCATATACAGCAGAGGCGACTTACCCCTAAAGGGTAATATCGTCAAGTCTCGGAAGAACGGATAAGAAACCCCAAAAATAGGGTTGACCAGTTATCTGTGGTCAATCCTCAATTTTTGGGGATCTCTGGAGTGTCTAGGATTTGCCCACAATTTTTCCACATTTTTTGGAATCTTCTGGAATTTTCTAGCATTTTTTTTGGATTTTCTAGGATTTTTCTGATTTTTTTTTATTTTAAAAATCATTTTCTATTTTTTTATTTAAAAAAATAATATTATTCGGACCGGGTCAACCCGACCCACTCGGTTCGGAACCCGGCCCAGACCCGGACCTGCGAAACCTACGGACTAAAACGACGCCGTTTCTACGTTTTTGATTTTCAGATTATTCGAAATTAATCCAACGGTCCACACTGAACCGTGTGGCTAATCCGCGCCCGTTGGATCTGATTACTAGAACCTACGGTCTAGATTAAACGAAGACTCGACCTGAGCCGTTTGATTGACTTACTAAAACCTACGGCCACGATTAGAACCTGAGACTTGATCTGAGCCGTTCAATCCTACTAACCTAAACGACGCCACTTGACCCTTTATCTAGACGGCACCGTTTTAGCTGGTTTTGATTTTTCGATTTTACAACATTTTCGAATAATCATAATTTCTAATCGGACGGTCACCATTTATTAAATTCGATTATTCTCATCCGTTGAATTCTTTTTATTCGAATAACAGACTCAACGGCCATGCTGACTCGACATCCACATGGACCAGTCACGTGTTGCCACCTAGACCTTTGACTCGTTGACCTCGCCACGTACGCATCGTCTTCAACCTCGCGCCTGCAACTTGGACGAACGGCTGTGCTCCTCCGGCGGCGATCCGACGGTGGATCCTTGATGAAATCATGCGAGACCAACGGCAATCGACTTGTGATCGTCTCCAGTTTAACATATCTAAGAATCGCAGCATCTCATTCGCAAAATCACGAGTATCAAGCAGAGTTCCGAGTGTTGGATCTAGCAATATCACCTAGATGGGGGGTGAATAGGTGATTCTGAATATAATTGAAATTTCTTGCGGAATAAAAGACAATTCAGTGTACGATTAGAATCAGGAACAGCAAAACAGTGTGCAAAAGTCTAAACACAAAAGTAAGAGTTTAGAGTAGAGAATATTGCACACGACGATTATAGTGGTTCGGCTTAGATTGAGCCTACATCCACTCTCCCACGATGACAGCCGATCGGCTGGATTTTCACTATATAGAATCAAGAGAATTACAAACACTCAATCACTTGGTTTTTTTCTCTCACAGATTCTCACAATGAATAAGATTTTGAGTACTCAGAATATTTTCGGGTAAGACTCGGATTACGCTTGCACTTTGGATTGTTGTTCGCCCTCTTCTCTTCAGTCCATCATAGTTCTTCTTTTATACTCCCATGCCTCCAAACTAGCCGTTGGATTCCCAGCCAAGGGATCGCTCTTCAATCCTTGATTGGACGCCATCAATCGTGATTGAACGAGATTGTATCTCCAGAAGATATGTAGACCGTTGAGAAAGATATTGAACCCTTCTGATTCAGTTGCCCATACAACTAAATCTCCAGCTTCCATAAGTGTGGTAAGTCTGAGTTGGTTCCCGAAAGGATATTCTTTAGAAGGTAATATCCCATTGTAGAAAGTCCCTTGATTGATTGAAAGGAACATCAGATCAATCGAATATCACAAGCTTCAATAGGAAATCTCGCCTTGATCAGAAACCTGTCATTCGTGGGTCTTCGCGTTTTGGAAATGCAGAAACTGATCATCTTTTATTTTCGTCTTAATAAGAAAACTTTCCTAAATGATCAGTTAAGTTGGAATGGTAATACGGAGATTAGATGCGGTCCATCTGTCACTGCATGTGGATCGTCAAAAGCACTTCCATCTGACCACGTCAGAAGCACTTCCATCTGACCCTTGGTCCAGAAGCACTCCATCTGACCCTTCGTCTAGAAGCACACCATCTGACCCTTGGTCCATGCGACAAAATTAGATCCACTCAACCTGCTGCTTACTCATTCTTTTTGCATCATAAAACGTTAAGCAATTCCTTTTGATAGTTTTGTCAGAATCAAAATATAGGAGAATTTCCACAACACCGAGTACGGCCATGGGAGTTCGATCACTCGACTAACACAAAATCATTGCAATTCCATCACAGGATAGCATCAATCGATGTTCAGGAGACTTACCTCGAGCTCCGATTGAGCTCGCTCGGCCCAGATTTGGCTGGGCAAGAATGGACAGTGTTCGGCAATGGAGGTTGGATTGGGAGACTCAATTCGAGGTGTGCAAGTGAAGTCGATGCAAAATAGATGTGCGACAATGGTCAGTGATGTTCAAGGAGCAAAACGCATATAGTAATCGCAAGAATGAACAAGAAATGCATGAGTCGCCATTGAAGTGCAGTGAAGAACTCGAGGCTGTGACTCACCTGTTTTCATGGGTTCCACGTACGTGGCCGACGGCGATCGACTCCGGGGACTTTGGACAACCTCCTGACGACCTCGTGGAGCTTTGGTTTAGCCTGGGAAGGCCCAACCGGTGCTCTGCAATTCGAGCTCCAACCTTCGACCACCGCGAGGGAAGGTGAGCTCTTTCTCTCTCGTTCTCTCTCTCTCTCTCGATTCAGTTTTCTCTTATCGAACTGAATTTTCCAACCACTTTAACTGAAAGCCCCCGTAAGCTTATATCGCCCTTTGAGTTTTGGCGCCAAATCGGGGAACAGCCAACTGACTCGAATGGCACGTGCCATCATGTGATTTTAGGTCCAATCGGCGTCGGGGACGATGGGCATCTCGTACGATTCTGTTTGGTCATCCGGCGGGTCTCATCCGGCGTGAATTTAGGATGAATTTGGCCTGCGTTTGGGTAAATGTTGACTTTCGCAGGTCCGTAGTTTGATCGGCCGATTGCTCCCTGCTCCAGTGGCCAATGATCATCATTCCGGCTCCAATCGACGGGGAATGGCCTAAAGAACTAAACGCCCACCATTGCGTCTTCAATTGAAGTTGATTAGTCTGTCAATTTCCCCGTCAAAGTTCGACCATTTACTGTTCATTCGTGCAGGTGCCTGAGGAAGACGATGACACTGTAGCGGACCGGTCCGACCGGCGGTCAGACCGGTCTGAACCGGTCCCGACTTGCAATTTTCCAAATTAAACCCAAATTAATAGGAATTTTTTGCAATTGAACCTCAGAATCGAACTTAGGGCATGGATTATATCTAAAAATGTGATTTTGCCCAAAAGTTCATATCAATTTCTATGAAAACCCCAAATTTTCATGTAATTGTAAATTGGGGAATTGTGCAATTGAAGGTTCAAATGATCGAATTGGGCCAAATTACTTATGCCAATTGATTCAAAATAGTGAAAACCATTGGGGAGTATGTTTAATTTGCAATGATAGTCCTTGAATTGAAAGTAATTTCAAATATGCCCAATATTCAAGGATAAAAAATGCAATTAAGTATGCAATTTTGCCAAATTCATGAAATTGGGTAATTTGTGCAAAAAATTGGGCTAAATGACAATAAGAGACAATTATATTGAATGTCAAGATCCTAAAAAATGCCAAAATTACAAATTAAATGACTCAATTGATATTTTTTTTCTCAAATTCAATTACATGTGTTACAAAGGAACACCTAAAATTGAATCTGATTTTGGATTTTTTTTTTTTTTTGTGAGGTCAAAAAGACAAGGGATTTAAAAGAAAAATATTGGCTATTTTTCTATATTTTTGTGACCTCGAATGCTATTTTTTATGATTTTTCTAGTATTTTTCTATTTTCTAAAAATACTAAAAAATACGAAAAATTATGAAAAATTATTTTTTTTGTCAAAAATGGTTCCTTAGGCTTGGCCAAGGCCACCAAAGTTGGTTTTGCAAATTTTTTGACTTTTTTATGGATTTTCCATGAATTTTCTAAGAAATAACCAAAAAGGGTTGATCTAAAATTAGGTGTCAACAGCTGCCCCTCTTTGAGAGGAATCTCGCGAGAGGTTTCTCTCAAAGACAGGTGACACCTAAGTCTAGATCGACTTTACTGGGAAATAGAAAAAATGGATCTTGACATCTAATCTTTCTTGTCCCGCTGGTGAATGCTCCACTCATTTCGTTTCAGTTGATGTGAGAGAGATAGAGACAGGATAGAGATACTCACATGTTACTTACCTGCCTGACGCTCGTGCGGCGTGCGCAGTCTATAGAGGGTTCAAGTGGATACCTAGGGACTCATCTTTTGAGTATCATAAGGCGATTAAACTCTAGCCTGTATGGTAGGCCGTACTAGAATGTGATTCCTATATTTGACAGGAACCTATGAATGACGCACCCAGGCTCTTAGGGATTGTCAGGGGTTTTGATCCGTATGGTGGATCAGACCATGAATAGGACTCCTTTCTGCTTGGAACCTATAGATGACGCACCCAGTCTTTTAGAGATTGTCAGACATTTTGATCCTTCAGGGGGATCAGGCCGCGAATAGGACTCCTTTCTGCTAGGAACCTATGGATGACGCACCCAATCTCTTAGGGATTGTCGAACATTTTGATCCTTCAGGGGGATCAGGCCGAGAATAGGACTCCTCTCTGCTAGGAACCTATAGATGACGCACCCAGTCTCTTAGGGATTGTCGAACATTTTGATCCTATATTCTAAAGAATTAACTAGGGTCTATACAAATGAGGTGTGCCTAACCCATAGACTTCACCACATGAGCTATTCTGGGTTTAGGGGTTACCTAGAACCCCATAGAAAGCTGATTCTGAAAATTATCCCTTCGACATGCGAAGCGTTATTTCGGGATTTGGAGATTCCAAGTATCCTGCATAAGACTTGAACCTGCAAAAAATTCTGATAAGATTCTTCTGGGATCTAGGGGTTACCTGAAATCTCGCAGAAAGACGATCTTGAATATTGTCTTTTCGACATCGGAGGTGGCATTCTGGGTTCTGGGGGTTCCAGGCATCCTGCAGAAAACTTGAACCTGTAAAACTGAAATCTCACATAGAGATGACTCTGAAGATTATCCTTTTGACATTGAAGGTGACATTCTGGGATCTAGGGACTCCAGGTATCCTTTAGAAAGCTCAAACCTATAAAACTGAAATCTCATATAGAAATGATTCTGAAGATTGTCCTTTTGACATTGAAGGTGACATTCTGGGATCTGGGGACTCCAGGTATCCTGCAGAAGGCTTAAACCTACAAAAACTTTTCATAAGAATGTATCTTCCTAAGATATGGGGTTACCAGGGATCCTGCAGGAGAATAGACTTGAAAGCTCTTCTTCACGGAGCAAGGCATCCTTCTAGAATTCGGGGTCACCATGAGTTCTAGAAGCTTAGACCTGAGGGTTCATTCCTCATTTGCCAAGATATTAGCCCTCTTGAGGTAATGACAATTATAATGTAGGTAAAAGGCTTCATTTTAACCTACGCAGTTTATGTAAAATGGCTTAGGACGTCGGAGGTTATCCAAACATCTCGAAGCATGCAAAGACGATCGAGGATCCCTGTGAGGCATATCCTGGATCGAACAATTTGAAGTTTCCCAACAATGCTTGCTTTCGAGCATTCTATTGAAATATCTCTGTCAGAAAGGTCTTCTCACCACTTTTCCTGACTTGGTCTTTTCACAATTGGAGCACTTGAATTTCCTAATACCCTGCACCTGGGTTTTCGGGACCATTCGCAGCGCATACATTTAGATCAATCGGGAGGTCTTTACGGGACCGTATTGTTGGGCTTGGATATAGCTTCCGAAAGGGGACTCACTTTCTGAGTCTGGTCTTTTGAACCAACCAACTTTCCTCGTCTGCTCCGAGTTTACAAGTCAAAAAACCTGCAAAAATGAGAAAGAAATAATCTTGCTCGAACCTCTTCGAGCTAAGCTTAAGCATTAAACCCTATGCTAACCCAAATGCTTTAATCAGAAAAGACTTCTTAGGGTTGTAGCATAAGTAGGATTGGGGACCGAAAAATGCTTGTTTTTGGCCCAGAACATGTGAAGGGTTTAATATTGGTGATCACTGCAGATTTGCTGACGATTTGGTACCTTGTGATTCAAAGGGCGTCTTCAGTCTTTGAAACGCATTGGTATTCTTTTGAAGAACTTTTTTCTTGCGCTAGCGTGGCGTCAACATCCGAATGTGACATTATCAAATCTCACTAGTGACCTATATATAGGTATCATGCCATCTTTTGGCATTTACAAGATCAAACACGTGATTTACAAGTGTACAAGCATTTGGACGGGCATTGGTTTTTCTTTTACCAGGCACTTTGCTTTTTCTTGATGCCCAAGGATGGAATTTTTCTTTCACCCTTTTTCTTAGGTCCCTTCTTTCTCTTTTAGGAGCCAGGATTTTTCAAATGAATGTGCTAGAGGTACAACTTGACTCTCAACACTCAATCATTAGTCTGAGGATTTATATAAATCCTATCTTTCGAATTTTTCACTCTAGAAGTGGTGTCGCTTCTGTCTTGGAGTATGTACTGATCACCAACAGGTTTATGAAATGAATGTACAGGCTCGACTGGGCTGTGCAAAGGATAAAAGTATATAGGATAGCGAAACGAATATTTTTCGTCATCTTAAAGCACCTGAATCACCATAGAAGTTAAAATGACAAGCACCACACGAAGATTGATGCAAGTCTGAGTAAGAAGATTTCTAACCATTTACCTCCTGATACCGCTGGACGTACTTCCAGTTTTGCCCTAATGTGGGGTGGTCCTTGACAGGGGTAAAGAATGAAACCGTCGTTCAAATGGTTATCAATGGTCACCTGTAGTGTTTAGGATAGAGAAATGAATGCCCCTGTCTTCTCGATCCATGTAATCGATGTGAAGGGCCCTTGTATCCTCAGATTCGGGTTTTCCTATTCTCACTTTTCTCTCATCTTTCGAGTGTATGTAGGACGTGTTTGAATCAGGTTCGACTTTCATTTGGAGGGATATTCCTGCTAGATAGTCTAAGCAAGCCATGTTTCTGGAAAAATCAGCTTGTTTTTCTCCGGGCGTTTTTACTCCACAGGGGATTTCAATGATGCATCATGCATGCTTTGGACCATTTCTTGATTTTAATAGGTGTGCAATAAATGCAATGAATTCATTTTCAGAAATAATGTTTATTCCTGAGCCCAAGTATGTGAATGTTCAATCTCTCGTTCTTTTCATCTTACAGGAAGTGGGAGATACTTTACTGCGCTCTTCTTTTGCTGTCTTCCATCTTCATCACTCATTCCTGCATGTAAGATAGAAGAGGCATCCTTGTGAGTGAAAGATGGTTTAACCTTTGATGGAACAGATACATATCACCTGGTGCTTGGTGTCGAGGTCCCTCCTGTCCAGGGTTCTGCTCGAATGAATCCGATTTTGAGTTCGCTTCTTGGAACCCTGCAAAAATAAGCACATGCCAGTGTATGCGTGGATGCATGACATGCTTATGCAATGATTGTCAAGATTATTTGGATTGATTCTGGACAAGCCGCATGACCAAACTATGATTTTATTTCAAGGGTAATACTTCTTCACAGCATCAGAGTTTACAGGGTGCCCCAATTCTTCTCCCTCAGAGTTTACAAGAATCAATGCTCCTCCTGTGAGAATCTTCTTGACGATATAAGGGCCTTTATAATTTGGGGTAAACTTGCCTCCCGGATGGACAGTACTGGGCAGAATCTTCCTTTCCACCAAGTCGTTCACTTCGAAATTTCTAGCTTTAACTTTTCGATTAAACGACTTGGCCACCCTCTTCTGGTAACTCTGACCACAAAAGATTGCTCTAAGACGTTTCTCATCTATCAAATTCAGCTGTTCATATCTGAACTTGGCGTACTCTGACTCGGAGACTTTACCCTCTGATAAGATCCTCAAAGAGGGGATCTTAACTTCCACGGGTAGGACCGCTTCCATCCCATACACCAGGCTGTAGGGAGTTGGCCCTGTAGAGGTCCTAATTGAAGTTCGATATGCCATTAAGGCAAAAGGTAGCCTCTCATGCCAATCCATGTAGTTTTCTGCCGTTTTAACTAAGATCCTCTTGACGTTCTTGTTGGCTGCTTCCACTGCCCCATTCATCTGCGGGCGGTAAGGGGATGAATTCAGATGTCGAATACCAAAGTAATCCAGCAGATCATCGACAATCTTGTTGTTCAATTTGGATCCATTATCTGTAATGACTGCTTGAGGGGTACCATATCGAGAGATTGTGTCTCTTTTAATGAACCTTACCACGTTTCTCGCAGTGACATTCTTGTAAGAACTGGCTTCTATCCATTTTGTGAAGTAATCAATCGCCACCAGGATGAAGCGATGACCATTTGAAGCCGCGGGATTGATAGTCCCTATCATGTCTATCCCCCACATAGAAAAAAGGCCAAACTTCAGACATTTGATGCAATTCATTCGGGGGCGCATTAATCTTATCGCCGTATATTTGGCACTGGTGACATGACCTGACATGTTGACAACAGTCTGATTCGATGGTCATCCAATAATAGCCAAGCCGCATGATCTTCCTGGCGAGGAGGTGACCGTTCATGTGAGGCCCACATATACCTTCATGGATCTCCTTCATGAGAATATTTGCTTCTTTGGCATCTACACACCTTAACAGAATGGAGTCAAATGACCTTTTGTACAGAATTCATCCACTGAGGAAGAACTTGCTGGCCATCTTGGTTATGTATCTCCGGTCTCTTGCCTCACATTCTATAGGAAACCCCCATTTTGAGAGATAATTCTTGATGTCATAGTACCACGGCTCTCCATCAAACTCGTCTTCGATTAGCATGCAATAGGCTGGCTTTTCAACTATGCCAATCCTTAGGGGTTCTATTTCCAACCCATCAGCCATTTGCAACATTGAGGCCAGGGTGGCTAGCGCGTCTGCAAATTGATTATGAGATCTTGGCAAGTATTCGAATGACAATTCTTTGAATTTAAGCGTCAATTCTTCAAGGTATTCATGATAAGGGATGAGCTTTGCGTCTTTCGTCTTCCACTCTCCCTGTGTCTGCAAAATGATGAGCATAGAATCTCCGTAAACTTGCAGCTTAGGTATTCCCATGGAAATGGCCAATCGTAAGCCTAAAATGCACACATCGTATTTCGAGATATTATTGGTACAAGGGAAGGTCATCTTCGCCGCAACAGGATAATGTTGATCATCAGGGGATATCAGCACTGCCCCGGTGCCTGCCCCTGATAGATTAACGGCACCATCGAAATACATGACCCATTTATCCTCTACCAGGTTCAAAACTTGGCCTTCTGCTTTTACTTTTCGGGAAGGCTCGCAAGTCGAGGAATTTTCTGCTAACATGTCAACTATAGCTCTCCCTTTTACTGATTTTTGCGGAGAACATCTGATGTCAAATTCAGACAACATCACCTGCCATTTTGCTAACTTTCCAATCAGCGCGGGTTTCTCCAGGAGGTATTTGACAGGGTCATTTTCTGTCACCAGTTGAATATGGTGATGTAGGGTATACTGTCTTAACCTGCGGAGTACCCATACGGTTGCCACACATGCCCTTTCAACAAGTATGTATTTTGCTTCAGATGGCGTGAACTTCTTACTCAAGTAGTAGATGTCTCTTTCTTTACCATCCATCGGGCTTGTTTGGGCAAGTAAGGCTCCCAAAAATTTCTGCTGTATAGTTAGATACAAGGTCAAGGGATGCCCTGGGATGGGCGGTACAAGTACCGGTGGAGTGACTAGATAATTCTTGATCTTTTGGAATGCCTGACTGCATTCTGCATCCCATGTCACTCTCGCGCCTTTCTTGAGTAATTTGAAGATTGGTTTAGCCACATCGGACAGCTGATTGATAAATCTGGCGATATAGTTTAGTCTCCCCATAAGACTTCTCACTTCTTTTACTATGGAGGGAGTCGCTAGATCATGGATGGCTTGAATCTTTGAAGGATCAATCTCAATGCCCCTGTTACTGACCATGAATCCAAGAAGTTTCCCAGATTTTGCCCCAAACACACATTTGTTAGGGTTCAACCTTAACTTGTATTTGCGCAGCCGCTCAAATAACTTTCTTAACACCCGTACATGATCCCGTCCCTTCTTGGACTTGGCGATCATATCATCGACATATATTTCAATTTCCTTATGGATCATGTCATGAAATAATGTGACCATAGCCTTCTGGTAGGTGGCCCCTGCGTTCTTCAGTCCAAAGGGCATAACCTTGTAGCAAAAATTTCCCCAAGATGTGGTAAAAGCAGTCTTTGATTTGTCCTCCTGTTTCATGAGGATTTGGTTATATCCAGAGAATCCATCTATGAATGAGAATAATTCATACCCTGCAGTACTATCCACCAACACATCAATGTGAGATAATGAAAAATCATCTTTTGGGCTTGCTCTATTCAGATCTCGGTAATCCACGCAGATCCGAACTCTACCATCCTTCTTCATGACGGGGACTATATTTGCAATCCAGTCCGAGTATGGGATAGCTTCAATAAAGCCTACTCTGAGAAGTTTCATGACTTCCTCCTTAATTTTGTCTTCCAACTCGGCCTTCATCCGTCTGCTACCTTGCCTGACAGGTTTAACACTGGGATCCGTGGGTAATGCATGCTCCACAATCTTAGGATCCAGACCTGGCATATCCGCGTAAGACCATGCAAAGACGTCTTGATATTCTTTCAGTAATTCAGTGAACTCGAGTCTTTATTCTTGGGATAAATGTCCATCGATCTTGATTTCTTTGACATTCACAATATCTCCCAAATTAACAGTAATCGGTTCTTCTGAAGTAGGAGGCATCGATTCCTCAAAGGCATTCCATTCTCTGCGGATAGACGCATAACCTTCGTCCTCATCTTCCTCAATATTGTAGGAACAATCCATGTGGCGATCCGAATCGCATAACAACCTGGTATGTATGTTTGAGATGACATGCCTGAAATATCATGAGCATGGTCAGTCTGTATTCTATAAAAAATATCATGCATGAGTTGCGAAAAATCTTTTCGAAAGGGTTTTCAAAATAAATGCATATATAAATAGGACTAGTCCTCTCATCATGGGACATCTTTGCCCCTTCGAAATCCTTTAGAAATCAGCAATCATATGGAAAATCAAGCTTCAAGCTTCTGCATGGAAGACTATTATCATCATCGGGCTGATTTGTGGTTCCACATGTCCTTAATAAAACTTGCGTGATTTTATTGAATGCAAAATAGATCGCATTACAAGCTATGCTGTTTGGACCAACGGCCGGAGATCCAAATGCGTTTTCCTACATCTATAACAAGGAATGAAAATGCAACAAAATGTAGAAAGTTCTAAATGCAGTATTTAAAGAAGGAGAGAAGCTTCTTTGCTCAGAGGAAGTGGCTTTGTCGTCCAACCACTCTATGACGACATTCACAAAGTTATCTTCGAAAAAAGGGTTCGCCAGATTCGGTTCTGTTGATGGAGTGATATCCTCTTCTGACAACCATTTAGAGTTATGGCTGAAGTGGGCGTTCAAAGGATTATTGAATATCTGTGACCGGTCTGAACCGGTCCCGACTTGCAATTTTCCAAATTAAACCCAAATTAATAGGAAATTTTTGCAATTGAACCTCAGAATTGAACTTAGGGCATGGATTATATCTAAAAATGTGATTTTACCCAAAAGTTCATATCAATTTCTATGAAAACCCCAAATTTTCATGTAATTGCAAATTGGGGAATTATGCAATTGAATGTTCAAATAATCGAATTGGGCCAAATTACCTATGTCAATTGATTCAAAATGGTGAAAACCATTGGGGAGTATGTTTAATTTGCAATGATAGTCCTTGAATTGAAAGTAATTTCAAATATGCCCAATATTCAAGGATAAAAAATGCAATTAAGTATGCAATTTTGCCAAATTCATGCAATTGAGCAATTTGTGCAAACAATTGGGCTAAATTGCAATAAGAGACAATTAGATTGAATGTTAAGATCCTAAAAAATGCCAAAATTACAAATTAAAAGACTCAATTGATATTTTTTTTTCTCAAATTCAATTACATGTGTTACAAAGGAACACCTAAAATTGAATCTGATTTTGGATTTTTTTGTGAGGTCAAAAAGACAAGGGATTTAAAATAAAAATATTGGCTATTTTTCTATATTTTTGTGACCTCGAATGCTATTTTTTCTGATTTTTCTAGTATTTTTCTATTTTCTAAAAATACTAAAAAATACGAAAAATTATGAAAAATTATTTTTTTGTCAAAAATGGTTCCTTAGGCTTGGCCAAGGCCACCAAAGTTGGTTTTGCAAATTTTTTGACTTTTTATGGATTTTCCATGAATTTTCTAAGAAATAACCAAAAATGGTTGATCCAAAATTAGGTGTCAACAGAAAGCTGTTTTTACATCCATTTGATGTACTTCTAGATTTAGCAATGCTGCAATTGCAAGTATCATCCTAATGGAGTTTATTCTCGTCACAGGAGAATAAGTATCAAAGTAATCTAAGCCTTCTCGTTGTCTATATCCTTTGATTACGAGTCTGGCTTTATACTTATCAATGAAGCCATCTGCTTTCATCTTCCTTTTAAAGATCCATTTAGACCCTAAAGGTTTACAACCAGGAGGAAGAACCACTAGCTCCCAAGTATGATTCTGCAAAATAGAATCAACTTCACTTTTTATTGCCTCTTTCCATAGAGATCCCTCAGAAGAACTCACAGCTTCTGTATAAGTTAGTGGTTCTTTTTCTAACAAATAAATTAGAAAATCATTTCCAAATGATTTTTCACTCTTGCTCTATTGCTACGTCTTCGTTCATGATCTGAATCATGACTTTCATCTCATCATTCATAGTTTCATTCGTTCGTTTAGACGAACTTGAACCATCATTGGATTTATAAGGAAATGCATCTTCAAAGAATGAAACATTCCTAGACTCCATGATCGTATTCTTGTGTATATCTAGAATCTTAGATTCATACACAAGAAATCGATATGCATTACTGTTATGTGCATAGCCTATAAAGATACAGTCCACCGTTTTAGGACATATCTTAATTTTCTTTGGTGTTGGAATAATTACTTTAGCAAGGCACCCCCACACTCGTAAGCAATTGTAGGATGGTCTCCTACCTTTCCATAGCTCATAAGGGGTTTTATCCTCTTTCTTTCGAGGTACCTTATTTAAAAGATAATTACTTGACAAAATAACTTCACCCCACATATTTTGAGGTAAGCCTGAACTTAGTAACATCGCGTTCATCATTTCTTTCAATGTGCGATTTTTACATTCAGCAACACCATTTGATTGAGGTGAATAGGGCGCAGTTACCTCATGTATAATTTCGTGTTGTGCACAGAATTCACCAATTGATACTTCATACTCACCGCCTCTATCACTTCTCAATCTCTTAATTTTCTTATCAAGTTGATTTTCAACTTCATTCTTATAGAGAATAAATTTTTCTAAAGCTTCATCTTTGCTTTTAAGCAAATACACATAGCAGTATTTAGTGCTATCATCGATAAAGGTAATAAAATATTTATTACCACCACTTGTTTGTACGAATTTCAAATCACAAACATCACTGTGAATCAATTCAAGAGGTACGGTACTTCTGTCAATCGATTGAAATGATGATTTCGTTAATTTTGTCACAACACAAATTTCACATTTATGTTTTGAATCAATTTGGAATGAGGGTATATGTTCCAAGTTAATTAATCTACGCAATGTATCATAATTAACATGTCCGAGTCTACCATGCCATAAATTGGAGGACTCAAGCAAATAAACGGAAGGCTTATTATCTTTATTGATAATTGTCATAACATTGAGCTTAAAAAGCCTATCAGATACATATCCCTTCCCTACATACATTTCAGATTTAGACAAAATAACTTTATCTGACTCGAACACCATGTGAAATCCATGCTTGTTCAACAGTGATCCGGAGACCAGATTCTTTCGAATTTTCGGCACATACAAGACATTATTCATAGTCAGCTCTTTCCCAAAAGTCATCTTCAGAAGCACCTTCCCTTGGCCTTCAACCGCAGAAGAGGCAGAGTTTCCCATGAACACTTTCTCCCCATCAATTGGTTCGAAAGTTGTGAACAGGTCCTTATTAGAGCACACGTGTCTAGTTGCCCCAGTGTCAATCCACTATTCCTTTGGATTGGACCCAATTAAGTTCACTTCATAAATCATTGTAGAGAGGTTTATGTCTGACATGTCTTTTGTCATGTCATTCATCATATTTGCCTCATGTTTCTTCCTCTTTGGAAGTCTGCAATCCACATATCTGTGACCCGTCTTGCCACAGTTGAAGCATTTCCCTAGAAACTTGTTCTTGGAAACTCCTCCTTTTGGTCCCAACTTTGTCTTGGCGACCTTCTTATTCATGTGGCCATGCTTATCCTCCACAACATTTGCCTTAGTTGCAGCAGGATTGAATCATTTGCGTTCAGAGCTTCTGTTGTCTTCTTCAATTCGAAGTCTAACAATCAGCTCCTCCAGGTTCATTTTCTTTCGCTTGTGCTTGAGGTAGTTCTTGAAATCCTTCCACCCATGAGGTAGCTTCTCAATAATCGCAGCCACTGAGAAGGTTTCACTCAAGTTCATTCCTTCAGCCTGAATCTCATGCAAGATCACCTGAATTTCTTGCACTTGACTGATTACAACCTTAGAATCCACCATCTTATAATCAAGGAATCGACCGACAATAAATTTCTTTGCTCCGACATCCTCTATTTTTTATTTCGGTCTAAGGATTCCCATAACTCATTTGTCGTCTTTATTGCACAATAAACATTGTACAATGAGTCATGTAATCCATTCATGACATAATTCCTACATAGGAAGTCATAATGTTTCCAAGCCTCAACAGCATTGAAGGATTACTTATCAGTTTCTCCATCGGATACCTTAGGAGGTTCCTCAGTCAAGAATCTCGCAAGATTCAGTGTTGTTAAATAAAACAACATCTTCTGCTGCAACCTTTTAAAGTTCGATCCGTTGAACTTTTTAGGTTTCTCACCATGGTGGAAAGAAGGCGCAGCAGAAGTAGAATATGATCCAGGCTGATGAACAGCAGAGGTAGAGCTTTTGGTGATGTCATCAGCAGGCACATCAACAGCGTCTTTTCCAGTAGCCATTCGAATTGTAAGTGTCGAATCGAATCGAATCGAATCTGTTTTAAGATTGTTGGAAAAATAGTGTTAAAAATGAACAATATTGTTTTATAGATATGGATGATACTTACAATTCGAATGACAATAATAAACGTAAGCAAACTGCCTCAAATATGAAAAATACTAAGTTGGTAGAAGCACAGAATCTGAGCCTTCAGAAGGAGGTCAGAAACAAGTCAGAAGCAGAAAAGACTGAACCATCAGATGCAGGTTAGAAGCAGAAAAAACTGAACCATCAGATGTAGATCAGAAGCAGAAAAACTTAACCATCAGATGCACTGTTCAAAACTCTTCAGATGCAACTCAGATGCACCCGTCAGATGCAGTTCCTTCTGAACCCCGTCAGAAGCAGTTCCCTCTGGACCCGTCAGAAGCAGTTCCTTCTGGACCTCCAGAAGCCTTCATGAGGATAAAAGCTCAACCTTCAAAAGAACAAAATCTGTACGGAAATGCAACAGTATAAAAAGTAATTGAATTAATAAAAAATACCGAGGCCTGTGTCCGACACAGTTTCCTTAAAACAGATTCGTCCCCTCCAGTACGTGCTTTGAGGTTTCATGAACGTCTGTCTCCCATGATACAATGGTTAAGCAGCGATAGAGGCAAGCACAGCACTCCAAAGCTTCCGGCGAACTTGAACAACACGAGAACACTATCAAAAACAATGTAAATGCAGATAATTCAAAAGAGGGAGAAGTGATTTTCGTAGTCCGTAGTTCTTGTGTTCGTTGTCTCTGAAACAGAACAAGAAGCCACTTATTTATAGGCTAAGCGGGGCATTGCGAAAATAAAGAATAACGGCTAAATAAATTCTGACGTTTAAAGCTGTTATTTATTTAATTCTGTAACCACAGAATTATAACAGCCGTTACTTAGTTAATACCATTAACACACCGGTAAATAACTTAAGAACGGTTAACGGCTTGAGTTGGAAAAAATTAAAAACAGAAGGTAAAATTGGGCTAGTCGCGAGGCCCACTTTTCGGTCCTGCATTTGCGTACGCAGGTTGTGCGCTCGCGCCCAAGTTCAACTTGTCGGGCCTCCGTCGGGGTCCGGGATTTGCACCCCCCCTGTGCGTGCGTGCGAGGCATAGTGCTTTGTTATGATAGTTACCACTCAAAGAGAGTGTATCCATATATAAAGCACTTCAATGCCTTCTTCCTTTCCTATGTGGGACTAGTGCTTTGTCACTTCTCACTTCCAACTCAATGGTGTTTTTTGAGAAACAATTCCTCATTCACTCACATATCAAAATACCTCATATTTTTCAACACGACTTACTGGACATCGAGTTCGCTCACGGCACTCTACGTACGGGTCCCTCTATCGTCCATAAACGAGAACACCGTCTCTCTCCTTTTGAATTTCGTTGCCTACGAAATGCGCGTCAACTACCCCATGGCCTTCTTCGCGAATTACTTGATGTTCTGGGGGAGTTTGGTATATAGCCCCAAGGACATTCGGATTCTCCACAAGCGCGAGATCATCAATCACGTGTCGGGAAGCGAAGAGCTCATGGCGATGGCGAATCTGTTGATAAAATGTAGGCAGGTCATTCACGATCTCGATCTGGGCTACTTGTACTACTTAATCGAGGAGTTGAATAAGTAGAGGAAGCGGTACTGCAGGAGCAAGTACTGCGTCCGGTGGAGAAGCCTCATCCGTCAACATTTCAGCACCAAGGACTGCTGAAACCATGTTATAATCAGTTCCTAGTTTTTAGAATTGAGAACCGACCATGTTTGTCTTGGAACCTGTTTTGGAACCGACCCTGTTTTTCGATCTGGTTCTAGGGTCTACCCGAAAATCTTTTTTTTATCAAAATAATATGAGTATCGATAAAATGAGTAATCAAAATTACAATCCACCGAAAGAAACAATCCAACAAATAAAAATTAAATGAGAGGAGATGAGGAGTCGAGACCCGTGAGCAATGAGCATGACCAACAAGTGCAGCGACGCACTAAGGAGTCGGGACCTAAGGTTTCTTTTTTTTAATAGCAACTAAAAATCGGTTCGGATGGGCCTACACCTAGAATCGGATACCGAATCGATTTAAATCGATTCTCAAAATTTAGAACCGGTACTCGGACCGATTTGAGCGGGAACCGGTTCCCGCCCTTGTTTTTCGGGTGGGCCGATCCGGATTTCGGGTCAGCTCGGTCCGGTTGCACACCCCTAGTCCTTAGACGTTCCTCTCTCTCCTTGCCGCCATTATTCTGTTGTTGCTTACATTCCTCCAAACGCTTTACACCATGTACCCTTATTATCGGTCGCATTAAGTTTTGTACCTTGGCATTTTATGAGCCTTACTTGTCAAGGCTTGTTAGCATTTGATGTACTGCGTTTAACTTTGCGGCATTGCTTTACATGATGGAAATTGCATTCGGCTATACTTGAGAATTCTGGATTGTTGTGGTGTCGAATTCAATTTGCAAACTTTTCGAATCTATTGACTGAAAATATCTAAAGCCTGAGCAACATAATATGCTAGGATCGTGTATTAAACACTATTGTTGTACATAATTTGGTTCAACGGACACAAAAGCAACCCATCCACGCATGGCCGAGTTGGTTAAGAGATGGACTATTCCTTGTCAGTCCCTGGTTCAAATCTCCCAACTCGCGCTCCGTGACTTAAGTGGGGGCCACGGCTAGTGGTTGTCGTGCTAGTCCCCCCAAGGAATAGTCGAGGTGTACGCAAGCCAGTCCGAACACCTCGGTCATAAAAAAATGCGTAAAAGAAAACACAGAACACAAAAATTTACGTGGTTCGATCAAGGTGATCTACGTCCACGGGCGAGACAAAACAAGATTCTACTATAATCAAAGCAAGTACTGATTACAGAAGTCGTTCTTATTGACTGAACAAAAGCACACGGCTCACAAGTCTCTCATATACCGAAAAACATCTCTACAAAATATACCCTAGCCGCAACATAAATAGAGCCAAAAAAATTTGTTCGCTTGCTCCGAGTTGGGCCTATCGGCCCAACTCTCCGCATCACGAGCCAAATCTCAATTTTTTTCTCCACTTTTGGGCCGCACAAAAAATATGTCGGGTCGGGTGATGAACCAGACCGAGTGCATAAAATTCAAGACATATTTAACAGTTAACTAACTTGGATTATGCTGATTCTAACATGAATTGGTTTAGGATTTTTAGGCGTCCCCAAGTAGAAAACTCCCTTATTGAGTCGTGCGTGACATTGTACGTAGACAAAAAAAACATCAAATAACAACAAAAACCATAACATTGCAAGGCTACTGAGATTGAATGTTGGTAACTCCTGCACATGGCGAAACTCCTATAATTCCAGAAAGGGAGACAAAACCTGGAAAATGTTGGGCAATTTTCCAAATTAATTTTTTTTTTAATTATCAATTTAATATTTAAAAAAAATTACCAAATTGGGTGTCACTTGGCAATTGGGCCGCCGAGCGGCACCCAAAACAAGGACTTGGGCCCCAATCGGCGGCCCAATTGCCAATTGGGGCACCCAATCGGCGGCCCAAGTGCCGTTTGGGGCCGATTTTTTTTTCAATGGATTCGTCTCAAAAAATTATGCAAAATAAAAAAAAAATCGTTCCAAACGGACACCCGAGCGATGAGATATGCCCTTTCAAAGTATTATTCCATCGGATTTTTAAAAATTTGCTAATTTAGGCACCCATTTAAACTAATAAATTATAAAAGTATCAATTAAATAATAAATTGTATTGAAATTACGTAAACTTTGAGGAAAAAAATACTACATAATTCATATTCCACCATTAAAATTGACTTTTAATTTATATTTTTCATAAAAGTTTTCAATTAAATAATAAAATATATTGAAATTACGTAAACTTTGAAGAAAAAAATACTACATAATTCATATTCCACCATTAAAATTGAATTTTAATTTATATTTTTTTTATAAAAGTATCAATTAAATAATAAATTATAATTGAAATTTTATTAATAATTTAGGCATCAATTGAAAACTTTTATAAAAAAAAATAAATTAAAAGTCAATTTTAATGGTGGAATATGAATTATGTAGTGCTTTTTTACTTTTATAAAAAATATAAATTAAAAGTGAATTTTAATGGTAGAATATGAATTATGTAGTGCTTTTTTACTTTTATAAAAAATATAAATTAAAAGTCAATTTTAATGGTGGAATATGAATTATGTAGTGTTCTTTTCCCCAAAGTTTATGTAATTTCAATATAATTTATTATTTAATTGATACTTTTATAATTTATTCGTTTAAATGGATGCATAAATTAGCAAAGTTTTAAAAATATGATAGAATAATACTTTGAAAGGGCATATCTCATCGCTCGGGTGTCCGTTTGGAACGAATTTTTTTTTATTTCGCATAATTTTTTGAGACGAATCCATTGAAAAAAAAAAGAAAATAATAAATAATAAATTTCGGCCCCAATCGGCAATTGAACCGCCGATTGGGGCCCAAGTCCCTATTTTGGGTGCCGCTCGGCGGCCCATTGTCGAGTGGCACCCAATTTGGTAAATATTTTTTTAATATTAAATTAATAAATATTTTTAAAAAAAATAATTTGAAAAATTGCCCGAAAATGTTCACATAAGAAACAGCAAGAACTAATGTATCTTAAGTTACTATTCACTTCTCTTTGAAAAAAATAATAATAATTGATGGCCATTTCTTCTTGTAATCACATCAGGCAAATTCCAGCAACCCATCAATTTTTGACAGAGAAAGCATACCCATGAGGGCAAACATCCCGATAAGCATCAAAATGGATACGACAAAAGAAACACGTAAAGAATTTGTTGGATATTTCAATAAGTTTTGAAATATTAGAAGCTATTATTATTGTAACAGTTTTTTACGGTCATCAATTCGTAACCTTGTTTGTCCGTCATTAGTTTTACAATAGTCATATAATGATTTTCTAACGGTCATATAACGAGACTTGTGACGGCTTTGTAATAGTTTCTTAATGGCTCTCTTTTGGTTGCATATAAAAATAGAACTTCAAGAGACAATCTTTACTGTACAATGAATTGACAAAGAGATTTTTTTTTCTTCTAAAAGCTTTCTTTCCTTATTCTTGTTCCTTTTAATACTCAATACAGAATATAGAAGAAGATATGTCGTATTTTGGGAGAATAACCATTAGAAGCCTTGATAGCCGCTAGAAGCCTTTACATATTGAATTTCATCCTCCGGTGAGCGGAATTATCCTTAAAGGCAGTGATCGCACGCCTCAGACAATTGTTTTTATTTTTCTTATTTTTTCTGATATATTTCCTACGGTTGTTTTTTTTTTTTTTTGGTAAGTAATTTCCTACGGTTGTTACTTATCTAGATATTTAAAACCCACTTGAAAATTCGAAACCGGAGATGGCGAAAAACTACGAAGTCGTCCCCATCGAAAAAGAAGAGGGAGATGACGGCAAAAAATCAAACCGGGAGCGAAGAAATTCACGGAAGGGCATTTGGTGGAGAACGTTGTAGGGGAAGCATCGACCAATTACACCCCGTGCTCTTTATTCGACACTCTTTGCTGCAGACAAATCGACACATGAGCTCGCTCTTTCTCCAACACGAGCCGAAACAGAATTTTTTTTTTTTTTTTAAGGGCAGAAAGAAAGCAGAACCTGAAGAGCTTCGTTCTCAGGATCGTCATCGTCATCGTCATCGTCATCGTCATCGTCATCGTCATCCCTGAAAACAGCATCTGGGTCCAACTCCATTGCCACCGCTTAAACTCTGCTTCCCTGAGAATCTCCAAAATCGCACGCGCGCGCGCGCAGAAAGCTTGGAATTGCGAAGTGTCTGTGGGGTGGACTCTGGCTTACGGTTTTGAAAGTTGGGATGCAAGTCCAGGATTGTAATATCGTGCTCGTGCAAGCTTTATAAAACCCGTCCGGCTTCCGGGCCGCCCGACGGATCCAAATCCAAGAGACCCGCCCATCATTTTTTTTGGGTCGACTGATTACACTTTTAGCCCATGAATAAATGGAGTCTAGGTCCGATTAAAGTGACTTGGACCGGAAGGAAAAGGATGTCTCATCTGGGGCACTGATCACTATCAGATCGAAATTTTTCTAATCACTGCCAAGTTTGCGCAAAGGGATTTTAGCGACATCGATCCTGCCTGGCCAACGAGCTCAGTCGTCCGGTGTATATTCGCGGATCATTGATCATCTTGAATCTCATATCTCATTCTCTGCCATAACGATAAACGGAAAGAGTTACATTTCACGCGAAGGTTTGACGAAATGGTTATTACACATGCCAGTTAGCTTGATTAATTCACGAGAGGACGCTTTTTTCTTCTTTTTATCTTCATAACTATTCCACATATTCTAGTATTGAAAATCCCACGTCATTGGCATGATGGACTCTTTTATTTAGATATTTACGAAAAAAAAAATTCGAGAAGAAAATCTAGGTACTTATTATCAATTGTTTGGGATAACTCCAAATATGACATTATGGGAATAATTGAAATAAAAATGTATAAAAAAATCCTAAATATATTGAATTTGTATTAAAGTCAATTAATTCTTAATTAAAGACAAAATATATACTCATAACTAATTCAAATGGCTTTATCGAAAAACAAAAATTCAAATGGGAGTTGGTAATAATGGATTGGTCAATAGCTTAACCGTGGGAAAATTGATAAGTGAATTAACTTAAAGTTAGTACTTTGTTGAGTTGGTCAATCTGAGATGGAGTTAAAAAAATATTATAAAAGATGGTAAACAATAGAAAGAATTTGCAACGAAACTTGATAACTAACTCAAATGAGAGTTGGTAACCCAAAATTAGACGAAAAATGTCAGTAGATGCTCTAACAGGTGAGTCAAGCGATAAAATAGTTGGGATTTTGAACGAGTGAGAGAAATAACTGAAATTTTTGTGCCTCGATAAATCTAGTGAGTAAAGCTATTTGAATCATGTAACAAAAGCAAAAAAAAATCACGGTGGATGCGCTAATCTTGATCTTGAATGATCCATTTTACTAGGACAGAGCTGAGTTAAAAAGAAAGGAGCTCAATCTATATCCGCCCTTTTCCCTTTTTGTTTAATATGCGAATGTCTGATAATAATAAAAAGAAGAAGAAGAAAGATTTCCAGTCAATTCTCATAAAATGATTCACGTCTAATCTGGTGAAGATCTAAAGCCCTTCGGCTGCATTTGATAATTAGGATTAAAATCAGGGTATAATAAAATTTATCATATCCTGTGTTTGGCTCTCACCCAGAATAGGATAAAGTGGGATATATGAAAAGGATATAACCTAGATAAAAGAGAAAATACCAAAAAGGGGCCCAAACTTTATTTACTTTCTCAAATAAGGGCCCAAACTCAAGTTTGTTTCAAAGAAGGGCCCCAACTACATTATTTGTTCCAAAGAAGGGCCTAGTTTTTGTCTTCTTCTCTCTTTTTAATTTTGCCTTTCTTTTTTTCCTTTTTCTTTTCCTCTCCCCTCCCCTTCCCCAGCCACTCTCTACCGTTGATGTCTCCGAACTGAAAAATGGAGAAATTCAATACCCTGGAAATCATCCCAACAAGCCCTGACTCGTCCGTCTTCCACGTCCGCCTCAACCGCCCTTCCTCCCGCAACACCCTCTCCCTCGACTCCTTTGTCAAGCTCCCAATCGCCCTCTCCTCCCTCGACCGTAATCA
Organism: Rhodomyrtus psidioides; assembly: GCA_021437785.1. Classification (NCBI taxonomy): domain Eukaryota; kingdom Viridiplantae; phylum Streptophyta; class Magnoliopsida; order Myrtales; family Myrtaceae; genus Rhodomyrtus; species Rhodomyrtus psidioides. The sequence goes on along the minus strand of JAILYB010000134.1, from coordinate 1,299,038 downwards.
CGACGCCCTCGTCGTCGTCGTCGTCCTCTCCGGCGCCGGTGACAACTTCTGCTCTGGCATCGACCTCGCGGCCCTCGGCTCCATCTCCTCCCGCTCCCTCTCCGACGCCGACCGCGGCCGCACCGGGGAGCGGCTCCGCCGGGAGATCAATTCCATGCAGGATGCGATCACGGCCATCGAGCTGTGCCGTAAGCCTGTGATCGCCTCCATCCACGGGGAGTGCGTCGGGGGCGGCATCGACGTCGACATCGTCACCGCGTGCGACGTGAGGTATTGCACGGGGGACACGTTCTTCTCGGTGAAGGAGGTCGACTTGGCAATAACCGCCGAACTCGGGACGTTGCAGAGGCTTCCGAGCATCATCGGGTATGGAAATGCGATGGAGCTGGCCTTGACGGGTCGGAGGATTTCGGGTTCGGAGGCGAAGGAGATGGGACTGGTTTCTCGGGTTTTCGGGTTGAAGCGTGAATTGGATGATAGAGTGAGACTCATCGCCAAGGATTGAAGGAAACCGTGGCGCTCCTCTAACTCGCCTTCGAACCGCAGGATCCTTGACAACAGTGAGCCCATGCATTCGTCGGCGGCGACGACGCTGCGACACTCCTCGCCGTCGCGAGGGCACGGTAGGGAGGGGACTCCGGAGGCAAGGGCGGTGCTTGGTCGGTGGAGTCGGACCAGATGCAGATGAAGCACTGGAGGGTGAGGTTGTAGACGAGGTCACCATCGAGCCAGCGCTAGATGGTGGCGCGGTCGTAGGTGACGCCGATGCAGAGGCTGACCGTCGGGAGGACCTCAGCGCAGACATGAATGCGGTGGTGAACAGTGGGACAACGACGAACGGCTTCAAGCCCTGCGAGCAAGTCCCTTGAGCCTCGATTTTTGCTGGATGTTTGTTGAAATAGGGATCAAAACGGTAACAAGTGCAAACATGGAGGTTGGCAGTGAGCATGGGTGGTCTCGGTGAAGCTCTGGAGAAGGCAGGCATCGCGGAGAAGACGATGCAGTAAAAAGAAAAAGAAAAAAAGTAAAAGAGAGAAAAAAAGAAAGACAAAATTAAAAAGAGAGAATAAGACAAAAACTAGGCCCTTTTTGGAACAAATAATGTAGTTGGGGCCCTTCTTTGAAACAAGCTTGAGTTTGGGCCCTTATTTGAGAAAGTGAATAAAGTTTGGGCCTTTTTTTGGTACTTTCCCGAGATAAAATTATCCTATGAGGGATGTGAGACAAAGATTGATAGGGATTTCTTATATGCACGGTATAAAATTTATTTTTCTCGAATAACAAACTTCTCAAATAATAAAATAAAAATAAAAATTAAATATGAATTCTATTTGAATTCTATTATAAAAATTAAAATTAAAAATGAAAAATAATTTTTTATTATTCCTGCATGTATTTATAAATTTTAGTTTCTTTCTACGTTGTAACATACACACACACCCACACACACAAATACACACACATATTTATGTACATACAGTTCATATTTATATAGTTACATATTTTAGGAATGGCAATATTTTTTTTATTAATTTTTTTATTAAGAAACGATGGAATGACATAAAAATAAGGGAAAAATTCAAAAAAGGGCATGAAGTTCTTTTGTTTTCTCAAATAAGGGCTCCAAGTGAACCATGTTCCAAATAAGGGCTTGAAGCGCCCTCATTTTCTTAAATAAGAGCCTAAAGTAAATATTATTTTAAATAAGGTTAATACCATGGAAAACTCCAAACTGGTACACCTATGACAAATTTACCCTAAATTATCTTTTTTGCCACGAAAAACCACAAACTTGTACATTTGTGACAAATTTAACCCAAACTATTTTTTTAACCACAAAAAATCCTAAACTGGTACACTTGTGACAGATTTACCTAAATTAATTTTTTTGACCACAAAAAATCTCAAACTGATATGTCCGTGACAAATTTACCATCCGTTAAATTGTGGTAATACCACGAAAAAATTTCAAATTGATACGCATATGACAAACATATGATAAAAATCCCAAGGTGCTACGCCCATCTATTGCCACGTGTCATAAACTTAGCACTTTAATGGTTAAATTTAATGAAAAGTAACGGAAGGTAAATTTGTCACAAATGTACCAGTTTGGGATAAAATTGTCACAAGTGTACCAGTTTGGGGGTTTTGTAGTTAAAAAAATAATTTGTGGTAAATTTGTCATAGGTGTACCAGTTTAGGGTTTTATGTGGTATTAACCCTTTTAAATAAAGACCTAAATCGACCATAAAATCTCAAAAAATGGCTTGATTTCAAGGGCATTTTCATCTTTTTACTTATTTTGTTTTACTACATTTTTTTTATCTGCTTTCTCAAAAGTTAAAAAAAAAAAAACACTACATACACAAGCGGGAGGGACAGTCCCACCGCCTGAGGGTGGCCGGCGAGGGAGGCAAAGGCTGGCAAGGTCATCGGCGCCTCGACTAGGGCCGGCCAAAGTGAGGGCCTCTGGCCCTAGCAAAAATCGAGAGAGGGTCGGGCCCTCTCTCGGATCTGGGTGAGGGCCGACGGCCCCTGACGTAGGGATCGCCTAGTCTCGCCTTGACCAAGCGACCCCTGCCTAGTCTCGGGCGACGGCCATCAGTCCCCAACCTGGGCAGGGCTGCCGACCCTGCCCAGATCCGGGAGAGGGCCAAAGGTCCTCGCTTCTAGACAGCCCCGGAGACCCTGTCGGCCTTTGTCTCCCTCGTCGACTCCCCACTAGAGGTAGGCCGACGACTACAGGCGGGAGGGGCAATCCTCCCCGCATGTGTGGTTTTTTGTTTTTTTGCCTTTTTAAAATTTTTAAAAATAAAAAAGGGAAAATAGAGAAAAATGAACTAAAAATTAAAATGTAAAATGATGAAAAAAGCCCTTTAGGCCATTTTTTAAAACACTATGGCCACTTCAGGCCCTTTTGTGAATTTTTTTTTCCTAAAAAGATATTTAAAATAAAATAAAAATAAGTAAATTAAAATGAAATAGAAGAACTCATATTTTAAGTGAACAAATTCGAACTTAAAAATGATCTTTCTAGTACTTAAAGAATGTGGGTCAGTGAAATTTCTTTAAAAAAAATAGAAATCTCCATCTCTTTCTTCTATGTATCTGTGGTTCATGTTAAGTTTCATCACTCATTTGTAATCCTTTATTTCACGTCAAAACTCTATGAAAGTAGTAAGAGAGTCGAAACTTCTCGTTCGTAGGTTTCTAGTTCGCGTAAAAAAATCTATGAAAGTATAAAGAGAATAAAAAAGCATTCTCTTATGTAACTTCATGGTACATGTTGAAATTTAACGACAGTCACGAGAGAGTAACAAATTTTCGTGATTGCAAATGTGAATGATCATATTTTTTCTTTCTTATTGGAGTTGAGAGTGAATTATAACGGGAAAGATGGTCGATGGCTTCGCTGAAGATTGACGTAGACGGTAAGAAATTGTTGGGATTCTCCTTAATTATGAGGAAGAATTAATGCATTGATGATCACATAGTTCCAATGCAACCACCTCGCACGGGAAAGTGAATTCTCGTGGCTCCGTGCATCGAGAAGGTGCTAATCATCTTCGTAAATCCACCTCATTAATTGGTGCAGATTTCTAGAGTATGGAAGAGTGATCCAATGTCCCTCTATAAATAGGGATGAAGAGATGGTATGAATCATCAGACATTCGAGCATTCCACTATCAAGTGAGAGATATCCTCCAAGAGAGAAGTGTCGGTGAGGTCGAAAAATTCGACGAGTCATTCAACAAAAGAGAGATCCTCCGAGAGGAGAGAGAGAGAGAGAGCCACCTTTGTGTGAAGAGTGTGAGAGTGAGTGAGATCCTTTTGTACTTGTATTCCACCATACTGGTGAGGGTGTTCCACCAATTTCGGTGAAGACATGTTGTTGTAATCCTGCTACTATAGTGGACGATCTTCGTGGTTTTTCCTTTTCGGGTTTTCCACGTAAAATTCTATGAGTCTCCGTTTCTACATTTTTCCTTTTTTCTTCTTGCCCATTTTGATCACTCAAGGAGGGAGAAAGGGTTTCGCTTCTGCATATTATCCGCCCTTTTTCCCAACAGTGGTATCAGAGCTTGGTTCAAGAGCATCGTGTGTTTCAAGATGGAGGCTACCGTTACCCATGATGGTGATATGTTCAAACTTACTGCGGAGAACTATTCATATTGGAAGCCCATTATGGAGGACCACCTGTATTGTAGGGATTTGTACGAGCCAATCCTAAATGAGGAGCAGTCGGAAGAAAAAGACGATAAAGAGTGGGAGCTCTTGAATCGCAAAGCGGTCGCCATGATCCGTAAGTACATCGACAAAAGTTTGTTCGAGCATGTGTCGACTTACACCAATGCTTTTGAATTATGGTCGAAGCTAGAGTCCATGATCCAAAAGAAGACTCCTCGCAATAAAGCTCATCTTGTGCAACGTTTGGTGAAGCTGGAGTATAAGGATGGCCAAAGTATGATCGAGCACTTAAACATCTTTAAGGGGCTCGTGAATCAATTGACAAAGATCGAGATGAAGATCGATGATGAGTTGCAAGCCCTTCTACTCCTCAGTTCCATACCAGAAAGTTGGGACACGTTAGTCGTTACTCTAAGTAACTCAGCCCCGGATGGGAAGCTCTTCATGGATGGCGTTGCCGATAGCCTAATGAATGAAGAAGCTAGGCGAAAAGAACGAGGTACGTCCAACCAATATGAGGCCAATCTCATCGATAATCACGCAAGAAACGAGACCCGTGGAAGAAGCAAAAGCCGCGGATATGACAAGTCTCGTGGGCGGTCTAAATCTCGCCCCAAGTTAACCTGCTATTATTGCGGGAAGCCTGGTCACAAGAAATCGGAGTGCCGGATTCTCAAGAGAGATCAGAAGGCTGGCAATGTCAAGCCAGATCAGGTTGACCCAAAGAAGAAGGAGGAGAAGAGCACTACGGCCGTCGCTGCAACTGAAATTGATGATATTTTTCTTATTGGAGAAGCCAACTACCTCAACGTTGCCGACGATGATTGCTCGTGGATCGTTGACTCAGGTGCGTCCTTTCACATCACTCCTCATGAAGGTTTCTTCTCATCCTACTAAAGTGGTGACTTTGGTACAGTCAAGATGGGAAACCGCGTCACCAGCAAAATTGTTGGAATTGGTGAAGTCACCTTGATGACCGACACGGGATACAAGTTGGTATTGAAGGAGGTTAGGCATGTTCCAGATATGCGTCTTAACCTTATCTCAGCTGGAAAGCTGGATGATGCCGGGATGGTGAATCACTTCGGTGCGGGCAAATGGAAACTCACCAAAGGGAGTATGGTTATTGCCCGAGGAAAGAAAGAATGCTCATTGTATGTCATGCAAGGAAAAGCGCGCAACGGAGATGCTAACGTTGCCCACGGTGACTCGAGCATGGAGCTGTGGCACAAGAGGCTTGGTCACATGAGCGAAAAGGGATTGCAGATCCTCGCCAAGAAAAAGCTTCTTTCTGATGTAAAAGGCCAACTACTGGAGACCTGCACTCATTGCTTAGCCGGCAAACAACGCCGAGTGTCATTCCAGAAACTAGATCGACCAAGAAGGAGAAGGTATGTTCTTGATCTGATTCATATTGATGTTTGTTCGATGACAGAGAAATCTCTTGGTGGTGCATATTATTTTGTCACCTTTATCGATGATCACTCAAGGAAAGTATGGGTATCTTTGATGAGCACGAAAGACCAAGTTCTCCAAGCGTTCAAGGAGTACCATGCCATGGTGGAACGGGAGACTGGGAGGAAATTGAAGTGCGTGCGAGCCGATAATGGTGGTGAGTATCGTGGCCCATTTGAAGCATATTGCAGGTCACATGGTATTAAGCTGGAGAAGACACCTCCAAAGACGCCTCAACTAAATGGTGTAGCTGAGAGGATGAACCGAACCATTGAAGAAAGAGTTCGATGCATGTTATCTCACGCCAAACTACCCAAGTCGTTTTGGGGTGAAGCCGTGAAGACTGCCGTTGATATAATCAACTTGTCATCGTCAAGACCTTTGGATGGAGATATCCCAGAAGAGGTTTGGACAAAGAAGAAGGCATCATACGGTCATCTGAAAGCATTCGGTTGCCGAGCATTCGTTCATATTCCTAAAGACGAACGATCTAAGCTCGATGCAAAGACCAAGGAATGTATTTACCTTGGTTCACCAAAAGATGAGTTTGGGTTTCGACTATGGGATCCTATCAAAAGGAGGATCGTGAGAAGCCGTGATGTTGTGTTCTTTGAAGACCAGACTCACAAAGATATCGAAAAGCCTAAGACCAGGGTTGTTACCCATTCCGATCCTATGTTATCTTCTAAGGAGCGTAGTGATTCAGGGGGAGAATCATCACAGAGCAATAATGAAGAAGTTGGTGATGGAAATGTCAAACCACCAACAGAAGAACTTATCGAAATGACAGAGACAGAGCTTGTCGAACGAGAGCCTGAAGTGCAACCTCAGTTAAGGCAATCTACTAGAATCAAGCGTCCTTCGACCAGATATCCTGCGGATGACTATACAGTTCTTGCAGAAGAAGGGGAGCCTCAGTGCTATGAAGAAGCCGTTAACAGCAACGAGAAAGAAGAATGGGAGAAAGCCATGCAGGAGGAGATGCAATCCTTGCATGAGAATCACACCTATGAACTTGTTGAGCTGCCGAAGGGAATGCGAGCGTTGAAAAATAAGTGGGTGTATAAACTCAAAGCTGATGAAAATAGCTCGCGGCCAAGGTACAAAGCTCGAATTGTTGTCAAAGGATGCAACCAGAAGAAGGGCATCGATGTCGATGAGATATTTTCTCCCGTAATGAATATGTCATCCATCCGAGCTGTCCTTGGTATAGCCGCCACTCTAAACTTGGAGATCGAACAACTGGACGTGAAGACAGCTTTTCTTCATGGAGACCTAGAGGACGAAATCTACATGGAGCAACCCGAGGGTTTTAAAGTTCCAGGTAAAGAACACATGATGTGTTGTCTTAAGAAGAGCCTCTATGGTCTAAAGCAAGCACCAAGACAGTGGTACAAGAAGTTCGATGCTTTCATGGCGGAACATGATTTCAAGAAGACTGCCGCCGACCACTGCGTATTTATTAAGAGGTATGCTAGTGGTGATTTTATAATTCCCTTGCTTTATGTCGATGATATGCTGATAGTTGGGCAAGATTCGAAGAAAATTTCTGCTCTGAAGAAAGCCTTGAGCAAGTCCTTCTCTATGAAAGATCTAGGTGCAGCGAAGCAGATCCTTGGGATGAAGATCTTGCGAGATCGTTCGAAGAAGCTATTATGGCTATCCCAAGAGAAGTATATCGAGAAGATTCTCAAGAGATTCGTTATGAGCAAGGCCAAACCAGTAAGTACTCCTCTTGCCGGACATTTCAAATTAAGCAAGAAGCAGAGTCCATCGACTGAGAAAGATAAAGAAGAGATGAAGAATGTGCCATATTCATCGGCGGTTGGCAGCCTTATGTATGCAATGATTTGCACCAGACCAGATATTGCTCATGCAGTTGGTGTTGCAAGCCGATATCTCTCAAATCCTGGAAAGGAGCACTGGGCTGCTGTCAAATGGATATTTCGATATCTGCAGGGTACATCGACAAGATGTTTGTGTTTCGGCAAAGAAAAACCCGTGCTAGATGGTTACACGGATGCAGATTTAGATGGTGATGTTGATTCGAGAAAATCGACGTCAAGGTACCTGACTACTTTTGCAGGGGGAGCTGTGTCTTGGCAATCGAAGCTCCAAAAATGTGTCGCCCTATCTACCACCGAAGCCGAATATATTGCAGCCACATAAGCATGTAAAGAAATGCTCTGGATGAAGAACTTCTTACTTGAGCTGGGTCATAAGCAAGAAAAGTATGTGCTAAGATGTGATAATCAGAGTGCCATACACTTGTCGAAGAATTCAGCCTATCACTCTCGATCAAAACATATCGATATGCGATATCATTGGATTCGAGATGTCATAGAAGAGAAGCATCTACAACTCGACAAGGTTCACACCGATGAGAACTGGTCCGACATGATAACCAAGGTTATTCTATCAAAGAAGTTCGATGAGTGCTGTGAAGGTGCCGGTGTGGTAAGCCTCTCTAATTAAGTCGAAGGGGGAGATTTGTTGGGATTCTCCTTAATTATGAGGAAGAATTAATGTATTGATGATCACGTAGTTCCAATGCAACCACCTCGCATGGGAAAGTGAATTCTCGTGGCTCCGTGCATCGAGAAGGTGCTAATCATCTTCGTAAATCCACCTCATTAATTGGTGCAGATTTCTAGAGCATGGAAGAGTGATCCAATGTCCCTCTATAAATAGGGATGAAGAGATGGTATGGACATTCGAGCATTCCACTATCAAGTGATAGATATCCTCCAAGAGAGAAGTGTCGGTGAGGTCGAAGAATTCGACTAGCCATTCAACAAAAGAGAGATCCTCCGAGAGGAGAGAGAGAGAGAGAGCCACCTTTGTGTGAAGAGTGTGAGAGTGAGTGAGATCCTTTTGTACTTGTATTCCACCATACTAGTGAGGGTGTTCCACCAATTTCGGTGAAGACATATTGTTGTAATCCTACTACTATAGTGGACGATCTTCGTGGTTTTTCCATTTCGGGTTTTCCACGTAAAATTCTGTGAGTCTCCGTTTCTACATTTTTCCTATTTTCTTCTTGCCCATTTTGATCACTCAAGGAGGGAGAAAGGGTTTCGCTTCCGCATATTATCCGCCCTTTTTCCTAACAGAAATATTAGATTGCCTCGCTGGCTGAAAACAATATTCGATGTGGGATTTGGGTCGTTGCTTTTGGGCCCAAATATCATTCTTGGCGATAGCCCGGCCCATCTGAACCGGGCCTTGTAAACCGCACTCTCTTCAATTTGTACCGCCAATCATTTCATGAATATATAGTTATTTTGGTCAGAATAATATATAATTATTAGAATCAGTGGCGCGATGTCTTATATTAAATTTTCGATATAATTTTTGGTGGATAAAAGCTCCCCCACAACATACGACAAATTCGTGGCAGCTGGGCTTTCCTTTGACACACTGTCTTATATTAGATTTCAGATATAATGTTGGGTGGATAAAAGCAGTTCCCGCATACGACAAATTCGTACTAGCTGCGACTTTTCTTTCATTTTCTTTTTTGGTCCAAGTTGGGCTTTTTCCTTTGACACGATGTGTTGTAATAAAATTTTCGATGTAATTTTTGGTGAAGAAAAGCAGCTCCCCACATACGACAAATTCGTAGTAGTTGGACCTTTTTTTTCTTCTCTCTTCTCTCTCTCTCTCTCCCCCCTCAAGCAGAGGTTACAAATTCGTAGTAGTTGGACCATCGACGTATAGTCCCGAGCAACTGGCTTGGAGTTCACAATAACACCGACCAGAATGTCCCTCCCCCGGCTTAAAAAAAAAAAGAAAAGAAGACCTTAACTTGTGTAACCTTTTACAAGTTCTCAATGTGTTAGTAATGAATTATCATAGTTATCAGACGTCGTGGAATTGGACATATGTTATATATGGTCCTTCTGTTCAATTTCAAGTTAGCATGGACTCCCACTAAAATATTTGTACATGGAGTCCATAACTGCCGATAGAAAGAAACGAATAGTATTTATTGATGCAGAGATTGATTTACGTAATTGATATTTCAAATATGATGCATAACTTTTTCAAACTTATATATGTATAAAGTTCAAGATTATGTCACTTTTACAAATTAATCTATGCTCTCCACGAAAAGAAAAGCTCGATTTCTCTCACTTTCTAGTTCTAGATCATGCTGCAAGATTTACAACAGTATAGCACAGTCGCCCGTGTTATATTAGATGTCAATTTTCAATTTTTTTTCACTCTTTATTAACCAATGATGGATTCAAGTAATGCGATGGAACAGGAGGAACAAAACAATTTAATCAAATCACAAAGGACGACAAAGTTTCGTTAGTTACAAACGTATAAAAAAAAACGCACTGTGACTGTGAGGACATTTTCGACAAAGCTTGGCAACAATTACGAGGCACGTACCAGAACTAGAAAATTCACTACTATATAATTTATACAGAGCCTTATCTGTAACCAAATCATTACCTATTTCACACATGCCACTTTTGAAGGAAACTTCCCAATGATGATGCCATGTGAGTCATTGCTATCGATCGGATTAATTGAAAATAAATAAATATGTGGAATAGTCAATTCGATAGTGACGTCACGTGCATATGTCATATTTCTCCAAGAATGACTGTCCATATGCTTGGAGGGAAGCTTTCCCAATGGCAAGATCTGTTCTTGAACCACATGCTAAACATATGATTGGTTTTGACGCTTTGTTTGTTTATGTTGATGTAACCTCATTAGGTGAAGCAGAAGGGAGCAGTAGAAAAGATGGAAACCATTTTATGGGGACGGTGGCCAGACAAAATATGAAGTAAGCCAAGGATGCCGTAGAGGGCTCGATTAGTACTAAATTCTAGTTTAATGGAGAGAGAGAAATGGGGACAGAGACCCATGATGAGAAGCTCTCACATTTTTTACAAGACTCAGCGCCTACCCCACTAGCTAGAAGGCCAAAGCGTGAAAGGAGAGTAGCGCATCAGTCGAGAACGTAGAGACGAGACGACACCAACAAGAATATTAAACTCTGGCCCAAGCAAATTAAAGAAAAACAGTGGCCGAGGATGGAATCTACCTTTAATTAAGCTGAGGCCGGTGGATTTGTTCTAGTAAAAAGTGCTTTTTTCGAAAATGGATTTTTCCTATATAATGTCTCCTTGAGCACTTGCGCATGAGTCTTTAGGAATTAAAGTTGCATCTCGACTCATACCCAAACCTTTGATTCCACCTGGGATTTCTCTGTTTCTTTTGGCCTTATATTCTCTCCACAATGCCTCGAGACGATCATAAGGAGGATCAGATTAAGCAATGGTACTACCGAACCAACAGCCTCCTCGGCAGAGGGCTCACTCCCGATGCGAAGAGTTCATGGACCATAGACCGAGTCCCTAGCAACTGGCGCGGAGTTCACAATACCGCATTCGATCCCGAAATGGTATGCATCGGTCCCTTCAATTTTTGGGAGAGATCCTCGCCTCGACTGCAGGTCATGGAAGAGCACAAGGTGCGGTTTCTAATCCGCCTTCTGAAACGGTGGGAAAGCGATGGAAATATGTTGAGGACCGAGGGGGAGAGACCGTCCCATGACCTGCGTTTCGAGAAACTTCAGGACGCCATGGGGATATTGGAGGAGAACACGAGGGCCTTTTATTCGGAGAGTTTTCCCGTTCCGACGACTGCGTATACGTGGATGATGGTCATGGATGGTTGCTTTGTGATCGAATTAATGCGCCTTTACTACGACCTTTGCCACAACGAGGTAGAGCCGCCTGCAAATATTAACACTCTCCTTCATTTTGTGAGTTTTAACTATTTTTTGAGGGAATTAACTGTGATCTATCTACAACTTCGTTGTCTTCCCTTCTTCACACGGACCAATCCAAAAGATTATTCCATTAGAAGCTGAAAATGCGTGCTGAATTAGGCATCCATCTAACTTCTGTAAGTCTTTTAGCTTCAAGTCATTGATCGTTTTTGCTTGCAGTCCACTGTGGTGTTCAATGCCATGGCCATTGACGACGATCCCATTTTCACCAACCCCCGGATTCTAGCAACCCTCCGACGCGACCTTCTATTGCTTGAGAACCAACTACCTTTCTTCGTTCTCGACAAACTGTACGAGCTGATCAACAAAAACAACAACATTGATCATCAACAAGCTGTGCCACTGCAAGTACTCGCGGTCACCTTCTTCGAACCACTGTTACCCGGACGCGATGCTGCCTCTAAGTTGGAAACCAAAAAACCCAAGCCTCATCTGCTCGATGTCTTTCGCTCTACCTTCCTTAGATCGATGGGTCAGAAAGTCCACAAGAGGGGATTGACTCGAGTCAAGTCGCGGTCGAATCCCAGTGGCAGTATCAGGGGACTCGTCCTACACTTCGCGTCGGAGCTGGAAGAGGCGGGCGTGCGATTCGAGAAGAGGAAGGGCCAGGGCTTACTGGACATCGAGTTCCGTCACGGCACTCTACGGGTTCCTCCATTGTCCATCAGCGACAACGTCATCTCTCTCCTTTTGAATTTCGTTGCGTACGAACTCAGCGTCAACCCCCCCGAGCCCTTCTTCACGAATTACTTCATGTTCTGGGACAGTTTGGTCAACAGCCCCAGGGACATTCGTATTCTCCACGAGCACGGGATCATCAATCACTCGGGAAACGAGGAGGACGTGGCGAAACTGTTGATGAGGTGTAGAGAGGTCATTTACGATCTCGACCTGGGCTACTTGTACGACGAAATCAAGGAGGTGAATGATTATTGCAATCAGTACAACGAAAGCAAGTACCGGGTCTGGTGGAGAAGCCTCATCCGCGAACGTTTCAGCAGTCCGTGGACATGCCTCTCTCTCTTTGCCGCCATCATCCTCTTGCTTCTTACCATCCTCCAGACGATTTACACCGTGTATCCTTACTATCGACCGCATTAAGTTTTGTCCCTCTCATTCTGTGACAACATGTGTTATTGGCTATGGCTCTTTAGCATTTCATGTCCTGTATTTGTCTCTGTCTGGGTTGCATGGTGGCTTTACTTGATGGAAATTGCATTGTCGCTACATTTGAAAATTTCAGATTGTTGTGGTGTCGAATTCATTTTGGAACTTTTCGTTGGTACATAATTTGGTTCAATGGGCATGAAAAATATGCATTTGGGATTCTCTTCTTAGTGGTTAGGACACTAAAAGCAGATTGCTTACCTTTAGCAGAATCTGTGTACTAAAGGAAGCATAGGGATTACTATCTATGGCAAATAAAAGCTGGTAAATTAACAAGCAGTAAAATTAAACATTGGTTAATTGAACTATTGAGCCTTTAACACACGGATTTAAGTCTATGCTCCTCGTGATGCAATTATCTCATTGAATAAGTGTAAGGTGTGTCACTGGGGCCATTCATCCGCCTGCTCTTCTAGAGAACGAATTTATCTGGAGATCGCCAAGAGGGAGCCTAAGTCCAAGCCCATTAACCTATCAAGTTGGACTTTAATTTACTTAAAAGCCTAAGCCAATGTATTATGGACCAAATATGATATCTTAATTGCTCAACACTACATCGGTTCTCTGATATTGGGGCTTTTCTAATACAACTCACTAGTGTATCTCAACATAATCGTTACAAATGCAAGGAGTTTGTCGTTGATGAATGCCATCAAAGTTTCACTTGATAGCATTTGATGCGGCAATTGGACTTCAGCATTCTTGGGAGTCTATTGCAGCTAGAGTGTCTAAGGTTAAGCAATATAACCATGCCCTTCGAATTCGATTCAAAGTGAAAAGAAAGGACCTTATTCCTGCCGCCCCCACCCCCCCCCCCCCCCCACCCCACGTTGCGCAAGAGGAATGACAAAAACGTGTGTGAGAAAACGTGGGTTGAGGTATGTGTTGCAGACCCGGATTCGCCGAGTCGGGTCGGGCTCGATCCGACGGATCCGGTTTCACAAATTCGACCAAATTGAGCCTCAATTTGATGATTTTTCATAAAATTGAGATCAAAGTTAGATTCTCCAGCATGTTTTCCACCGAAGATGGGTATTTTCGTGACCAATTGATTTAAAATTTAACGAAAACCCCAAACTGCCGATAGGATTCAAAAAATGATTTTTCTACAATTGAACACTCAAACTATCGAATCAGACCAAACCAAAGCCATCATTGGATTCGTCATGATGAAAACTATAGGGCAAGAGTGCTTAATTTTCATGGGTGTTTCTAGGATGAATTTAATTTCAAAATTCGCGAAACCGAGGACTAAATTGAAAAGAAATTATGCAGTTAGGTCCTTTTGGTTAAAATTGATCAAATTAGAGGATAAATTGACTCAATTGCACTTTAGAGATCTAGATACCAATGTCATTGCTTATTCAAAGTGAAAATTGAAAATTGAAAGACTCGAAAAAGAATTTTTTATGCTCAATTCGAGTTTATGTTTATGAAGGAACATAGTAACCCAAGTCGAATTTTTGAGATTTACGATAACCAACTTGAAGAGGGAATTAAAATAAAATTATTGACTTTTTTTTTTTGCATTTTCCAAACCACGAGTAGTATTTTTCTGATTTTTGGGTATTTTTATAATTAAATAAATTTGAAAAATATTAAAAATTATGAAAAGTATTTTTTTTTTGCTCAAAATTGACTTCTAAGGCTAGGCCAAGGCCTCCGGAGTTGACTTTGAAATTTTATGATTTTTTTTTTGCAATTTTTAATTAATTTTAAAAAAAATAAATTTGAAATAAAAATGATTAAAAATCAGGTATCAACAGAGACATGATAGATACACAGTAAACCATACCACACACTGACACTAAATTATCATGACAAGCTGCCTAGCAAATATCTTTGGCAGCCAAGAAATGACGGGACAATCTTACACGTCCATTATAAGCATGTGAATTTTGCTGATTAACCAGTGAAGTGTAGATTTGTACTGCAATATCTACTTCACTAGTAACCTTGAGTATAGAACATCAAATAGGCATGGTAACAGAAACACAGGATCGTTGCAATAACTCTCCAAAGTTAGCCCCGTTCCATCATCTGGAAAAAGCACTTCCTCAACTGCATAGAGATTTAAATGGTAACTTGAGAAGGGAAGAATGTGAAATAGGGCGACAGCATTTGAAACCATCTAACTCGTGCTCATTGTATATCAACCTAACCATTGGCTATTACCATGAAGCCATGTTTTTGGTTGCTTATATTCTGGCTTCTTCTTCATTTCATTGCCTTTTTAGGGATGTTTCTCATAGTTTATGAAATTTTAGTTAGATTGCCGACCCCATTGAAAAACTTCAGATTAATAAACACTTTCACCGTTAGAAAGGTCCGATTTCTTTTGACTGACTATATTTAGATAGCGGAGAGTTGTAAACGGTGGTTAATGGCGGTTTGAGTTTTAAGTGCTGATGACGAAACATGGATTCATTAAACACTAATTCAAACTGTCATACAAACATGGTTTTGTGGCGATATAGGTTGATAGACAAAAAAAGGAATCTCTGCTTAGAATTTAGCATGAAAATACATATTGATGATTAGCTATCTGACCGGATTGGGGAGAAGTCTATCAAGGTCCAAGAGAGCCAAAAATTATGTACGACACTTATTTTACTGCCAAAAGTTTCCGTGGGATCATTTAAGTACCAACTCCGATATGTTTGGCTGAAAATTTGACATGGTTTCTGTCGCGACCCTCCCTCGCGGGGCATGACGAGGGGGAGCTAATGGGCCGCCCGATCGCTGGCCTGATCGGACGCGGGCCTCTCCCAAGGTCCATTACCCAAATCGCAACTGCTGGATATACGTGGTCGACCTTCAGTGTGGTCTAGTGACATGTGATAAGTGTACATGCCAATGAGTCGCCACCAATCGTTTCGTGAAGGGTACGATCGGAAACCCTATCGAATAGTTGGGAGTGGTCTATTCGATTCTGCGGAAACCAGAGAAGTAGGTTCGGGGACTTAGTTACGCCAACTGTCAGAGTTGACGCCCTTTCGGTACCGAAGCTGAATGATTTATCTGATCCTAGGATTTCATATAGATGAGTGGGGTACAGATCCTAAATCTAGGAGTTCATACAGATGGGAATAGCTACCCTATCACTCACAATCATTATAAATAAGTGCGCAAATCAAGGATCCAATACATACGGATAAAACACATGAAATCAACATGGCATCCCTAATGAGGACCTATTAGCCTAGAGAAATATCAATCAAGGCTTAAGAATGATTTTGGCATGATTTGCCCATGAGGGGCAAAATCGTAATTTTGAACAATTCGGGGAAAATACACCTTAAAAGGGGCCAATTTGTCATTTTAGACGAATTGTAAAGTCAAAAGACGGGGGAAATAAGATTGGCCATCAATCCAATCCATTTCCCATTTTTTTGAGAATTTCCAGGATTTTTCTGGAATTTAAAAGTGATTTTACCCTTAGAGGGGTAAAATCGTCATTTCGGACAAAGATGATAACTGAAAATCTCAAATATTAGGGTTGGTCGTCCACCTGACCCAAACCCTAACTTTAAGCAATTTTCAGAACTCGATTGAGACAAGAAAGAAGATTTTCCCATTGAAGGGCAAAATTGTCATTTTGAGAAAAGAGACGGGACTCGAAAACCCAAACCTAAGAATTGGTCGCCTACCCGACCCTAATTCTTACCTTGGCATTATCGGTTTTATCTTGCATACACAGCAAAGGCGACTTACCCCTAAAGGGTAATGTCGTCAAGTCTCGGAAGAACGGATAAGAAACCCCAAAAATAGGGTTGACCAGTTGTCTGTGGTCAACCCTCGATTTTTGGGGGTTTCTGGAGTGTCTAGGATTTTTCCACAATTTTTTCACATTTTTTTGAAATTTTCTGGAATTTTCTAGCATTTTTATGGATTTTCTAAGATTTTTCTGATTTTTTTTATTTTTTTAAAATCATTTTCTGATTTTTTATTAAAAAAATGTTATTCGGGCCGGGTCGGGTGACCCGGCCCACGACCCATGGGCGACCGGCCCGACCCGGATCCGGCCCGCGCGACCTGCACCCGAAACGACGTCATTTTGGTCTTCCCGCTTCTAATTTCAATTTCCCGCCTAATATGAACGGAGGGCCTAGATTGCGCCATGTGTCGACTCGTGGGCGGTCTGATCTAAGGCAAGAAACCGACGGTCCAGATCGAAGCGCCCGATCGAACTACAACCGTACGATCGACTACCAAAAAATGATTTTTTATTTCCGAAAAACGCGAGATCTTGACACATGGACTATTTACCACCGTCCGATCAAGTTTGTTATTTTTTTTATTCGATTTTAACCGAATGCGCTGACGTGGCTGCCACGTGGGCGCCACGTCAGCGCCACGTAGGCGTTGACCGGTCAACAGCCTCGTCGGGGAAGACGACCGGAAGTTTGGTTTTCCGGTCAAAAATGCCGGAGCTTCGCCGGAACTCGGTTTCGACGTCGAAACGGCCACGGATCTCTACGAATCTAACACCAATCGACTCCTCATCCCATCCACCTTAACATACATCGAGATCTCGACCTAAACCGAGTCTGAAACACACACGCCTGCTCCGGCCGAGAACGATTCCGGCGGAGATATGACCTAGCCGTTTCTAGCCTTGCTTGGCTAAACAAAACCATCAGGAAGCATCCAAGGAGTTCGAGGGGACTTACCTGACCATCGCGAGGCGTCGGTTTCGCTCTGACCGAGCTCTCAGGCTCTCGATAGGTTCGGATGGCTCGGATTCGGATCCATGGTTTCGAGTAGATTCAACGCAAAAAGAGAATGGATACGAGCTTAGAAGGTTGTCTAGATGTAAATCAGATAAAAAACTCGGAGGAATACACACAAATCAGTGAGTTGCCATTAGAGATCGAGCTTGAGAGCTTCGACGGTGTTTACCTATTTTGGCGATGAAAGGTGACGTCGCTGGGTTCCAGGCGTTCTTTGGGTCGAGGTGAAGTCGAAGATGGTGACGGCGTGGCTTGATGAAGCTCGGAATGCGCTGGCCGAGCTTTTGGAGCTTTCGGCCGTGAGCGGCGGACGAGCTTCCTCTCTCTCTCTCTCTGTACGCGCGTGCTCCCCTCAGCCCTCTGTTCGTGAGCCTCCTCTCCCTCTGTCCTCGTTTTCTTGCTTGCCTTTTGTTCTTCAACCAACTCCCCTCTCAACTGATCATCCCTTCCTCTCAATTGCCTTCTCCGTTCTGTTTTCGTTGTTTTCTTTTTCCCCTGTGCGTGCGCGTAGAAGAAGAAGCAGAGCAAGCAGAGGGTGTTCTGCTTGGTTGACTAGGTTGACTGGTTCGGGTCAACCCGATCCAGTTGACCCAGTTCGATATTTTCCCCAAATTCAATGCCAAAATGAGCATGAATCACAAAATTGATCATGAAATCGGACTCTATGACACAAATTCCATCTGAAAGATGTAAATTAGGGCTAAATTTGTTTTAATTTGTGTGAAAGCCCCAAATTTAAGGCAGGATCCGAAATCGATTTTCGTCAAATTGAGGTTCCTAATGGACGAATCGACCCCAATTGAGCCCACCATTAGATTCAGGGGGTCGAATACTATAGGGAGGAAGCATTGGGATTCTATGGGTGTCCCTCAGAAAAGTTTAATTTCGGAATTGGCATTATAGGGACTAAAATGAAAAGATTTTTATGCAATTAGGTCCCTAAGGCCAAAATTGATCCAATCAATGCACAATTGAACCAAATTGAAATGTCAGGTAATCA
The DNA here is from genome assembly GCA_021437785.1 of Rhodomyrtus psidioides. Taxonomy (NCBI): domain Eukaryota; kingdom Viridiplantae; phylum Streptophyta; class Magnoliopsida; order Myrtales; family Myrtaceae; genus Rhodomyrtus; species Rhodomyrtus psidioides. The sequence continues at coordinate 1,280,677 of JAILYB010000134.1, read as the reverse complement.
AGCTGAATGTCAAGATTCGGGAAATGCAAAATATTGCAAATAAAAAGACTCAGAACATATTTTTTGACAAATTTAACCCTGTGTGTTACAAAGAAACACACAAAATTAAACTTGAATTTCGACTCTTGATGAGGTCAAAATGACAAGGGATTTAAAAGAAAAATATTGACTATTTTCCTATATTTTTGTGACCTCAAATTGTATTTTTTTTTTATTTTTTTAGTATTTTTCCTATTTTCTAAAAATACTAAAAAATGTGAAAAATATGAAAAATTATTTTTTGGTCAAGAATGGTTTCTTAGGCTTGGCTAAGGCCACCAAAGTTGATTTTGTAATTTTTTTTGACTTTTTATGAATTTTTTGTGATTTTTCAAAGTAAAGTTGAAAAAGACTTGGTCAAAAATCAGGTGTCAACAGTTTCTTTTATTAATATCTGAAGGCCTAAATTGCTCATTGAAGGTCCAGTCAACAATAAAAAAGATAAGATTTTACAATATATATATATATATATATATATGAACAATACAAAAATACAAAATTTATTAGATTAAAAAAATCAAAAAAAAGTATGGAAAAGGACATGTGTACTAAAAGTCCTAAAAATTATCTCAAAAGTATAATTGAGTCGTAAAAATTACTAAAAGTGCAATCAAGTCCCAAATTTCGTCAAATTAGTGTAATTAAGTCATTCCGTTAATTTCGTCCATTTAAATTAAAGAAAATTACTAATATTTTTTAATATTTTCACTCTCGTACGTGGCATGATATGGTAAAAAAGATGTGATTTTGGTTCAAATCCTACTTTTAATACGAATTTAAATTAAGTTAAATTAAAAGTAAGCTAAATTGAAGAAAAAATATTGAGAACCAGTTGGCGTGGTGAGGGATGGTTGGTGGAGGTCGCCAAGCTACGACTAGTCATCGAGGAATTTAGGGGTGAGCGGTTCCAGGTTCTAGGTAGGTTCCACCTGGAACCTGAAACCTACCCACTGGTACAGGTTCCTCATTTTTGGGAACCTGAAACCTACCCGCCACATTGTGGAACCTGGAACCTACCCGGGCACCTGTTCCGGTTCCGGTTCTAGAGTACCCGCACTTAATCTTCCAAACTCCAAAGTACAAAAAAAAAAAACTACTGCTTGATCAGAGGAAATGATTTGCAGGTGATGACTTATCAAAAGAAAGTTAAGATGCATAAATGACTTATTAAAAAAAGAACGTAGAAAAGAAGATATCACAGATAAGGGAAGAAAAGTTAAGATGCATAAATGATTTGCGACCCATCCAACTCATCAAATGAACAAGTTGAACTTATTAACGGAGACATCAGACAAGTTGAGAACCACAAATAGTCAATACAGGTTCAGAGACCCAAAATAGGCAACCATTGAGCAGTCTTTCCATCCATAACCAGATAATCTCCCCCAACCTCTCTGCTTAGCTGAATATCTAATGTCCAACAAACAGAAAGCAGGTGATCGACAAAAGCTCAATTCTTACTTTTTCTTGTCAATGTTCGGGATATCACTTCTCTCAGCCTTCTCCACAATCACCTTACACAGAGAAAAATTTCAAGGCGTGTTAGCTTGAAAACCCAATATGATGAAATGCGCATGGATTTGTCTTCAAAGTAAATAATAGCAAGATCAAGAGGGGAAGGAAATTGACAGGACAAGCTTATTAATTGACAAGTTCGCAATAGAAGCTTTAGCAGCAAATCAGAAAGCGAATTGCTACTCAAGGAAGAGAAACACACACCCAGATCATGCCCTTGCTTGAAGTAACTCTTAGCCATTCCACCTGCTGCTATAGCCCCAAAAACATAAACCAACTGGTAAAATTCAACATAACAAAGGAACAAAATTAATGATCACAACAACAGAGCCTTTCAATTTATCACCCCATCCCTGCACGCCTTATCTAAAAGGGTAGTTCAACATAGCGGTACAGTCAAATTTAGAAGGTGAAGCCAGTTTCCTAAGCCAAAAGGGTGAAGAACAAAATTATTAAAAAAAAACTCAAAACTTTATCACCTTCTCACACCTCTAATCCCAAATTTTATCGACGATCAGACATACAAAGAATAAAAAAAAAAGGAAAAACGAAAAGCAGCCCAGGATTTTGCATATTCAAGTATGAGCACTGTCGAAGCCAAGCACCAAGATGAACATCGATTGATTCCCAAACAAAAACTCGAAATCATCGCCCTCTGACCTAAAGAAGCACGAGTTCGCAAGCGGATGACTAATCGAGAGGCAAGCTGAAGCAGATGATCGTCGTTCTTGGAGGACTCAGCTTCTTGGGCTGATTCAATGAATCGCTCAGCGTCTTCGACGAAGACCATGGAATTGGGTTGGGGGGGACTGGGAGGAAAGGAAACTGAAAGGCTGCGGCGTCGAGGTGAGTATGGCAAACTGCAAAGTGCTGCAGAAAGTAGGGTTTATGTTTAATAATATACGGTTCCGGTTCCGGTTCTGGGTAAGTTCCATAGTGGAACCTGGAACCGGAACCGGGAACCGGAACTGGGGACATCAGAACAGGGAACCGGACCGGAACCGACGGTTCAGTTCTCCGATTCCCGATTCTATCCGAGAACCATGCTCACCCCTATCGAGGACCCCCATGGGCCATCCCCCATCCTCACCGGTGATGGTGGGGCGATTGTGGCGAAGGCCATGCAAGCCCACGCCGCCTGGTTCTCCACCCTTTTCTCTTTTTTTTTTTCATTTTTAATTTTTATCTTATTTTTAAATTTAATTTAACTAAAATTTTTATTTATGTATTTTAAAAAAAATAGTTTTAGCTCATTTTAAATTTAACTTTTTTAATAATTTAGCTTATTTTTAAGCTCTGAACTCAATGTGGACCCGAATTTTTTAAAAAAATATGCCTTGTCATATTAAAAATTTAGTTACAAGTGTTATGTAATCAATTAGCCGGAATTTCTCTAATTTGGCACTTAAGTAGTCGTGTGCTGTCTTTTCTTTCGTTTTGGCACTTAAATAGTTCAACGGAAACTCTTGGCACTAAAGTGTGGACGTCGGATACAACTTTCAGCACTATTGGTGCTCTTCTCTCTTCCAAGTTGACGCTTGTGGTACGAGACTTTACTTTTGAGGAATTCATTTATCTTCTTCTTTTTTCCTTTTTGGGTGACGAGTGACGAATATCTTCTTCTATTACCACGACGAATATTAGAGCATAACACACACTTTGCCAACATAGACTTCTAAAAGGTAACTCAATTATTTATAGTGGGAAACAAAACATTACTGAGGCTCAGTTTATTTCGATTAAAAATGGATAATTTGAGCAATATCTTCTAAAAATTATCGTTTATATTACTTATAAATAGGCCTAATACCTAAAAAAACTCTAACTTTAGCATTTGTGTCAATTATATCCAAAAAAAAAAAATTTCTCTCATAAAAATCCCCAACTTATACTTTTGTTCTAATTCTACCCAAAACTTTTACTTTTATCTCAATTTTACCGACCTAATACCAAAAAAATCCTCAACTTTTAATTTTGTCCCAATTCTACCAAAAACTTTTACTTTTGTCCCAATTTTATTGGTCTAGTACAAAAGAAAACCATCAACGTTTACTTTTGTCTCAATTCTACGCAAAACTTTTACTTTTGTCTCACTTCTACCCAAAACTTTTACTTTTGTCCCAATTTTACCGGTCTAGTACAAAATAAAACCCTCAAATTTTACTTTTGTCCCAATTTCACTCAAAAATTTTATTTTTGTCCCAATGTTAAAGTTGGAGGTTTTTTTTTGGTATTGGGCCCTTATAAATATGAATGAATGAACCTTACCAAAAAAAAAATATATGAATGAATGAAAAATATTTTTATTGTCCTTGAAAGTATTTAGACATAAATTATTATTAATAATGAAAATATTTTTCACGGGCTATATTTTAAGCAGTATGGGCCATCATTTTTAGGAAAATATTTTTCAAATCGTCAATTTTCTTCCAAAACAATCGATGCCTAAAAAGAATTTCTTTTTTTCTTGATAACCCCAAGTATTCCAACTTTTCAATCTCAACTCGTTACCATGGATGCGCGCAAATAATTTCATTGGCATGCATTAGGAAAACACTAAACCCCCATGGTGACGAGTGTTGCCCCAGTTTTTCGCATCTAATTGATAAAATTTTTCCATAATTTTCAAAGTACATTGAAAATAATGATATTTAATTAGTTAGATAAACGATACCACATCAACATACTGCAAAAAGAAAAAAAAAACACATTAAATATTTTCTTGTACCATCGACACTCTTTTTTGCGTTGTCTAGCACTTTTTTCTTTCCTGTTTGGGATCATGTACTAGTTTGAATAATTCTTGTATGTCATTATCCAAATCGAAATATTTCATCAATTGGTTCGGGACTCTCGTTGCTTATGTTCAAGAGAGACGGCTATCTATTTTGCAGTTCGCAAGAATAAGCAAGGCCATAACGGGCCGAAAATTTGGACCTGTCCATTCATCGTCGCCAGGCCTATTGTATGAAGTCCTCTCGTTTTGGTTCGAGTCCCACAAAAGAAGAAGAGTACAGGCCCAAGAAAAATCCACCGGCAACAGAACTCGTGAATCCAACTTATTCTTTGCCTCCACTTTGCCTTTGAGAGTTTCTTTCTCTCTCCCTCCCTCCCTCGCTCACCTTCCCTTTCTTTTATTCATCTTCCCTCTTTGAAGTTTTTATTTTATTTGCACGAATAAAACTCTACAGCTGATCTTGGGTGATCATGTAGATTTGTTCGGTTATTCGTCCAGTCGATAGCCGTCACGGAGGATGTTCGTGACGGGGCTTCACAACCTCTTTGACATTAGACCGCTTTTCTCTTCCGATCTAGATATTGAATTGATAGTTCCTTATATGTATTAGATCCAACATATTGATATTGGTGTCCCTACACGTCGACGGTGATAAGGACGTCGAATCTAGATACACACCGCAAGCTGTTGCAAAGAGAATGGTAGATCTCAGCGTGTGTTTAGGTTTAAAGCAAGAAGAGACTTGCATTGGCACTACATGACAAAGTAAGGAGGAATGGCTCAATTTTATTATAAAATAAATTGTGAGGCCCAAGTGTTTCTCTTGGTAAGAAAGATTAGAGAAAAGAAGCGTGGGTGGCTTTTACCATTCTCTAACTTGCTGTAGTGGTCAACAACAAAAAAAAAAAAAAGGAAAGTAAGAAAAATGGTTTACTTTTCCCTAACTTGCAGAACACGTGCAGGGATAAAATAAAAGGGGTAGGTCTTCGTGGTTCTTCTCCCTCTCTGACCGAGCCGCGCCGCCGCACAAAGAAAAAAAACAGCCGAAGACTTGCAGAGAACAGCCGCAAGAAGAAAAAGCGGACGTTCAGATCTTCGGCCGAGGGCTTGCGATTCGTGTATTGAACACGTGATTTATGCGTGAGTTTTCTTTATATCCAATTTAGTTATTTTATTATAAATACTTGGATTTTGGTATAATTTAGGTGTAGAAAACACGAGCGTATTGAGTGATTGTAAATTCGATTCTCCGACTACAGGAGGGCCTTTTATGCGGAGAGTTTTTGCTTTCCGGACGAAAGCAACTACACCTACCTCGCATATCCGCGGATGATGGTCATGGATGGTTGCTTTGTGATCGAATTATTGCGCCTTTACTGCGACCTTTGTCGCACCGAGGTAGAGGCGCTTGCAAATATTAACAGAGTCCTTCATTTTGTCAGTTTTAACTTTTTTTGAGGGAATTTATTGTGATCTATCTACAACTTCGTTGTCTTCCCTTCTTCACGCGGATCGATCCAAAAGATTATTCCATTAGAAGCTGAAAATGCGTGCAGAATTAGGCATCCATCTAACTTCTGTTAGTCTTTTAGCTTCGAGTCATTGATCTTTTTTGCTTGCAGTCCACTGTGGTGGCCATGGCCTTTGAGGACGATCCCATTTTCACCAACTCCCGTATTCTAGCAACCCTCCGACGCGACCCTTGTCGTCTCTAACAGTATTGTCAGGAAAATATTTCTCAATTAAAATTTACTGGCACGAGAAAGATCCTCAATTTTAGGCAAAGGAACATGTAATCCTAACATGATCAATATAGCAAGTTATTGGTTTACAACATGCAGTCATGTGTGAAATACAATTTCGGTGGAGGAAGTGGGGTCGCACATAAGTTAAATTATTTGTCTTATTGGTAACGTGTCATGTGTGTGAACATAAAGCTGATATTTCCTTTGACACGCCATCTTATATTAAATTTTAGATATAATATTTGGCGGATAAATATGATCGCAGTAGTTGGGACTTTTTGTCCTCCCCCCCTCCCTTTTTCTCTCCACGCGTTTACTTGCCTAAACACTCGACTGCAGTTCTCTGAAGTGAAAACTCCACTAATTATATAATGTTTCTGTTACGACAATGCGGAAACTAAGACGAAATTGAGACAGATAAGAAGAACGGAACACACAAGATTTACGTGGAAACCCTTGCGGGAAAAACCACGGGAGAGAGGAGAGACAAAATCCACTATGAGAATTAAGGGATTACAAAAGAGGCAACGTAAGCTTCTCCCTTACTGACAGTTTGAGAAAAGAGCAATATTTATAGTATTACCCCCCAAACCCTAATGTTGGCCCAAGGCCCATAATTTAAGCCTATTTCCTATTCAAGGCATATATAACAAATCTCCACCTTGACTTGAATTCCCAAGTAGACATAAATATTAAGACAATCTTCTCCTCCCACCGGCATAAAACTCAGCTGCTGCAAACATTAACCAAATCCAAGCAGTGCTTGAATTTAGTAAAGGGCAATGACTTTGTCAACATATCAGCTGGGTTGTCTTCTGTACCAATCTTCAAGATCTTAATATCGCCATCAGCAAGAATGTCTCGAATATAATGATACCGCACATCAATGTGCTTTGTTCTCTCATGAAACATCTGATCTTTAGTAAGATGTATAGCACTCTGACTATCGCAATGCACAATAGTCACATTATCATCCACACTGAGCTCTCCAAATAAGTCTCTTAGCCATATAGCTTCTTTGATTGCCTATGTAATAGCCATATATTCTGCTTCTGTAGTAGACAAAACAATTGTATGCTGCAAAGAAGCTTTCCAACTGACTGCACAACCCCCAACAGTAAATATGTACCCTGTCAAATACCTCATTTTATCAAGGTCACCAGCATAATCATAGTCAACATATCCAGTAAGAGTTTCACAAGTTTTCCCAAACTCTAAACCATAATCTGAAGTACCATTCAGATATCTCAAAATCCACTTCACTGCTTGCCAATGAATTTTACCTGGGCATGATAAATATCTACTTACCACGCTAACAGCATGTGATATGTCAGGTCGAGTGCAAACCATAGCATACATAACACTACCAACTACACTAGAATATGGAATACCTGACATATACTTTAATTCATCATCTGTATGTGGACATAAATCAGCTGATAATCGAAAGTGAGCAGCAAGAGGAGTACTCACTGGTTTGGCATCTTTCATGCCAAAACGATCTAACACCTTCTCAATGTAGCTTTTCTGTGAAAGATACAATTTTCCTCTTTTCCGATCTCGCTGAATTTCCATGCCAAGAATTTTCTTCGCAGAACCTAAATCCTTCATATCAAATTCAGCACTCAACTGTGCCTTCAAATTCTGTATATCAAATTTATCTTTTGCTGCAATCAACATGTCATCAACGTATAACAGCAGATAAATATAAGATCCATTTGGAAGTTTGCACAGATATACACAACTATCATACTTGCTTCTACAATAGCCAAGTTGCACCATAAAAGAATCAAATCTTTTATACCACTGTCTAGGTGATTGCTTCAAGCCATAGATTGATTTTTTCAGCAAACAAACATGATCTTCCTTACCTTCAAACTGAAAACCCTCAGGTTGACCCATATAGATTTTCTCTTCAAGTTCACCATGCAAGAAAGTTGTTTTCACATCGAGTTGTTCTAACTCTAAATCATGCATAGCAACTAACGCAAGAAAGACCCGAATAGAGCTGTGTTTAACGACAGGTGAAAACACATCATTAAAATCAACTCCCTCAATTTGACTATAGCCCTTAGCGACTAGACGTGCTTTAAATCTAATGTTTTCAACTCCAGGAATACCTTCCTTTCTTTTGAAAACCCACTTGCAACCCACAATCTTCTTTCCTTTTGGTGGTTTGACAAGCTCCCAAGTTTGATTCTTTTTAAGAGATTCCATCTCTTCATTCATAGCAACTAACCACTTTGCTGAATCTTTGGAGGAAATAGCTTCCTTGTACGATTTAGGCTCAGCGTATTCTATCGACTCTGCAGCTGAAAGAGCATAAGCAACAAAATCTGAATATCCATACATCTGTGGAGGTTTTACTGTTCTTCTCGGTCTATCTTTGGCTATGGAATAATTCTCTTCTTCAGATTCTTCACTCTCAATATTATCAGTCACTGACTGAACTGGTTGTGAAGAAGATACTTCAAACTCCACCTTCTTTGATGCACTTTGCAGATTTTCTTGACAAATATCTAATGATTTCTTGACAGGATGAAGCATAGCAGACTCATCAAAAGTAACATCTATGCTAATTATAATCTTAGATGAATCAGAACACCAAAGCCTATAACCTTTTATACCAGAACCATAACCAAGAAAAATACATTTTTTAGCTCTAGGCTCTAGTTTTCCTTCACTAACATGTGCATATGCTGGACATCCAAAAACTCGAAGAGAAGAATAATCAACATGTTTACCTGACCATACCTCCTCGGGTGTCTTGTTCTCAATAGGCATGCAAGGAGAACGATTTATTAACCAACAAGCAGTATTGACTGCTTCAGCCCAAAATTCCTTACCCAAACCAGCGTTAGACAACATGCACCTTGTTCTTTCTAATAAGGTTCTGTTCATACGTTCTGCAATACCATTCTGCTGCGGAGTATACACTGTAGTATGATGTCTCACAATTCCTTCATTCTTGCAAAACTCATTAAATTCACTTCCACAAAATTCTAGCCCATTATCTGTTCTCAGCCGCTTAATTTTCTTACTGGTCTGATTCTCAACTAATGTTTTCCATTGCTTGAAAGTAACGAAAACATCACTTTTTGCCTTGAGAAAAAATACCCAAACTTTTCTTGAAAAATCATCAATAAAAGTGAGTACATGCCTGGAACCAAGGCCTTTCGATGGAACTCTAGCAGGCCCCCAGAGATCAGAATGTATGTAGTCCAGCGTGCCCTTTGTGCTGTGAATTCCTGTTTTGAAACTGACTCTTTTCTGTTTCCCAAAGACACAATGTTCACAAAAATCCAGTTTTCCAATTTTCTGACCACATAAGAGACCTCTTCTACTGAGCTCCTCCATCCCTTTAATACTCATATGGCCTAATCTCATATGCCATAATTTTGTATTATCTGAATCTGTCGTATCAGAAGAGACTGCAGCTGAACCAGTAACAGTAGAGGCTTGCAGCTGATACAAAGTACTAATTTTAAGCCCTTTCATCAGCAAAAGTGAACCTCTCAAAATTTTCAGAACTTCACCCTCAGCAGTAAATCTACAACCATTGGCGTCAAGTGTACCCAATGAAATTAGATTTTTCCTCAAATCACGCACATGCCTGACATTATCTAAAGTTCTGATCATGCCATCATGCATCTTAATATTAATTGTGCCAATCCCAATAGCTTTGCATCTAGCATCATTACCCATGAGAATAACTCCACCATCATGTTCTTTATACGTAGAGAACCAATCTCGATGAGGACACATATGATATGAGCAGCCAGAATCAAGAATCCAACTATCACATAATTTATCTTTGTTATCTGCAATCAAAAGCCAATCTTTGTCTTCTTCTTTAGCAACATCAGCTTGAGCAGGATTTTCGTTTCTCCTATTCTGTCTGTTCTGATAGTTGCGATTGTTATGACGATTGACATTCCCATGATTCTGTTGATTCGAATTATTTTCTCTTTGCTCCTTTGCCTTTAGTTTTAGGCAATTGATCTTAATATGCCCTGGGGACTTACAATAATTGCAAATCATATCTCTATGCTTAGACTTTGACCTACTCCTGCCAAAATTTCTTCTCTCAACAGACCTTCCCCGAGCAACTAAACCAGCCCCATGATTATTACTACTATCAGAAGTCAATTCTGTATCAAGTTTCTGCTTATTTAGCAGACTAGTCTTGACATCTTCAAAATCAATAGTTTATCTGCTAACAATCATGGTCTCTCTAAAATTCTTATAAGAGGGAGGTAGTGAAACTAGCAATAAAAGAGCTTGATCCTCATCTTCAATGTTAACATCAATGATTCTTAATTCAGCGATAAGAGCATTGAACTCAGAAATATGAGATTTGAGAGAAGTACCTTCAGCCATACGAAAAGTGAAGAGTCGTTGCTTGAGTCTCAATCGATTGGTGAGAGACTTTGTCAGAAAAATACTCTCCAACTTTGTCCATAAACCTGCGGCTGTCTTTTGATCTAGTACCTCCTGCAAAACTTCGTTCGTGAGGCACAACTGAATAGTGGACAAAGCTTTCTCATCCAATTCTTCTCATACTTCATCTGTCGTGTCCGGTTTCTTCCCTTTAGTAAACAAAGTTTTCTTCAAACCATGTTGCGTAAGAACGACTAACATACGAACCTGCCATAGGTTGAAACTACCGTTCCCATCAAACTTTTCGATATCGAATTTCGTTGCCGAACTCGAAGCCATAATTTATTTCGAATCGAAGAAAAACGCGCACGAACTCCTTGGACAACACGAATCGAAAACCCCTTCAATCTGGAGGGGTAGGATTCGTTGGGAGTATTTGCCGTTTCCCCAATCACGGCGCAAACTACTGCCCAAACAGCAATTGCTACAAGCGAACAGTAGTTCGGGTTGATAGCTCGGCACAGGATGATGAACGATTGTTGTTACGTCAGTCGGAATTCGTTGATCGCTTCAGCACGAATCCACTTGGTCGTTTGCTTAAGCCTATGAAGAGAGCAGCGTCGCTGCTCCTTGAAGTGATCGTCAAAGGACTACGTGCGAGCACAAGTGGGCAAATTGGCAAGGAGCAGGAGCAAACGGCACTTTGACTTGCTCCTGAAGAAGACTCCAATTCTGATCTGCGTGGGCCTTCGTGATCTGCTCCAAATTCGATCGAAAAACTCTAATTGGATGGTGATGCAACGTGGCACAGGAACACCACTGAGAAAGTAGTTGAAAAGCAATTGGTTTTCTTTTGTTCCCTTTAGCCCTTAAAAACGCACGAAATCACAAACCGAGGTTGCGTTCTCAGTTGTCCACGTCGGCGGCTGAACTTTGGCAGAATCAATGAAGAACGTCCACCGAGAGAAATCAACAAAATCACCCACAGACAAGGAAAAATCCAACACCCTCTGACAATTGATTTTGAAGACCGAAGACCTCTTTCGACGTCGAAAGGGAGATTGACTATCCAGGACGTGCAACCCAGCGAAAACGCATGAACTCTAAATATCCGAAATCCAAATATCCGAAATCAAATCGTCTTGCACCGAAGACGAAATTCAAATTTCTGAACTCTCTTGTCTCTCTTTCGTCGACGGATGAACCTTAGCTCTTAGCTCTGATACCAGTTTGTTACGACAATGCGAAAACTAAGACGAAATTGAGACAGATAAGAAGAACGGAACACACAAGATTTACGTGGAAACCCTTGCGGGAAAAACCACGGGAGAGAGGAGAGGCAAAATCCACTATGAGAATCAAGGGATTACAAAAGAGGCAACGTAAGCTTCTCCCTTATTGACAGTTTGAGAAAAGAGCAATATTTATAGTATTACCCCTCAAACCCTAATGTTGGCCCAAGGCCCATAACTTAAGCCTACTTCCTATTCAAGGCATATATAACAGTCTCCAACACTACCGTGTGTCTTCAGGAATTAAAATGTTGCATCTCGACTCATTACCCAAACCTTTGATTCCACCTTGAATTTCTCTGTTCTTTTGGCCTCATACGTACTCTCTCCATAATGGATCGAGGCGATAAGCCTGGGTCTCTACAATGGGTCATCCAAATCGAGGGCAGACTCCACCGGAGGGAAGCTGCCGATGCGGAGAGTTCGCGGACCATCGGCACAGTCCCCCGCAACTGGCGTCGAGTTCACGATAAAGCATTCGATCCCGAAATGATAGCCGTGGGTCCCTACACTGACCATACGTGGTTTCAACTGGAGGTCATGGAAGAGCACAAGTCGCGGTTTCTAAACCGCCTTCTGGAAGGGAAGTTGGAGCGGCGGAGAAGCGGCGGAGATGCGTCGAGGACGACCGAGGGGGAGAGAGTGTCCGATGGCCGTGAACGTAAAGAAGACAATGATGGAAATCGGAGTGCGAAAGCCAAGCTTTTGGATGACCTTTTGGAAGCCATGTGGATCTTGAATGACGAAACGAATGCCTTTTATTCTTTTACTCCCGGGGAGGACGAAGTGCGGTCCTCCCACCTTGCGCAGGGGATGGTGGTCGATGGTTGCTTTGTGGTCGAACTGTTTCGCCTTTACTACGACCTTCTCCACACCAAGGTATAGCAGCATTCAAATGTTTGACAATATCCTTCATTTATTAGCTTAGCTTAGCTTCTTTTTTTCTCCAGTGAATTAACTGTGGTCTATTCCGTCTACGACTTGTTGTCTATCCCTCAAACCGACCGATCCAAAAGAATACTCCATTAAAAGCTTAAAATACCTGCCAAAGTGCAAATTAGTCCTGGCTTAGATCATTGATCGGTTTTGCTTGCAGCCCAGTGCGGTGGAAATTCAGGACGATCCAATCTTCACCAATCCGCGGATTCTAACAACCCTACGACGCGACCTCCTATTGCTTGAGAACCAACTACCTTTCTTCGTTCTCGACAAACTGTACGAGGTGATCAACAAGATGAACAACATTGATCATCAACAAGCGGTGCCGCTGGAAGTACTCGCGGTCACATTCTTCGAACCACTGTTACCCGGACATGATGCTGCCTCTAAGTTGGACACTGAAAAACCCAAGGCTCGTCATCTGCTCGAACTTTTCCGATCTACTTTCCTCAGATCGGTGAGTGAGAAAGCCCACAACAAGGAAAAGAATCTGGGGAAGCAGCGGCTGAATCATAATGGCAGTATCAGGGGCATCGCCCTACATTTCGCATCGGAGCTTCAAGAGGCGGGCGTGCAATTCAAGAAGAGGAAGGGCCACGACTTACTGGACATCAAGTTCCGTCACCACACCCTAGAGGTCCCTCCGTTGTCCATCAACGAGAACACCGTCTCTCTCCTTTTGAATTTCATTGCATACGAACTGGTTGTGGGCCACCCGGAGCCCTTCTTCACGTATTACTTCATGTTCTGGGACAGTTTGGTGAATAGCCCCAGGGACATTCAGGTTCTCCAAAAACACGGGATCATCAATTACTTGGGAAGCGAGGAGGACGTGGCGAAACTGTTTATGAAGTGTAGAAAGGTCATCTATGATCTCGATCTGGGCTACTTGTCCGACGAAATCAAGGGGGTGAATGAGTATTGCGAGCGGTACTACGAAAGCAAATGGCGAGTCTGGTGGAGAAGCCTCATCCGCGAACGTTTCAGCAGTCCGTGGACATGCCTCTCTCTCTTTGCCGCCATCATCCTCTTGCTATTTACCTTCCTCCAGACGATTTACACCGTTTACCCTTACTATCGGCCGCATTAAGCTTTGTGCCTGTCATTCTATGACAACGTCTGTTATTGGCCATGGCTTTTTAGCATTTGATGTCTTGTATTCGTCTCTGTCTTGGTTGCATGGTGGCTTTACTCGATAGAAATTTTGTTGTCGCTGCATTTGAAAATTTCAGATTTTTGTGGCATCGAATTCAATTTTGAACCTTTTTTGGAATTATTGACTAAGATATATAATGCCTGAGCAACATAATATGCTAGGATAGTGTTTTAAAGGGCTGTTGTGGTACATAATTTGATTCAACGGGGACGACAGATATGCAGTTTGCGATTTCTCTAAGCAGTGGCTAGAACGCCGAAAGCATATTGCATACGTTTAGCAGAATCTGCCGAAGAATTGCTACAAGCTTAGTAGTCAGTCCCTGCAAAACTGCATAACGTCTCTGCGAGGCTTCAAATTGCGTCTCACATAAATGAGCTAAGTTACTGGCTTAATAATGCTAGTACAAAACCGATGTCATCCAATATCCACTAGAAGGAACAAGGAACAAAGTAGTGGCTTGCTTTACTTTGTGACTGAATCAAGCCAGGTTATTTATTGACCCTAAACAAATAAAAAGGCGACCGGCATAGCAATCAACAATACACGAGATGACATTCAGGTTCGGGCTTTAGACCCAGCTACATCTATTGACAAAATGATGACAGTAATGCCTGGAACTGTCGGACAGATGAAAACATACATATACACTTCAATGGACAATCCGTCGGCAGCTGAAAATGTCTGTTTCTTCACCGTTCCGTCATCTGGTTAAGTTCTTCATTGAGCATTCAGACCGAATATCTCCATGGAATTATGTCAATACTTCCACATATTACGGATAATATAGGAGATATAACTATTTTTCTCCCGGGAAATCTTTCGAATTATCACCGTTTAGCTGATGCCGCTTCTTGAACATTCATTTTCTGAGTTGATATTTCACAACTTCCATTCTGAATTCAAAAAAGAGATGAACACATTATCAACCGAGATACCTGAAGGAAAAAAGGACAACAGCCACCCTGGAGACAGCATAGACAGTAAATACACTAAATTATCATCACAAGCTGCCTGGCAGATATCATTGCTGGCCAAGGAATGACGGGATAACCTAACGTCCATTACCACCATGTGAATTTTGCTGATCAACCAGTCAAGCGTAGATTTGAACTGCAATATCTACTTCACTAGAGCCTTGAGTACAGAACATTAAATAGGCATAGTTGTGATAACATGGAGAGCTAGCCCCCTACTGTCATCTGGAGAAAAACGGTAGAAATACAACGTAAGTGCTAATATTTGTGTACAGAGATCACTTTAGTGCTATTTTTTTTTTTTTTGGATCACTTCAGTGACACATCGGAGATAAAATGATCACCGAAATGCTAATTCCGGCCAAAAGATTATTATTTCAATGCCAATTCCGGCCAAATAGTACACGTGACATTTTTTTATTAATTTTTTAATATTACGTGTCAACTTTTTTATAAAAAAAAAAATCTACACACGTGGACGTTTCAACATTAAAATAGTTAATTTTTTTAGAAAAATTAAGATTAAACTAGAAAATAGCCTAAAATAGAAAAAAATTCAAAAAATGACAAAAAAAATAGCATAAGAGGCCGCGGCGAGGGTTATGAGCCCTCGTCGTCGCCGCCCCCACCATCACCGGCAATGGTCGGCGAGGGGTGGGGGATGGCCCAAGGGGGTCGCCGGGGTCGAACGACCCCCGCCACGGGCTTGCCAAGGTCGGCGAGGCCCGGTCACGGCCAGGCTCGTAGCCCCACGGCGAGGTTGACCTCGCCTAGATCTGGGCTAGGTCGAGCCTCGCCGTGGCGAGGCTCGGTGAGGCTTGGCCGTCACTAGGCGAGGTCGATCGGGTCTCGCTTTGGGTCTGCGAGCCGGTCCCGGCCGAGTGTTGCGGACCCTGGCGAGCCAGTGGTGGGATCGCCCGATCTTGGCGACCCCCTGGGCCATCCCCCACCCCTGGCCGGCCATTGCCGACGAGGAGTGGGGCGGCGGCGGTGAGGGCTGTGAGCCCTCGCCGCTGCAACAGAGGGTTCCCCCTTCTTCTTCTTTTTTTATTTAACTTTTTTATTTTTTTTCAAATTTTAGCTTATTAGGTGATTTTTTTTTTATTTTTTTGGCTTTTTTTATTGTTGATTATGATTTCCGGCAAGCCACGTATGCGCCACACATGATTTCTAGCAAGTCACGTCAGACATAGCACTCAAATAACCGTTTTTAAAAAAAAAATAGCACTGAAGTGATCCAAAAAAAAATATTGGCACTAAAGTGATCTCCGTACTCAAATATTGACACTTCTGATGTATTCTGCCGAGAAAAACACTTCTACTGGATAGAGATTTAAATGGAAACTTGAGGAGAATGTGGAATAGGGCGACTGCATAACAGACTTTGGGTGAGGGAAAATTACCAAAAAAGTCCTAAACCTATTGCAATTGTGCCGAATCAGTCCTAAACTTATTTTTTTTGCCAATTCAGTCCTAAACCTTTTACAATTGTGCCAGTTAAGTTCATCCGGTGAATTTTGGCCGGCCGGCGCTAACATGGACGCCGGCCGGCCGGCAACATAATATTTTAATACTATTTTTATTATTTTATTATTTTTCGATTTATTTTATTTTATTTTACATTTTTATTTTCTTTTTGTTCTGCTCCCCATTCTCAACCCCGCCCACGTCTGCTTCTCTCTCCTCTCCGCCTCATCTTCTTCTTCGTCTTCGTGAGTTCTAGGTACCGACGCCTCAGTGCACTGCGACTATGTAGGGCTTGGCCTCAGCTGCTCCGACGACTCCGATTACCCCGATCCTCTCTCTCTTTCGGGAACACCTACACCGTTACTGAAGCCACCCATCCCGACGGGACCCTAGTTTCCGTCGCTTGCTCGCTGACCTCTTCCCACTCAAGCTCTTCAGCGAGGTTCCTCTGAGATTACAAGACGAACGAGTCAAAATTCTCGGATTCCAAATACTCCGAATCCGAATCGATGCTCACCACTCGCAATCCAGCGCATCGCGGATCTACCTCATCTTCTGCGACGCATTGGATGGACTCGGAAATCGATTCGCGCCGATCCGAATGGATATCCAGCCCCGATTCTGCACCACCAAGAGCTCCGACTTCCACGATATCTTCAGAATCGCGAGCCCAGTCGGAACCATCGGATTTCGAATCGGAATCGAAGGCCGGCGAGGGGAGCGCGAAAACGACTTCAGAGCACGTCGCCGACCGGGGATGCCCCAGGCTCGCCACAACCTCACAATCGACTCCCTCTCCCTCTCCCTTGATTACAACTCTGTCGGCGTAAATCTTGCCTTTTCCTTCACCTGCAGTGCTCCTCTTGCCGTGCCTCGCTCGGCGAGGTCGAGAGGTTGTATCTCTGGCGAGGCGAGCCACGCCATCGACGTTCCGCCTCGCAGGCCCTTGGTGAGGCCGACTGTTGCTCTGGCTGTTGCTGCGAGAAGATGGAAGGGTGAGAGGACGCCATGGAATCTCATGAAGAAGAATAGGAGGAGGAAGAGTGCAGATCTGGGTGAGGCGGAGAAGAGAGAGAAGAAGGAGATGAGGAGGAGAAGAGAGAGAAGCAGACGTGGGTGGGCTGAGCATGGGAAGTAAAACAAAAATAAAATAAAAATGTAAAATAAAATAAAAATTCGAAAAAGAATAAAACTAGTATTAAAATATTATGTTGCCGGCCGGCCGGCGTCCACGTCAGCGCCGACTGGCCAAAATTCGCCGGATGGACTTAACTGGCACAATTGTAAAAGGTTCAGGACTGAATCGGCAAAAAAAAAAGTTTAGGACTGATTCGGCACAATTGCAATAGGTTTAGGACTTTTTTGGTAAAAGTTTAGGCTTATTAGGTGATTTTTTTTATTTTTTTGGCTTTTTTTTATTGTTGATTATGATTTCCGGCAAGCCACGTATGCGCCACACATGATTTCTAGCAAGTCACGTCAGACATAGCACTCAAATAACCGTTTTTTTTTAAAAAAAAAATAGCACTGAAGTGATCCAAAAAAAAAAAAACATTGGCACTAAAGTGATCTCCGTACTCAAATATTGACACTTCTGATGTATTCTGCCGAGAAAAACACTTCTACTGGATAGAGATTTAAATGGAAACTTGAGGAGAATGTGGAATAGGGCGACTGCATAACAGACTTTGGGTGACCATGAGAAAAACCGCATGTTGTAAGGCTATTCCCTCATATTGTTGAACTAATAAATCATGTTATTGCCAAATGGAGATGATTACGATCATTTCGGAAAATAAATAATGTGGCTTTCAGGAGGTTTTGAATTTCTGCGAGCAATAAAAATTAAAACTTTAGCTCGCAAAGGCGATCAGAACTGGACTGAAAAAAGATGCGAAAACGATCAAAATGGAAGTTGGTATTACCACTAAACTCATTAAGCTCAGGCATGAGTCTATGGGATCAAGCTTACGGTTAAGACAGTATTTTTTTTTTCCTCGTTTTTGCTAAGAACTTTAACACGGAATGCCATGTTTAACATAACTTCGTAACCCGTTGGTCGGAAACTTTTGAATCGCAAAAAAATTGGAGAAGACTCGTAGACCAGAATAGATTACCACAAAGAAAATATTCAATGTTATTCCTCGAAGTTCATAGTAGAGACAGAAAGCATGTTCGACTAACATTTTTAGGGTTGTTTCTCATAGTTTATAAAAATTTAGTTAGGTCGGCGACCCCGTTGAGAAACTTCAAATCAACTAATTCAAGTTGTCATGATAACTTGGTTTTGCGGCAATCTAGGCTGAAAGACAAAAAGAAATCTCTGCTTAATAGTATGAAAGTATCAATTAATGAACAATTGTCCGAACAAGTTGGCACTAACGACTACAAAAGTGCTTCCACCAACGAATATTAGACGAACGCCACTAGTACTTACACACAACACACACTTTGCCAACATAGACTTCTAAAGGATGACTCAATTATTTATAATGGGAAATAAAACCTTGCTAATTAAGACTGCATTTGTTTCGATGAAAATGAATGAATTGAAAAATATTTTTCTAAAAATAATCATTCATATCACCTACAAAAATAAATGAACAAAAAATATTTTTATTGTTTTCGAAAATGATTACACATATATTACGATGAAATTATATGTCATTGCCTCAAGTGATGCAAGCGATTATTTTAGGAAAATATTTTTTATGTCACTCATTTTTTGCAAAGCAAACAAGGCCTAAATAAACTTTCTTTTTATTTTTCTTGATAACCCTGGGTATTCGAACTTTTCGGTCTCCACTAGTTGTCACGGATGCATGCAAATCATCTCATCAACATGCATTAGGAAAATACTACACCCACGTAGTTGCGACTTGCGAGTGTTGCCCCAGTGTTGCGTAACTAATTGATTTTTTTTTCCCCATCACCTTCGAACCACATTAACAATAATTGATATTTGATTAAATGAGCGATGCCATATCAACAAGTTGCCAAAAAGTATTACCTACTTTCTTGTCCCAGCGAGACTCTCTTTTGACATTGTTTAGCACTTTTTTCTTTCCTTTTTGGGGTCATGTACTAGTTCAGTTTGAATAATTCTTGCATATCATGATTCAAATCGAATATTTCATGAATTGGCCCGGGATTCTTGATGCTATATTCAAGAGAGATGACTAATTAGGGCTAGTTTGATACGTTGCGAGAATCTCTTCAAAAAAAATGTAAGGGAATTTGGGAAACTATTTGCTTATAGAACTCAACCGCCGGCCAGCCTCACTTGAGGTTGACAGACCCCATGCGGACGTTGCCTAGGTTGCGCTACCCCAGGAGGCATCGCAAGACCCAGGCGAGGGTGGCGGTGGCTCATCGGTAGCTAAGGCCTTCGCTAAAAAATTAGGATTTTTGAAGATATTCCCGGAATTATGAAAGTTGAGCGAGACCAAAGTTGCAAAGGAAAAAAAAAAAAAAAAAAAACCTCTATTTGCATTTCGAGAGTGCTACTTTGGAAAGTACCTCCGGACCTGCCTTGGGTTAAAGAGGTCTTTCGAAATGCAATTGTATTTCCCTAAAGTTCTCCATAAATTGAACACGACGTTGTTTGCATTTGTTCAGGAGATTTTAGGGCCCAAAGCCCGTTCCAAATGCTGAACTAAATAGATCCTTATTTTGCAATTTCGTGAGAATAAGCAAGGCCATACTGTGCCAAAAAGTTGGAACTGTCCATTCCTCCTCGCCAGGCCTATTTGATAGAAGTCCTCTCGCTTTGGTTCGAGTTCCCAAAAAAAGGATTAAGAGTAAAGTCCCAAGCAAAATCCATCAGTAAACAAAACTCATGACTCCAATTTACGCTGTTCAAGAGCATGACAAGTAGCGTGAAGAAAGAAGGATGGAGACTCTTTAGAGTGGTATTTTAGCAAATTAATCACTCAATTTCAAAATCTTATCTCGTTGGACGTGACGATAATACGAGAGAAAATGGAGCGGCACTAAACCCCTTCCAAGGTATGGTTTGGAAAAATCTTGATATTTTGCAAGTCTTATTGTCCTGAATGGTGGGTGAAGCGATAAGCCGCGCGAATTCATGGCATGTAATCTGGGAACAAAGATGAATGTCAGGAGGACCTAAATAGTTCTCTCTTTGGCATATTCTTTGATGCCCTAATTGGTACTTTCCTTCTTTCCTTTTTTCCTTCATGAAATTTCAAGATCATTCCCATTTCGCAGTCTTATATTAGCAATCGTCCGTCCGGGAATCTGATTTTGAGTTCATTGCGTCATTTTTTTTCCAAACGAAAAGAGAAAAAGAAAGAAATAGAGAGGATCTTTTCTTTTCTTTTCTTTTTCTTTTTTTAGGTTGAAAGTATGAACTTATTGAATTCAAAGTTCCTAAATATGCGGGCTCACAAAGGGAGGATGTCAGCAAAGTAAATTCCAAAGGAGTTGGGGGAGGACTAGCTATCCAATTCAAGGGCAGAACATTCAGTCTTCTAGATTTGGTTACCCAATCCACAACACAATTTGACTCGCGTCTTGCAACGGGCGATCCTCTTATTTCCAAATAAGCCCATGGACCGTCGGGGCCACTTGAATAAGGGGTTGTAGTTCCCACAGAGCTTGGCCAGACTTCAACACTGCTCTCACTAACTCGGAACACT
Source organism: Rhodomyrtus psidioides (assembly GCA_021437785.1). Taxonomy (NCBI): domain Eukaryota; kingdom Viridiplantae; phylum Streptophyta; class Magnoliopsida; order Myrtales; family Myrtaceae; genus Rhodomyrtus; species Rhodomyrtus psidioides. Next base: position 1,259,769 of record JAILYB010000134.1, on the reverse strand, counting down.
CTTGACTCTACTTCAAGTACGTCCTGACTTTTGGCCATTTGGAGAGAGAATACTTTAACAAGTGCTATGGCTTCAACTTGGACCGGAAAGAGGAGAGGAGAAGCCGCTAGAGCCCATCTGGCAAAACCATCGACCAGCATTTCCAACGAGTCACGTATCACACTGGAATTGGCAATTTTGGGCATTGTCGTATTTACACTAGGGGTGAGCAAAAAAGACCGCCCGGACCGGGACCGCCCGGACCGGACCGGAACCGGTGGTCCGGTTCCCGGTTTTAGGGGTATCCAGTCCGGTTCCCGGTTCCAAAAATTGGAACCGGTGACCGGGCGGTCCGGTTCCCGGTTCCAGGCACCGGTTCTGGAACCGGACCGCCCGAACCGTCCGGTCGCTGATAAAAAAAAAAAAAAGACAAATATTCTCGCCTCCCAAGTCTCGGTCATTACTCATTAGGGTTTCTTTTTCTGCCGGACATTCTCTCGCCTCTTCATCTCCTCCCCGTTTTCGTCATCGAACGCTCTGTTCTTCTTCCGCTCGTCTTCTCCGTAGAACCAAAGTTCCGCCATTAAAGCTCCTCCGTCGCATTTCGAAGCCGACTGTTCCCGATCCCTCCTCGATACGCGTCCTTCTCCGCTGACCCAAAAAAGGATTTCCTTTCACCCCCTTGTCGCAGTTGCAAGGTATCCGAGTTCGGTGCTTTGGGATCGAATCGCACGATGACGAGCCAACCAGGGAAAGCCTCAGTTCACGACTTCACTGTCAAGGTTGGGTTTTTTTTTTTCCGATTTTGCTAAATCCCACTCGTAAAGGTTTCGTCTTGTCGTGTTCGCAGTGGGATGTGTGAGAGGGATTGGGTCGGTGACGTTCTGATGTTTTGACTGATGAAACTGAACCTTTGGGGCAATTAGCTGTGCTTAATGATGATCATTTTTTTTTTGCTTGAATTGACCCTTCTCTTGCTTTTAACTGCAGATCAAAGAGGTGCCCCGATCGTGAAGTAGCATATTTGTCTTCAAACTCTTGGAATGACGGGATCAGGTGGGTGGTCCATTGAGAAAAGATCCAGTTTCAGATGCGAATCCTTTTCGAGGGACATCGATGGGTCGGAAACTGGGTGCCTCTCGATTGTAGTGCTCGGTGCTTCTGGAGATCTTGCCAAGAAGAAGACTTTTCCTGCACTCTTCAATCTCTACCGTCAGGTCTCTAGATTGTTTCTGGAATGGCATTTTCCTAACTGTATTGACGATGTATAAATCTCGTTGGCAACCAATGTATCAGGTTTCTTGTTGATAACAAGGCTGCTTCATCTAAGCACTTTGACGATGTTGTGAAGTTTCTCCAACTGGTTAGTTGCTGGTCTAGTAACTAGAGTTTTACAATGCATTCTCATGCTAACTCTTGATGATCACTTTCAGAGCAAATACGTAAGTGGTTCTTATGATTCTGAAGAGGGTTTTCAGATGTTGGACAAAGAAATTTCAGAGCATGAAATTTCAAAAAATAGTTACGAAGGGTCATCGAGGAGATTGTTTTATCTAGCACTTCCCCCATCTGTATATCCATCTGTCTGCAAGCTGATCAGAAATTGCTGCATGAACAAATGTAAAAGGATATCTGAAGTTGCATAGAGCTATATTGTTTGAATGGTTACTCTTCATCTGTGTTTCATTTGAAGTTATGACGAGTGCTTAGTAATTGAAGGCCAATCTAATTTTATTCACAGGCCCCTTATGAATCGGTGGCTGTTTATCAAGATAGCCTGGGATGCATCTTCTCAGTGAGAGCATGGTGCCACTTTAATATGCTCATATCTTTGTCCGGGTATGCTGAGAGTCATAAAATCCACTTGAGTTCTTGGCACCACTTTTTATTAACTAGGCAACGAGTGTTCTGTCTGTTTTTGTATGCAAATAGGTTCTTCTATGCATCTTTCTAATTGTTTTGGTGATAATATGATTTGCATTGCTGAACTGTTGGAGTTTGTGAATCTTACAAGTAATTTACAGTTGGGGACAAAGTTTTGGGCAATAAGAGATAGGGCTTATTTTTATGTTTAGACAAAATGTCTGTATTTAACATATATGAACAACTGCATCTTGCCTTTTCAGCTTATCTTGGAGGATGGACTTGAATTGTTGTGGAAAAACCTTTTGGCAAGGATCTCGAATCCGCAGAAAAACTTAGTGCTCAAATTGGAGAATTATTTGATGAACCACAAATTTACCGTATTGATCACTATCTCGGAAAAGAACTCGTGCAGAATTTGGTAGACATTTATGTGTCATGCTCTCTTTTTTCATTCTCTAAATATTCTACCTCTTCTTACTTCTATTCCTTCATACAGTTGGTACTGCGTTTTGCAAACTGTCATTTTATTGGTTCCTTGGAACCGGACCGGAACCGGACCGGACCGACGGTCCGGTCCGGTTCTAGGTTCTCGAGTGGCCGGTCCGGTTCGCGGTTCCGAAAAATGGGAACCGGGACTGTTGGTCCGGTTCCCGGTTCTTGAGGGGAACCGGACCGGACCGGGAACCGCTCACCCCTAATTTACACGGTCCGATGCAATATAAATAAAAGGACCAAAAAAGTACATCGTACAGATTTAGATATTACTAAGATCTTCCTTTGCAAAAGGACGGCAAACATTAAACAGGGCTTTTTTCCAAATTAATTTTTTTAAAATATTTATCAATTTAATATTAAAAAAAAATATTTACCAAATTGGATGCCAATCGGCAATTGAGCCGCCGATTGGGGCCCAAAATCGACAATTGGGCCGCCGATTGGCACCCAAAACAGGGAATTGGGACCCAATCGGCGGCCCAATTGCCGATTGGGGCAATTGGGCACCCAATTGGCACTTAGGCCGGCGATTGGGGCCCAAAATTGGTTTTGGGCCCCAATCGGCAGCCCAAGTGCCGATTGTGGCTCAATTTTTTTTTCTTTTTTTTTTCAATGGATTCGTCTTGAAAAATTATGAGAAATAAAAAAAAATCGTTTCAAACGGACACCCGAGCGATGAGATATGCCATTTCAAAGTATTATTCCATTGGATTTTTAAAACTTTGCTAATTTAGGCATCCATTTAAACGAATAAATTATAAAAGTATTAATTAAATAATAAATTATTTTGAAATTACGTAAACTTTGAAAAAAAAACACTACATAATTCATATTTCACCATTAAAATTGACTTTTAATTTATATTTTTTATAAAAAATTTCAATTGATGCCTAATTTATTAATAAAATTTCAATTATAATTTATTATTTAATTGATACTTTTATAAAAAAAAAAATACTACATAATTCATATTCCACCATTAAAATTGACTTTTAATTTATATTTTTTTTATAAAAGTTTTCAATTAATGCCTAAATTATTAATAAAATTTCAATTATAATTTATTATTTAATTGATACTTTTATAAAAAATATATATATATATAAATTAAAAGTCAATTTTAATGGTGGAATATGAATTATGTAGTGTTTTTTTTCCTCAAAGTTTATGTAATTTCAATATAATTTATTATTTAATTGAAAACTTTTATAAAAAATATAAATTAAAAGTCAATTTCAATGATGGAATATGAATTATGTAGTGTTTTTTTTTTCCTCAAAGTTTACGTAATTTTAATATAATTTATTATTTAATTGATATTTTTTTAAATTTATTCGTTTAAATGGATGCCTAAATTAGCAAAGTTTTAAAAATCCGATAGAATAATACTTTGAAATGGCATATCTCATCGCTCGGGTATCCGTTTGGAACGATTTTTTTATTTATTTCATTTTTCGAGACGAATCCAATGAAAAAAATAAAATAAAAAATAAATAAATTTGAGCCCCAATCGCCACTTGGGTCGCTGATTGGGGCCCAAAACCAATTTTGGGCCCCAATCAGCGACCCAAGTGCCGATTGGGTGCCCAATTGCCCCAATCGGCAATTGGGCCGCCGATTGGGGCCCAATTCCCTGTTTTGGGTGCCAATCGGCAGCCCAATTGCCGATTGGCACTCAATTTGGTAAATATTTTTTTTAATATTAAATTGGTAAATATTTTTTTAAAAAAATTAATTTGGAAAAAAGCCCCATTAAACAGGGGGTTGTCGTGAATTGTGAGCAAAGGATAAACATTAAGGCACGCATGAGTGATTAAAAAGGGAGAAAAACGGCATGAGTGCCATAATTTTGGTACGGCGCTCACTTGAGTGTCATAACTTGTTTTTCGCTCATTTGAGTGGCACATTGAAGTAAAATCAATCACTTAAGTGTCATTTCTGGCAAATCGTCTTACGTGAATTTTTTTGTTTAATTACAAGTGGATATTTTTATTATTTTATTTTACTTTTTTTAAGGAAAAATGCAAAATAAAAAGAAAAATCAAAGAATCAAAAATTAAAAGATTAAACAAAATAATAAAACCCCCAAAAAAAATTGTCCTGATGGTGCTATGTCAGATTTTCTAGCGTCCATGTTGGATTTCCGGCAAGGCAAATCATTGATGATACTTAAATGATCGATATTTTAAATTTGTGGTAATTAAGTAAGTCAAAAAAACTATGACACTCAAATTTATTGTTCCTCTCCCAAAAAGTAAAAACCTTTGGAACGACAAAGGAGTCAAAATAAAGCGGAGGGGGATCGCTTCGTGCTTTTTTGTGGATATATCTCGGCTCATCTACTACCTCTGATTCCACCTGGAATTTTTCCGTTTCTTCTGGGCTTATATTCTTTCCACAATGCCTCCGGGCCTTGTCGAACAGTATCGGCTTACACAGTGGGTCATCCAAATCAAGGACCGCCTCCACGGGGGTCCGCTCCCGACAAGGAGAGTTCCTGGACCGCCGACGTAGTCCCCAGGAACTGGCGTGGGGTTCACAGTAACGCATTCGATCCCGAAATGATACCCGTTGGTCCCTTCGAGTTTCCGGTTAGATCCTCGGCTCGACTCCAGTCCATGGAAGAGCACAAGATGCCCTTTCTAATCCGCGTTCTGGGAGGGAAGTTAGAGCCGGGGAGAAGGAATGGAGATATGAGAGCCGTGCTTTTCGACGACCTTATGAAAGCCGTGCGGACATTGAAGCAGGAAATGAGGGACATTTATTTGAAGAGTTTTGAGTTCGAAGACTGTGGCAACGAAAACTTTGTGTGGATGATGGTCATCGATGGTTGCTTCGTGATAGAATTGCTGCGCGTTTACTACGACCTTTTTTCACACCATCTCTCTCCTTCTGAATTATGTGGCGCACGAACTGACCATGGACCACCCCGAGCCCATCATCTTCAAGAATTGCTTAAACGTTCCGGAACAGTTTAGTCAATAGCCCCGGGGACGTTCAGATTCTCCACAATCACGGGATCCTCAATAACGCGTTGGGAAGTAACGTGGACGTGGCAAATCTGTTGATGAGGTGTAGAGAAGTCATTTACAATCACGCTCTGGGCCACTTGTGCGACAAAATCAACAAAGTGAACGAGTATTGGGAACAGTACTACGAAAGCAAGTCCCGGGTCTGGTTGAGAAGCCTCATCCGCGAACGTTTCAGCAGTCTGTGGACATGCCTCTCTCTCTTTGCCGTGCCTCTCTCTCTTTGCCGCCATTATCCTCTTACTTTTTACCATCCTCCTGTTGGGTGGTCTTGGGCCTCTCTCAACCCAAAAGCTAGCTCAAAGGTTGAGGCTTTCCCTCACACTTATAAACCGACCACCAGCCCCTTCCACAACCGATGTGGGACTACCCAACAATCTCCCCCTCACACATCGGGCCATGGGTCGGAGGCCGCGACAACCCGCTCTCCCGTGTGACTTTTGGGGTGTCACACAGACTTGTTGGTAACATGGGCTCTGATACCAGTGTTGGGTGGTCTTGGGCCTCTCTCAACCCAAAAGCTAGCTCAAAGGTTGAGGCTTTCCCTCACACTTATAAACCGACCACCAGCCCCTTCCACAACCGATGTGGGACTACCCAACACCTCCAGACGATTTACACAGTGTACCCTTACTATCGGCCGCATTAAGCTTTTTCCCTGCCATTCTGTGACAATATGTGTTATTGGCTATGGCTCCTTAGCATTTCCTGTCCGGTATGTCTTTTTCTGGGTTGCATGGTGGCTTTACTGATGGAAATTGTATAGTTGCTACATTTGAAAATTTCAGATTGTTGTGGCTTCAAATTCAGTTTGGAACTTTCCGTGGTACATAATTTGGTCCAATGGCCATAAAAGATATGCATTTGGGATTTCTCTAAGCAGTGGTTATGACACTGAAAGCTTATTGCTTGCCTTTAGCAGAAGCTGCAGAGGAATTGCTACAAGCTCAGCGCTCCTTGTTTTCTGGTAGAGGCGGGCCGGACTTTGACCAAGGTAAATATTTGGTCTGTACATAGGACAAGCAGATAAACATGTTTTTGAGCTTCACAACTGATGATAACTACATATATTTAAGGCAATGCTTCCTCGTGATGCAATCAATCATCTCAGTGAATAAGTGTAACGTGTCACTGGGGCCATCTATATGCCTGCTTTGTTAGAGAACCAATTTTTATCGGTCAGAAGCTACGTAATTTGATAGGATTCAGGTTTCAAAAACTGTGAACAAGTTCTAACAGGGCAGGTTCCAGATTCCAGGTCTGATACCTATCCACCTTGGAAGCGATTACACCTAATCCCGAATAAAGACTGACCGAAGCTAAACATTCTCACATATTAAGCATTTAGCAGTTAACAGAAAAGTCGATATGCATCTCGCACGAAAAGTTTAACTAGCCGGTTGAGCCATATCAAGGATCTGTGAATAGCAACGAAAGTCCAAGTGCTACCAATTACTTCCTGTTGTTGAATTGTGAGGAAAGCAAATGCAAGTGAATTAGACACGGACAAGAAATCTCAAGGACACAAGCGTACTAAGGGAACAACATGACGAGATCACCAACCTACGACAGAGATACTTAATGGCTCACTAATGACAGTTAATTCAAGCAATAGTTCAAAAATCTACCAAGTACCCAAGCTAAGTCAATATTTATGAATAAGTCAATCAAGCAACAGCAATACGTATATCCTGCGAGGAGTTTGAAAACTTTCCAATTCCAAAAAGGAAAACTTAGTATTAGGCTCTACAAATATATGGCCAGCGCGCGCGCACACACATATATATCTTCCATGTGGCAGTGCAACTCAATAAGCGAGGATGGGTGCAAGGAAAACTGAAGCATCAGGTGTTGTCGACGATAATTTTAAATTTTAGTGGACACTATTAAATTTCAAGAATACTTCCGCCATGCGTATGGTAGCGTTTCTGTTCCAGGGAGCATTTTTTGAACAGAAACATTTTTTTGTGTTTCTGTTCAAAATTACGATTTTTAGGAAAAAAACGCGTTTGGTAATTTAAAAAAAAAAACACTTTTTTCAGTCGCCGACCGCGCGATCGGCGGCGGCCGGCGACCGGAGGTGGGCGACGGCCGGCGACAGGCGATGGGCGGCGGCGGTAGGCGGCGGCGGCCGGCGACCAGCGGAGGCCGGCGACCGGCGATCGGCGGCGGCCGGCGACCGGCGGCGATCGGCGGCGGCCGGCGACCGGCGGCGATCGGCGGCGGCCGGCGACCGGCGGCGATCGCGGCCGGCGACCGGCGGCGGCCGCCGACGACGGGCGGCCGGCGACCATCGACGGCCGGCTTTTAGCGAGGCGACGAGTGGTAATCGCGTCGGCGACGATGGATGGTGGTTTCAAAAGTGTTCCAAAAAGTGTTCCAAAATCCCAGAAGCAAGTTTTTTTTGTTCCTTCAAAAGTGTTCCCTGGCACAAAAGTGTTCCGCGGAACACTTTCGGAACATTTTTGAACCATACGCGTTTCTGCTCCAAAAGTGTTCCCGGAACACTTTTGGAACAGAAACAGTTTCCCCAGCCACCATCCATACGCAGCCTTAGCCGAAAAAGTGGAGAGTGCCCACTGACAAATGCTCTTCATATTAATTTACTCTATAAGCTACAACAGGAATGACGGATACAGAGACTAAAAACATGTACACTAGGAATATCTGCTTTTGCCCCACCCGGCACAGATACATCTTAGGCTGCGTATGGATGGTGGCTGGGGAAACTGTTTCTGTTCCAAAAGTGTTCCGGGAACACTTTTGGAGCAGAAACGCGTATGGTTCAAAAGTGTTCCGAAAGTGTTCTGCGGAACACTTTTGTGCCAGGGAACACTTTTGAAGGAACAAAAAAAACTTGCTTCTGGGATTTTGAAACACTTTTTGGAACACTTTTGAAACCACCATCCATCGTCACCGACGCGATTACCACTCGTCGCCTAGCTAAAAGCCGGCCGTCGACGGTCGCCAACCGCCGTCGCCGGTTGCCGGCCGCCTTTCGCCGGTCGCCGGCTGCCTTCCGCTGTCGCTGGCCACCTTCCGCCGTCCGCCGGCCGCATGCCGCCGTCCGCCGCAGCCGGCCGGCGCCGCCGGTCGTTGACCGCCACGGCCGCCGTCGCCGCCGCAGGTCGTAGGCCGTCGTCGCCCCCACCGGTCGTCGTCGCCGGTTGCCGGCCCGGTCGCCGGTCGCCGGCCGCCGTCGCCGTCGCAGGTCGCCGTTCGCCGCCGCCGGTTGCCGTCGCCGGCCGCCGCCGCCGCCGTCGCCGGTCTCCGGCCGCCGCCGCCGGTCTCGGGCCGCCGTCGCCGGCCGCCGCCGCCTGTCCCCGGCCACCCCCATCGGCCGCCGTCGCCGGTCATCGGCCGCTGTCGCCGGTCACCGGCCGCTGCCGCCGGTCGCCGCCGCCCATGGCCCGCCGCCGGCCGTCGCCCACCTCCGGTCGCCGGCCGCCGCCGTCGCCTGTCCCCGGCCACCCCCACCGGCCGCTGTTGCCGATCACCGGCCGCCGCCGCCGGTCGCCACCCGCCCATCGCTCGCCGCCAGCCGTCGCCCACCTCCGGTCGTCGGTCGGCAACTGAAAAAAGTGTTTTTTTTTTTAAATTACCAAACGCGTTTTTTTCCTAAAAATCGTAATTTTGAACAGAAACACAAAAAAATGTTTCTGTTCAAAAAATGCTCCCTGGAACAGAAACGCTACCATACGCAGCCTTACCATCAGGACTACCTCCGATAGGTAACATGGTCAAGTTGGCACCCCTAACATTCGTACTTAATGAATAGCGGTCCGCTCGATCCTTTGGCACGCTACAAAGTGGGTCCTGGTCATACAAGCTTTTGCCCCACCCAATTGTTCCAGAAAGGATCATCCTCATCAGTAAAAATAAGTAAAAATTATCAGTTGTCTTTGCAGATCTGCAGTAGTTGCATTATAAATTACTACCAAAGTCTAAAAACACAACCTCCATATTAATATCAAAATAAGGACAATAGTAATTCTTGCTTCACATTCTTCCAAGAAGTTTATGTAGCATACCCTCTACGTAAAAGAGCTTGCGCAGATGTAGCCATAATGCCATTCTGACTGCCAATTTCTTTCACAAAGAACTCGGCAAGATTTCAAGTCAGGAATCAGACAAAAAGTTTACTTCCATACTCCATCACAGAAGTATCGGTCAAACACAGTCAGTCAAACACAACTTATCTCGAGATGTCTAAATGAGCAATATTCCCACTGCAACAATGTACTCAACTGTTTCAGCAACATGGTCTTTACCATGCATCAGTATCAGAACTGATCCATCAGTACTTACCCTCTAAATGAAAAAAGTTCCTTTAGGAATTCCCTTAGGAATTCAGCAATTGGACTGCCCAGGGACTACAGATCAGCAACATTAAACACAAATACACAATTTAAATCCTGCAAGTTCTTCCTTTCTCTCTGCAAATTGAAGAAATTAACAATTTCTAAACAACTGACCATGAGTATCTTCCATAACTCAAGTTATAACCAGGCATCTGAAAATTAAGTTGACATTATGTGCAAGTTGTCCCTGTATTTCAACTACGAGTCCATAATATCCAACTGCAAATGAATGGCAACGCCACTCTATCATTGAAGGGGCAGAAGAGTTCTCGAAGGCTAAAACACTCAAAAACATGTTGAAGCTCCTGAGATCAGCATTTACCGTGTTGAAAAAGCATACTGCAACTTCATCATATGATCAATTAATTATTCGCGTCTTTAATGAGTCCACTATACAGCTAATGGCAATCGGAAAGTGGTTCATCCTTCTGATCCTCCTGTCAGTACTAACTAGTATAGAACAGTTGAGTCTGCCAGTCTGGAAAGTAATAGTTAGGAGAGAAATCAAATCTTCTATTTGTTTGACAACAATTGAAAATTTTTACTTCTAGAAATTATTATTTGCTATTTAAAAATATCTGCTGCGGCGGTCGGCCGGCGGGGGGCGGGAGCAGCGGTGGTCGGTAGTCGGCGACGACGGGTATTTGAGAAAAAGTGAGACATAGAAAATTTATATTTCTATTTCTCCGAGAAACAACTTTTTTTTTGTTTCTTATTTATGCTTCAAATCTATTTATGGAACAATTTTTTATTCCAGAAATAGAAAAATAGAATTGCGTTACCAAACAAGTTTTTGTTCCAAACCTATTCCTGGAACAGAAATAGAATTTCTGGAGTGATTTCATGCACCCCCTGAGGCTTTTGTAGATGGAAAAAAGACACTCGATGGCGTGATTGGAGTGCTGACCACGTAGTTATCGCATTTCAGAGAGCGTCCTAGGAAGTATCGACACTCCCTATGGGCATAAGTGTCTCGTCGTATCGTGTCCAACACTCTTCGATAGCCTACGAAGGCCCCGAGAGAGTGTCAACGCTTTCTAGAGCATAACAAATGCCGCATAATGATGTGGCGAGTATTAGCAGTGCGTTTTTGGACCGATTGGACATGCAAAAATCCAAACGGAAGTATAACCGATGATGCACTTAGGATTGGCGGACCGGCGAACAATGTCAAAACGGGCTCAAATTCGGTCGGTTGAAGCGAAACGGCCTTCGCTCAAATTCGGTCGGTTGAAGCGAAACGGCCTTCTGATCAATGCCCACCGCCTTTGGCTATGAACTACAATGGATTTTGACGATTCGTGATCGTTTAGATGGATTTTTCATTTATTTTAGTATTTTGGGCTTAATTTTACTACTAGTGGTAATTTTGTAATTTTTGGGTTTTGTTGTTTAGAATTCTAGTAGGGTTAGGTTTAACACCTCATATATATGGTGTTTTATTACGTTTGAGACAGACAGAATATTTTTGATATTGAATTTGGGTTTTTCTCTCTCAAAGCAAGATTTGCTTGTTGGTATTCGCTATACGTTGCATCGCGTAATTCATTCGATGGATTCTTTATAAAAGTTCAATAAGAAAAAAAAAATCCACATAATAAATATCCCTTGTTTGGGATATACTTAAAATACGAAACTAAGCAGATAATGGGTGTCTATCAACACTAAATTTTGTATAAAATCTTGATATTCCAGAGACTTCAACAAGCATATATTTCCACAAGCTTCATTGCATGCCCATAACACACCATGTGACATGCGCTTCTCACGCATCAGAGAACGCTTTAGCGATCGACGAGATATAAAAAACAAACCCACACCAGTAATATCTAAACAAGCTGAACTGCTCGACAAACGACTTATTCGTAATACTACCAATACAGAGATTTCTATTCTTTCTCTTACTACAAGCTTCATGAAGAGTCGATCCTATCCTCCTCCGCCGTATCTTCACTTTTGTGCGCGCGGGAATCTTACTCAGTCGCCTCAGTTGTTCTCGCTTGCGCCCGTGCGGTGTTCTTGTTGCTGTCGTCCCCAGCTTTCTGGACTGATGCCGCCACTTTGCTCTCTTTCTCGTCCAGCTTCGCTGCCTTGGGCAAGTCATTATGCTGGGGAGGGGTCTTGCCTGTTTTGATCGGGGGCTTCTGTGGCTGTTGTTTGCATCTACTGATCCCTCCCGAATGAGAAAGAGAAAATCACGTGCTTAATGTCATTATCAACAGATCTCCTTACAATAATTCGTACTAAATATGGTTCCACTTGTTAAACCACGCATTTATCTCCCAGACAAGTAGCGCAATATACTTTCTCCCCACACGCTAATGCTAACCAGAATCTAAACCAAAATTAATTGCATGAAATATGTATTTGAAAAATGAAAAATGAAAAAAAAAAAAGTTAGTTATGCTCCGAGGATTCATAAGACTTCTATGAAAAATTATCATTACATTGCCAGTGGGTATGTTTGGGAGCTCAGAAAAACAGGCAAGGTTAAAGAGCAATCAATTCTCGCAATTAAAGAAAGAATGGACAGAAGCTGAGCTATTTCGCATGCTTGATGACACGCGAAATGCTCTACATGATTCTCGTCGATACCCACAGAACAACGGAGCAAAATTAAGTTAGGAATAGGAGGGCTATGAACTGGAATTATTACATGACAGACATCCTCAGTGTGCATGGCTGCTTCAGCTTGAGCTTTGGCCTTGGAACTACGTGGACCGTGCAGGTCTTCGGCACGAAGCTGCTCACCACCAGAGACATGGGCACGAATCAATTGAAAAGCTGGAGCTCTCGATATGATTGATATCTCTTTCTCTTTCTCTTTCTCTCACTATTGAGGTGAAGTAAAATGTGGGTGTGCTTCAAGATAGGCCTAATCAGATGCACGCTTTATATCAACTTAGAGAAATCAGACAATCGTGGAGTTCATGGAGAGGGGGGACATACACTTATTAGTGGTGGGGAACAATCATGTTAGTGCTTTCTTTTTCCTCTTTTTCACAATTCGGATTCTCAGTTGGGTATTGAGAGCTTTCTTATTTGGTCTTTGTCCCCCCATGTCTTCATTTAAAGTCCTTGACTTATTTCATTATTTGACTGGTCACCATCCCCCATGAAATGGTTTCCACTTTCCATCCCTCTTCTTTGTTATGCATACACATGAGCATGAGCAGGCAGATCAAAAGCGCTCGCGATAAGATGCTACATCTATTGTAAAATATTTACACGAACAGTCGATTTAATGACCTCCTTTCTTTTTGAAATTATTTAAAAAACAATAGCAGACGGAAGAATTAAGTGATACGTCGCAGGTCAGGATATGATGTGGTGAAAGTGTTGCAGGTAGACATCGTGGCTAAATGATATTTTCGAGAATCTGAGGGCAATTTTCCAAAATAATTTTTTTAAAAAAATATTTACCAAAATAATAGTAAAAAATAAAATAATTACCGAATTGGGTGCCAATCGGCAATTGGCACCCAATTCCGCAATTGGGCCCCAATCGGAGGCCCAAGTGCCGAATGAGGCCGAAATTTATTTTTTTATTTTATTTTTTTCAATGGATTCGTCTCGAAAAATTATGAGAAATAAAAAAAAATTCGTTCCAAACGGACACCCGAGCTATGAGATATGCCCTTTCAAAGTATTATTCCATCGGATTTTTAAAACTTTGCTAATTTAGGCATCCATTTAAACGAATAAATTATAAAAGTATCAATTAAATAATAAATTATATAGAAATTACGTAAACTTTGAGGAAAAAAATACTACATAATTCATATTACATCATTAAAATTGACTTTTAATTTATATTTTTTATAAAAGTTTTCAATTGATGCCTAAATTATTAATAAAATTTCAATTATAATTTATTATTTAATTGATATTTTTATGAAAAAATAAATAAATTAAAAGTCAATTTTAATGGTGGAATATGAATTATGTAGTGTTTTTTTCCTCAAAGTTAACGTAATTTCAATATAATTTATTATTTAATTGAAAATTTTTATAAAAAAATATAAATTAAAAGTCAATTTTAATGGTGGAATATGAATTATGTAGTGTTTTTTTTTCTCAAAGTTTACGTAATTTCAATATAATATATTATTTAATTGATACTTTTATAATTTATTCGTTTAAATGGATGCCTAAATTAGTAAAGTTTTAAAAATTCGATGGAATAATACTTTGAAAGGGCATATCTCATCGCTCGGGTGTCCGTTTGGAACGAATTTTTTTTTATTTCACCTAATTTTTCGAGACGAATCCATTGAAAAAAATAAATAAATAAATAAATTTCGGCATCAATCGGCACTTGGGCCGCCGATTGGGGCCCAATTGCGGAATTGGGTGCCAATCGGCGGCTTAATTGTCGATTGGCACCCAATTTGATAATTATTTTTTTTTACTATTATTTTGGTAAATATTTTTTTAAAAAAAAAAATATTTTGGAAAATTGCCCAGAATATGAGGGCTTAACCCGCGATTACAGGGTTCCAATGTAGTCAACGGACGAGCCCGATGGCTATTTCATTGTCTTGTCTTTTCTTTTTCCTTTGCCCTTTTTTTTGTCGGCGTAGTTGATTGGCTTTTACAGCCGTCCCTTGCTGAGTGCTCAGTCCAACAAAGAAAAGAAAGTTGACCATATTGACTTCAGGATAGCAGAGCAAAAAGAATCGGTGCGCACCCAACGGTCCCAACCAGATATCTTTGGTCAACGTTTGATTTTTTTTACTGCCACTTGAAATTGAAACCATAGGATATCATATTCAACAATGAGCCATGGAATGTTCAACTTTTGTATGGTTATAGAATGTTGAAAGCGCGCAATAGAAATTTGATACCTTCATTCAGATAGATCGCTAAGAGAAAGCTCATGTCTGAGCCCGTCGACAAATCAATTAGGCTCATCTTCACTCAGAAGATTTAGTCAATAAGTTATGAATCAATTTGGATATATTAACTACTGGAAAAATTACCAAAAAAGTCATAAACCTTTTACAGTTGTACCAATTCAGTCCTAAACTTTTTTTTCCTACCGATTCAGTCCTAAACCTTTTGTAATTGTGCCATTTAAGTCCATCTGGCGAATTTTGGCCGGCCGACGCTGATGTGGACGCCGGCCGGCTAGCGACCTAATATTTTAATAAATTTTATGATTTTTTATAATTTTTAGGATTTTTTTCTGTTTTCTTTTTGCCCTTTTCTCTTTCCACGGTTCCACCTCCTTCTTCCTCCTTGATCTAGATCGTCGATGGTTCTTCTCCGGCGTAGCTCCATCCTCCGCTCCCTCCTCCTTCCTCCGGCAGCCCATGACTCGGCCCGGCGAGATCGAGGCAGTTGGTCCCGGCGATCTCGGGCTTGCCTGAGGCCGGCAAGCCACGAGCTCTTTCGCCTGAGGCGAGGGAGCAGATTCCATGGGAAGATGAAGGCCTCGTGTTTGACTGGAGGACTCACAATTCGCAAGGAGATGAAGGCCGTGAAGATTCCAACGGAAGAAATTGAAATTAGGGCTCGGGATTTGGGGGGTCGGCCAAACCCGAAACCCACGGGATAAGACAAACGAGCTCGGCCGAACCCGAGACCCACGACGCTTCCTGCTATTTCTTTGCCGATGTACCCGCCCTCTCCTTGTCTCCATCTCTTGCCGCTCTCTTTTCCAAGCGAAAGATCCTTCCCATGGAATCTGGTCCCCAGCCTCAGGAGAAAGAGCTCATGGCTTGTCAGCCTCAAGCGAGCCCGAGATCGCCAGGAGTAGCTACCTCGATCTCGCCGGGTCGAATCATGGCCATGGTTGGGCGGCCAGAGGAAGGAGGAGGGAGTGAAGGACGGAGCCGCGCCAGACGAAGAACCAGCACCGATATGGAGCAAGGGAGAAGAAGGAGGTGGAACCGTGGGAAGAGAAAAAAGAAAAAAGAAAAAAGAAAAAAATCGTAAAAATTATTTAAAAAATCATTAAAAATATTAAAATATTAGGTCGCGGCCAGCATGCATTCACGTCAGCGCCGGCCGGCCAAAATTCGCCGGATAGACTTAAATGGAACAATTGCAAAAGGTTTAGGACTGAATCGGTAAGAAAAAAAAAGGTTTAGGACTGAATTAGCACAACTATAAAAGGTTTAAGACTTTTTTGGTAATTTTTCCTTAACTACTTCATACCACATCAATTATCTGATATGTGACTTTTCTAACACAATTCATGCGTGCTTTCTAAAATTGATGTAGGATTTCTCTAACACAACTTGCACGTACTTTCTAACAATCTCCTCCTCATGTGTGAGCTCCAGTGTTAAGTTTACTCAATCGAGCCTGCGTTGCTACTCCACAATGTCTGCCAGCCCGAAAACCACGCCAGTCACCAAATTCCTTCTTGACATATTCACCAAACACCCGACATATCTAAACTTAATCCTTCATCAATGCCTATCGAGCCCACGTTGCTATACCACAATACCTACCGGCCCAAAAACTAGGCTGGTCACTAGATTCCTTCCTTGAGATTTCACCTATCCATATCGAGAGTGAACCACCAATCAATTATCAGCTCTGATATCATTTGTTGGGAGTGCGTATCAAAAGCTCAATACCTTCATCCAAAGAGATCGCCAAGAGAGAGTCCTAGTCCGAGCTCATCAACTTATCTAATTGGACCCACTCTCACTCAAAAGCTTATACCAATGAGTTATGGGCCAACTTGGATATATTAACTGTTCCACAACACATCAATTTTTCAATGTGGAAATTCTCTAACATACTTCACACGTATTTCCTAACATAGAACATGAATTGCATTGCAAATGCAACTACTTCGGCTTTGTTTTCTTCGAGTACTCTATGGATTCGATTTTTTTCATTTACATTGTAGACGAACATAGTGATGACTCGTGAATTAATGGCTGAATGCATTGTCTGCAATTAGGCTTTGCTAGGGAACATGTAAGAAGAGGAGGGAAATGTGAAATTGGGAGAGAGAAATTTCATGTTTTATCCAACTTTCTCCTCCCATCTCTTAATTTCCCCTCTCCCTATGTCAAAACAAAATCATTTTCCCTTAAGTTTCATGAAAATCCCCTAAAAACTTATATGCTATATCACTAAACGAGACACAAAATTTTTAATTCAAATATGAAGTGAATGTCCAATGCTTACGACTATAATTTCTTAAAATCTAGTACTTTACAAAATTAAGTTAAATATTTATGTATCTTTGATAAGTTAAATCTTCCTTAATTATTAAAACCCTTGATTCATCTCCCTAATCATTTTCCCCAAATATCTCTAATATCTCGTATGATGTGTTTAGAGTGAGTTTGGTATAATTTATATTGGATAGTATATTAGATATAGTGTAGTTGTGCTGTGAAGTACTGTAACTCATACGTTAGTTTAAGCATGTTTTAAGTTGCAGAGTGTTAAAGTTACGTAGGACAGCTTCTCAAATTTTGTTGTAAGCTGCTCTCATATTGAAAGCACTGAAGTTGTGGGTGTTTAGCAAATTGCTTAGTTGTGACGCTCCTTTCGCAATTGAATCTGCTGAGTAAAAGTTGGGGTAATATCAAGTAAAAATATAAACTGACATACCTACGATAAATTTAGACCAAATTAATTTTTTTTATCACAAAAAATTTTAAACTGATACACATATGATAAATTTACTATTCATTAGTTTTTATTTTACTATAAAAAATGAAGCATCTCATTTATTAAATCTCAAGATGATAACATGGATTGTGGGTTTCTGAACATAAGGGATTCCTTAAAACATCGATGGTTCCATTCTCGAAAGGGGAGTCCAATCAGGTTACAAACTGGATTGCAAAAGCTCAAAGAACGAAGGCCCTTCCCAAAGTTCTTTCAAAATTGACCATTTGTCCCTATGTTAGAGGTGGGTTCATTAAAAAATTTAAAGCAAGGAAAATATAGGATGTATGAGATATTCCCTAAAATTGGTTATTAACATCACCTTTAGCTTTAACACGTGACAGTTGACGATGTACCATTTAAGTTTTTTCCCCTTCATTTGTCAGAAGTATATCAATTTAGGGTTTTCGTGGTATTAGCCTAATTTAACGAGAACTAATGGAGGGTGAATTTGTCACAAGTGCGGTTTGGATTTTTTGTGGTAAAAAAATATATTTTGGAATAATTTTATCGCAGGTGTACTGTTTTGGAGTTTTTTGTTATTAAAAAATTAATTTGAGATAATTTGTCACACGTATACTAATTTGGAGTTTTTTGTGGTATTAATCCTAAAAGTAATACCAAATGGACTCTAATTACTCATTATACAAATGTTGTATACATGAACAAACAAATAAATTGGAAATATCATTTCATCTATCGAACGAATTTGTGTCTTTTTATCCAACAACCTTCCAAAAATATTTACATATTCAGAATTTCTCTCTTTTCGCATTATTTGAATGTAATTTCTTGGTAAAATGACATCGACATCATATATTTAGTAGAAGGCTCACTTTGATGTGATAACTTTTCAAGCGATCACTTAAGTGTCATTACTTATAAACAAACATTTACTTAGGTTGCATTGGCACTGCAGAATCCTCTACTACATTACTTTAATATTAAAAGGTTAACACCACAAAAAATCTCAAATTGATACTCATATAAAAAAATTTCCCCAAAGCTAATTTTTTAACCACGAAAAATTTCAAATTGGTATACTTGTGATAAATTTATCCAAATTAATTTTTTTTATCAACAAAAATACCAAATTGATACACATGTAACGAATTTACTCTCCATTATATTTTGTTGAATTAGATTAATACGACGAAAACTCCAAACTGGTACATCAAAATCTCAAATTGGTATACCGTCAACTATCACATATCATTCGACTCAGTAATTTGATGCAAAATTTAACGAAAAATAACGTAGGATAAATTTATCAAAGATATACCAGTTTGAGGGTTTTTATTGGGCAAAAAATTTAGTTTGAGATAAATTTATTACGATTATATACGTTTCGAGTCTTTCGTGCTGTCAATCCAAAATTGAAATATATGATGCGTAATCCTAAGAGACTATGACAACAAAAGTATCATAAAATGACATCGTTTAAGCCCTTTGTCGCCTCCAATTTTGAGGGTCTTGGAACAAATTAGGCTGAAACACACAGTCTATCCACTTTTTCAATTGCAAGCCAAAGTTAACGCTTCACTTCGGACACCACGCTGGCTGCCCTCTTTCTTCCTCGGCGCCCACTATTTCCTCCCTTGCAATTTGCAACCAGCCTTGACGTCGAACATCCCGACGAGGCCTATGGACGGTTTCACCAACGCCTTGACTGTGATTGGAAGAGACGGGCCGGGGCTGCCATTCCTAAACAGTTCATTCGAATTGAAATCGGAATTTGTGGCTAGTTTTTTTTTTTTTGGGGGGGGGGGGGGGGGGGGGGGGGGGGGGGAAGAAAATTAATCTAATTTCTCAATTTCGACGAATTTGATGCCAAACGACTTAGTGTTGACATATCTACTATGGAGAGTTACTCTCCATATGAAAAATTTACTATCAATCTATACTGCTACCAAGTAAATTTTCAACAGGATAACTGGTCTTCGTAAAAAGCAACTTTCAACTATACTATTGTACAGTTATTAACACTTAATTAAGCGAAAGGTCAAAAATCATTTATCGATAGTTTCAAACCGTCGCGTCATTATCAATTTATAATAGATAAATCTTTGTGGTAATTCTTGAGTTTTCCATACCATGACAACGTCCAGAAGCAATTTATTAACCTTCATTAAAAAGCAGGTACTTGCTTGTTTTTTTATCCAGCAAAATACAATTCGTTGATATATTTTTTGTCCTTATTTCGTCAAAAAATACACATTTTGTCCATTATTTTCCGCAAAACCTGAAAAATCTGCTACCACTTGTTGCCTCCTCGGCTCTCCCCTTCTCTCCGGAAAGTGGATGAAAATTCAAAGCGACGCGCGAGCTTTCGCTTCGCTTCAAGCATTCCCATTGGCATTCACTACCCAAAAACTTTCCCCCGTCCGATTTCCCGCCAAAAAACCGATGCGCTGTTCTCCGGTCTCGCACTTTCGTCTCCGCCTGCCCGTCAAGCTCGCCCCCAAAACATCCGCGCTCCGGCCGGCGCCTCCGTCGCTCTCATCTCCCTTCCGTTTCTCGCCCCGTCCAGTTCGACGCCACAATCTCGCCCTGAAATCTCCCGGGCACCGGAGATCCGCCGCGGCTTCTCCGAGTCCGAGCTCGCCGAAGGATGATTTCGATGTCGAGCTGGGCCGCCTCTTGGCCCTCCTGCCCGAGGAGATGCGGCGGAGGGTTAGCGAGCATCCGGAGCGGAATCATTTGATCGAGGTGGTCATGGACTTGGGCCGGAAGCCGTTGGCCCGGTTTCCGTCGGGCGATTTCGCGGTGTCGGAGCTCCCGGTGACGCACGAGGATCTCGAGCGTGCCACGTCTCAGGTGAGCTTTATAAAACTTTAGGGTTTTGTTGACGGCAAATAATACAAGATGATTATATGTCGCTTGATTAGCTGCTGCTGCGCGCTATACCCGGTAATGAGGCATCAATTAATGTTAACTGGTGTGGCCAAAGATCAGTTGATCCTCATGCGGTATAAACAGAGTAGAGCCGGGACAGGGAAAGTTTGAGCCAACTAGATTCCTGATAAACATGGTAAAATTGGAAGGGTGTTTAAGGTTTAGTTTCCTTAATGAGATTGTCTCAGATAATCTAATAAACCATGTCTTAGGGGTTATAGGAGAATATTGTCTCGCATCTGCTTACTTGACTAACAGTTACCCTGTGCACGCTTAATTTGATTTAGGACTTGTTTATCTCATTCAAAAATTTGTGGTCACTCTATTTCCTGCATGTTGCCTCCCACCGATGACTTGGATACACAAAATATCTCCAAGAGAGGCTTTATCTCTGTCTTTAAATTGATTTCAGAGTGGACTCATGATGCACTCGATACTCACTAATGGATTCATATGATAGGTTGGAGACTTTGCCGTAGACAATCGAGCGGGCATCAGTCGAACACTACATCGCATTAGTGGTATTAGGAATAGGAAGGGGGCAATTATTGGACTAACTTGCCGTGTTGGGCGAGCAATATCAGGAAGCGCTCCTCTGCTGCGGGATTTGGTTAAAACTGGGGCCTCTCTGTTGCTTATTGGGCCGCCAGGGGTGGGGAAAACTACCATTATCAGGTTGTTGATTACAGTCCTTGTCACAGTTTATCGATTTACTCCCTAACTAAGACTCATGTTCTTTCACTTTAAAAGTTCCAAATGAGGAATATGGAGCTGATTTTCTTCCAAACAGGCTTATGAAGCCAATTTACTGTGGCTGAAATTAGTCAATCTGAACCTTCCAATAGCTAATCGTCATGTTGCAGATACTTTGATGTTTATTGCTATCTTCTTTGAGTTGGCTAGGTTAGGAGAACAAAGTGTTGCTTCTTTGACTTTTCATTTAGTTGGTGCATAGGTAAGTTAAACTTTGGAAAATGCTACCGAATATTACTAAGATAGCGTCAGCAAATGAATCTGACTGTTGCTGTACTATGAATCAACTTTTGCATTCATACTCATGGTGAATTGTTGGTGGAAAGATTTATTTAGGAAGATGTTTGTCTAAGAGCTTGCTGGTCTTCACATTTTAAGATGACCTACTTGACTTTCACTATCTTTGGGTCCATTGGATATTCTTGAGGAAAATGGTAGGCAATCTACTTTTTCAGTTTGCCTGTATTATAGACCAAGAATCGTGACATCTGGATCAAGCCTTACAAGGAATGATTTACTTACTGCATGGTGTTGCTTCAATTTCATCCACAACATGATGAAGTCCTCTGTTGACAAGTGAGCTCATTCAAGTAGAGTGACGATGGTTTTACTTTATCAGGGAAATAGCTCGAATGCTTGCGAATGATTATGGAAAACGTGTCATGATTGTTGACACTTCCAATGAGATAGGTGGGGATGGCGACATACCTCATGAAGGAATAGGCAATGCTCGGCGAATGCAAGTTCCCAACTCTGACATGCAGCATAAGGTGGGAGCCGCTATTTAATATCTAGATTACTTGCTTTTACTTCATTTTAGAACTTCTCTCCAACAGATGCTCTTGCAAGTTACAAGTTGAACATAGTTCCTCTTTTTTTGACCAATTAGTACTGCGTGTGGTTCCAAATCGAGATATAGGAGTGACATTTCTTGCGGTAATTGACATCTTTCTTATTCTTTATAGGTGTTAATTGAAGCAGTGGAAAATCATATGCCACAAGTAATTGTAATAGATGAGATTGGCACAAAGCTTGAAGCAATGGCTGCAAGCACGATTGCCCAACGTGGTATTCAGCTAGTTGCGACTGCCCATGGTGTAACCATAGAGAATTTGATAATGAATCCTGCGCTAGAGATGCTTGTAGGAGGAATTCAGGTTGGAGACTTATAATGTCGTTTATGATTTGTCAGTATCTCCTTGATTACTTAGATATCTGTTGCTTATTAATTGGTTTAATGAGGGGAAAAGCTGGTACTTGTTGCTTTACTTCACAAAACAACGTGCAGTCGCCCAGAGGAACTTCTCTGGGCATTGATTTTCCTAATTCCAAGAAACTATGTTTGTTTTCTATAGAGTGTCACTCTAGGGGATGAGGAAGCCAGCCGGAGGGGTGTCCAAAAGACTGTGCTTGAAAGGAAAGGACCCTCAACGTTTAGTTGTGGTGTTGAGATCATCTCAAAAACTGAGTTGCGAGTTCATCGTAGCTTAGAGGCAACAGTGGATGCTGTTTTGTCAGGTGAGCTTCCCAATTAGATTTGATTTATGATAGTTGTTGCTTTTGGCCAATTGTTATATACCTTTTACCTAATCTGCCATTATTGCTTGGTGATTGCTCTGATGTTGGCATAGGGCGGCTACCTAAATTCGAAGTTCGCAAGATGGGGGCCAAGGATTCGAGAGGGAATGCAGAGACCGAACCTTTCACCTACTCTTCCCTGAGTGATAATGATGATGCTTGCTTTATTCATGTTCCAGATAGGACTGGTGAAAGTGCTGGCTATAGTGAATATGTTCCTGAGTTGCCTCCAAACAGAGAGAGTTTCAGTGAAGATGGGGCTCGTCTTCTCTTGTATAATTATGGGGTGAGCAGCTGTGGCTTTTAGGCACATAAATGATCCATCTCTGAGGTCATGAACTAAATAAGTATCACCTCGCTCACTTTAAAAATTTGAAGCTGATTGCTTGGGTATTCCATCCTTTGTGGAGAACCTCTTGTAACTAGTAGTCATGTGATTCTATGTCTGTTCAGGCGCTATTGTACAGAAAGATCGATTGTTGCGCCATGAGATGCTCAGCAATCCTTCTTTTTTTCCAATTAACAGAATTACTTGGATTCTTAAGGACAATCCTTTTTTAGCTGAGTAGGCTTGGAAGATGCCTGACTATATCCACAACCACAAGTGTTCTTCTAAAGAAAAACTCAATTTCCTTTTACATTTGAGGGATGACCTTCTTTAATTTTTTCTCCGCCTTATCTTTCCAGAAATAAAATATCCTAGTTAGCAGAATTGTAAATAGTCATTTTTCTTCTAATAAGCACCATTTTGCTTTAGCGAATAACAAATTGAACACAATTTGGTAATGACGTCATGGCATGTGGTGATGTTCTGTTTGTTTCACTGATCTTTTCCGGCTAATACTGCTGCTATTCAACAGATTTGATCATGTTGTTGAAATAGAAATCATGTTCCATTTGAAATCTCTTTCTACATAGCTTACAGAGTGAGCAGTTATTGTAGATCCTGGAAGCGAGCATAATGCAAGTAATTAAACAGCTGAATTTGGGCGAAGATGTTATCCAATTAACTGATAACATCAGCCAGGCACATGCATTACTTGCATTGCAGTCCAAGCTAAAAAAGAATCCAGGAATTCAAGCTGCTGCTAGATCTCATGGAATTCCCATTTATGTCACAAAGGTTGTTGTCTGCAATTTCTTTATTTGACAGAAATTCTTCACAGTTCAATTTTAATTACACAATTTTGTTTTCTTCCAACCAGACAAGTTCACTGGTTCAAATAACAAACGCTGTGAGGGCCTTATTGAGGGATTGTGATGGTTCAGAGGATACTGAAGTAGAGGACACATTGAAGTTGTCGGAGAAAACTGACGCCCTAGAGGTGACTATTTATTCTCATTTCAGTCTATTGTAAAGCAATTTTAACTAGAAGAGTATAAATAAAAAAATGGGATCAACTTTATGATGTCAAGCCTGTTGTTGGATCTGCACGCTCTTGAGGAATGAAGTATATCCCAAAATTCCAGGAACTTCCATGCTTGGAGGGCAAATCTTCTCTTATTATTAGGCATTGAAGGAGCAATGTAGAGTGCACTATTGCACTAGGCATGGAATGAAATTGAATTTGTTAATCTTTTGGTCATTGTTGGGGATTAAAAAGTTGTAGGATGGCACCTGAACAATTGTGGATGTGTGGTCATACGAGGATGGATAAGATGAGGAATTAAGATATTCGACGAAAAGTTGGAATAGAACTGGTGGTAGAAAAGATGAGAGAACATAGATTGAGATGGTTGGGGCATATTCTCCGAAGGCCCCTAGATGGTCCGGTAAGAATAGAAATTTGCTATCGAGAGCATAGCATGAAGAAAGGAAGAGGTCGGCCGAAATTTACTTGGGGAAAAGTAGTAAAACGAGATTTAATGGAGTGAGAAATATATTGGCGTACGGTTTGTCTTAGGACGGAGTGGAGGGAGGTTATTAGTATTGTGGAAGGGCAGAATTCCCATGTTTCTGACTGTCCTTTTTAGTTATTTCCCCAAGTATATATCTATATATTTTTATCTTTGTTTATTTACTTGTACACATTTATCTATTTTCTCTCGATTGGTCTTGATTTTATTTTATGAATCTTTGGGGTTCATCAATCGCCGACTCTAACTAGTTTGGGATAAATGTGTTGTTGATATTGATGTTGATGTTGATGTTGATGTTGATGTTGGATTGCTGTCCCAGGAGGCAAGAGTGGCCGTTGAACAGGTTGTCATTCCTAAAGGAGAACCTGTGGAGTTACTTCCAAGATCATCTTCCATAATGTCTCTTCAGATGGACCTCATAAGAAAATACCAACTGCGATCAGAAAGAGTAGGTGAAGAGCCAGATATACATGTGTGTATCCTTCCATATGACGGTGGAAACTATGAAGACACAGATTCTACAGACAACGAGGTAGTTGATGGGTTTGATGACTTTGGGAGCACCAATGGCTCCGCTTACAACATCAGCAGATTACCGCTTCTACCCGATTAGACACTATGTCAGATTTATGAGTAAGTAGACAGTTGCGTCAAATGGTTACAAGCTTTTTGTGCTAACTGAATGTTATACAGCATTGCTTGCCTTTTCATGTTTACCCATTAGTTTTTCTGTGTACATAGTAGATATTACGTTAACTAAACTTCTGCAGCATAGTGTCCTGAGGAGTCTAAGATTAGGGAGAGGTAGAAGTTACTGATGGATGTAACAGCCATTTCCGAGTATTGCCGTCTCCATTCTTGGTCCTTTCATTCTATTTGTGCTCCGTGACCATCATAGTACAGTTTTTACTGATTAGGTTTGCCAGTGACTGCACACAAGTCCATTTCTTAATTCAAGTAATACTTTCCATTGCTAAAATACTATTGCGAAAACTGATAGTCATGGCCACTGGAGTTTTGTTCCACTGGTGCATAGACTAACATCATACCACCACTTTAGTGGATGTAATTAGTGAATTTTTCCATCAAATGAGAATGAGTGGTTGAATTGTGGCAGAGCAGGGATACTTTGACTCTCGTCCGCCAAAATTATCAGTATCTTCTGCCTTACTGGAGCGAGAATCTCTCCCCGGCATGCCTCATCAAAGTACCCATACTCGATCCAAGAATGTAAGTACTCTTTCTGTTGTATCTATCCTCAATTCATCTATTAAGATGTGATATACGGGCCATAATACTAATGATATCCAGTCTTTATGAATGTCTTATGGAAAGTTTCAACTCTCGAGCTGTTATCTGGATGATAATGTATGGTCTTTCTTTCTATATGCAGGAAACCATATGAAGTCCTCATGACGATATTATAAAGAATGATGAACTTGTAAAAAAGTACAGAACTTTGATGCATTATATGCAAAAGTGCATATTCTTTATTCGGCTGCATTTGATTGGCTGAACATGGAAAGCCGACTTGCTAAATTCTTCTTATTTAAATGCCACTCAACACCGAGAAGGAGGTGGACATTACTCATGGATATTTTAATGAATCACATCCTATTATGTGAAGATAAATGAACCTTTTTGATTTAGTGGACAGTACCCTTAGTCTATTTTGCGGGTCGTCGCATTACTTTGTTGACAGTTCAGGTTTTGAAAAGACTAGGGATCGGGTTTCCAGTGTCAAAGCGTTTTATCTTGAAGCACGAACTATGGATTCCTAGTTTAGTTGATGAAGTCAAATATTTTATAAACGAGTCGGGGCATGGTCAACTGGATCAGTGTGATAGTGACCCAGCCACAGTGCCACACCATGATATTAGATCACTATGAGTTCTTTTGTGGTGAGCTGTCGACCCTCCTATAAGCTACTTTACCTCGATGGTTGATGCAAAGTCAAAACCCTCGGTTATCATCTTGTATATCCGTTGAAATTGAGTGCAAAGGCACTACAAATCTTAAAATTTATCATAAAATTATTATCAGCCATAAAACTTTAGAAAAGTTTAATCAAGTTATAAAACTGATCAAGTTAGTGTAATCATGTCTTTTTATTATGTCTAATTTGGCTAATGAAAAATGTCGGCATGGTGTTTTTATTAAATTTATGAAGAGGGACGGACGGGTTGATGTGGTGCCACATCACAAAGAAGCTTGAAAAAATAAAATAAAAAATTAATAAAATAAAAAGAGGCTGAGAACTTGGAAGAAAAATGTGAAATGGCTAAACATTTTAAGAATGAAGTGATTGAGAGACAGGCTTGGGCTATAGGGTGGCGTCGCCATCCCCTACTTTGCCGTTGAGGGCGGACGATCCTTGCCGGGCATGTGAGAGTGGTGACGGGCCCGAACTGATGCACCGAGTTTTAATCTTACTGTTTAAGGTTGGACGAAAAAATAAAGACCAAAGGGAAGGGAAGATCATGAACCAGGTGCGTGACGTTTGAAGCGTTTTGAGGTGCAATTTACGCGACTTGAAACCTTCTTCTTTCCCTCGACTGTCGGCACCTCAAAACTTCTCGTCCTTTCCGGTTCCTCTAATTTGTCCCGTCTGAGCAACACCGCCCCAGCCACTCCACTTTTCCTAAAGCATTTTCAGCCCTCTGTAATTCATTCATTCATTCATGCGCATCGATTACAATAGTTGAAACTTGCTCCGACGTTGGGGTCGGTGCGGGCACAAACATGTGTGATGTCATGTACTGCGTCATGGAACCCACTTGTGAAAATTTACTTAATCTATTGGTGACATGTACTAGCCCACTCATAAACGCATCACGTTATTCCTTTTTTTTTTTTTCAATGTGAACAGTAGTTAACAATGGCGAGTGATTTTCTTTTGTACCCACAAAACAAATTAGTGAATCGTAGCGAGTGATTTCTATGTATCAATCCATGATCCCAATGCTCCGTTAGTGAATATTGGCATTTATAGGATTTTTTTTTTCCCGGCGGCATACAATATAGAGACCCAAGATGAGATTTAAAGACACAAAATCCAGACCCATTAAAAGAAAGTAGTGAGAAAAGAGGAGGAAAAAAGAGATGGCGGCTTAAGGTAAGGAAGTCTAAAGACCAAAAAAGCAAGAAAATCAAAGAAAGTCGGCGGTGTCATCATTCAAAAAAGGAAGGGGTTTTATTCAGAATCTCGGAACAAAGATTTAGGACGGCAATCTGTTCACGCTCGAGTCCGAAAAGGAGGTTTTGAATGAGGATGAATGCGGCCACGACTAATGACTTAAAGCACACACCACTCCAATTTGGCAAAACATTACAAGACAAGAACAAAGTGCGTGTGATTCTCAATTCCCAATTTTTTTTTATTCACTCACCAACCAAAAGGTCAAAGGCATATTATATACATTTCGTAAGGTTCAAGTAAACAAGAAAAGAAGGGAAAAAAGAGAGAGAAAAAAAAAAACAAGATTTTGAGTTCGAGAATGGACTTGGTGGAGGTGGCGGAGGGCTCACTTTCATGAGCTTGGCGGCGGAAAGTTGCCACCTGGCGCAAGTATGCTATCCGCGAAGATCCACCTTGTCCCACCGACGTCGGCGTTTAAATTCAATATCATCCTTTGGGAGTCGGATTGCAATAGAGCTAGGCCAGGGGAAATTTAGGGTTTTGGAGAAGAAACTAGAACTGCCGATTGTAGTTTTCCGGTCAAAGTACACTATAAGCATCAAAATTTATGTACGACGCTCACTTCAATGCTAAAATTTTTAAAACGATTACTTAAACACTAACTTTTTTCAAAATTATTCACTTAAGTGTCATTTATAAAAATAAAATAAAAAATCACTCCAGTGCTAACTCCGATTTGAGCTGACCTGACTCGCCGAAAATCCGATTTGGATTATTTTTTTTATTAATATTTGAGCTCACATTGCTCGCTGGAGTTAGCATTGAAGCGAGTGTTTTTCAAAAAGTTTGACGTTTAAGTGATCGTTTTTAAAAAAATAAAAAGAATTGACACTTAAGTGATCGATTTTGAAAACAATTGGTAATTAAGTGATCGTCTTGAAAATTTTGGTATTAAAATGAGCACCGTATACAAGTTTTGACACTTGTAATGTACTTAAGCCTCGTTTTCCCATTGAATTTCTCTCTTTCTTTCCTTTTCAATCACAAGGAAACATAGGCGCGCTCACTATAAAAGCGCCACCCCTTCACTTGTTTGATGCGGATACACACACTCCACTCAAATAAAGTATCAAGGAAATGACCATATAAATAAGAGCCCCCCCCACCTAATCTCGGCGTACCACTTCACCAAGTTAATCTGAGAACGAAACTGAATTTTTTAGGTCATATATGGCTTCGCTGAGGTTCTGGCTCTGCCTCGTGATGTTTCTGCTGGTGTTCTCGCTCGATGAAGCGAGGACGCCCAAGGCATTGTCGAACGATGGAGGCAGTGCGATGATGGAGAGCGCGAAACGAGTCTTGAAGGTTTTCAGGCAGAAGAAAGAGGAGACGGAGTGGTATATCGACGACTCGAAGCGGGTCGCGCCCGGAGGGCCTGATCCGCACCATCACTGAACCCGGTTTATGATGTTTCGCTCCGGATGTGAACTTAGTGCCTTTTTTTTTTGCCCTTTTGGTCGAAATGAACTTAGTACTTTGCATGTGGCTGCTTTTCTTGATATAGATAGAAGTTGCACTTTTGTATCGTCTTTTGAGTTATTTTCATGTCAATTCGATACTGCACTTCGGCAAGTCTTTACATCATGTTGATGATCGATTGCAGCTTGACGTTGGCGGGAAATAACAGTTGTTTTTAATATATAAAAAAACAGGACTTGAGGGTCAAATAGAACAATCCAAAGAAAAGGTTCCAATACTATATACACATAAAGATTTAATGATTGATCAAGCGGTGCTCCACTAAAAATGCAGATTAAGTTCCCTGGGGTTTCGCTCCCCAACTTATGATTAGTGGGAGTACTTTTCCCACTAGGCATTTGAATCATGGAGAACTATTGCTTTTGCGCAGACGACGGACGATGATCCCAGTCAAACAGTGCCTTTCTTCCTCCCCAATAAAGAACTAATTGGCAATTGGGATTGTGTCGTCGTCCTGGATTAACTCGTTGAAATATTATCCGCTTTGCTCATCCCATATTGAGTCTTTCGATTTTGTCCTTTGGGATATAATTGGGGGCACGTTCCCATGAGGTCATCCATCCTGTAGTGCTCCTACTTGAGTACGCTTGAGTTTGAAGATTCAAAGTTAATATTGCCTTTTTCATCAAGATGCGCCTCTATGAGTTAATTCTAGTTCTCACACACACATGTTCATAAATATATTTTTAATTCTATAATCGCTTTTCCCCGGTTCGTTGCACAATTCTATTCATTCTTACTCTCTTCATCATTCTAAAAGTCTGCCAGAAGTCGCTCATTGTCCAGACCCTCTAGCCTTAGAAATCACTCTCCGCCCTCGTCAAGCCGAATCATTATTAGCATAATAATAGAGAAACATTTACGTCATTTAATATATGCTAGACCATAGCAATCGTATTTCGGAAGTTCTGTTAGCATTGCTAATGAAGAAAAGAAAAAGAAAACCTATATGTTCCTAAAAATGGATTTTTTCGGTCACCACGCTAAGTAATGAAAATTATCAAAAAATACTAAGTATAATGCAATTGTGTTAATTTAGTTCTAAATCTTTTTTTTATCAATTCAGCTCTTTCGGTTAATTTTGGCCGAAAATCGCTGACGTGGCGTGGCGTGGCATGCTTTGATGTGGCCAATTTTTAATATTATTTTAGCATCTTTTGAATTATGTTTTTTTTTTCTTTTCTTCCTCTTTTTTTTTATTTTTCTTCTTCCTCCAGCCGGCCGATTGGCCAAAGGTGATGGCTAGAGAGGACGAGCCTCGTCTAGATTTAGCAAGGTCTGGCCTCATGTTGTGGCTGACAGGGGCTAGCTTCGCCAGCTAGAGGAAGAAAAAGAAGAAAAAGGAAAAAGGAAATAAAAATAGAAAAAATCATAATACTAGGCAAGGATAACTCAAGTGCCAGTATTTGTGTCCCGCACTCACTTTGGTATCAATATTTTTTTGGATCACTTAAATGTCGATTTTTTTAAAAAATAATTATTAAAGTGCCAACGCCAGTGTCCGCACTCACTTTGGTATCAATATTTTTTTGGATCACTTAAATGTCGATTTTTTTAAAAAATAATTATTAAAGTGCCAACGCCAGTGAGGTCGTTGGAATATTTTGCCATTAGTACTAAGGTGATCGTTTTTCTTCGATTTGGTACTGAAAAATCATTTTTTGGATCGTTTAAGTGTCAATTTTTATGAAAAATGATTATTTAAGTACTAACTCCGGTGAAATTGCCTGAATTTCTCGTCGTTGATATTAAATTAATCGCTTTTTCCTCCGATTTGGCAATGAAGCGACCTAAAAGAAAATATTGACACTTGAGGTCTCCTTATGCCCAAAATATTAATAAAAAATTGCTACGTAAGTGTCGACCAATCCATGTCAGTGATTTTCGACCAAAATTAGCCGAAATGACCGAGTTGACACAAATGCAAAAATTTTAGGAAAGAATTGGCACAATTGCAATAGATTTAAGACTTTTTTTGATAATTTTTCCTGCTAAATAGTAAGCTTCAAAAGTAATAATCCGACCGGGGACTTACCTATCAAGTTTCTCTACCTTGATTAGTACTAAGGCCTATCAAATCAATTAAAGAAACTTAGAAATCTTGACTCGTGATTTAATGAAGATGGTCTCAGTGGTGGATTTGAGAGACTACTTTTAGGATGAGGATTTGCATTAGTACAAAGGACTTTAGACGAAAAGGTGCATAAGAAATGCAAATAATATTTGGTAAACATTAAAAATTCTAATTTCTTAGTGGTGCTGGCAGACGTCCACGTGGATTCTCAAGAAAAATCGATATGGACCATCCTTCACATACACAAATCGGTTGCCTAAATCGTTTGTGGGTTCGAGCTCTCCCAGCATCCTGCTCAATGGGCCTCACTAGCCCAAAATGTCATTGGAGCTTCTGTCCGAGCACAAGCATGAATTTCCAGTGAAGGGAATCATGCATGGCCTGTTTTTCTCTTCTTCTATGGCATTTTTGTGGCCAGTGGCCTTCGTTTTACAAAAGGAATCGCCAAATTCTATCTCCTTTAAAGCTATAATATTAACTCGAGTAGTATTTATTGGATCGTGGTTCATACTCTCCATTGACGGGAAGGCACGTGGGTCCCGCTCCACGCTGAGCGGGCAGGAGGTCTCAAAGGGGCGGTGCTCTCTGGACATCAAAGGGCTTTCATAGTTTGAGTCCATAATTTTTCATTAGTAATTTGGGCTTGAACGCATAGATAGTTACCGCTATATACACTATTTTTTGTTTGTAATTGAGTGATGTAACGAGAAGTGCGGAATGCTAATTATAGTGAAATCATCGGCTGGACATAACTCTAATTTAAGGGTGAATCGTGATAAAACTCCGTGTCTCAATTTCTCTTTCTCGCTTGACGTTTTATTGTGATTTGATTGTGTGGCGAATTCTATGCGAGGGTGGTTTCATTCTCACGTAGTGTATACGTACTTGACAGACGGTGCAAAATAATCGGTGTCAAAACACCTTCAACGTGCAAAAGCAGAAGTTAAAAGATCAGTGGCATGTTGGGGATCCATCTGCTTTATATGCATGCATGCGTTTGATCAAGAGAAAGTGCTGGTCTGGTCAAGTCAAGTCAAGTAATTCGCCATGTAAAATAGCAACATTTGATCAAATTCATATGTACTTCATCATGTGTGGCTCGGGTAAAGTTCCTTCACCGAGAAAAGGGACATTACTAGTGTCATAAATTCCATACGATATTCAAGTGAGAGTTGTACAAAAGTTTTGCTACTTACAGTGTCCTTATCCTTTCTTTACCCGGAGCTTTAGCCAAATAGCAGTCAAAATTTCATCGTTTCTTGACGACCCACCCCGCCTTTTGCCTTTTTCCTTCTTTTGCACGAAAGAAGCCAGTGGAATGTCCTGTAATGCACAGGACACACACAAAAAAAAGTTAGTTGCCTTTGCATGATAGTCCAAAGCGAGCAGCATAGACATGCAAAAGGACAAGTCAGGAAAGCTCAAAATGGGCGTGGCTGTTTTGTAGTTTCTCGTGGGACCAAAAAACCTTTTTCAGGTGCCTGAGAAATCATTAAGTATTGATCGTGGATTCGATGGCTTGGCTGTAGTTTCCTAACGTGTTGTTCCTGAGTCTCACCTTCGCTTTATGGTCACAACAGAACGAAAGAACGGATAGGATGGTGATGTGGTTCTCCAACGAGGGTCTCAGCTTTTGAGTGCTGATGATTAAAGAAAGCAGAAGGCGGGATCCATTTGGCAGCTGCAAGCATTTTGATTTTTGAATGGAAGTCGGCCAGAGCATTCATGGCACGATCCAAATAAGACTATCTCTGCGCATTAAAGTTTTATGTGCTGATTCAGGAAAGTAGAAAGATCCAACTTTTACAATGAAGACAACATCGTCGGTCTTGGGTCCATAAGAAAGTAGTATTCTTGCTTATGCTGATGTTTCAATATTAGTCTTGTCTTCTATTGTCCTGCCCTTCTAGGACCTTGCATAAATTCTGGGGCTGATTTGGGTTCCAGCAGGCAAGTAATTCGAGCCGCTTAATACAGATTGCAGCCACCTTCATTTGCTTGCTTGCTTTGCTACTTTACATCGACATTCCCACTAGTCTTAATCCTCCATGGCTCATTTAGCTGAGGCACAAATTTTGCTGCTGCTGCTTGTAACGTCGATCATGGTGACCTCAGAGGCCCGGTTTCCGCTTAATTTCTCGAACATGGAGAAGAAGGCTGATGGCCAAGAGATTTTGGATAAGTTAGGGTACAGTGTTTCGAAGTTGGAGTATATTAGGAGGAGGATGGGAGCAGAGACACAGAGGGTATCGCCAGGCGGACCGGATCCTCAACATCACTAGCAATCATTTGTCGAAAACTTTGTATTTCTACCTAAAGTGGAAAGATTTCCTATTAGTACCCAAAGAAGAAAGAAAGACTCCTCTTTCTAAAGATTACCACGCCTGCTTGTTAATTTCTTTTTGAAGTGCAAGGAAGTGAGTGCAAATTGTGTGAGATTATACGCACTTTATTTCACTAATGCAACGATGAAGTTGGAAGAATCTTTTGGTATTGTTGATGTTCTCTGTCTTTAAGTGATGTAGAACAATGGCGGGCGTGTTAAAACATTCAGGACAATGCTTAGCATTTGGCGAGAAACCCCGTTGAAGCTTGGTCCTGCAATATGCAGTAAGGCAAGAGAATTTTCCGGACGAGATCCTTCCAAACTAATCATTTTACTGGTAAAACTGCAATGGGTCAATACTTTATGCTGCTCCAAGAGGGAAAATGCTCTGTTAGTTCTTGTAGTCTTCCTGCATCATCCTTGTTGCAGAAAATGCATCAGGGCACTTCGTTCCAAAAAAGGTCGGACGATTCCGGTCCAGGGAAGCCAGTTCACCATTTTGAATTCCTACAAAGCTAGCGGAGTAAGTCTTTAAAAAAAATAAAAAAATCTTGCCTTGTGTACAAACAATTCACTCAATAGACGATCGGAATTAGGACAGTAACGGCTATACTTGACCTTGCTTGTGGAAAAATTAATTGCAAGTGGAAAGTAGAATGATGCCTCGTCATTCTTTCTTCATGCCGTGACAATTTCGTTGCCCAAGTTGCATACAGTAAATGCACAAAATCTTGATATCGCGACGGAATTAAACAGAGAATTGTGTTACAATCGTATGTTTCCAGGACACTCTTCAGATCTTGGCAAGGCATGTTATGCATAGTCTCTGCTTAGACAACCGCTATTTATATGTCGTTTCCCATAGAAGATAGGTCCGAGCTATAAATATCATCAGTAGAAGCGCGACTCAACTGGAGACTGAAGAAGCAAGTAGGAAATTTTCAAGGACCATATGAACTATAAAGGAAAAAGACTTCGGTGCATAAATTTTCAATGGTCGAGAGCACTTCTGCAGTATACCAGAAGTAGTCCTAACAATCTGTAGGAAGAGGATACTGACAATATCGGGAGTTTTTCATGCAAAGGAAGAATCGCTCGTAAGCGGACGCCATTTTACTCGCTGTAAACAGCGAAACTGCCTGCTGCTCGCAGACCTTGCCTTTAATCCGCAACTTCTTCGTTCCATCCCGCACTACCAACTCCAAGGCTTCAACGAATGACTCAACATTGGGTGAAAAGGTGTAACCAAACTCCTCACTGACAACTACTGTCCCGACGATGCTAGGATAATTCGGCGTCAAAACTGGCTTTCCGCAATGCATTGCTTCAATCAATGTCAGATCAAGTCCTTGAGGCCTCAACGTGGGGTTCACAAACACATCGAGCGCGTTATAGAACTCGGACAGCTCCGAAGGATCCAATTCCCCTAAAACCTTCACTGTAGGACCCAACTCTGCATATCTTCTTCCCCAAGGACCTGATCCTGCAACAAGCAGAAATACACCGGGATGGCGCCTTGTGAAGGACGAAAAGGCCTCGTAGAGAAGCGGATGTCCCTTGTCGCGGACCAACCGACCTGCCACTCCCATAACAATGCTTGCGTTTCCCGGGACCCCATGTCTCTGCCTGAACCGGGCCCCCGTTACTGGATCATGCGCGAACTTTGTCTCGTCGACCCCATTTAGAATTACATGTACCTTCCTCCGGGGAAGCTGGTAGATCTTGACCAGAACGTCCGCGGCATTGTTGCTTATGCATATGTGCTGTGTATAACTTGGGAAGAACCTTATCTCGTCCAAGAGCCTTGGCATCGCCTCCTGGAGCTCGGTCATGGGCCCTGGCAGAAGGCTGTCCGGGTTCGACAGAAGTTCTTGAAACAGCTTCGAGTGCATGATCTCGTACCATATCCCGTGCCAAGTCACGGCCACGTTGGCTACCATCTTCGCACGCCAGTGGGGGAGCGAGACGCTCTCAGTATGAACATAATCAAATGGTCCGTTCGCATTCACTTGATTGAATATCTCGAATGCCAAAGAACAGTTGACAGAACCGTGATCGTTGGCCGCAAAATAGACATGGAGATTACCTTGGTGGATGTCGTGGTGCGATTTTCTATCAGAAGGGACGGTGAATATGTGGATCTCGTGGCCCCTACCGGCTAGAGCACGGTATAAAGTCTCGGCATGCCGCTCCATGCCGCCGGGGGCAGCGTCAACTGGCCATGTCTTGGAGAAGACGGCAAGCTTAAGCTTCTCAAAGGCCGGTCCAAAACAAAGGTGGTTCCATGGGAATCTGGCATCTCTAAGGTCTCCGTTAAAGCGGGTATGGTCGGTCCCGACGAGTGACTTCGGACCGCGACTAAGAGGCACCAAGAAGAGAAACAAGGAGGTGAAGATGAGGGCTAGTGCAGAGTATCTGAAGCAGAGCAGCTTCAGCTTAGATGAAGATGAGTTTTTGCAGGACTGATGTTTCGAGCCCATTCCTAGAATCCAAAAAGAGAGCGATGCCTTCTGTCCATTTTGATGAAACGGCCTTTAACTCGTGATCTATCCGAGATCAACCCTTTTTCGGCCATTGATGCCGGATCTCCTCGAGGTTGCAAAACATTTAAGGAACGGCACATGGGTTGCAAGGGAATTTTGTCAACTCTTTTACGTACTTTGACGTTTGAACCTTCTAGGATGTATTTTATAATTTATATATTCTATACGATAACTCAAAGTTTGCATCCTAGAATTTTTTATGGACCGTACATACACAAAAAGAAGTCAAGGCAAAAGGAAAGTGAGGGGCATTCAAATAAATGGTAAATAGTTGATCCTTGATACTTTTGCCACAAGAACTTTGTCGCATCCCAAGAAAGGTCAAAAACATCTTTAAATAAGGCCTTTTTAATATCAAGATTGACTTTAGTTGATGCTATCGCTAAGGTTTATCTACATCTTGAGAAATGACATGCCCGCCCATTTGATCCCTTCTACTGTATCTTACAAAACTCCCCTTAAATTACCATCGTTCTATCTAAGCTATAACAAAAAGCATGTCACCTTTTCGTCTGTAATCTTCAACTGAGCTGGTGAACTTGACCATGGCAAGAAGGCCGACCTATCGTCACTAAAAAATATAAACCCCAGCATAAAGGACTTAACCTATAGGTGGAACTTCACTACAGACCTATCAAAGGTCACGTCTATATCATACACTGAGCATCCATCCTAGACATTCAGGAGTTTCTGTGATGTGAATAAGCTCCCAAAACCTCAGCAAATGAATAAAATTTCAAAGATAATGACTATGCCAGCAATTCAGAGTTCCTCATCAATGAAAGTTTGTCTAAATCGAATAGAGCTCAATGTCGATTCCCCTCCATGTGTGAGATCAATAACTATTATTCAAATATTATCATATGAAACCTACTCCTCGAGTACAACCTGTGCCATTGGCCACAAAAAAACGAATGCAACACCAACAAATGATGCAAAAATTTGTCTTGCTCCCCGAACAAAATGGGGAGATCACTCTTTCGTTCCCCAGTTACTGATTGGCAAACTTGATCCCCTTCTCAATAGAAGCTTTGAGCTCAGGAATCAGGTTTTGCAACCCTTGCTTCTCATAGTCAGACATAGGACCCAACTCCAAAACTTCCGCCACGCCATTCTTCCCGAGTTTCACCTACAAAGAAGACCAAATAGTCAACTTACTGAACATGCCTGAAATGAAAGTTAGAATGATCAGCTATAAGTGACAGGTTCCGAAAAGGTAATATGAAAACATTGTACTTGCACTAGCCTAGCCTAGCTGACTTCATGGTGCAATACAAAGTATATTAGTGCTTAAATATGAAGGTCCATCAACATCAAGCTTCAGTAGGCCTATCTCGAATACAGTAATGAGAGAGTTCAAGGTCACGAATCGTTACACTAACCAACATAGACCACCTTTCAATACCCAGCCTTTTCCATTTAGTCATGTTAAGATAATATCTGCACCTGTTTTTTGGAATACAAACAGGATTGACTTTCTCCTTTGTATAGTGAGATAGAGATGACAAACCAGACCAAACCACCACCCTAATCATATTCTTAATAAAGCATAAAAACTAAGTGGAAGCCACCTCAGACATAAAAATAACTCTTTTATGAACTTTCAGAGTGAATCAATCACCTTAGAAGCAAAGAAAGGAAGTTCGGTGACGCTAGACTGCACAAAGGTACATTCCACCACATCAGGGACACCATTTAGGCCCTTCAGGCAAGCATCTGCAAATAATGCTCCAGCATACCTGCAAAAGATGCAAATTGAATCCACCGAAATGGATTGTAAGACTGCACCAAAGTTAAAAATCAAAATACAGGGACACAGAATCTTCTTGATTTTGTCAAAAAAATAAGAGACCAGGGGGCGGTGAACCCACAAACCAAAAACATCAACGTCTGTGCAGATGAACATGGAGAGAGAGAGAGAGAGAGATCCTTCATCTCATAATCAGAGCTGATGGAACCCCTCATCTAAGTTTTTGCAGTAAAATTCTAGTGTGAGCAAAAAAATGACCCAGATATACAGACAATACATCCCATGGCCTCATTCAACACTTACGCCATGGACAATGTTGCAGATCCCTTTCCAGCCTTCGCTTCCACAACTTCCGTCCCTCCATCTTGCGTACGCTTGGTAAGCGCCTTGATATCTTCATCCGCCAAATTGGCCTTGGGTACGGCCTATAAAGTGAGAAATAGTAATTAATTTACCTATGTATCCGCTTAAGGTTTTGCATACAAAGCTCTATCTTATATTTCAAAATGAAGGGAAAGGAGGGAAAAGCAAGTACTTGAGAAAACAGAGGGAGTATTGTAATGCCCGCATGACCACCAACAACAGGCACATTTACCTCTGCAAAGAATATGATAAAGAAAGATTAACCGAGAAACTTAAAGAAGATAAATCAATAAGTTTATTCTTTTGAAATTAAGAAAAAAGCCAATAGCAAGTAGCAACCAAAAATAATGTGACTCCTGATAAGAGCTCTACACTTGTACCTTCAACAGGGACTTTAGCCTTCCCAGCATAGAAAGTTTTGGCCCTAACAACGTCAAGGGTCGTCACTCCAAAAAGCTTCTTCTCGTCGTAGGTCCCTGCCTTCTTAAAGACCTCAGCAGCAATTGGCACTGTTGAGTTCACAGGGTTGCTAATCATGTTCACAAGTGCCTGATCACATGAACATGACTTCAATGTAAATGAATGTCACGGAGAATGCCCAAGGATACTGTATAGCATATATGACACTGCTTTACAGCATCTTGATAGGTCAAAGGACACTTCATACACAAAGCATATAACATTAACCAAATAAGAATGACCAATGAAAAGCAAAAGAGAAAAGATATATATTCATATATACTTAAACTGTCATATAATTTATAGAGGATATGGAAAATCATATTGCCAAGACTCTCATTGACGGAATGTACAATACTCACATTCGGGCAGTACTTTGCGATTGCAGTACACAGGGACTTGACGATGCCAGCATTTATGTTGAAGAGATCATCGCGTGTCATCCCAGGCTTCCTTGGCACACCAGCCGGAATAATGACAATATCCGCTCCCTCCAAAGCTTTACCAAGCTGCTCCTCACCCGCATATCCAGCGACCTATTATCATCGAGCAAAACAACATGAGCTGATGCCATCAGATCATAATGCATAGTCGTATCGAAAGGAGGAGTCGAAATGGAGCTATCCCAATAGCCCCGTCTGCCTAAAAATAACAATATTGCAGATATCAGGAATCCAAAATGGAGAATTAATCATGGATTATCCATCATGCGACAAATCCAGCTAATAGGAGAGATGCTTCACCAAAGCAGTTCACACCATGTGGATGTGAAGCACGGAAATGTGATTCCAACATGATGGTACTGGTTGAACGTCTAATTCAATAGAAATGGCTATCACCATAAACTACTCAACCAGGCAAGGCAGAGGACATATAGACTAGAAAGCGGTCGCTAATCACATACAGAACCCCAAATAAATATGCATGGAAAATCCGAAATTCAACCAAGCTGTTAAAGCTGATCGAAGAAGAGAGTGAGGTAGAGACCTCAGATCTGGTGTTGACGTGACTGACGTCAGCGGCCACACCAGGAGTGCCGGCGATATCGTAAAGGGCGAGCTTGGAGACGAGAGGGTTGAGCTTCATGAGAAGAGAGAGGGGCTGGCCGATTCCGCCGGCGGCGCCGAGCACAGCCACCTTCCGTTCCGGCACCGAATCCGAGCTGTAGGATCGGCGGAGGAGGTGAGACAGCGAAGAGGCGGAGGATGACCTCGATCGGGTCAATGCCAAAATTGAAGTCCTCATTTTGATGAAGACGAAGATGGAGAGAGAGAAAGAGAGAGAGGGTTTTAGAATGGTGGAGGGAGGAGAGCTCGAAAAGGCAGGTCGCGGTGGAGGCTTTAGCTCGTATATATGGAACTTCACTGTGGCAAAAAAGTAATTTCAATGTAAAGTGTTAACTAAAGTGATATTTATCACATTCGTTGGCAAAAAGATCACGTGGGACACAAGAACCTTTCGCTGACGATTTTTGCCTTTGGCTTAGATTCCATTGAGAAAATAGATTATTTCCTAATTACAGTTTAAGCTCGATGTGCTTTGTGAAAATGAGTTATTTGAAAAATATATTTTTTAAAATGATCACATATGTCTATTAAAATAATGATTAATTAGTAAAAAATAATTTAATTATTAATAAACGCATTGTATCTACAAATTTACATAAACGATGAAAATTTATTTTTGTGAGCGATACAAATAATTATCTTCAATAAATTGTTTTCTCGACTTTGATCGAAACAAATGGAGCCGTAGACTTCGTTCGCTTCGCGAAAAATAACTTTCAAGAAAATATTTTTCGAATTTTTTGGAGTTCTCCTCATGAAAAATAAACGAGTCAAGAAAAACATTTATCGTCAATAAAAAAACACATTACCTCTTAAAAAGAGAAAATCATTTTCTATAGACTCATCTCTCTCTTCACTCTTCTCTCTGTATCTACATGCTTCGAATTTTTTAACAAATTTTATTTATTTAAATAATTTTGTACTTTTTATTTTAATATTTTTCTTTTTCATTCTTCCTCCGCCGATCGCTAGGCCTCGGTGACTGTTTGCAGCTCGGGGATCAACCATTGACTCGGCTCGCCAAGCCTTAAGCTCACTTGTGGTTGTCACCAACCAATTGCAGTGGAGGAAGAAAGGGAAAAAAAACAAAATTTAATTAATGCACTTAAATATATATATATAAGAAAAATAAATTAATGATTATTAAAAGAAATGCGCGGAAGAAAATCAAATATGATTTTCCATACAAAATGATGGAAAATATTTTTCAATTCATTTTCAAGTTTCAACCAAAATATCGAAAAAATATGATACATTACCTCCAAAAAATCATAAATCTATTACAATTGTACTAATTGAATCATAAACATTTTACATTTGTTTCAATTTAGTCAATCCGACCAACTTTGAAAAACCGACACTGACGTGATGTTGTTGAATTTGACGTGGCATTTTTAGTAATATTTTATTCATTTTTTCTTTTTATTTCATTTTATCTTCATTTTTCCTCTACAGCCGTTAGCCTCATCAATGACTAAGACGGACCACATGTGAGAGCCAACAAGGGCCGACCTCCCTAATCTTAGGCAAGGCTCACTCTCTTTAGAATCTCGTGAGGACCAACCTTGCCCACCAAGCGAGGTGACTCTGCCAGCCTTGAGAAAAAGCTTACCTTCAGAGAGGCCGACGAAGATCGACGCACGTAAAGGCGGCATTTTTACAAACACTCGAGGTGCATTGAGGATGGTCAAGCAAAAACTAGCGAAATCAAACCTGCAAATGTTACAAATCTAGTGAGGAAGAGCCTCGTTCGAGGTCGGCAAGGTCGACTCTCGCTAGACGGCAAAGAGGTGACCTCGCCAGCCGTTGACGAGACTGGCGACTGCGGAGGAAGAAGGAATAAAAAAAAAAAGAAAACGAATAAAAAATTTGACAAAATGTTGAAATATTAATTAAAATTGCCACGTTAGCGCCGACCAACCAAAATTAATCGAATGGACTGAATTGGTACAAAAAAAATTGAATTAAATTGGCCAAAAAAAAGAAGGAACTCTAGATTGAATTAGCACAATTACGATATATTTAGAATTTTTTTGATAATTCTCTCCCAAATATGACTTTGTGGAGAACATTTTCTAGAAAATCATATTTTTCACAAAATAAATAAAACCTTAATATCACTTTTGCTTCCTTCTGCTTAAAATTTCTATTACTCTAATCCATTCCGCTTTACCGCCCAAAAATTTAATTGGTTTAGGGAAGTACGACTCAACTTGTTGAGAAAGATCATTCTTCTTACCAACATTTTCCTTCTCTGATAAGTTTTTAATTAATATGTTCTAATCTTTTTCTATTTGGTCATACGGGAAGGTAATTAACTTCGTTAAGCCCAACATGATCTTGTCCA
This sequence comes from Rhodomyrtus psidioides, assembly GCA_021437785.1. Classification (NCBI taxonomy): domain Eukaryota; kingdom Viridiplantae; phylum Streptophyta; class Magnoliopsida; order Myrtales; family Myrtaceae; genus Rhodomyrtus; species Rhodomyrtus psidioides. Next base: position 1,217,702 of record JAILYB010000134.1, on the reverse strand, counting down.
AATATCTCATCATGGACTTTTTCACATTAAGCAAAACTCAAATTTCAAAATTTACAAAAAAAAAGAAAAGAAAACTAAAAGCAGATGTTCATCTAAGTATTATTGAAGATTACACAAATTAATAAAATTCATAAAACTGGAGGTACATGAAAAAAAAAAATACATCGTTTTCCCTATCAGTTAAAAAGGCCCAATTCAAAAGGACACGATGAAAATGACGGAACGCTGATCAGAGGAGAGCAGTTCATTCGCGTGTGCAAGGCTAAGGCCAGCGACAGAGGTTAAAAATAAAAGGTCTAATTCCTTTTAAAACCTCGACTTTAAACCTAATCTCGAATTTCGATCCGAGTTTTTTTTTTATTATCTAAAAAACATCCTTTGAGAAAACTAGCGGCAACTTCTAAACACGTCGACAGATTTAAGATTAAATTAAAAAAAGCTTGGAGATAGAATTATTATGCTAAAAAAAATTGGAGATTATCTAGGAAATTAGCCCGAAATTAAATAGCTGTTCGACGATTGTCATTCCAAATCAAATGAGTGGTCGACTAAAGTCATTCATGAAAAAGGGGTCTTACGCATCGATTGTGCAAGGAAAAAAACAAAAAAACTATGCGTTGCCTCTGTTCCGTTCCCGAAATCTTACAACCGCCATCGTGGGCTCTGGGCTACCACCAATTTCTGCCCCACACCGAACAAAAATCCAAGAAGAATATTCAACCCATACAACGGAGGGTATTCCAATCTCGCAACCCACTATTGCAATCGTCGTGCATGGCAAAACGGAAATTAAACTTAGTTAAATGGCCATGAAAGAGTTGAGCTCTTTTCCCCATTTCTTCGGTTACAAAACCCACTCGGGAACAGCGAGAGGGGGAAAGAATAGAATAGATCGAAGTCTTTACCGATCATTGCTGATAAAACCCACATTATTTGTTAACACGCAACTAGTTTAGGCAGTAAATTCCAGTAGGTTAGGTTTGCACGAGTAGTTTCATTGCCGATTAAAAAAAAAAAAAACGAGTTGGTCATTCATTCCTAGGGAAATCCCGTTATAAATGTAAGGAGATTACCGATCCCATCATGTAAGTCGCATCTAACGACACGCCTTTTACAATAGCATTATGTACAAAAGGATACATCGCTCAGCAATACATTTACAAACTTCCCTCGACAGATGTCCCCAAAGACACGAGAAAATTCGAAAGCTTTTCCTAGACCCCTCTCTCTCTCTCTCTCTCTCTCTCTCTCTCTAGTGATTCATGTAGCATCAGCCTCCGGCTACAAATCCTGTCACATCATGCCCTCCAACAAAGGACAAAGGCATAAACCAAAACCCAATAACTTGTCACAAACCAAAACGGTTAGCAAATTAATGTAGCAATTGGACATTCGATAACCCAGTCCCTCGTGCTGCAATACCACTACTAGGTAAACATGCTAGAGAAGAATCAAATTTCTTACACAAACTGTACAAGGACATGGCAAGATCACCACAGTTAAAGGGAATCATTCAGCACTAGGGATTTGCCCTATACCCTTGGCAAGGTAATTCCTTCAAATTAAGTCAATGACTAAAAGCACTTCCCTCTATATATCCCATCCTTTGGAAATCAAGGACTCTAGAACAGCCTATCCTAACAGATAAATATGAGAGAAGATTCACGGACAAATGGATTACCCAAACCCAATGATAACTACCTAAGTTAATTTACTCCTTTATGTGAAGCACCAAGGCCGAGGTGCTGTAGGACAGGAAATAAGTGCCAAATACAAGCACTTTTGCAAAAGAAATGCTGAAAGGACACACAAACGGATTGATAAGCAGGACTCAGACAACTAAAACTGCCTATCAGGATCCAAAGTTACAGTATTCTCGAGTATAGATTAAAAAAAAAAAAAAGAAAACTGGATGAATTTGGACAAATGCACAGAACAACCTACTTAATACAAGAACACAGAACGACGCAGTTAGTACAAAAGATAATAGATGAGAAAGTAGCCCGAGTCTAGCAGGCAGCTAGAGATCGATCATCATCAATGGGAGGATGTCAAACCCCCCATCCATACTCAGATAATAAAGCAATGGCAGTGGATGTCACCATTAAGTGTTAAGAGACTAAGTCCCTTTTCCAAACTTAAGTACCATGATGAACATTGGCCATAGAAGGATTACAACTCACACTATCCGACAAGCGAGAATTCTAAGTTACAATGTGAGCGATAGTCAGCAAGTAATAACTGCAAGGTGCGGCAATACAAGGTAGGCTTGGCCACAATATATCTTTCCAGCAGCAGTCTATAGCAAATCAAGAAGCAATAAACACATCTAACAACTAGGCATTCTCAAAGTCTCAGCAAGAATCACACTCGGGGAGCATTGTGAAGAACATCATACAAGAGGTTCACAGATACACCATCCACAGGTACAACAGTACTCATGGACTATGACTGGCCAGGCCAAAAGCATTATACAGCAATATTAAGTTGCATTTTTTATACTCAGATGTTGCTGATCTCACATTCACACCACAAATTTTGGACCCAAAACTTTTAAGCCTTTTTTTTTTGTGCACGTCCCTTTGGCCCGGGTTCAAACTAAATTTTTAAGCATATTCAAACATTATTCACACTTTCGCTTAAAAAACAGATATAAATTGGTGGTCCCGCCCTCCCCTTGGTCCCCGAATGCTCAACATAGATCGGTGATGCTTCCAAGCATGCAAAATATTGTTTAGAAAAGTACACAGGAGCCATGAAGACATATAAATGGTCACTTGTTCTAAAATACCACAAAGTAATGTGAGACCTCCATCAATCAGAGTCCCAACTTAAGATGATAGATAAAGAGGGATCCATGATGGCTTTCTATCCACATGCGATAGTAATGGTTGGCTAACATAGTCACTACGCCCAACAGTGATAGAAGCAAAATATCTTATCGCAAATATGCGGAATCATTGTAAAGCACTAAAAAGAGGCAGCGAATACAAGGGTGCCATAACAGTTGTCAAAAAGTTCAGAACTAGCATTGGAAAGGCAAATAGATGCTATAAGCACTAGAAACAACCCTCCACACTGCAAGATCCCAAAGCATAAATACCAACTTCGCTAAATAAACTAACCAAAACTAAAATTAACTTCAACCAGGATAACCACAATAATCCACAGCATAAAGGAGCAGATGAAGCAAGCGGCTGCTAAAGCACAGGTAATCACTCATCAACCAGAGAATATATTGGCCTCATTCACGCAATCACCAGAATGATTAAAGCATCTTCGTCCAACAAGCTGTTATACACCTGAATCAAACATCCAGTCACGTGTCACATCATTCGACAGAATCAAACACAAATTTTTCCATGCAAACGCACAAAGCTAAAGCAAAAATGCATCAACGTTGACGCCAACAGTTAAAGATATAATCGCGAGGCAGTTGTCCCAAAAATAGTTTACAAAGAGAAGAATATTGGTATTCTCTGACATACAGGTAACATACTCTGAAAAATGAAACAAGCTGATTAACTAAAGAGAACAGATGCCAGCAAACACAAGTCTTAGAATAGAACCGAACATGCGCAGCCACTGCAAGTGATTAAACCTTATCCCCTTATCCTGCTAATTGGGACTATAATATTTTATGCTACTGTACTCTTTATCTTATTAGATATCAAGTGTTTTGTAAGATGAAAGTAATCCAGATACTTCCAAAATTCTTCTAAAAAGACATTGTTAACACAATAACCTTTCCAAAAGAATGCACGTGTAAAAACAACAAACTACCAACAAGTATACAACCACTTACCCTATCAGAGTAAACAAAGAAAGTCAGCCGGCATGGAAAAAAAAGGGACCCACAAAGAGAAGCAATTAGTTACTGAACATGCAAAGCACATCTGCTTATTGAAATGCTCATGACAAAACAGAAAAGTACAAAACACCAAATATTTTCTCTAGAGCCATACCCTTGACAGCAAACTTCCTAGTTTGACAGCTTCATCGTAGATAGAGAAAGCCCATAAGACTTCATATAATCTATTAATGCATACCATTAGACTTCATCTAATCTATTAAAGCCCATAAATCCAGTCAACTTGAAAAGAAACAATGTCAATGAAGCAAAAGCCTACTAGAGCAATAGCAAGGAAAATATGTACAAGAGGTGGACGCAGCGGACTTGCACAAGTTGAATAAGGCTGACTATTTCGGACAATATAAAATATGGCTAATGATGAGCACTCTGTCGTTAATGAGCATTCAGATCACATAACCAAATTGAAATAGACCCAGAACTTATGTTTTTCTCTCTTTTTATTTTATTTTTTCCTGTGTGAAGAATCAACTGATGTATCCACTTCCATCGTGGCTGTTGGTTTAGTTGCCAGGCTGCTTCTTTGGACCAAGAATTGGTCAAGGTTTAGCCATAGGCCAACGTATAGATGGTATTAAGACAGCCGGAAGTGGAAGCCAGAGGGCAACTAGGACATGGTGCTTTTCATTGTGAATAGTTTTACCTTACCATAAAACATTTTTTTTCCTTATTCTTTAGGGCTTGCTCCTTAGTTTTTAGAACTAAATCAATGTCTCATTCCTAATATTAGGACACAAACCCCTGGTAAGGACGAATCTGAGGATGAGGAAGTAGCATACGACTGGGTTTCTACCTTCCATTTTTAACTGAAATACAATGAGCATCATAAAAGATTGAAGCGCCTTAATAAAATATCACAGCACTTTCCAACCAAACGACAACTTTAGATCTAGCGCAAGGCAAAGCATATTCAGCCCCCAAAACATGCAGAAAGCTGAAACAGTTTGGAAAAGCATCCTTGCACCATGTAAATCTTTATCATTAGCAAGATCGCAACTTGCAAAGAAGAACCTTTGACAACATGCACATTTACGATGTAATGACCCTATTCTGTAATGTCAATGAACGAATTAATAGTTTCGCTAGGTTGCCTAGCTAGGCAATAAGGTGTTAAACTCAGATTCAAAACCAAACATCCTCTACCTATAGCTGTAAATGAAAAATGATAACACAAGAAGCAAACAAAACTTCCTCAGACACAAGAATTCATGCAATGGCTGCAAGTGAAGCCATCCTAACTATCAGGCTGAATCCAGTCAAACAACTCCTTCCTGATATGTAATCACACATGGTAATTTGTCATCTACCAAGATAACAGACTGAGAAATGATAACCTAATCATTCAGGCACTTGTGTAGAACTCAAATACTGCAAAAGTGCTAAAAATATTGAAATTGCCATGGACCTCATCAACATTTAGCAACTAGAAATGCTTCTGAAAGACAACCATAAAAAAATAAAGAAATCGATAACTTCAGCAACCAGCAACCAAAACTCACCCAACCATGAGCTACAACCACAAGCAACCACTTCCACAAGCATCTAAACACAGATTGAGATTAATTAACCCAAACAATCAGAAAAATGCACCAGAAGTGAAACATCATGGAAACGCAGTAGAAGAACAATCAGCATGGACAGCATGAACCAACTAACAACACTTAATGCAACTCAATAACAACCAAATCACAAAATTGATTACTTTAACATCCTTTACTGGCATTTCTGATAAATGCATGCCCCCCCAACACAACCCCCCCCCCCCCCACCCCCCCCAAAAAAAAAAAGATTAGGCACATGACATCACAGACAGAGCACACGCACAAAGGAAAATAAAGCAGACAGTGAAAAAGAAAGACCGTGTGAATCATGCTGCTAAGTAATAAAACATCTCATACCATCGTTCGGAGCGCTAGCATAAGAACTCATCGCAAAGTGTCTACCCACAAACAAGTTAACCAAAAAAAAAAAGTGATAAGGCCCCCTCAAATAAGGAAGTCAAGCAATTACATCTAACCAACCAGGTAAAGATAACATACTAATATGAAGAAAACAGAAAACTAGATCCATCAATAATCGTAAATGAGATTACCTCAGTAATAGGAAGGCACATTCTGATACATTCCTCCTGGTGGAACCCTTGGCGCTGGAGAAGTCCCTGTTGGTTGATGCTGCTGGCTCGGGTACGCCGACGATAAGCCATACTGTCCACTTTCTGGATACCCTCCGGAAGGCCTGTACAAAGATGAGCCACCAGCAGTGCCTAATCCACTGCTTGTGCCGCCTACACCACCAACTGCACCACCAAGACCAGTCCCAACAGCACCTAAAGCACTGCCATATCCAGTTGCTCCTGGTCCCCCATAACCACCATATTGAGCAACCATCCCACCACCGTATCCGCCAGCACCACCTAAAGTGGGAGGCACCTGACTGCCCACTGCCGACATCCCAGACCCGCCTGAACTCAAATGTACCAATCCAGGCGGACCCTGAAACCCACCGTATGACCCCATTCCCCCGGGTCCACCATATTGTCCAGGAACCGACCCTGGCATCGAGCCTGGGCCGCTCATCCCCACTGCATCAGCATGGCCATTACCATGTCCAATATTACCAGCTGGACCCGGCTTCCTCTTCCCATCAATTGCGAGCTTGCAATTTAGTTGCCTCCCCTCAATGTTCTTCATTGGCTCGGCCAAAGCCGCCTGAGCTCCCTCGGCTGTCTTATAAACAAAGAGAGCGAACCCTCTCGATTTCCCAGTCTGCTTATCGAACCCTAGCGGGCCTTCTTCGATTTCACCGTACATCAGGAAGTGAGATAACAGCTTATCCGCAGGCATATCTATCGGCACGTTTGCCACGTAGATCTTCCTGTCTGAGACATCGGCCGAATTGCCCGTGCTGGCGCCCGAATTACCAGCTGCCGCGAGCTGCGTGACCGTGACGCGTCCATCGATCCTCTTGCTCGGCTCACGCAGGGCGGCTAGAGCGCCGTCCACGTGCTTGAAAGTGACGAAGCCATAGCCTTTGCTTTTCCCCGTGACCTTGTCGAGAATGACGACGGCTTCCTCGAGCTCGCCATAGGCGGAGAAGAGCGAGCGGAGGCTGTCGTGGGTGGTGTCCCAGCCGAGGCCGCGGATGAAGAGCTTGCGGCGGGCGGGGTCGCCGTCGGCGACGGAGCGGACGGCGGAGAGGACGTCGGGGTGGCGGAGCAGGGCCTCCTGAAGGATGTCGAGGAGCTGATCCTTGGAGAAGCTCTCGAGCATCCTGCGGCCCTCGTCGCGGGTGAGAGCAAGGTTGGGATCGGAGGAGTCCAACGACGCCACGCCGTTGTCATCCATCTTCCGCTTCTTTGCGAGATCCATCGCAGCGTTTTACTGATAGAAGACGGGATGTAGGGAGAGAGAGAGAGAGAGAGATAGAGGAATGTTGGGGGCAAACCCTAAGCCTACCACCGAGAATAGGAGATGCTCGGGTGTCTTCCAAGTTATGCCGTGTTGGGTGGATTTTAACAAGTTTCAGGAGGCCTTGTTTGGAAAACCCCGCATCCCTTTCCGTCAATTACATTTTGCCCCCAAATTTTAGCAATTATTATATATCGCCCCCGATGACTTTTCAATTTATGCAATATGTCACTGAAATCGTAAAGCCAGTTGTCCTCCCCCCCCCATGGCGTTTTTTCCAGCCATTTCTCAATCACAGCTTTAGACCCCAAAAAAAAAAAATCACAGCTGTGTTTGTCACGTGACTATTTAGCTCCTCCTAAGAAAAACAGATCTGTCCAGCAATAAAAGTGAATTGTAATTTTACCTACTGTGTTTTGACGTGTTGTTATTTGCCCCTCACGTTTTAGCTTTAAATCGAGGTAATGTCATCCTTAATATTAACTATGATCTGACCAAAAAATGTATATATTAACCGTGAGATTTCCATAAAAGGCCCACGCTTCTACTAAATTTTCATGTCTAAACCATTCTAAGAAAGAGGGTTATGTTCAAGATTGGAACTTGGGATCTTGGAGACTAAAATGGGAGTCACTTGTCCAAGTGACTCTTCAAAGGACATATTCGGATTTTTTTCCGATTTAATTCTTAAAAAAAAAATTATTTACAAAATTAAATCTAAAAAAAAAATATTTACAGATTTAGGTCTCGCGCGCTAATCGGCTAGCGCGTCAGCTCTTGCGCGCCGGTAAGAGCTGGGTGAAAGCAAGCAAAAGCTTGCTTACACCAAGTGTTTTTTTTTTTTTAATAATTTGCATAATTTTTTTTTACAATAAAAAAATTATATTTATTATTAATTTCCTATAAATTTTATTATGGACTAATTTTATTAGTGTTGAATTCTACGACGAACGTGTTGTCGGAAATGTACGCTATATATTTTACAACGAAATTTGCAATAAATTTGATGTTTCGTTGCAAATTAGCAAGGAATTTTTTTCTTCGTTAATTTTCCGTAGCTAAAATCCTTTTTTTTTTAATGTTTTTCAATTATTTTATATTTTTAGACAAAAATTATTTTTTTTGTATTTGTCCTCAATATGCAATGAATTTCTAAGCTATATATTTTGCGACAAACGTACCGCAAATTTCGTCAGGCGACACGTTTATATTTTGCAACAAACTCATGCGACATGTTTGTTGCAAAATATAAAGCGTACATTTTCAACGACAAACGTGTCGCAAAATATAAACGTGTCGGACTACGAAATTTGTGACAAGCTCATGCGACACGTTTGTCGCAAAATATAAAGCGTACATTTTCAACGAGAAATGTGTCACATGAGTTTGTCGCAAAATATAAACGTGTTGCACGACAAAATTTGCGGTACGCTTGTCACAAAATATATAGCTTAGAAATTCATCGCATATTGGGGACAAATACAAAAAAAAATTATCTAAAATATAAAATAATTGAAAAACATATAAAAAAAGAATTTTAGCTACAGAAAATTAGCGAAGAAAAAAAAAATTTCTTGCTAATTTGCAACGAAGCGTCAAATTTATTGCATATTTCGTCGTAAAATATATAGCGTACATTTCCAACAACACGTTCGTCGTAGAATTCATCGCTAATAAAATTAGTCTATAATAAAATTTATCGGATTTTAATAATAAATATAATTTTTTTATTGTAAAAAAAATTTATGCAATAAAAAAAATTTAAAAAAATACTTGGTGCAAGCAAGCAAAAGCTTGCTTGCACCCAGCTCTTGCGCGCTGGTATAACCAGCGCGCGAGACCTAAATCCATAAATACTTTTTTTTAGACTTAATTTTGTAAATAATTTTTTTAAAAAAATTAAATCGGAAAAAAACCCGACATATTCAAGCCCAACTAGGGACGACTCATTCGTGACATCGTGTCCTTTTCTGCACACACATGAACAGCATGAAGCACTCACAGTCACACATACAGACGATCAAACCATTGCATCATGGTCCCCATCGGACTGAAATTCATGGTCATGGCCACAGATTCACAAGGCAAGAATCTGCAGCGGAGCGAGGCTGCCGGAAATCAGGGTTCTATTTCACTGGTAGTCAGCAAGCTGGATATTCTACGATCAACGCAGTACTTGAGAGCTCTAGCATGATTGGAACTTCGCTATCCTAACCTTGGAATGTTCACACTTCGATTGCACAACACGACTTAAGAATTCTGAAGAGTTGATCAACAAAAAAGATTCAGTACGAGGAACGACATTAGGAAAGAAGATGGGTCTACCATCTTCGGTTTCACTCAAATAAGACTGTAATTGAGAAGGATCAAGCTCCACCTACGTCAGGGGGACAAAAGAAGGAGCAGACTGCGTGGTAGCTGCAGCATCAATTCAAATATAGAAGACAAACCGATGGACTTAGATAACCGCGGATAGAGCAGAGGGAGGAGCTTTCAGAGATGCACTTTCGCATTATTCCCCGAGTCACTTCCCTTCATTTTATCATCAGATGTGTCCAGCGAAGGTCAAACATGCTGCTTCATTTTCGTCGTGTTATGTTAGATGTACCCCACAACTCTTCAAGATTACATTGGAGGGCGCTCTGTTAACTACGACTGAAAACATCAAGCACACTGAACCGTGCAGTTGATACTCGACCACCCGATGGGACCAAAGCAAATCTTGTGAACTATAAAAGAGCCACAAGTGATCTGAGTCAACGCACTGCATTTCATATCGGCCATCCTTAATGCATCGACCATTGACAATGAGAGAGTAATTATAGTCTGTGGTACCATCCGTCGTCCTGCGTTCTTGGGTGAGACTTTCCTCCAATCCAAAGATGACACCAAGCGTGACGGACTTGCAATCCCAAAAACTATCCCACGGCACTTGGAAACATATTGTACCCTCCGAACTTCGATGGCTAAACCACTTAGGAATTTCACTTCCTGGAAAATATATGTCAACCGAGGTCGTCCTCAAGCCCTGCAAACCAACCCCAATCTTTAAATGCACCATTCTCACTTCATGTGCACATAGAAGAGAGAATATTGGAGGTTGGAATTGTCATCAACGCATTGCTCGGTTTTCTTTTGGAGCGCTTTGCCATATCATTTGGACGGAACAAAATCACATCCTATTCAAAAATAGGATTCTTTATGTGTCGGTCCTTCTTAAGCATCTCAAGAAGGTGGTGAGAGATAAATGCCTTACCTTTGATCTCGTGGAAGACAACCCCCACAATAGGAGAGTGTAAGCTAATTGGGTATTTCACCTTCTATTTTTGAGGTTTCTCCTGCTGCTTCCTAGTCTCTTTGTATCTATTAGGTTCATTTTGGCTGCTGTTTTGGCACTTTGGTTGTGTTTTGCGCACTGGTTTTCTCTTATTTTGGCCGCTGTTTTGGCCCTTTGGTTGTGGGTAGTGCACTGGTTCTTGGTTGTATCTTGCTTAGCCGTAACACCTTTGCACACATTTTGACACACCCAAGTGTCATAATGGGTACGTGGTTTTTCTGTTCGGCTTCCTCTTTGTAATTGCGCTATGAAAAGTCAATATACTATTTATTTTACCCAAAGAGAGAGAGAGAGAGAGAGAGAGAGAGAGAGAGAGAGAGAGAGAGTACCTCAGCTGATGGTCCATCGGCAAACCAAGTCATGTTATGGCAATTAGAGAAGTCAACCAACTCAAGGAGTGGTAACTGCTTCATGTCAGATACAGATGTTCTTGACAACCCCAAAAACTTTCTCAGAGACTTGCATCCACTTACATACAGATGGTTGATGTTTGTTGGCAACTGCGAAATTTCTTGAAGTTGTTCACAATGCTCTAAGCAAAGCCAGTCCAAGTGAAGGAGTCTATCAATGCTTGCAGGAAGGCTAACAAAAAGGTTCTCAGAAAGATCTAAGCCTGTCAATGTTGTGAACCTTTGTGGAGCCAATAGGTTATCTACATCTCTTAAATTGCAATTTCTGAGAACAAGCTCCATGAGATTTGCATAACTCGACAAAGAGCAGCAATCTGGTAAACATATTGAGTCTTCATCTTCAATGAGCTCGCAATAAGGTAAACATATTGAGTCCACATCTTCAATGAGCTCAGGAAATTTACCAAGTTTTGAGCAATTACTCATATAAAGCAGGCGAAGGCAACGCAACTTGTACGTGCTTGTTGGAAGACAGGTAAGGTTTTTGCATCCATCCAGAAATATGGCTTCAAGATTGACCAAACGTTCAAGAGATGAAGGCAGCTCCTCTATACCGGACTTTTCCAGGCAAAGATCAGAAAGAAACGGCATGTTTTCACCGACACAAGGAAATGTTTTTAGCTTGGTACACCCAGTTAAGACCAAAGTTTCAAGAGATTTTAATTTGATGACGGAAGGAAAACTGCTGAGGTTAGAGCAAGAATGTAGGTCCAAAGTGACAAGCTTCGGAAGAAATCCAACCGACTCATGAACTTTAGTTAGGGCATTACAGCCACTAAGAATTAACGTTTCAAGATTTTCCACAGTTGAAAAATCAGGGATTTCAAGTAATCGTCCACAATCTGCAGCGTTTATGGATTTCAGATGCTTGAAATTCTGCCGAAAAAGGAGAAAAGTGTGTGACTGACATTGCTGCTTGATTGATAGCAAAAGGAAAAGAATCATTATGTGAAGGCAAAGGCTATTTGTACCTGGAATCCTGCTCCAAGGCTTTTGAAGTTGCTGCCCCTCAGATTAACTTCCTTAAGTTTCTTCAGGCCAAAATTAAATTCGAGTGATGGAATAGAACATCCAGGCAACTCAATCCACCTTAACCCAGAAGGAAGTCGAAGAGGAGCACCAGAAAATTGTGCACCATGCATTACAAGCAGTCTAAGACTTGTCATATTTGCGAAGGCGTTGTCACCCAAGTGCACCTCTTCAGGTCCAGGTAAATCTATAACTATGCCTTCAACTGCATTTGTCCCCTGACAAGCAAAGTTAAATTCACAGTCATCAGGCTTTTGACGCCCAGACCCAAAAGAAATCGCTTTTTAAGTGACAAGGCCTGTACTAAACCTAAGAAGAAAAGTGGAACCATCAATTATTTCACCAGAAAAAAAAAAAAAAAAAAATATATATATATATATATATATAGGCACCCACCAAGCTGTTACTCAGAAGATAGAGCACATCATCAGTTGACCACAATCTACTGCGTTGTCCAGGCTCCCTAATAGACTCTTGGCGAACAATTTCCCATCCCATCAGCTGAAGCAAATCATGCATCTGTATCGCACCATACTCAATACTAACAAGAGACCTCTCTATGAGAATCTGTATCCCAATTACCGAATCGAATCCGCATGCACCTAAAATTCCCATGATGTAGTCTTTACTCTTCCCCCGTAAGAAACAAGCAATGTCGAGGAAAATGGCCTTCTCGTGTTCCTCTAATCCATCGAAACTAGTTTTAAGTATGTTGAAGATCTCTTCATTGGGAATTCTTTTCAATTTGTCCAGTGTGCTCTTCCATTCAGATACGTTTCTACCTCGCAAAAGAGAACCTAGCACTATGAGGGCCAACGGAAGTCCCTTAGCATAATTTATCAACATATATGAGAGGTTCTCATAGCCAATTCGAGGACGGATTTCCTTAAAAGCATTCCAACAGAAGAGCTGAAGAGCATCCTGATTATGTAAACAATTGATTTTATGTGTCCAAGGAACATTGTGAGCTACTAATAAATGCTCATCTCTGGTTGTGACTATGATTCTACTTCCTGGACCGAACCAGTTGGGTCCACCCACTAGTTTTCTCAGTTGATCCAAGTGATCCACATTATCAACTATGACAAGAACCTTTTTTTTGCTAAGCCTGTCCCTTATAGTGTGAATTCCTCGATCAACATTGTGAATCTTCAAGTTGATATCCCTCAGTGTATCGTGAAGAAGAGCTTCTTGTAATCGAGTTAGGCCCCCCAGCTTGGAATTTTCCCCAACGTTGGTGAGGAAGCAACTGCCTTCAAATTGATCAGCAATGAGGTTATACACGGCTTTAGCAACTGTCGTCTTACCTACTCCACCTATCCCACAGATCCCCACCACACTGTTCCCCTTTAACATTGAATGAACCAGATGAACATGATGTTGCAAACTAATGGGATAGTCAGCAACATGAAAGGATTTGCGATGCAGCTTACCCAATACATCTTTGACAAGTAACTGAATCAATGTCGATTCACACCTGCCAAAGCCATCGAAGTGAGTTGAATTTCATTATGGAATATCTCATCTTACTCCAGCATACATCTTTCAGCATACTTCTTTACTAAAACAAGCATGTAAAAAAATTCACAAAGTAGAGTAAACCGTAAAACTCTGAACGAAAAAGAAAAGATGGGAAGTAGGAACGCAAAAGATTATTGGCACCACCATGACTAAAACGACTATGAAGGCTTTCATATGCAATTGAGTAAATAAGTTCATTTCAAATAGTAGCTGCCCAAACTTTTTAATCTTAGTTCGTCGAAAATTATCCAAAGTTAAGTTCTCAAGCGAAATATTTACAACATGCCCAACACCCACATGGAGCGAGAAAGAGGCTAGAATGGAAAGCAGTACATAATACAGAGTAACCGGTGTCGCCACTTGATTACTCGCATCGAGAAATCATTCCTCCCATTTGGAGCAGAGTCGTCCCAAGACCATTTAAATTCACGTAGTAGAAAATCACCAGACAAGTGAAAAATTATAGAGTAAATGTCATATAGTCAGCAGAACTTTCCAAGGTAAACTTTGTGGCGAGTGACCAAGTAAGAGAATGTCTAAAAAGGAACCATTTATCAGTTACCATTTCTAACGTGAATAGTTTATGTGAAAACATTTGTCTCGTCGATGGAGCCAATCGTTCCCGAAACACATCTTGATCTGATCGGTCTCAAATCGCCTAGCGAATAATTCCGACACTATAGAATAATCATACCAGAGTTAAAAAGTCAGAATCGAGATTACTCATTCTTATTCAATGTCCACCCGGAAAGGTTACCGACGCTCGTCATCGCCTCCCTCCACTTCTGCACCACCCCGACGTTCTCGCCGAACCTGCGCTCGTGCTTCTCAAACGCCGCGCCGATGGCGCCTTTCTGGTTCCTGACCTCCGAAGGGTCCACGCCGTAGAACACCGGCTCGATCATCTTCTCGTCGCGACTGCTACACTGGACGATCTTCACGAGCTCGTCCAAGCACCAGGCGGAGCCGGCGTAGTTCTCCGAGAGCACGACGATGGAGACCCTAGACTCCTCGATCCCTCGCTCGAGAGCGGGCGAGATCTCGCCTCCCTTCCTGAGGCTGTCGTCGTCGACGAAGACGTGGACACCCTTCTGGCGGAGGGCGTGGCGGAGATGGCCGATGAAAGTGTGGCGCGTGTCTTCCCCCCTGAAGCTGAGGAAGACGTCGTAGCTGTAGCGCCGAGGGGTTGAATAGCAGCGCCCATCGAAACCGAGAGCACTCATGGCGGTTTAGGTGTTCAGGTGGCTCTCTGCAATCGCGACTGTGCTGAAGCTCGGTGGACGATGTTCCACTCTTAAGATAAACCGAGCGAGGAAGCGGAGAACGAGAGAGAGGGAGGGGGGAAGGTGAGAGGAAGCGACGAGGTTCTTTCTCGAGAAAAAGGGCATCAGAGTCGTTGTTCTTGGCGCTCCTTTTGACGATGAAAGGAAGTATGCAAGGAAAAATATTATTTAAATGGGACGGTCTTTGCCAAGTCCCGCAATAGAGATACTCCCGTCGGAGCACTGAGTCTCGCCTCAGCCTGCGTTTGATGATCATTATTTTTAGTTAGGATAGAAATGAATAGAATATAATATGAAATTCAGAAATTTTGGCATATCTTATTCATTATTATTTGATAAATCACAATAATAAAATTGGATATATTCATATCATATTATGTTTATTATTTGGTATTTACATATGTCGATATAAATGAATATGAAAAATACACAAATAGAATCTATAAGATTTTCTCATAATTCATGGCCAACCCTAGTAAGAGAGAAAATATGATCATGCATTTTTGTAATTACGAAAAATTTTGTCTCTCTCGCTACTTTCGTTAAATTTCAACACGAACCACAAAGTTATAAGAAGAATGAGTTTTGACTCTCTTTCCATTTTCATAGGCGTTTGATGTCACGCCCCGACTCTCGAGCCCGCGACATCCCTTGCCAAACCATCACAAGGTCATAGAGATAGCATCCCAGACACACTATCAACATATCACCTACTTACGCATGCGGAAACGTGTTAACTCCCTGACAACAAATCATACATAGGATAGAGAAGTAGACAGTCACGACAGTCATTCCATAAAAGACACTTACAAATCATTCGACATAAGCAGATGAGTCTTAACCCTACTGAGTTACAACTAACATAAATAATCCTACACTTCGGGACATCTCACTAGACCTCAAATAGATCCTCGTTAGGTAAGGTTAACTTCTCATCTACTCCGATCCAAAAGCCAATCCTTGGCGTTCACGAGACTTCATCACTTGGGACCTGAAAATATTATCCCACGACGCGGTGAGAATAAATCTCAGTGAATCAAGCCTAAGCTTGGTTAGGAAATTGATTCACCCAAGGCATCCTAGCAGAAGTCTTACACATCATATCACCACATACAGCCACGACATAATAATCATCCACATGCATACTTACTAGCCTTAGGCCACACACAATGCAATACTTGACTCGACTGAACAGTCATCCATTCAATCACTCAATACAGCATCACATCCACAAGTATGCATAGGACACCACACAAGTCCATTTATTAATAATGATCGTGCCACCGGCACATGAGAAGATCTACGCGAAAGAAGGCGTGATTCGACTCACTCAAATAACGCGATCAGCACCTTAGTGCGATCCAGCGCTCTACCGACAGAATCGGGCTGTGTTCCTTTACTCTCGGCAATGGCTACTACGAAAGGTGTCTCCAGTGCACCCAGTACAGCACCAGCAAATAGGCATCCCTAAATGGGGCGTCGGTCCATCACAAGTTACGATCGGCATCCGGCCAACTCTGCATCCGTACTGATTAGCACCGAATCAGAATTGTCGTGCTTCTGGCAAGTCATGTGGTTCCATCAGATTTGTATGGTACGAACTTGCCAGGAAAAGCATCATCGTTCCCTCATATGACCATACAATACACATCTAACAATCAACACATTTCATTATCTTCGGTTAAGGCCGGATGCTCACACAGGCATGTAAAAGTCTCGATCGAAGGCCATTTTCATGCTTGAATATGTCTCTTAACTTCACATACGGTCATATACATATGAAGACTATCCACTAGTCACCACAACCACACATAGGGCGATTAACCCCCCAATCATCAATCAAACAACCAATGGACATTTGATATACTCAATCAGACATTTCAGTGAAGCGATCAAATCAATAAGGCCATAACTCAATCACGAGCAATCAAATCTGATTAAGCAACATCAAACTCAATCCGTGCAATGCCTTTATTAATCGATTCAATTTATAGCATCGATCGCCCGCTCGTCTCTAACCTGTCGCTCGCTCGCAATCGAACCACAATTAATCAATCAATAGTCATCTAGCAACAATTAACCACAGACAATTCAATTAACTTGGCTAACTTAATCGATTGCGGCCATTTAACCAAATCCCAATTTCAATCTAAATCGGCCCCGATCGCGTACTTAGATTTCATACTCTACTGATCGACTAATCCTAGGCACAATTAGCGCCCTAACCAAGGATTAAGGTCAACTCACAATCCAATTTAGCTCAAGCAGTCTCAACGGCAACGGCACGGGCGGCTACGAACTCAGCTCGGCTCGGCTCGGCTCGGCGCCTATCGGCCCACTCGATCTTCGGCGTAAACGTCGTACTCGATCGGATCACGGGCCCAAAATTCTTGGACAACGGCCCAAACCCTCGGACCATGGGCCAAAACTCTCGGCCAACTTGGCCCACGGACCTGGCACGATGGCCCAGCCACCCAGCCCACCTCTCAGGCCACGGCTCAGGTCAGTTCGGGCCACGGCCCTGCTTGTTGGCCCACGAACCCGGCCCAAAATAGGGCAGACCCGAGAAACAGGGCAAGGAGTTTGAGGCGGCTGTTCTTGGCTCCTCCGGGGACAGGCGGTGGGGATGACGATGGGAGCGGCTAGGGGAGGCCTGAGAGAGTGTTGAAGGCAGCTTGACGGCGGGGTGAGGTGACCGGAGGTAGCGGAACCACGGTTGGACAGAACCAAGCTGAACAGGGGACCCACGGCGCCGAAACAGGGGAGGTACTCAAAGGCCGATTCCGAGCTCCACGCGTGACGGCGATCTTCCACGAGCTCAGGGGAACAAGAGAGGGGTCTAAG